>OY757012.1:111754545-112502045 GCA_963580285.1 Lucinisca nassula | reverse complement strand
AGTAGTAGCTATAGCAGTAGTGGTAGTAGTAGTAGCAGCAGTAGTAGTGATGGTCGAAGTAGGCTTTGTAGTAATACAACCTTGCATCCTTAACTGTTTCTCAAAGCCCTGATGGGTGGGGGGGGGGGGCAGAAAGAGCAACAGCGGTAGTATTATCAACAGTAGTAGTAGTAGTAGTGGTGGTGGTGGTGGTTTTGGTGGTGGTATTGTCAATATAAATTTTTGACGAAGAAGTAGCAGAAGAAGTAGTAAAAGCATCTGCAGTAGCAGTACTAGTAGTAGTAGTAGTAGTAGTAGTAGTAGTAGTAGTAGTAGTAGTAGTAGTAGTAGAAGCAGCAGTAGTTAAAGTAGTAGTAGTAGTAGTAGTACTTGTTGTAGTAGTAGTAGTAGTAGTTAAAGTAATTAAAGTAGTTGTAGTAGAAGTTTTAGTAGTAGTAGTAGTAGTAGTAGTAGTAGTAGTAGTAGTAGTAGTACTAGTAGAGTGGTGGTCAAATTCGCCAGTCGAAGCGATATTCAAACAAAACTTAATGAGTTAAGATGACAATATAACAAACTGAGGAGATATAAGGATTTTCTTACAGAATGAAAATGCACATGAAGCCAATATTATGACGAGTTAACTAGGCATCGTTACTAATGGATTAGACATAAAGATGTTCTAACAAAATATAACTGCACTTGAAGCCAACACAATGACGATCTTACTAGATAGCATAACTAACTGATCAGACATAGCGACTTTCTAACAAAATATAACTGCACTTGAAGCCAACACAATGACGATCTTACTAGATTTCATAACTAACTGATCAGACATAACGATTTTCTAACAAAATATAACTTCACTTGAAGCCAACACAATGACGATCGAACTAGACAGCATAACTAACTGATCAGACATAACGATTTTCTAACAGAATATAACTGCACTTGAAGCCAACACAATGACGATCGAACTAGATAGCATAACTTACTGATAGATTTTGACAGAATGTTACTCCACTTGAAGCAAACAGAATGACGAGTTAACTGCGTATATTAAAACGTGTCCAGACAAAATCATTTTCTGACATTAAACTATTGTTATTGAAGTAAGAAGGATGACCAGTTCACAAAACAGCACCGTAAATTGACCAGACAACTTATTTTCTGAGATAACAGTATTCATTTGAAGCCTGCAAAATGACGGGATAACATGACAACATTGCAAACTGACCAGACATGACGATTTTTTGGCAGAATATTACTTAAATAGAAACTAACAAAATGACAAGTTAACAGGATAATATGGCAAACAAACAACACAACATAATAAACAAACAATATGTAATGAATATATACAAAACATAATGGTATGTCAACAGAACATGATGCTATATCTCGACATAAGACAGTTGAGGCGTTCCATACTAATGCGTAACATGCGTACATTGTAATGTACCCTACGCCTCTGATGATTTAGCTTGGCGCTATTCCATTGACTTAACACCCTGGAGCGTCGCCCCGTCCTATATCCATATTCACTCGTGGCATGTCGCGGTGCACGTGCATACTGTTTATCTTGTTTCACACAGCCATTTCTATGCGGTTAATTATTAATAGAAATTATGTTAACGTTTATCAGTTGTGCACAAATGCAAATTTTTTGTTTACACAGTGCGTTGAAAACGGTTTAAAATCCATGTTCTGAGCCCCTGGGTAAACCTCATATTCAAATTGACACACGACAAGCAAAACGCTCGTGCGTCATCGGACACGAGAGACTGATCAGTTGATCACTGTGCTTTATATGTTTGTTTGTTTGATTTCAGGTTTAACGTCCCCGTCAACACTGTAAAGGTCATTTTGGAGAGGTTGCTTCCAATTTTGTGGGACTTTTACCCGACATTGAGATGAAGTGACATCTCAAGCCCGGTCGCCAAATGAAACCAATAGGGTTTATAAGCATGGACGGTCCGACACTCACACTGCTTTGCCTGGGCAGGCTTAGATCGTCTAAGTGGTTTACCAGTACTTGTGTGTGGGTCGGATTCAGCTCTGGGTGGACGCATCATGCACCCCATATATTTCTTCAAGCCCGATAGGCGGGGGCCGTGTGCTTTATATGGGTGTGGTTTATATGGATTGTCATTCCGATAACATAAGTGCATTCATATTTCCAAAACGCTCATTTTTTTCTGATGAAAATTTGTGATATTTCACTTATTTTTACTCCAAATAGAGTACCCATAACCTATGTGTTTTTTTTTTTTTTTGTTTTTTTTTCATTAAGCGTGTTTCCATTGCGAAGAGTTACTTTGGGGTCTGTTTTTGTACAAGCACGCTTATACTGCGGTTGTCTGACCATTGAAGTTATACCTATATTAAAAATAAATACAGTGCAATGTCCCGCAAATACCAGTACCGGAAAATGGTTTATGCCTGCACATTAGGAAAGCATGTCTATGTGCAATTATGGCGTCCAACATGGTGTCAGAAATGATAGATATTAGCCAAAAGTTTTGACATCGTTGTAATTTCTGCTTTCAACATAGATTGTGGGTGCTCGTTAGTACTGTCTCATTGAGGCAGTTCTAACGAGTACCCACAATCTATGCTTCGAAGGCAGATAATGTATACCCCATAAACCGACTTTTCTCTATATATAAACTGTGGTTTAGAGGGGTCTTCGTTTCACGGACTTGTTATCGTTATGAGTTGTGACATCAAAGTCTTGTGTAAAAGAAAGCTTGTTGTAAAACATTGACTCGGCGCATGTGCTGGGATACTGGTACACTGTTTAGACCCAGACCAGACACGTTGTCTGATCAGGGTCTAAACTATTTGTTTAAAGTACGGGAATTTAAGGGTTAAACAAAACAGCTCAATTCCCCATTCTGAACCACTTTCCGAGCTCAGAAATCGGTCACGAAAACGCACCTATAATATTCTGACCCCCTGCACCCCACTTTTATGTAGTAAAACTGGGGTTTACAGGAGTAAACCTTTTTTTTCTTATTTCTGCTCTAAAATATAGATTGTAGGTACTCGTTAGAACCGCCTCGACGAGGCGGTTCTAACGTGTATCCACAATCTATATTTTGAGCAGAAAAAAGAAAAATATCATAATTAATCATCTTAAATTTTTTGTCGTTTTTTTCCGGCGGTAAAACTTACAATCTATTTGTATAGCCGTGTTTTCGTAATGCAAACAATGTTGTCAGTTCGTTTTTTCCGTAAGGGTTCTCCTTGCGGTGTTATTCCCCCTTTTATCCCCCTTTCGACTTTGGCATTTGCCGACAGACGGTGGGTACTAAGTGTGCGCAACTCGTCATTTCACAATTCTATACCGATCAGTTTGAAACTTTGCATACTCTTTGGTCATGGTCTTTAGACTTGTTTGTGATTTTGACATTATCATCCATTTGATTTTTGTCACCTTTTTCGACTTTTGAACACATTAAGTCAGTTAATGCATTTTTACGGGAAAGCATATACATGTAGTTGGGAGCATGGTGTCATATAAATGTTCTGATTCATTATGGTATCAGTAAACTGTTCCAAAACGTAATACTGATTGAAAAGGGTTTTAACGACGACACGTCAGCCCTTGGGCATCACGTGAAAAAGTCCGTGAAATGAACACCCCCATAAACCCCACTTTATATAGAGAAAACTGGGGTTTACTGGGCTATACATTATTTTTCATATTTCTGCTCCAAGACGTAGGTTGTGGGTACTCGTTAGAACCGCCTCAATGAGGCGGTTCTAACGAGCACCCAAAACCTATGTTTGCGGTATTAATAAGAAATATATTAGGAGTTTTCATCAGAAAAGTAGCCATTTTGGAGGTGGAAAAATGCACTATGTCGCACGGGTGTGTTCACGTAATGGTGTCATATTGTGTCGTCTCCCAGAGAAAGGGAGAAAATATATAGTAAAGACGAGGAAAGTGAGGGACATGGGAGGAAGAGGCAAATAGATGGACCTTGATCTCAGTTTAAGTTCATTTGTTTCTTATTTTGACCATGATTTCGGATTTCAATGAAAAAATGTCATATGTCAAATTTATCAAATTAAATTTGTATGTAATCAAGAATCTATCTCATTTTTGACATATTCCAGACTACTTGAAAACTCGAAAACTGGAAAATTGAGCAAATTATTCTGCACCTGGACTCATCAAAACAATGATCCATAATCTGCGGAATATTTTATCACTTAGCTGGGTTGACAGCCATTTGTAAATTGAATGTCTTACACATTGCTGTGCTCAAAATCTAGTGGCTGAGGTCAAAAGTTTGACAGTTTACAGATTATTGGAAGTTGACATGCATCGATGCATCATAGCCTTTGCTTCGTGAATCATGTAAATCAGTCTTTCATTTTTCCTAAAAAAAATGACATTTTTATGAAAACTTGTGATATAGTTCTTATTTCTGCTGCAGCATAGATTATGTATGCCCTTTAGAACTGCCTCATTGATGTCCTTATTTTTCTTATTTACTGCATACACATAATACATGTATACATCTTGGTGATGTGACATGGACCATTTGAACACTCTTTCGTTCTTCCACTGTCAAGTGGCTGCGTATGAAATTTAATTAATCTCCCGCCTCGAAGCGGAGCGGGGATTATATGAATGGCCTTCGGCTGTCTGTCCGTCCGTCTGTCCGTCCGTCCGTCACACTTTCTTGTCCGCGTCATATCTCCTGAACCCTTTGACAGATTTTCATTAAACTTTGGTCAATTATTCGTCTCAGTGAGCTGGTGTGCAGAACCTATAAATGAACCATGCCGACTCATGGTCAAGGTCACGGTTGAAGGTCACGAGTTTGAAACTTGGAATTGTGTGTCCGTTCCATATCTCCTTTACCCTTGCAAGGATTTTCATTAAACTTTGGTCAAATATTCTTCTCAGTGAGCTGATGTGCAGAACCCGTAAATTTAACCATGTCCACTCAAGGACAAGGTCACATTTGAAGGTCAAGAATTTAAAAGTTTGATTTTTTTGTCCGTTCCATATCTCCTTTGCCCTTCAAAGGTTTTTCATTAAACTTGGGTCAAATATTCTTCTCAGTGAGCTGATGTGTAGAACCCATGTCCGTCCGTCCGTCCGTCTGTCCGTAACACTTTCTTGTCCGCTACATATCTCCTGAACCCTTTGACAGATTTTCATTAAACTTTGATCAATTATTCGTCTCAGTGAGCTGGTGTGCAGAACATATAAATGAACCATGCTGATTCAAGGTCAAGGTCACGGTTGAAGGTCACGAGTTTGAAACTTTGAATTTTGTGTCCGCTCCATATTCCCTTTACCCTTGGAAGGATTTTCATTAAACTTTTGTCAAATATTCTTCTCAGTGAGCTGATGTGCAGAACCCGTAAATGAACCATGTCCACTCAAGGACAAGGTCACATTTGAAGGTCAAGAATTTAAAATGTCCATACCAGCGAAGCCTTCTCTCTTTCAAGATGAGGTCCAGGTCCTCAATGCCAAGACGCTCAAGTAACTCACTGGACCTGATGGTGACAGTGTCCTGTGGCTTGACATTGCAGATCTGTCTGATCATTGCCCTGTCATTTCGCTGTAGACGTTGGAGGTTTGGCTTTGTCAACGGCCATGTCTCACTGGCATGGAGCAATGCGCTCCGCACACAAGAGCTATACACACGGCCACGTGTCTTGAACGATAGGTGGCGGGAAGAAAAAAACTGGTAGCAACTCCTTTAATTTCTTCCAGGCTGTTTTCACACGTGATGTAGTTGAAAGGTCGCAACCACCCGCTGCAGAGAGCATATCACCGAGGTAGCAAAAGGAAGCTACAACCTCCAGCTTGTCGGATCCGACTTGGACTTCCCTCTGTGGTCTGCCATCTAAGGGGCGTGCCGTTCCTTGGCACCGTGTACACCTGTAATCAGGGTCCTCTATCAAGCGTTTGAGCCCACTGCATTTCTTGTGCACCCACACCTTGCAGCCATTACAAAAGATACTGTTGCTGCCCACTCCAGTGCGACATACAGCACATGGGAACTGGCTTGTACTCTGCAAGAGGTCCAGACCTGTACCACAGATTATGATCTTTGTCTTTCCTGCATTCACTCTCAGCCCTTTCGCCTTCATTGCGTCTTTCCAAGATAACAGCCTCCTGACACATTCCTTAAGGGATTCAGCTATGATGACAAGGTCATCAGCATACAGGTCCTCCCAGGGGACTCCAGAGCGGAACTCGCATGACAAGGCTTCAAGCGAAAACTTCATATCGACACCAGGTCAAGGTCACATTGGTAGGTCGCGAGTTTGAAACTTTGAATTTTGTGCCCTTTCCATATCTCCTTTACCCTTCAAAGGATTTTCATTAAACGTTGGTCAATTATCCCCCACAGTGAGCTGATGTGCAGAACCTGCCGACTCAAGATCAAGGTCACATTTGAAGGTCACGAGTTTAAAACTTTGAATTTTTTGTCCGTTCCATATCTCCTTTACCCGTCAAAGGCTTTTCATTAAACTTTGGTCAATTATCTCCCTCAGTGAGCTCATGTGCAGAGCCCACAAATGAATCATATCGACACCAGGTCAAGGTCACATTGGTAGGTCGCGAATTTGAAACTTTGAATTTTGTGCCCGTTCCATATCTCCTTTACCCTTCAAAGGATTTTCATTAAACGTTGGTCAAATGTCCCCAACAATTAGCTGATGTGCATAACAAATAAATAAACCATGCCGACTCAAGGTCAATGTCACCCTTGAAGGTCACCAGTTTGAAACTTTGAATCTTGTGTCCGTTCCGTATCTCCTTTATCCCTGGAAGGATTTTCATTAAACTTTTGTGAAATATACCCCACAGTGAGCTGATGTGCAGAACCATAAATAAACCATGCCAACTCAATGTCAAGGTCACAGGTGAAGGTCACAAGGTTGAGCCTTGATACAAAGTGCGGCGGGGGATTTGGCTGTCCTTTAGACTGCTTTCTTGTTGAATTTGCCCCGACGGTTTCAGAGAAGAAGTATTTTGAAACTGTTGACGGGCGACGGATAGACGACGGACGACGTACATGACGAAACACGCCTATACAAATACATTGAAAACTTTATTGCCGAAAAAAACTAAACTTTTAAGGTTAAAAATTGTGATATTTTTCTTATTTATGCTCAAAATACAATTTATGACTACTCGTTAGAACCGCCTCATTGTGGCCATTGATGCGGTTCAACGAGTACCCACAATCTATATTCTTGGGCAGAAATAAGAAAAAATAAGGTTTACCCCTGTCAACCCCAATTTTGCTGTATAGAAGTTGGGTTCAAGGTGGTCAAAATTATAAAGGTGTGTTTTCGTTATGTAGGCCTGCCATCCTATAAGCCCCATCCCCGGAGCGTGTTGGCCAGGGGAGCTTAAATAATTGTATACATAGGTCGAGATAAGAGTGGGTAGCAGGTAAATATTTTTCTTTCTTTTTTTCACAATACTTAGAATATGTTTTGAGTATTCATTAGAAGATAGAAGATAAGGCAATGATCAGGAATCAATGCAATTAACCAACAGCTCTCATCAGTGACACCAAAGGGAAAGAAACACAAACATGAAACAACTAGAACCTAATGGAAACATCAATAGCGGAAAGCCAAAAAGACAGTTAATTTCCCACAAAATGACCAAATGGCTATCAAAAACAAAATAATAAAATCGATACACAAACTCAAAAGACAAACCATAACAAAAATAAACCGCGACAGAAGAACCGCTTTGGAAACGAATTCCACTGGGGCGCTTAAATTGATTTTGCGCGGCTGCAATCCTGGCCCTTACTTCAAGTCGAGATTTAGACAAATTATTTGTTCAGTCCACATGAAGGCCTCCTAACTCATCAGTGCAACACAAAAATCAAACAACCACAGAGATTAGATGAAACAACGGTGAGGACTCAACAGCAAGAAACCACTGAAATGCTGGAAACAAAAGAAAACCAACAGTTAGACCCCGATGGGCCCGGTACCAACCAACATTACTTAAAATTAAATTCTCACTCATTCTCGGTAAGCCTTTACGCTGGAACCGTCATAGAATCTGAGGCCTGACCTACCGGCGTGCAAATAAAGAGGGAAGCAAAGTTGTCAACCGCGATTGGGTCAACTACCATGCACGCAGTCTGAAATCACCTCATCTGTCTAAAATTGTTATAATACCTGCATTTATTGTCTCATATCAATGAAATAACGAACGTTTTTGCATAATCGTTATAATACATGCATTGAATACAACAAATCGATCCAATACTGTACGTCTGTCGTTATAATATCTGTATTTATTAATTGATTATCCTGTATTACACCAGGTCAACCAATATTCAAAAATCATAAATCATATTTTTAATTGCGTCAATTAATAAAATTGTCATTAATCAAGTAATTTCGTATTGGACCTGTAACTGGGCCAATACGAAATTATTTGATTAATAACATTATATTAATATCACATATAAAAGAAAAAATGAACGTGAGGGTATCTCTTTAATCGTTATTATGCCTGCATTTAATATCACATACAAATACATAGTGTACGTATGTCCATAATGGCTATAATACCGCCATTTACCATCAAGCATCAATTCAATATTGTAAATAAAATAGAAGTGAAGGCAATGACCAGGAATCGATACAATTAACCCACACCAACTGTCAGAGACACCAAAGGGAAAGAAACACAATCTTAAAATAACTAGACCCTAATGGAAGCATAAAAAGCCAAAAGGACAGTTACTTTCCAACAAAATGGCCAAAATAGTTATCCAAAGCAAAAAGATATAAGTGATATACACGCTCAAAGACAAACCATAACAAAAACAAACCGCGGCAGAAGAACCGTCTTGGAACAGTCAGCGAAAAGAATTTCACTGAAGGGGTGGGGTGTTGGCCCCACTAGTAAACCTTTTTTACGCGGCCGCAATCCTTGCCCTTAATTCCGTCGCGCTTTTGACAAATATTTTGTTCTGTCCGCATGAAGGCTTCCTAACACATCAGTGCAGTATCTCCGAAAAAACAAAAATCAAACAACCACAGAGATGAAACAACGGTGAGGAATCGCCAGAAACAAACCACTGAAATGTTTGAGCAAAAGAAAAGCAACAGTTAGACTCCGACGGCCCAACCAGAGACAGAGCATCAGGTACCAACCAACATTACATAAGTAAGACTTTACGCTGAAGCCGTCATAGAATCTGAGGCCTGACTGCATTTAAAGAGGGCAGCAAAATCAGCCCTGATTGGGTTAACTAGCATGCATGCAGTTTGTCGTATAATATTAATGTTGTACCCAATCTTTTTATATCGAAGAATGATTTTACGAAACTGGGTACTGAAATGATTATATACTTTTCTGAAGTTATATACAAACCACCATAAAATTCGGGTTCCGATAGATCTTGTTGCAGAAGAGATTTAAGTCCAACATTGAATTTAGAAATTAAATCGGAATGACGTCTATTAAATTTAGAAAAAGGCTTTGCGTAGATTATGATACTGATAATATGTTCTATAAAAGGGTTATCCTTTGGAAGCAAGGAATACACCACAGAAGTAAAAAATGCGAAGTGAACATGTTTTCTGGGCCAGACTAGCTAATTTCGGCCAATTAGGCCTCATCAGTGACCCTCAGATATTTTCAAAATTCCGCAATGGAATCAATGATCCCAAAGGACAAGAAAATATAATCTACACTATGATGTAGGGCAGGGAGACGTTTTACCGCCGCCACACATTCCCACACACCAGCTGTAGTGAAGTTAAATATGTTCTATAAAAGGGTTATTCTTTGGAAGCAAGGAATACACCACAGAAGTGAAAAATATGAAGTGTACATGTTTTCTGGGCCAGACTAGCTAGTTTCGGCCAATTACCCTGATTAAGAAGTTTAGCAGTTAACAATGTATTACGAGTGTTGAATTCAGTTACATGACGAGACACTCTGGGAAATCGTGTCAATTACGAAATATACACACCATAGGATATCGCACGAGGAACACTAGCATCCAAACAAGGAAAATTTATAATCTCAAAATCAAATTCATCGCGTTTAGCAAACAAACACATCTATAATAGATATATGCAAATCCAAAAACGGGGCATTGGAATCAGAAGAATCTGCTTTCTGTAACTGAAGGTCTGGGGTGCGAGTAAATTTGACTGACCCAAACATCGAAATAGGTGTTGTCAATATTTTATAAATCATCCAAATATCTAGAAGTCGAGCTACAGGCTTCAACGATTTTAGATTGGTTTTCAATGGAAAGGGACATCATGAAGTCTCTTTCATGACAAAACAAGACCAGGTGAGCCATAAAGGATGCGCAATAGTACCCATCAGAATACCCACAATTTGTTTAAATAACGTATTACCAAATCTGATGTAAGTGTCAAGTAGAAAGGTGAGAGCTTCATACACTTTCTGGCATGACCATAAAGTATAATTTTTATGTTCGTCAGAAGTAAAAAAAAGGATTTTTTACATTACATTGAAGATAGAGGGAATCTTCCCTATGTAAAGTTTATTTTTATTAGATAATGAAGAAGTGTAGTGTAAAGGGTGAAAAAATCATAAGTAGACATATTTGAAGCACGAAACCATCTGGATTTCAATTTATTTAAAACTTCATTAGATTTTTATAGACCAAAACAGATTTCTACCAGATCTTTCAAAGACTTTGTCACAATATTTAATCACATGTTTTTGATGGCAGTAAAACATGAAGTTAATAATTTAAAAAGGTCAGTGGTGGTAAAAGAACCTGAATTAGCAATAAACCGTGCTTTATATGGTCTTTTATGACGTATAGATAATTAATTTAACGTAGGAAGCTTGTCTTGGCCTTCGGTAACAGCAAACTTGGTGGCTGAATGACAAGCGTGGTCATCAACTACAGCCCTCTCTACAGCCAAAGGCTGCAGTTCATAGGCCTTAGTACCACCAAGCTCTTACTGAAGTGTGTCAGCATAGTGGAGCCGCCAAACAATGACGACATTGTTAGCGGCCCCATGTGCTGGAGCAAAAACCAAACTTCTTATAAAATTCTGAAATACCTAGTTTAAGGTGACATTAAGACGTCTTAGGTTTTTCGGGGTAATACGTCCGTATTTTGAGAGAAGTAAGAAATGCGTTTGTTCACTTGTTCCAGAGTATTAAGTTTCCATTCTTTAAGGCCTTTATGCTCAGCATGCTCTCGTTTACACCATCGATCACCAAATTCGTTTAGTGCAGCAGCGATTTCATTTCTACACATATTGAAATCAATTTTAGAAGGAAATCGATATTTCGGTCATTTTGAAATTATATTTCGTATCCTAGAATCAGGAATAAGTTTTAAATTGCCAGTAATTATTCGAACAGCAGCAGGATTGGAATACATCGAGCTTTTACAATCTCAGGTAACAGGATGTTAGTATCAATATCAGGATCAGAAACAAGTTTATTGAAGTTGAAAATGTTTATGTATTTATAGCAAATTATAGGTTTTTCAGTATTTTGAATAAATAAATAAATAAACAAATAAGAAAGATACTAGGTAAATCTATAAGATCCAAACCATTATTAATGAATGCTTTTAAATAATGGCGTTTGTGATTAATCGATGAAAGGACGAAGAGCATGCTGAGTATAACCTCTAGTTAAAAGAGCAGTATCATATAACTGATTAGAACTATCGTAGATTTTTTTTGCCTCGGTGTCCAGAATACCTGATCCAGAAATGGGTAATGTGCTTAAAATGCAAGCATTGAGTGGCGTCCATGATTCAATAATATTATGGACAGTCACTCTAGCTTTAAAAGGGCGTGATCTATGTTTATAGTTGCCATTTATGTAGGTGCCGTGCGATCTAGTTTTACGCTTTCGACAGCCCAGAAGCGAGAAAATATCAAAGTCTGGAATTTTAGAAATATTACCCTCGTGATAAATTTTGTCAAAAAATCCCAATGGAAAAGGTGTGTGCAAACGTTTGATCCATTTTAATTCAGTTTTGTGTCGTTTACTAAATTTAAACCTAGCTGTAGAATTTATATCATAGTAAATTTACACTGGTTGTATAGAAATATCATTTACAGAATGACCTGTACGTTTAAAATGACGGTACAAGAAAGTGTCAGTGTTTTTTTTTTTGTTTTTTTTGTTGTTGTTTTTTTTTTTCGGGGGGGGGGGGGGGGGGGTGTAGGGGTTGGTTGTGGTGGTTGGGGGCTTACTCATTCTTACTAATCTTACATGCAAGTAGTTCTTATTGTTCTATTACCGGCATTTATTATCACATACCAATGAATGTCTGTCTATAATTGTTATGATACCTGTGATGTACCATCTAACACCAATGGAATATTGCACTTCTGTCCATAATCGTTATTATGCTTGCATGTAATATCCCATGCCAATGCAGCATTGCACGCCTGTCCACAATTGTTTTAATTCATGCGGTTTTAGTATATTGAACGTCAATAATCGTTATAATACGAGTCGCCGCACCTTCATTTACTTGCACATAAGAACGCAATATTGCACGTATGTCGTTAATCGTAATGCAATATTGTACGTCAGGCTTATGCATTAGCGGTTAACCATACAGTGCACATTCTTTTCGTCAGAAACTGACAACTGCACCCAGCGAAAGGAGAGAATGGCCGAAGAAAGTATTTCATGGTCAGCAATCTTCCGGCAGCTATCGAACTCCCGACCACCTGATCAACAGTCAGACGCGCGCATCCGACTGAGCTATCGAGGCTGACTGCATTAAAGATATCATATCAGTGCGAGTCTGTGTATATAATCTTTGCAGTAATGCTTTTTTGTTTTATTTGTAATTTATGACATGTTTTTTAAAAAGTTATATAATGGTATCTGTTTACAATCATTTTTTTAGCTGTGACGGCCATTTTGTCTAGCACAGCGGCCGGAATATTTTAGCAATTTTTGAATAGGGGCACATTAGTAACATTTCTGTGAAATTATTTTGAATCGGCTAATTTGTCTCGGAAAAGGTGTTATTTAACCTATGGCATGCTGAGATTTATTCAACACTCGTTCTTTAGAGGGGGTTCCCTTATTTCGCCAGCCATAATTTCCTTAAACCTGAACTGATTCTGCTCATACTTTGACATAGACATCTTCCGCCATTTCTACTGGAAGTATTATGGATCACGTGGCTTCCAAATATGTAGGTCACGTGATCTGACATGGAACCGTTTAAGACACTTAAAAAAGAGGTAAGGGGCACCCGTCTGAAAGATCGTCAATTTTTGGCGTCATTTCCAGTTGTAAAATCAAACGACCGGTAATGTGGCTAAAATATGTGCCCTTGTAAGAAAGACCCACCCCCCCCCCCCCCCCCCGGTGTAGGATAACCTCATCCGATGGAATGTACTTGCTTTCTTATGAGCGTGATAAGTTGCTCAACTATGACTACCCCACTTGGGCAAATAAATGTGCCTACAGCACGCTGAAGGTTAAATGTGTTACTATTTTAAGCTCCGGCGGGGTCATTTTGTTCTGAGGAGCGGAACGATTTTAGCCATTTTGGTAAAGGGTCATACAAGTGGAACATTCCTGTGAAATCATTTTGATATCGTGTCATTTGCCTATGTGGAGATTTCGTTAATTTTTTTTTTTAATTTTTTTTTTTTTCTATTGATGGCTCTGACGGCCATTTCATTCAGCGAAGCGGAACGATTTTGGCAACTTTGGTAAATGGGCATAAGAGGAATATTTCTGTGAAAATATTTTGAAAATAAATATAGAAATAGATCCCCAGAAAAAGCCACAATCAAAGATTACAGCCTAACAATGGTACCTAGAGGGACAGTAAATAACAATGAAGAAAAACAAACAAGGAAATACATCACGAAAACACGCCTTTATAATTTTGACCCCCCTTGAACCCCACTTTTATATAGTAAAGTAGAAGTAAAACAAAGATCAGGAATCGATACAATTAACTTACTCCACCCATAAAAGACACCAAAAGGGAAAGAAACACAAACATTAAGCGACCAGACCATAATGGAAACCTAAACAAAGGAAGGCCATAAGAACAGTTACTTTCCCTCAAAATGGCAATATGGCCATCCAAAAACTGGGGTTTCCGGGGGTATACCTTATTTTTCTTATTTCTGCTCTAAATATATATTGTGGGTACTCGTTAGAACCGCCTCGATGAGGCGGTTCTAACGAGTGCCCACAATCTATATTTGGAGCAGAAATACGAAAAATATCACAATTTTTCATCATAAAATTTTCATTTTTTCGGCGATAAAGGTGACAATGTATTTGTATAGGCGTGTTTGCGTAATGTAAAACCGAATCACAAACAGCAGAGCAACCAGCCCCCAGTTCCCCACAAGAGGTGATCAAGGTGCAACAGGATATATTATAATAATAAGAATGCACAACCATAAGCACATACAACATGAGGAGCCCCGTCCGAAAATCCGAAAAAGCTACATTTAAAATAAACAATATTAGAACCACCGCCTTAGTACTGCCAGTAGCGAGAGCCACTTGGGGGTGGGGTTTCAATCGATTATATTGGCCCAACCTTCACTCTAGGAGAAATATGACTATTGACCTTGGAAGTTATGTCGTTAATGGTGTTTCTAGTTTTAGCTCTGGTCGCCATTTTGTTTAACTGAGCGGATCCCATTCCAGCAATTTTTGGAAGAGGATCACCCAAGGAAAATTCCTGTTGTTTTGTTGTTGTTGTTATTGTTGTTGTTTTTTGTTGTTATTTTGTTGTTATTTTTTTTTGTTTTGTGTAAATCCTCCAAAGAATAATTAACCAAAAAGTAAACCTCCAACGACGCCAAACGCCCGCCCGACTCCCGAGGCCCGCCCGGACACCTTTATTTCATAGGACGGATTAAAACACACTGTCCAAAAAGCATTTGTATTTTTCCTCTATGATAACAGGGTCATCCTTTGGTGTCTCTGTGGGTTAATTTTATCTATTCCTGATCATTGCATCCATTTCTATTTTGTAAGGAAACTAATGAGGCCGTGTCCACAAGCTCAAACGTTTTTTTTTTCTAGTTGAATCCGAAAAAAGGTGACCAAACGTATGAAACTTGTGAAATTCGACAATACGGGTCGGATAGTCTGTCCGCACCGTCAAACATTGTCGAATTCAACAGTGTGACGACTTGCCATTATAATATATGTACCTGTTGACTTGAGACGAAGATTTTTCAAGCAGGATTGATAAAGTAAAATTGATAACTGCCAAAAAGGTGAATCTTTGTGAGGTAGGTAGCCATTTCAACGCTAGCTACGACCTTCGTTTTAAATTTTCAATCACCAACTGACAAACCTTTTGGTCGTATGATCATATCTGATCATATTGAATACACCAATTCTATGAGTTTCTGTTTAGTGGCCTTATCTTTGCTAATTGAAACTGACAATTCATTAAATATCCAAAAGAATAACTTAATAGAAAAGGTAAATACGTGCATTTTATTTAAAAGTGTGGCCGTTACAAATCAAATAATTTTCACTTAATTGTGTACATATTTAGGAATTGATATGTTTATTTAGAATTTTCAAAGATTCTAATCTTCAAGCAGAACCTAGTTATAGAAATGTTTTTCTTGTCTTGTCAGATTGCATTTTGTTATATTTATTCATTCATATGCGTCAACAGGTTGGCTAAAGGCAGATACGCAACTTCCTTGTAAGGGACACTGGATGAAAATGAGGGTACTCAGCATTGGAGGATTAAACATCACAAATCTCCGCTGGCATGATCTTTGCAGGAACTCAAGGACCACTAGGGTAACACATCCGTGTGACATAGTGCATTTTTCACATCTCCAAAATGGATGAAAATCCGTGAATTGTTTTCTTATTATACTGCAATTATAAGTTTGGGGTGCTCGTTAGAACCGCCTCTAACGAGTACTCACAACCTATGTTTGTTGCAGAAATAAGCAAAATAATGTATATCCCTATTTATCATATGACGTCGCGTCTGAGAGTGTAATAACGCCATTTATTACATACCTTCTATAGGAAAATTACATTAGAATCTTTCAATACAGGCTCAGTGTTTCGCTATTTTGATGGCACAGTCACGTGACGGGGCCAAAAATCCATATAATATGGATTTTTGGCACTGCCTTTCCATATTGGCACTGCTCTACTCTGTTACTATAGCAATAGAACGTTAATGCCGTACTCCATAAGCTTCAAAATGGCCGCAGAAAAATCACTTGAAGCAATGTCAACCGGACTTCTGGACCTAGACAGAGCGATAGAAGACAGGGATAACAATAGATTTTGAGAAAAGTCTGATATTTCGTGGCAAGCATGAAAAATGAAAAACAAAATACTTTTTAAAAGAAGTTCACTCACAATTGGGAAGCATTGTGAAGGACGTTGCTTTCAAGCACAGCAGGGCTGTCCCAACATTTGAAACAATAAGGTCTTGCCAACAACCTTAAACGAACAGATCCCTTCACTTATGAGGAGCTGGAAATTGTGCAGAAGAAATCTGTGGGAGGGAAACATGTCCCCAAAAAGTGTCGTCTTGAATTTTAACGTAAACAACCACCGCGACCGACTGCTACACACGGAATCGATTATGCAGTAGCTTGATGAATGACACTAAGAGCCTTTAAAATTAAAATGGTCTTCAAATAAGCACAAAACATTCTTTAAAATACCTTAAAAAGCATTCTTTGGACTGCAGAAATTCTGTATTTAAAATGGCGATTTGTTTTTGTTTTTAAACTTACAGTTGCGACGTCACTTGTGACGTAATTTGCTGCGCACTACTATGTTACTGTATTACCGTGAGCATGGTTAGTGTAGGCCTACTAATCAGTTATATAATTTAAAAGGAATTTCTTTCTTTTTTTTCGGCGGATACCGAAAATATAGCCTCAACCCACTCGATGAAACGTTCCCGGCATCAACATTTAAATAGTAAATGTTCTCTTTGCCTTCATTTCTTCACGTTGCAATATAACTATGCTATATAAATGATGTAATAAAGAGGTTATGATATGGTAAAGGTGTGCCTCTAAGTCATATTGGCACCGGAAGTCATATTGGCCCTCGGGCTAAAGCCCTCGGGCCAATATGACATACCGGTGCCAATATGACTTAGAGGCACACCATCACCATATAATAACCTCTATGTAATATTTTCGATAATCCACTAGTGGATTAAATACGCAAATTAGCTAGATATGTCCCGTAACGTCACATGCCCGATGACGTTAACAACGTCGCGTTTACTAATGGCGGAATATTGATATTTTTATAAACAATCGTGAATAAAATGCGTTTTAAATGTCATATGATAAATAGAATCTTGCATTTGTGCTCATGTATTATTGAATTTATTAAACTCGTTGAGGAAAAGGCATAAAATGCTCGGCAAGCCTCGCATTTTATCCCTTTTCCTCAACTCGTTTAATAAATTCAATAATACATGAACACTCATGTAAGATCCTCTATAAACCCCATTTTCTCTATATAAATTGTGGTTTGGATGGGTGTTCATTTCACGGACTTGTTATCATGATGTTAGTAAGTGTCCACAAGGTGGGATGGAAATAAATGCTAACATCACGTGAACCAGTCCGTGAAATGAAGACCCCCTATACCCCACTTTATATAGAGAAAACTGGGGTTTAAGGGGGTGAATATTATTTTTCTTATTTCTGCTCCAATACATAGGTTGTGGGTACTCGTTAGAACCGCCTCAATGAGGCGGTTCTAACGAGCACCCACAACCTATGTTTGCAGTATTTATAAGAAAAATATCACGGATTTTCATCATAAAAATGGCCATTTTGGAGATGTGAAAAAAATGCACTATGTCGAACGGGTGTGTTATCGTAATGAGAAGACCTTGGAGATGATATAGAGATTAATGGTCGAAGGCTAGATACTGCAACGGCCTCTATTGTGACAGATGAAGGTTTTAAACACAAAGTTCTCCCTAGCATTGCACAAATAGTAGCTGTGCTTTCAAATCTGAAAATAAGTTACATAAGAAAAGATACTCGATTAACAGCAAATGTATTTGGTGAACACTGTGCCGCAGTATGCTCCGCATAGAATGAAAAATAAAACAACAACAACGTTCATGCAGTCAATACCAATGCGCTCAGTACCATTTAATATAACCGGCTGCTATATGCTGTCTATACAAGTCTGTTCTCCTACAATGTTTGCGTCCGAAAAAAAAACAACAGATATTTTTCTGTGAACAATGCCGCCAAAAATTAACCAGGTTCCTACGTATCGATCCTACTATATGTTACATGCCGTTTGTCTGCTTATACTTTATTATTATTATTATTATTATTGTTATTATTATTATTCAAAACTACATACAGTCGAACTTCAATGGCTCGAACACCTTTGGGGCCTCGAAAATCTGTTCGAGACAGGGGTAGTTCGAGCCACTGAGGGAGACTGCAAGGAGGTATACGATATACTTTTCGATATCTTTTCGGTGTTTTATAATGAAAATGTATGCTGTGTGTACTCATTAGAATCGCCTCATCGAGGCGATTCTAATGAGTACACACAACATGCATTTGCAAGATAAAAGACTAAAATCTCCTTAATTATCCCCCACTATTTCTTATGTAGAGGATTTCGCTAGGGACTCAAGAATGGGTTCGACACATCCATTGTAAACGAGCCATCGGTGTTCGAGCCATCGAAGTTCCACTGTAGTTATATCTATAGCTCATGTTAGCGAGAGGTTTCCTCTAAATTGTCCTATATACGAAATTTGCAGAATGAGGATCTACACGGTTTGTCCACTTTGTAACTGATTTTAATAAAAGAAAAACTTAATGGCATCAGCAAACGTGTCTGAAATACCATAGCCCACTTCAAAAGAGTAACGAACCGCGCAATATCGTTGAAGTTCTTTTACCGAAAGCGTTCTGTAAAAACGTTCAGTCAACTTTAGAAACTAATGGACGAAAGGGTAACTAGCTACCAAATATCTTTGATACATTCTTGTCCTGCAAGAAATATAGTTCATAACTTGTATTTGCAGCATGTAGCATTTGATTATATATCTGCAAGTAAAGTCGATTTTTTTTATCTTTTTTTGCCGCGTTTTTTGGCACAACGTTGAAATCACAGAAAACTGCATCTGATTACAGCTTTTCTCATATAACTTACGGACATGGAAAAATTTTTGAGAAGTTGGCGGAGCATGTCCTCAACTTCTTGACCCTTACACTGCTTGCCCCTAACCGTTATTGAGATATATAGTTTTTATTTGGTTCCAAAAGGAAAATAGTACAAAAAAAAAAATAAGACGGCCATGACCCTTGATCGCTCACGTGATCTATAATGTACAAATGATGACTCAGGGGACATTTCTGCAATATTACGCACATAAGTAGAGGGTCACCCAAGGAACATTCCTGTGAAATGATTTCTAAATTCATCTACTGGTTAAGGAGAAGTCAGTTAAAGGAATTTCTATTTTTAACTCTGGTGGTCATGTTGTTCACCCAAGCGGAACAGTTTGAGCAATCTTGGAAGAGGGTCACCCAAGGAACGTTCCTGTGAAATCATTCTGAAATCCATCCATTGATTAAGGAAAAGAAGTCGTTTAAAGGGTCTTCTATGTTTAGCTCTGGGGGTCATCTTGTTCAACCGAGCAGAATGGTTTGAGCAATTTTGGTAGAGGGTCATTCAAGGAACATTCCTGTGATACAATTTCAAAATCCATCCACTGGTTAAGGAGGAGAAGTTGTTTAAAGGTTATTCTATTTTTTTTAGCTCTGGTGGCCATCTTGTTCACCCGCGAGGAACTTTTTGAGCAATTTTGGTAGAGGTCACCCAAGGAACATTCCTGTGAGATAATGTCAGAATCCATCCACTGGTTAAAGGGGCATTAATGAGGAGAAGTCGTTTAAAGGTTGTTTTTCTTTCTTTTTTTTTAGCTCTGACGGCCATCTTGTTCACCCTAGCGGAACAGTTTGAGCAGTTTTGGCAGAGGGTCACCCAAGGAACATTCCTGTGAAATTATTTCAAAATCTGTCCTGCAGTTTTTGAGAATAATAGAAGTGGAGGCAATGATCAGGAATCAATACAATCAACCCACAGCTCCCATCAGAGACACCAAAGGGAAAGAAACACAAATATGAAACAACAGACCTAATGGAAACAGCAATAGCGGAAAGCCAAAAGGACAGTTATTTTCCCACAAAATGGCCAATAGACTATCCGAAATAAAATAATATAAGCGATACAAACACCCAAAGACAAACTATAACAAAAATAAACCGCGACAGAAGAACCGCCTTGGAACGGTCAGCGGAAACGAATTCCACTGGGGGGTTTAAATCGATTTTACATGGCTACAATCCTCGCCCTTACTTCCGTCGCGATTTAGACAAATAAGTTATTCAGTCCGCATGAAGTTGTTAAAAGCAAAAGTTCACCACGGACGGACGCATGAACGACGGATGACGGACAAATACCTATCACAATAGCTCGCCTTGAGCACTTCGTGTTCAGGTGAGCTAAAAATCAGAAAACAAAACAAAATCAGGTCATCGAATTATTATCCGCTGTGTGTGTGTGTGTGTGTGTGTGTGTGTGTGTGTGTGTGTGTGTGTGTGTGTGTGTGTGTGTGTGTGTGTGTGTGTGTGTGTGTGTGTGTGTGTGTGTGTGTGTTCAAAAAAGAAACTCAGAACATTTTGTCACTATTCCATATCAGTCTGTCAAGTTTGAAGGCAATATCTCAAACTTGTTTTGAGCTACCTTGTTTACAAGGTAAAAAGGCCCAAGTCCCAATCAGTCTGTAAAGTTTCAGGACAATAGCTGTATTCTTTTTTAGATATCTTCCTTACAAGCTTAAAATGCCCAAAGTTTTAAAGGGCCATAACTCAAGAAAAAATCAGAATTTTTCCAAAAGTTAATCGGTACATCTACTTATCATCCCGAATAAGTCTGTAAAGATTCAGGGCAATAGCTCAAATCATTTTAGATATCTTTCTTACAAGGTTAAAATGCCAAAAATTTCAAAGGGCCATAACTCATTAAAACAAATCGGATTTTTTTTCAAAGTTGATCATTTTATCTTCTCATCGTCCCAAATTAGTCTTTAAAGTTTCAGGGCAATGGCTGTAATGGTTTTTTAGATATCTTGCTTACATGCTTAAAATGCTCAAAGTTCCAATGGGCCATAACTCAAAAAGAAAATCGGATTTTTTTTCCAACAAAAGTTCACCAATTCATCTACTTATCATCCCGAATCAGTCTGTAAAATTTCAGGGCAATAGCTCAAATCGTTTTTGAGATATCTTGCTTACAAGCTTAAAACGATCAAAGTTTCAAAGGGTCATGACTCAAGTAAAAAAATCAGATTTTTTCAAAAGTTAATCAGTTCATCATCTTCTTATCATCCCCAATCAGTATGTAAAGTTCAAGCGCAATGGCTCTAACGTAATTTTTAGATATCTTGCTTACAAGATTTCATAGTATTTTTGCAAAGGGACATAACTCCAGAATGGGGCATAATCATGATGTGAAAAAACACGGGTCAATTATTTTATCATAAGGAATCCATATATGGAATTTCAAAAACCAAGCGTGCACGGTTCAAAAGTTATGCTATGCAGTAAAAAGCGGAACGGACGGACGGACGAACATGGCAAAAGCAATATGCCCCCACAACTTCTTCGAAGTAAGGGGCATAAAATCAGCCCTTGCACGTGCTCTCACTGAAAACCAAAATCAGCCCTTGTACGTACTCTCACTGAAAACTAAAATCAGCCCTTGCACGTGCTCTCACTGAAAACTAAAATCAGCCCTTGCACATACTCTCACTGAAAACTAAAATCAACCCTTGCACGTACTCTCACTGAAAACTAAAATCAGCCTGTGCACGTACTCTCACTAAAAACTAAAATCAGCCCTGGCACGTACTCTCACTGAAATTAAAATCAGCCCTTGCACGTACTCTCACTGAAAACTAAAATCAGCCCTTGCACGTACTCTCACTGAAAACTAAAATAAGCCCTTGCACGTACTCTCACTGAAAACTAAAATCAGCCCTTGCACGTACTCTCACTGAAAACTAAAATCAGCCCGTGCACGTACTCTCACTCAAAATTAAAATCATCCCATGCACATACTCTCACTGAAAACTAAAATCAACCCTTGCACGTACTCTCACTGAAAACTAAAACCAGCCCGTGCACGTACTCTCACTAAAAACTAAAATCAGCCCTGGCACGTACTCTCACTGAAATTAAAATCAGCCCTTGCACGTACTCTCACTGAAAACTAAAATCAGCCCTTGCACGTACTCTCACTGAAAACTAAAATAAGCCCTTGTACGTACTCTCACTGAAAACTAAAATTAGCCCTTGCACGTACTCTCACTGAAAACTAAAATCAGCCCTTGCACGTACTCTCACTCAAAACTAAAATCAGCCCTTGCACGTACTCTCACTCAAAACTAAAATCAGCCCTTGCACGTACTCTCACTGAAAACTAAAATAAGCCCTTGTACGTACTCTCACTGAAATCTAAAATCAGCCCTTGCACGTACTCTCACTCAAAACTAAAATCAGCCCTTGCACGTGCTCTCACTCAAAACTAAAATCAGCCCTTGCACGTACTCTCACTGAAAACTAAAATCAGCCCTTGCACGTACTCTCACTGAAAACTAAAATCAGCCCTTGCACGTACTCTCACTGAAAACTAAAATCAGCCCTTGCACGTACTCTCACTCAAAACTAAAATCAGCCCTTGCACGTACTCTCACTGAAAACTAAAATCAGCCCTTGCACGTACTCTCACTGAAAACTAAAATCAGCCCTTGCACGTGCTCTCACTCAAAACTAAAATCAGCCCTTGCACGTACTCTCACTCAAAACTAAAATCAGCCCTTGCACGTGCTCTCACTCAAAACTAAAATCAGCCCTTGCACGTACTCTCACTCAAAACTAAAATCAGCCCTTGCACGTACTCTCACTGAAAACTAAAATCAGCCCTTGCACGTACTCTCACTGAAAACTAAAATCAGCCCTTGCACGTACTCTCACTGAAAACTAAAATCAGCCCTGGCACGTACTCTCACTCAAAACTAAAATCAGCCCTTGCACGTACTCTCACTCAAAACTAAAATCAGCCCTTGCACGTACTCTCACTGAAAACTAAAATCAGCCCTTGCGCGTACTCTCACTGAAAACTAAAATAAGCCCTTGTACGTACTCTCACTGAAAACTAAAATCAGCCCTTGCACGTACTCTCACTCAAAACTAAAATCAGCCCTTGCACGTACTCTCACTCAAAACTAAAATCAGCCCTTGCACGTGCGCTCAATGAAGACCGAACTCAGCCTGCTGACCTTCTCAATCAGAATACCTCCCTCCTGGTCTGTATGAAAAAACCTGGCTCATCGTGCTTCTAAATAATGCACAGCGAAAACTTTGATCAGACTGTGTCTTCACTGTGCGAATATATCAAAAGACCCCCTTTTCCTTGGCTCACCGTATAAAAATAATTCCACTATGACTGGTGTGTGAATAAAAAGAACAGAACAGAATAGAAACTTTATTTAGACTTGAACTTTACAGACTGATTTTAAGATACAGTAAAATTCCTATATAAAGACCACCTTTGGGACTGTTAAAGACCACTTTTGAAAAGTCCCAAAGGTGGTCCCTGACCAGAGGACATTGTGTGCAGAAAATACGAAGACAGTTTAACTCCACTCTTCTTCAAAAGCTTTTTGCAGAATTAGTCTTAATTTTAGGTGGTCTTAATAGCGGAATTTCACTGTATTTTGATAGATCATCGCTGAAATTAATATATACTCGGTCAAAAAATGTTCCTATACACAAACTTGCTTCTGTTCCCAGACTTACTACAAATGAAAACCACATACATCACGTGAACAAGTCCGTGAAATGAACTCCCCCTTACACCCCACTTTATATAGAGAAAACTGTGGTTTAAGGGGGTAAACATCATTTTCCTTATTTCTGCTCCAAGACATAGGTTGTGGGTACTCGTTAGAACCGCCTTATTGAGGCGGTTCTAACGAGCACCCAAAACCTATGTTTGGAGTATTGATAAGAAAAATATCACAAATTTTCATCAGAAAAAAATACCTTTTTTGAGGATTGAAAAATGCACTATATCACACGGATATGTTATCGTAATGAAATTTGTTAAGTTTTGGCTAGATGGCTCATTTTTACATGTAAAAGCCTCGGTCATTTATTTATTTATTTATTTATTTATTTTTGTTTACTGCGGGCTATTTTGAACACCTAAGGGATCACTTTATCACTTTCGCAGAAAGAATCATTGAAAAAAAGCCAAGACTAAACATCATAAAGTATACAGTAAACCTAAGCTTTCTAAAATTTGATATTTGTTGCTTTTCATTAGACACGCTTTGTGTCTATTCAGAAAAGATTTGTTATTTTAGTTCCATCTGCGAAAAATAGGCTATTACGTATGGGCCTCTGATTCTTACAAATGCTGCTTTCAATTGAAACTCCATGGTAGTGCCACACGCTCCATGGATTCTCTGCATTATTTTCCACCATGTTAAACAGCAAAGCGTTTTTTAAGAAATTGCAAAAACTGAATGACAGGTACAGAAATAACAACAGTTCGAAAATTGCTATATGCTTAATTGCAAGGGAGACCTGAACATTTCACAAATTAGCACGATCATGACCTATTGTTTTTGATCAAGTGTGATCCGATGTTCAATGGAACTGACCTTTCATCTTAGACACAAAAATATCTGCGCATGCGCAATGCCAGTTTCCTTGCTAAACCTTTCTAGGCACATATTGCAAGACAACTTTTGAACAGAAAGTCACTGGTACATTTTCTAGCTAAACGTCCGATTCACCTGTCTGCAGCCATCTTTAGCTCAATAGCTGCCGGATTGCTAGTGAGTTGGTAATGTAACTTTTTTCCAAATTTGAAATAATGACCTGCTAATAAACCCATATATATGCCTGAGACAATGATAAAGCCAACAGACCAAGATCAGACCCCATAGAAGGCTATTTCTGATCAGGGTCTATTTTGTTTTCCGGTACATGTTTGTAGGAGTTACTCCAGAACTTTCAATAAATTAAATAATTTGTGCTTGTTGGCTGCACATATACTTATCCTTAACTATTATTATATGTAGGTCAACGATTCTACTTTGGATTTGTCTGTATACTATTTCTCAGTTTTCACTGTGAAATACAGTAAAATTCTTATATTAAGACCACCTTTGAGACTGTTCAAAAGTGGCCTTAAGACAGTCCCAAAAGGTGGTCTCCAACTAGAGCACACTGGATGTTGCAAACACAAATAAAATGCACATGAAACCTTCTAAATATGTTTTCAAAAGCGTAATTTTCTTTATTTTAGGTGGTTTTAATAGCGGACTTTTACTTCATTTCCTTATCCGTATCGAAATTTAACTTTATCCACTAAACGAGCCACATGCTCTGCCTGGACTGCAGTTATTAACTTGTATGTGATCGTAATTGTGTCCACAGATTCTGCCACTGCCATATTTGATGACGAACTTCCCGGAAGTGGACGGCATTTGGCACTCGTACGTCCAGCCGTAAACAATTCTAGTCCAGCGGTTCGTTAGAGGTGTTGAAGTGCAGGATACCTGTCAAATATGATACGAGAATGAGTATAAAAATAACCAGACAAAGCCCGGTTATCATTACAGCGCAATTACAAGAACACGCCTATATAATTTTGACCCCCTCATACCCCACTTTCATATAGTAAAACTGGGGTTTCCGGGGATATACCTTATTTTTCTTATTTCTGCTCTAAAATATAGATTGTTGGTACTCGTTAGAACCGCCTCGATGAGGCGGTTCTAACGAGTGCCCACAATCTATATTTTGAGCAGAAATAAGAAAAATATCACAATTTTTCATCATAAAATTTTCATTTTTTCGGCGATAAAGGTGGCAATGTATATGTATAGGCGTGTTTGCGTAATGGCCATAACAAGTCCGTGAAATGAACACCCCATCCAAACCCCACATTGTATAGAGAAAACTGGGGTGCACGGGGGTAAACATAATTTCTCTTATTTCTGCTCATAGGCATAGGTTGCGGGTACTCGTTAGAACCGCCTCAATGATGCGGTTCTAACGAGCACCAAAAACCTTTGTTTGGAGTATAAATAAGAAAAAAACATGACAAAATTTCATCAGAAATAACCATTTTGGAGATACGGAGAAATTCACTTTGTCACATGAGTGTACATGTGTTGTCGAAATATCTTATTTCTCTGCTACAAATATAGGTTTGGGGTACTCGGTTCCTACTGGTATCCACAACCTATCGTTTGAGCAAAAACAAAATAAATAATATTTACCCTTGTAAGCCTAACTTTTTTTCTCTGTAAAATGTCGTGTTTACATGGGTATTCGTTATATGGACTTGCTAACATAATGTCACGTCTTTAAGGCGGGGATTCATAAGAACGATAAACGTTGTACTTAGTTAAGGGTGGTTTAATTTACCAAGCTCATTAGGTTATCAAGTCCGTGTAACCCTCTAAACCCCACTTATATAGAGAAAAGTGGGGTTTAAGGGGTATTATTATCCTTATCTTTGCTAAAAAATATACATGAATATCGTGGGTACTCGTTTGAACCGCCTGAAGAGCACCAATACTCTATTCTTGAACTGAAAAAAACAAAAAATATCAAATATTTTCGTCAGAAAAAATGATACTTCTACAGTCTGGAGAGACGCCCTTTCTGGCACATGGTGTGTTATCATAATGTCTTGACAAGATACGGGCCTGTAAAGATTATTAATGCTCTTCAGAACCGCCTAAGTGAGGCGATTTTAAATCGTGACGCAAGTGTATATTCTGAACAGGCATGAAATGGGCCCCGTCAAGCGATTTTGGTACTTATCGCCTATACGAGCAGCGAAGGTTCCGGCGAGCCTGCGCATCCGCGCAGTCTCGCCAGAACCTTCGCTGCTCAGTCGCTCATACAAGTAGTGAATCAAGAGGAACCTTCAGACAGAAAGCCATATCCCTGGCCCCTCTGAATGGCTGGGCATGCGCAGTTAAAATTTGTCATGACGGAATGCTCGAAGACACAAATTCGCTTGGCGGCTCAAATAATGTATAGTCTGGTATTTTGCAGGGTACCAATTCCTCGAAGATGTTAACGTGACGTTGTTATCACATCCTCCAATCAGTCGATCAAGAGAAGGACACACCTTCAATACACAGGTTACTGGGACTTGCGCGATGGCCACTGAACGATGATCAACCAGCGCATATATATGGCAAGACAATTGCACAATAAATCTTGAAACAACCGTTTGAACTTGAAACCCCACATTGGCATTTTCAAACTAGGGACCATAGTTTAAAACAAACTGCACAATAATTATTTAAACCACGGTTTCAACGTGTAATATGTTCTAAAAAGGGTTATCCTTTGGAAGCAAGAAAAAAACACAGAATTTGAAAATGTTTTCTGGGCCAGACTAGCTAGTTTCGGCCATTTAGGCCTCATCAGTGACCCTCAAATATTTCCAAAATTCCACAATGGAATCATTGATCCCGCAGGACAAGAAAATATAAAGCATTTATTGTGCATCAGACATTAAAACGACGGTTTGAAGCCCGGGGGTGGGGGTGCGCTGGCTGATCTTTTCGCAACCCGTTCTTGCAAGAACTGAAAGGCCTTGAAAGCAGCATTTTGACCTAAGACGTCAAACAAAACAATTTGGCATCAGTGATACCTGTGTGGCCTGTACGAAGATTTTTCAAGCCGCCATGGTTTGCTGGAAAACACATCTGCCAGGGGGGAAGGGGTGGGGGCAGGCCGGGGTTCTAATACTTGGGCTCTGGTGAGCATAGTGGTCCTTGGGCCTCTTATTTAACGCTAGTTTGAAAACTTGAAACCCGAATTTGAAGTTCAAACGGTGATTTGAAGATTATCTCTGGACTTGCCTTACCATAGTAAACGATAACAAAATATTTATTACATGCATGGTGTTGAAACAGGGGTTTGAAGTTTTAAAACTAAAGGTATTAGAAAATAAATTTAAACACCAGTTTGAAAATTGAAACCGTTGCGCAAGTTTTCTTTGAAACCGTAGTTTGAAGTTTCAAACCCTGGTTTGAAAAGTTAGAACTGGGATTTCAAGTTCAGCGATGGTTAAAAGATTAATTGTCATCACGAAATCACGCCTATATGATCATTACGATAACTCGTCCGTACGACATAGTGCATTTTTCACATCTCAAAAATGGCTACTTTTCTGATGAAAATCCTTCATATTTTTCTTATAAATGCTCAAAACATAGGATGTGGGTGCTCGTTAGAACCGCCTCATTGAGTACCCACAACTCTATGCCTTGGAGCAGAAATAAGAAAAATAATGAATACCCCCATAAACCCCAGTTTTCTCTATATAATTTGGGGTTTAGGGGGGGGGGTCTTCATTTCACGGACTTGTTCACATGATGTTTGAACCCCACATTTATATAGTAAAACATGGGTTTACAGGGGTAAACCTTATTTAGCTTATTTCTGCTCTAAAATATAGATTGTGGCCGAGGCGGTTCTACATTACGAAAACACGCCTATACCAATACATTGTAACCTTTATTGCCGAAAAAACGAAAATTTTAAGGTGAAAATTGTGATATTTTTCTTATTTCTGCTTAAAATATAGAATGTGGGTACTCGTTAGAACCCGAGTACCCATAATCTATATTTTAGAGCAGAAATAAGAAAAATAAGGTTTACCCCTGTAAACCCCAGTTTCACTATAATAAAGTGGGGTTCGAGAAGGTCAAAATTATATAGGCGTGTTTTCCTGATGAGGCTACCCACAATCGATATTTTGAGCAGAAATAAGAAATATATCACAATTTTTCACCTTAAAACGTTTTATTAGTAGTAGTAGTAGTATTTTTTCGGCGGTAGAGTTTACAATATATTTGTATAGGCGTGTTTTCATAATGTGCAGTTGGCTTGCCATGCATATGCAATCTGATCAGCGTCTTTTCAGTTAAACGAGCAATACACTGCTTTATTTACCAGTTGTAGCCAAGCAAAAAAAAAAAAAAAAAAAAAAAAAAAAAGAGTAAATATAACTTAAAAACACTTCTAAACATTTTTTCCGCATTTTGAGTCTCGGCAATTAATTGAAATATTTTCCGTTGCTTTAAAACACTAAATGATATTTTTATTATATATCTGCTACAAAATATGCGAGATATGGGTGCTAGTTAGAACCGCCACGCTGAGGCAGTTCTAAAGAGTACCCTCAATCTATGATTTAACCAATTGCATGCGGGAAACCCCCTAAAGGGGTGCCTTGGCAGACAGTGCAGGCCCAGATCAGACGCCGCAAAACGCGGCGTCTGATCAGGGTCTGCACTCTTTGCTAACACAATTTTCAGTCAAAAATAGAATAAAATCGAAAAAACGGCCGGACACTCCTTATATGACAAATTGACTTGTCCAACATATTGTGTGTTTGTTTGATTTGAGGTTTAACGTCCCCGTCAACACTGTAAAGGTCATTTTTGAGACGTTGCTTCCAATTTTGTGGGACTTTTACAAGTCCGTGAAATGGCAATATATAGAGAAAACTTGGGTTTACGGGGTGTACATTATTTTTCTTATTTCTGCTCCGAGACCAAGACATAGGTTGTGGATACTCGTTAGGACCACCTCAATGAGGCGGTTCTAACGAGCACTCACAAGCTATATTTGCACTGTAAAATCAATATCGCGGATTTTCATCAGAAAAGTAACCATTTTTGAGATGTGAAAATTGCACTTTGCCGCACGGGGAAGGGTCAACGTGGCGTTACAAGAGTTTTTTGTTTGTTTGATTTGAGGTTTCACGTCCCCGTCAACACAGTATAGGTCATTTTGGAGACGTTGCTTCCAATTTTGTGGGACTTTTACCCGACATTGAGATGAAATGACATCTCCTTGTCCAACATATAGCAATGGAAGAGTCCACTAGTATACAAGGGGTTAAGCAAAAGTAAAGGAAAATCATTTATACCCTTGTTTGCACTCAAACCATTGGGGTGTAAAAGGGTATTCCCTATAAATGATTACTTAATTGTGGATTATGTCCCAAGTTGTATCTTACCCTGCCTCCATTCCAGGTCTTTCTAACAGAACCACGCAGAGCATATCCTATTTGTCGAAACGTACATTTCAAATTGCGACTCCGGTCGCACCAGCATCTTGTTATTTTTAGACTTGAAATGTCGGGTGCTGGCCCGCACAGTGCGCTTAAAATGACACATGAAATAAGCAGGGCTGTTACTGGTATATTCATCTGAAACAATAATAATAATAGTAATATTATTAATAATAGCAATAATAATAATAAACGCCCAAGCATTAACCTCGTTTGACAGCCTGAATATAGCTCTTAGACAAAAAAAGCATTAACCCAAAAGTAAACTTCAACAATCAAACAGACGAGTGAAGAACAAAGAAACAAACAAACACATAGGGCTGGAGTTTGGTTTTGGAGTTTGGGGGTTAGGGTTGGGTCGGGGTTTGGGTTGGGTTCTGGTTTTGGTTCTGGGTGTTTGGTTTTGGGATTTGAATTAAAATTTGGGTTGGGGCTGAGTTAGTTTGGTTTTGTACGCGTTCTTATCGTAAATCACATTAACATGTCGTGAACTGAACATTTTTGTAAACCCCTCTTCATAACATCACGTGAACATGTCCGTGAAATGACATTATATAGAGAAAACTGGGGTTTACGGGGTGTACATTATTTTTCTTATTTCTGCTCCAAAACGAAGACATAAGTTGTGGATAATCGTTAGAACCGCCTCAATGAGGCGGTTCTAACGAGCACTCACAAGCTATATTTGCACTGTAAAAACAATATCGCGGATTTTCATCAGGAAAGTAACCATTTTGGAGATGTGAAAAAACGCACTTTGCCGCATGGGGAAGGGTCAACGTGGCGTTACAAGAGTTTTTTGTTTGTTTGATTTGAGGTTTAACGTCCCCGTCAACACAGTATAGGTCATTTTGGAGACGTTGCTTCCAATTTTGTGGGACTTTTACCCGACATTGAGATGAAATGACATCTTAAGCCCTGTCGCCCAATGAAACCAACAGGGTTTATAAGCATGGACGGTCCGACTCGCACCGCGGTTCCTGGACAGGCTTAGATCCTCTAAGCGGTTTACTAGTACTAGTGTGCGGACGGTTTCAGCTCTGCGTGGAAGCATCATGCAGCCCATCTATTTCTGCAAGCCCCTATGGGCGGGGCGTATATTTTTTCCTCGTAGTTTTTCTCCAAGGCATAGGTTGTTGGTTCTCTTAATTCATTGCATGTACTTTATTTTCAACCATCAAGGATGAAAGTCATAGTTGTGACTTTAAAATCACAAAATTACCGAGTAGTGTTAACAATATCGAGGCTGTATATACCAATGTATGTTATATTGCTTTCTTTTTATACAACACGTGAATGAACAGCTCTTAAAACTGACTTTATATAGAGAAAACTGAGGTTTACGTGGGTATACAGTATTTTTCTTATTTCTGCTCCATATCATATGTTGTGTGTACCCGTTAGAACTGGTCCTAAAGGTTATGGCCTTATATTTTCATTCGCTGACCCTGTACCTGATAAATCTGTATTTCAAATTGATTTTCTTACCCCAGAACATGGTAAAAAACTGCCGCCTGCAAAATTATCGAAACATTCAAGGAATTTCAAGCGTTCTAACAGTCTAAGGGAGGTAACACTGCCTCAAAGTGAAAATTCAGTGATACCACATGTACATTTATTATCACAGCGGAAAATTCAGGAGACAGATCACTTTGTTTCCATTATGTGTTTACTGCACATAAAATACCCTGCAAGAAAATAATAACAGCTAATTGTTACTCATCAATTTCATAATTATATTCAGTCAAAAGTGACTATTGTCTCATACATGGCTAAAGGCTGGGTCCATAACCTCCTTTTCCAGGATCATAACCTTAAACCAAACCTTATTTTCTTTATGATCCATCAAAAGAATTGCCAAATGGAAATTTAGATCATATCTAATAATGTAGTCATGCTTAATAAATGTTCAGTGATAAAAGTTATCGCCTTCAGATTCTACGATGAAAGCCTAACAAACCATATTATGTGAAAAAGCGCAAACTTTAACTCTTTCACGACTGGAACCCAGAAAGCAGCTTGGATCAGTGGTTCTTCCCATGTGTCTTTGACTGTTCCTACACCTATACCCCCTATTTTAAGTAAAAAATGGCATTTTGAGATATTTTGAAGACAAAACTTTGATGAAAATGATTATAAATGCCTTAATGCCATGAGAAACAGCTGTGAATATATCTGTTTAGATCCTGTAACATGAATTTAACCAGTTAGAACTTATAACGGATGAGAAAAATTATCGCGATATTGCAGCGGGCTGTTTCGGAGAGATAATTTTGAAATTTTGCTTTGGACCAAGCTTAAAGCCAAATAACCTTAGGGATATAATTCAAGATGGTGTATATTCTTTTTCTTATGTTTACTAAAAGACTGCTTTCCAAACAGACTAATGCCAACACTAATTTGTTTTTTTTTTTTTTTTTTTGTTTGATTTGAGGTTTAACGTCCCCGTCAACTCTTTATAGGTCATTTTGGAGACGTTGCTTCCAATTTTGTGCGACTTTTACCCGACATTGAGATGAAATGACATCTCAAGCCCTGTCGCCCAATGAAACCAATAGGGTTTATAAGCTTGGACGGACCAACTCACGCCGCATTGCCTGGGCAGGCTTAGATCTTCTACGCGGTTCACCAGTACTCGTATGCGGGTCGGTTTCAGCTCTGCGTGGAAGCATCATGCAGCCCATCTATTTCTTCAAGCCCCGTTGGGCGGGGGCTAATTGATTTACAAGGCTTTAGAGTAAAGCCAGGAAGGTCCAGTTTATGAAATAGAATTGGATAGAACCTACAAGTTTTTGAAAATATTATATAATGATTTGTGCTGATTTTTCTACTTTCGGTTTAGGTTATGGTCTTCTATTTTCATTTGCATAAGCTTACATGTCTGATTCTTCGCTGGGCGCACATGTAAATTATAGGAAATGCTGTACCCCGGCTCATTTTGTAGAATAATTTTACCCACAGTGGCTGGAACTACCCCTGTCTCAAACAGTTTTCAAAATCCCAAAGGTGTTCAAGCCTTTGTAGTTCTACTGAATCTCTAGAAATGGCTTTTTTTCTGGTGAAAAAAATACTAAGTTTCTGATGTTTGTTTAAAATATAGATTCTGGATATTTAAAATATTGATTGTTGGCATCAAAACAATGGTTTGTTGGTGTTAAAACATAGATTGTGGACGTCAAAAACATAGATTGTGGCTGTTCAAACTACAGATTGTGGGTGTTTAAAACCTTAGACTGTAGTTGTTTAAAACAACAGATTGTAGATGTTTAAAACATAGGTTGTGGGAGTTCATAATAGATGGTAGGTGTTTGAAATTATGAGTGTTAAAACATAAATTGCGTGTGTTTAAAACAATCGATTATTGAATGTTCTTACACAGAATGTATGTCTTCCAAATAAATGGTTATGATTAACCTAAGTCTATGAAATAGAGTAGAAAAAAGAATATAGCGGTACCCCCTATACACCCTTAAGGGTGGCTAGTTTACAGGGTGTTCATTATAGAGGATCTTACATGAGTGTCCATGTATTATTGAATTTGCCGAGCATTGTATCCCTTTTCCTCAACGATTTTAATAAATGACGAAAACATTAAATGTTCCACTCACTTTTAATCCACTTCAATGGCTCGAATACCTTCGGAACCATAAAAATGTACGAGACGTCGGTAGTTTGAGGGTTATTTAGAGCGACAGGTCAGAATGACTTAGGTATATTTTATTGGCGCTCGATAATGGGAAAAGGGTGCAGCTTTCACTCAACAGCATAAACAGGGAATAAGAATAATTGATTCGTAAAACTGTCACGAAATGGATGTTTGTTTGTTTGTTTCTTTGTTTGTTTGATTGATTTGAGGTTTAACGTTCCCGTCAACAATGTATAGGTCATTTTGGAGACGTTGCTTCCAATTATGTGGGACTTTTACCTGACATTGAGATGAAATGACATTTCAAGCCCTGCCGCCAAATGAAACCAATAGGGTTTATAAGCATGGCAGCTTTGCCTGGGCAGGCTTAGATCCTCTAAGCTGTTTACCAGTACTCGTGTGCAGTCGGTTTCAGCATTGCGTGGAAGCATCATGCAGCCCATCTATTTCTTCAAGCCCCGATGGGCGGGGGCGCAACAAATGGATGTTTGTTTTCTTATTGGCCTTATATTACAGGTCCTCGGTCTCGGTCCCCGCCCATCGGGGCTTGAAGAAATATATGGGCTGCATGATGCTTCCACGCAGAGCTAAAACCGCTTAGAGGATCTAAGCCATGCTTATAAACCCTATTAGTTTCATTGGCCGACAGGGCTTGAGAAGTAATTTCATCTCAATGTCGGGTAAAAGTCCCACAAAATTGGAAGCAGCGTCTCCAAAATGACCTATATAGTGTTGACGGGGACGTTAAACATAAAATCAAACAAACAGGTCCCCGGTCTGTCGTATTGGCCCACGGACTTGTAACAAGGGCAATACGAAATCATCCAGGCCGAGAAAGTAATGTTCCTCTAAACCCCACTTCATTACGAAAACACGCCTATACAAATACACTGTAAATTTTACCGCCGTAAAAAATAAAAAAAAAGATGAAAAATTGTGATATTTTTCTTATTTATGCTCAAAATATAGATTGTGGGTACAAATTAGAACCGCCTCATCGAGGCGGTTCTAATGAGTACCCACAGTCTATATTTCAGAGCAGAAATAAGAAAACAAAGGTTTATCCCTGTAAACCCCAGTTCTACTACATAAAAGAGGTGTTCAAGGGGGTCAGAATTATATAGGAGTGTTTTCGTGATGTATATGCCTATTTAGAGAAACTGGCGTATAAAGAGGGTGAACAGAAAAAGCGCCGAAAATCTATGTTTGGATTATAAATAAGAAAAATATCCCAAATTTTCATCAGAAAAAAAAAACACCGTTTTTAGGTATGCAAAAATGCACTACATCACACGGATGTGTTATCATAATGTTATCTGGGGCTGAAGAAATAATTTTTAGGATCTCATGAACCCGCAATTTGCCTGCAATTGTATCGTTAGAGAAATGCCATTTACACAGCAAAATTATAGATGAATAGTAAATTGTTTTCAGTCCCTTTCAATTAATTCTTATAAACTTCATTTGAAACAAATAACTAAAAAATATTACAAGAGACATAATAAAAAGATACCTTTTGGACAGCTATATATTTATCTTTATGACTAAAGTGATACATCTTTTAAGTTAGCATATTGTATTACTTCTCTCCAAAGTCAGGGCACAGCACAATTTACATGTTGGCAAGTTTGAAACACAACTTCCCATACAAACACGCCAATGGTACTGAGTTCACTATGCTCCTTACGCACCCTTATAATATCCGTCAAATGATCTTTTAATATTGTATCCAAAATAATCAGAACCATTTTTGTTTTCACAAAGTGTCTATGGAAAAACTTTTAATTGCTGTCAGTCAGAATGTGACATACAAATCCTTTTCTCTTACTGAACTATTTGCATGCATTAGAAGATCTACTTGTGTAAAGAAAATGTGTTAGAATTGCCGTGTTGAAGTATTAAACAAAAGTATTAGTGACATATGAACAGTTTAGGTCAATCAAAAATTCGAGTCACAAAAATGTGAGCAGCTTTTACATTTGCAAAAGCTGCTCACATTTATTCAGCAAAATATTAGCATATTTGCCATATTAAATTATCAAAGTTTTACCTTTAACTCATCATGAAAACACGCCTATATAATTTTGACCCCCTCGAACCCCACTTTTATATAGTAAAACTGGGGTTTACAGTGGTAAATCTTATTTTCCTTATTTCTGCTCTAAAATATAGATTGTGGGTACTCGTTAGAACCGCATCGATGAGGCGGTTCCATCTATATTTTTGAGCAGAAATAAGAAAAATATCACAATTTTTCATCTTAAAATTTTCATGTTTTTTTTTTTTTTTTTTTTTTTTGGTGATAAGGTTTACAATGTATTTGTATAGGTGTGTTAACGTAATGAACGACGTCATTGGTTTTGAACAACTGACCCTAGACATTCCGTTGCAGTACTTGGCGCCGAACGAGGCTCGAACCACCGAGCGTTTTTACATTGCAAACAAAATTTAATTTATCTTATAGCGTTAGAGGTGCATTATTGAGCTACCGGGTCTCAATTTTTTTTCTGGTTTTTATCTTCAATGCATACTCCTTTGTCATGTGTACACTTTTGGAGCCAAATACAGCTTCAGAACTTTGTGAAAATGGTCGTTTTCATTCGTGTTTACCCTTCGCTCTGAACATGTGTTCAGAATTTCTGTTCTAAAAATAAATCTGTCACTTTACACATACATGGCGACAGTATCGTCTCTGAGTGTCGTTACATATGGCATGGTATTCAGCGTCATATTTTTTTCCGATTCAGACATGGCCTAAGCAAACAAGGCCAAAAATGAACGTTGCATAACGTCATATATGGGGATTCTATTTTTGTCACGAACTAAAAATAGATCTAACTAGTGTTCGAAACCTAGTTAGGGAATCCCTCTCAAACTTGCTTACCTGTCATCATAATTGTTCGCATTTTTGCATAAAATGCACTCATTTGTATTGTTTTAAAGAAAAATACCGGCTATATGTATTTGATTTTTGGAAGCATTTTTTCCAGATAGCTCAATAATGCACCTTTAACAAAATAATATCTTTAAAACTTTTCCTTACCTTTAGCGTGAATGTTTTTACCTCGTACTAAGAGATAATAATGAGGGAATTTAACCGACATGGTAAATTTATTTAAAACTGAAACCGCCACAAACTAAAATAAATCGAAGCACGCATCACGTAGCTATACACCTGGTCAAATGTTCACGCCTGCGGTAGACCCAGCATACATTAAATCACCTGAACAGTGCAAATACAATTCCGCTACCGTTTAGGCCGAGGCCAATACAGCTGACCGAGGACCTGCAACTTGGACAATACGGAAATACATGATTAATGACACCATTAAAAACACGATTATTGATTTTTTACCTCAGTGTTAATTGATACAGATTACCTCCTACGAACAATACAGGATAGTCAATCAATAATATAATGTAAAAACATGATTTATGATTTTTGAATATTGGTTGACCTTGTGTAATATAGGATAATCAATTAATAATATATTTTATTAACTGACTATCCTGTATTGATCGGAGGTCATCCGTATTAACACCAGGTCAACCAATATTAACTGAGGTCAAGTGAGGTCAAAAAATCAATAATCATGTTTTTTTAAATGTGTCAATTAATAAAATTGTCATTAATCAAGTAATTTCGCATTGGTACACAGCTTACAGAGGACCTGCAACTGGGACAATACGGTTATTATGCCTCGGGCCAATGCAGCAGACCTCGGACCTATACCTGGGCCAATACGAAATTACTTGATTAATAACATTATACTATATCTGTTAATCTTGCACAGAAAATATATTGTGGGTGTTCTGTGAACGCCCGCAATCTATGCTTAGAGTTTATAAAAGGAAAACATATATGAAATATCCGACAGAAAAAAGTCATTTAACGATATCTCATTGCGCTGGGTATGATTTGTTTTATTAATGCATGTATTTGAGTATTTGAGCGCTGACGCTTAATCATTAGAGCTGTCACAGCCGTAAACCGCACCCCCCTCAAAATCTTTTATGCCAGTATATAAGGTGGGTTTGATAAAATTCACGAAACTAGCGAGTTAAAACCCTCGTGAATAACTATGCATTCATCAGGTCGACAGATCAGTGTTATGAACACCATGTGGAACCCCATTTTACATTACGAAAACACGCCTATAGAAATACATTGCAAACTTTACCGCCGAAAAAAACGACAATTTTAAGATGAAAAATTGTGATATTTTTCTTATTTCTGCTCAAAATATAGATTGTGGGTACACGTCAGAACCGCCTCATCGAGGCGGTTCTAACGTTAGAGTACCCATAATCTATATTTTATAGCAGAAATAATAAAAATAAGGTATACCCTTTTAAACCCTAGTTTTACTATATAAAAGTGTGTTTCAGTAGGGTCAAAATTATATAGGCGTGTTTTCGTGATATAGTATTAAAAAAAAATCTTGAGTATACACATCACTTTTCTTATTTCTACTCCAATATCTAGATTGTGGCTATTCTATAGAACCATATCATCGAAGCGGTTCTTACGAGTGCCAACAGTCAATGTTTTCGAGTTTTACGTCCCACATACATATAAGGTCATATGCAGACAGGACATTGAAAGACTCATCCGAAGGAATCGATCCGACGACCCCTGGTTTGCGAGGCGAGTAGCTTATCCACTACACCATGGATGTTTCTAAGAAAAATTCCACGTTTAGAGAAATATAATATAATTTGATCTGAAAAAGGACATGTTACCCAAAGGATATTTTCACGGTTAATTTTCACATGTCGGCCCGCCCATCGGGACTTGAAGAAATAGATGGACTGCATGATGCTTCCACACAGAGCTGAAACCGACCCACATACGAGTACTGGTAAGCCGCTTAGAGGATCTAAGCCTGTCCAAGTAAAGCGGTGCGAGTCAGACCGTCCATGCTTATAAACCTTATTAGTTTCATTAGGCGGCAGGACTTGAGATGTCATTTCATCTCAGTGTCGGGTAAAAGTCCCACAGAATCGGAAACGACGTCTCCAAAATGACCTTTACAGTGTTGACGGGGACGTTAAACAAACATTTTACAGGTGAGTGAGTGTTTTGAGTTTTACGTCCGACCAACAGCTAAGGTCATACAGTTTAAAGACTCATCCGAAAGTCTTGAGAAGCCCGGGATCGACCCTGCGTCCCATGGTTTACAAGCCGAGTAGCGTAACCACTGCACCACGGAAGCTTCTGACATTTTACAGGTACGTGTACGGATACATGTACGGTATCATGTGCCCAAGGTCTTTCACTAACGGGACGCCATTGACTCAACGTTGCCTCAACTTGCCTGCAGTTTTGTTTCAGCATTTCAGGGTCTGCGGGTTCTCGATTATCATCACGTGAACAAGTCTGTGAAATGTACAACCTCTAAACCCCACTTTATATTGAGAAAACTGGGGCTTACGGGGGCATGCATTATTTTTCTATCATAGGTTGTGGGTACTCGTTAGAAACGCACCCACAACATATGTTTTAAGTATAAATAAGAAAAATATCACGGATTTTCATCAGAAAAGTAACCATTTTGGAGATGTTAAAAATGTTGTATACACGTATTAAATGTATCGCTTATGTCCGACATTTGTCGAAGAGTGTAATCATTTATATATAAAAAAAATTGTCAACAGGATAAAACGAACACCACGAGGTTTTATTCCGATTAATGAAATGCAATGGATGTGTGGTATTTCCTGGTAAGACGTTCATATTTTCTTCATAAATCCGGTTTACGTTCCTACATGTACATATGTATGCAAAATTATGCATATTATCTAAACTAGTCATCCTCAGAAATTGTCTCGACATCTATGTCTGCTTTTCGTGTATAGGCTACGTAAAAAGAATAACGTAATAGGAAAGGTAAATACGTGAATTTTATTAAAAAATAATAATAACAATAATAATTTTCACTTAATTGTGTATATATTTAGGAATTGATATGTTTATTTAGAATTTTCAAAGATTCTAATCTTAAAGCAGAGCCAAGTTATAGAATTGTTTTTTCTTGTCTTGTCAGATTACATTTTGTTATATTTATCCACCCACACCTGTCAGCAGGCTGGTTAAAGCCAGTTACGCCAGTTCCTTGTAAATGACATTGGATGTATATGAGGGAACAACGATAGCACTCCCGTGTGACATCCCAGTAAGCATTCTACATAAATCTACAGCGGGCCGTTAGCGGCCCGTCAGGGTAGCTGACGGGCCGCTAACGGCCCGCTGTAGATTTCTGTAGAATGCTAGCAGGGATAGTGCATTTCTGTTATACTTCTAAAATGTCTGCTTCTCTGATGAAAAAGTGTGATATTTTTCTTATTTATACTGCCAACATAGGTTGGGGGTGCTCGTTAGAACCGCCTCATTGAGGCTGTTCTAACGAGTACCCACAACCTATGTCTAGGAGCAGAAATAAGGAAAATAATGTATACCCCTGTAAAACCCACTTTTCTCAATATATTGGGGTTTAGAAGGGTATTCATTTCACGGACTTGTTATCGTGATGTTGGTACACTGTCTCAGCCAAGCATCCACTGGGTAGGATGGAAATAAGTGCTGAGAGAAGAAACAGAGAAGACCTTGGAGATGATATAGAGATTAATGGTGACAGCCTTCAAGTACCTAGGATCTATTGTGCTCGCCAGAGTTGCACAAATTATTACGAAAACATGCCTACACAAATACATTATACATTTTTTTTTCGGCCAAAAATGAAAATTTCAAGATGAAAAATAGTGATTTTTTTCGTATTTTTGCTCAAAACATAGATTGTGGGAACTCGTTAGAACCGCCTCGACGAGGCGGTTCTAACGAGTACCCACAATCTTTGTTTTGAGCAGAAATAAGAAAAATAATATATACCCCTGCAAACCCCAGTTTTACCATATAAAAGTTAGGTTTAAAGGGGTCAAAATTATATAGGTGAGTTTGCGTGATGAGTAGCTGCGCTTTCAAAGCTGAAACTAATTTGGACAAGAAAAGGTATGACAGTAAACTGCCATATCAGTGACTTCGATAAACAGCAAATGTGTTTGTGGAACACTGTGCCGCAGTATGCTCTACATAGAATGGAAAAATCGTAACATTCTTGCAGCGAATACCAATGCGCTCAGTAGCATTTAATAAAACCGGCTGCCGTGTACAAGTCTGTTCGCCTACTATGTCTGCGTCTAAAAAACATATTTTTTTTCTGTGAATTATTAAACAAAATCGTCAAAATTAACCAGGTTCCTACGCATTGGTCCTAGTACAGTAAAGTTCCGCTATAAAGACCACCTAAAATTAAGACTAAAACTGCTGTACAAAGCTTATTGAGAAAGATCTTTGTTTTCCACACCCAGTGTTTCCCAATAAGAGACCACCTTTGGGACTGTTCATAAGTGGTCTTAAAGACTAACTTCAGAACTTATTAATATAGGAATTTTACTGTATCTGTTACATGACATTAGTCTGCCTATGCATTGTTTATTGGGTCGATCGACCCAAATTTACTAAATGGCCAAACGGAATTCATGCAGTTGTCCACGTGACCATCACTGATTTGGGACAACCAATATTATGTTTCAAAACAATAACACAGTCGTGTGATATAGTGCATAATTCTCATCTCCAAAATGGCTACATTTCTGATGAAAATCCCTGATATTGTTCTTATAAATACTGCAAACATAGGCCGTGGGTGCTCGTTTTAACCACCTCTTTGAGGCGGTTCTAACGAGTACCCACAACCTATGTCTTGGAGTAAAAATAAAAAAAAAATAATGTATGTCCCCGTAAACCCCAGTTTTCTCTATATAAAGTGGGGTATAGGGGGGTCTTCATTTCACGGACTTGTTCACGTGAAGTATTAATAGAACTTGAAACGTGTCGCTATTTTTATCGATGCAACAAGAGTTATTTATAGAGTCTTGACAGGAATCATGTGCTGGATAATACCCAGATCAGACGCCGCGGAATGTGGCGTCTGATCAGCAGGTTGCACAGGAACTTCATTGTTTGCTTAAATAGTGACATTTGAGGATTAAACGAAATAGTATAAGAATGCCAGGTTGCTCACGTAATGAAAGCAAAACAATATCTTAGTCCAGGCCACGATGTCACGTGACGTCTCTCGGAACATTTTATTTATGAAACTGTTACACAAATGTATTCCAAGTCGAGTAAAAATAGACTTTTCGCACTCCTGCTAAGAACTTAATTTTAGAGCCCTAAAATGTTTAAGTGCAAAAAATGAGTAGCCCAGACTGTATAGGTGGTACCGTTATTAGACATACAGCGTAGACAAAGATCGGATATAGAGTACATTGCTTCTGACCAGGTCGGTACTGTTCGCCATATGTATGCAACAACAGTTTTGAACATGATTCAGGGCCGTACGCAGACTCTGAAAAGGGGCGGGTTGAGGATGCGACTTTCAGGTTTTTGCAGAGGGTGAAAAACTGTATGAATCTGAAATAATTTCCAAAAGATGGGAGGGGGGGGGGGGGGCTGCCTTTGAACCCTCCCCACTCTGTTGAACAAAATCCAAGTACTACCCTAAGACGTCAGAGCGCAGCGTAAGAAAAAAATTCTAGACTGTGCTCGTTTGTTTGATTTAAGGTTTAACGTCCCCGTCAGCACTGTATTGGTCATTTGGAGACGTTACTTCCAATGTTACGGAACTTTCAGCTCTGCGTGGAAGCATCTTGCAGCCCATCTATTTATTCAAGCCCCGATGGGCGGGGCGGGTGGACTGTGCTCGTGCACTTGGGCATTGGCAAACAGAATCTACATAATCAGACGCCACATAACGCGATATCTGATCAGCTCTACATGGCTTTCTTAAAGTTAAACGAACAGTTCGATTCTCAGCTCAGGACTATTTTCCCAACCTACACTCAGAGACGATCGACCCACCAGTACTCTCAGTACTTTGATTATTGTTATTATTATTAAGAAAAATGCACTGCAATATCATGTTAGCGAAAGGTTTCCTCTCAATTGGCCTTATACGGAATTTGAAGGTTTGCTACTTTGTAACAGATTTTAACAAAAAGCAAAAAAAATCTTAATGGCATTAGTGCACGTGTCAGAAAGACCATAGTCCGCTTTTGAAACTGAGGTGCAAAAGAAACTGTTCTGTCTGCATTAGAAGAACGAAACCTTCAGTCTACTTAAGGAACTAATGGACGAAAGGGTAGCTAGCCGCAAAATATCTTTGATGTATTCTTGTCCTGCAAAAATATAGTGCATAACTTTTATTTGTAGCATGTAGCTTTGAATAAATATCTGCAACTAGAACTATTCAAATTCACTGAAGGAGCATAATCATGATAATTAACTTCTTCATATCAATTTGTAACACAGATGTCCTTGCAATAAAACTATCCATGTAAGAACCTTTAAGCATTTCAAGAACTACTTATTTAAAAAAATAAATAATGTGTAAAAAATGTAGGGAACCATAAATACAGTAGTAGTAATAATATTAATAATAATAATAATAAAGTCTTTATTTCCAGAGGATTACATATTTAGTGTAAAGAACTAATCTTCCATATGGTCTTCCATAAAGCAAATAAAACACAAGGTATTATATACAATATATACACTAACATTACATATATGGCAAAAGTCTAGGAATACTAAAACTAAATCTTATGAGTTTGTGTTACAGTAAATGTTAACTGACATAAAATTAATCAGAGGCTATTCTAGTAAGATATCAGACTGGTAAAAAAGATTTTTCACATGCTAAAATATGTTGTAAAATAATTTTGTCGGTGTTTATGAACAGCTGAATTGTAAAAGATCGTATTGACATTCCATTTTTGGATGGAGACTAAAAATATGGCACTGAAAATGGAAAGCAGTAACCTCGAATTGTTAAGCATATCACAGATGTGTAGTGCGTGCCAAAAGAGGGATACAAATGTCACAGCAGTGACATAATCCCAAGAGGAGGAGCTCATATCATGATAGTGTAGCTAAGAGAGATGGCTCTTCCTCCTGCAATTCATGCACTGCTCGTTGGCATTGAAAATAACGTTAAACCCATCAGCGTCATGTAGATATACAGTGACTAATGAATAGGTTAGGTCAATAGAAAGTTCGAGTCACAAACAAGAGCTGTCACTGTTGGTGACCAATGCCCCCCGTGGGAGCCAATTTCTGAGTTTTTGCAAAATTTCAAGGGGAGATAATTCAGCCAAAAATGACAACAGAGTTATGGCCCTTGGTCAGAATGTAGCCCTTATAATGGTGAATAAGAGTGTGGGGCTAGGTCAAATACTTTTGAAGATATGATCAAGGTTAAAGTTTTTGTGACGGACAGACAAACAAACAAACAAACAAACAGACAGACAGACAGGCCAAATCAAAGATTCTCGGGGGGGGGGGCATAAAAAGGCTAAAGGTGAGACGTTTGCGCTCAGTCGTCATCTCGGTATTCATATAAATGTATGTAAAACTTTGACACTGGAAAGAAAACTCCAATCACTGAAGATGTGATGCCACAGCTGCAGAAGGATCCTTAACATCGCTTGCAAGGACCACATCACAAATGAAGAGGTTCGCAGTCCGGTTCTGACTGGCCCTCGCCAAACGCTCCGCATTCTAGTGGAGGAAAGAAAGCAGAGATGTTGCGGGCATGTGTCCTGCTCATCAGGTCTTGCCAAGACAATACTCCGGTAACACCTCATATACTTTTGACCCCCTTAAACACCACTTTTATAAAGTAAAACAGGGGTGTATAGGAGTATACATTATTTTTCTTATTTCTGTCCTAAAATATATACTGTAGGTATTCGTTAGAACCGCCTCAGTGAGGCGGTTCTAGAGTGTACCCACAATCTATATTTTGAGCCGAAATAAGAAAAATATCACAATTTTTCATCTGAAAGTTTTCGTTTTATTCGGCGGTAAAATTTACAAGGTATTTTTATACGTATGTAATGAGTTAATGGAAGAAACAGACGTAGAAGAAAAAGAAGAGATGGGAAGATAATATGAAGGAGCGGACAGGGTTGAGCTTTGCAGCATATTTTGGGGCAGTCAAAAGACTGGACGGAGTGGAAAGGGGCTGTCATGCAGTTATCAAAGGTGTCCCAACGACCTGCAAAATTGCGGGAAAAGTTAGGGTGACGTTCTGATCCTTAAGTCGCCACAGTGCACAAAATGTAAATATTACAGACAGATAAATAGTCTTGTTTGGAGCAGAACACTAAAACGGGGTAGGTCCAACGATCTCAAAGGAAACGTAATCACATTATTCCAATTTTCCATATTTATGAACATTTCGAGTGATTTGATTGGTTGAAATAAAAGTTTTATACTTCAATACATTCCATGAGCAAGAATAACCCGCGCGTTACGTCATTGTATTATGAAGTAACGTCAACTGCGTTCGATTAAAAGATGGGCAACCATTGTAAACGTAACTGTTAGAAGAGAAATGACTTTAAGACTCTTTTTTTTTGTTGTTTTTGATTTCGCTTGGGTTTTTTTTTTTTTTTCAAAAATAGCAGCTTCTAATTGAATTATCATTCCGCCGTGGTCGCTGGAAAGTTCATTCTTAGGCTTTCGAAATAATTCCTAAAAAAATACAATTTTGGTGGCAATTTTAATATTTCGATGGCATAGTTGGAGTTATAAAAAAAAGATTTTTCATTTTTGTGGATTTTATCAATGTGTAAACTCCGGCGTTTACGCGTCGATAAAATCCACAGAAACGAAATCCGTTCCTATACATCACGAAAACATGCCTATATAATTTTGACCCCATGAACACCAATTTTATATAGTAAAACTGGGGTTTACAGGGGTAAACCTTATTTTTCTTATTTCTGCTCTAAAATATAGATTGTGAGATCGACGAGGCGGTTCTAACGAGTGCCCACAATCTATATTTGGAGCAGAAATAAGAAAAATATCACAATTTTTCATCTTAAAATTTCTATATTGGCAATGTATTTGTATAGGCATGTTTTCGTAATGAAACGGCACCATGTTGAAGCAAGAGAAGACGTTCTACCATCACCACACAGCATTGTTACACTGGCTAATGGACAGTGCAATAAAGCTACATTCTTAACCACAAGACCACAGCGGTCCGGATTTATTGAGTGTAGGGAGTATAGTCATAACTTCTTTACGATAATTCACCTGCATTCTTCCATTTCACAAAAATGGCTACTTTTCCAATGAAATTTTGTGATATTTTTCTTATTTATACTCCAAACATAGGTAGTGGGTGCTCATTAGAGCCGCCTCATTGAGGCAGTACTAACGATACCCGCAATCTATGTCATGGAGCAGAAATAAGCTAAATAATATAAACCCCCATAAACCCAGTTTTCTCTATATAAAGTGGGGTTTAGGAGATATTCATTTCACGGACTTGTTAACATGATCTTGCCGCAAAGTGCCGACTTGGTGCACTATTGCCCGAGGCTTAAGGCCGAGGAATATAGAACATCGAAGGGCAATAGCTTTGTCTTAAACCAGAACAGCCATTAAGCTCTTTTGTTCCGAAATTTTGAGACAGAAATAAAGATTTTCATTGAGAAAATAACTGAACTTATTGCAAAAAGTGAAGGCCCTAGTCAGATACTTCGTGACCTGCACTGTCTGCTAGCGTCCCGTCCAGAGGTTCGCGTATACAAAACGTTAAATGTTTGTTTTATTAAGTGCGGTCAAAAAACTCAATTCATTTGGAAGTTCCATATGTTATTCAAAACCATTGCAATTTTGTTTTCCATTATAGGGATCAGATATGGTTTTCATGCATCGACCTTCGCCAGTTCCCGAAGGAGGTGTTGAAAACCCGAGGCCACAAGCAAATAAATGCTTACGATTTTATGTAATAATACCTATCGTTTGTGAATACATTTACATTAACCCTTATCTTGCTGTTCACGACAACCCCTATCTTTGCAAACAGAGTAGATCCAGATCAGATGGCTTCTGAAGAAGCCATCTGATCAGGATCTACACTGTTTGGCATTCAGTTTATGATTTTTAGCAATAAATTACATCAATTAATTTGATAGGTTGATAGACAGAAATGGGTGTGGCTTAACTGAATATTCAGCAAGATATGGGTAAATAACACTCCTGAAATATTTTCAAAATCAATAAAATCACATGACTGGGAATAATCAACAGTCTGATAAATGTCAGGGAGACGTTTTTGGTGCCATAGAGTTTCCTTAACTGACATCAGCTGTAGCAAAGTTTAATATATTAGCCCTAAAACGTTCAGAAGCAACATGGTAAATAGAAGTGAAGGCAATGACCAGGAATCGATACAATTAACCCACAGCTCCCACCAGAGACAACAAAGAGCAAGAAGCACAAACATGAAACAACTAGACCCTAACGGAAACATCAATAGCGGAAAGCCAAAAGGACAGTTACTTTCCCACAAAATGGCTCATTGGCAATCCAACCCGGAAGATTGCTAGTGAGTTTTACCCGGAAGTTGGTATAGTAACTTTTTAGCAAATTTGAAATAAGGCCTGATAATTAACCGATATATGCCTGAGACAATGATAAAGCCAACAGACCCAGATCAGACCCCACAGGAGACGATCTCTGATCAGGGTCTGCTCTGTTTTTCGGTACATGTTGTGTTGGAGTTAAAGCAAAACTTTCAATAAATGAAATGATTTTTGCTTGTTTGCTACACATATATTACTCCTAAACTATTATTACATGAAGGCCAACGCATCACGTGAGCATGTCCGTGAAATGAGCACCCCCTTAAACCCCACTTTATATAGGGAAACCTGGGGTTTACGGGGGTATACATTAATTTTCTTATTTCTGTTCCAATACATAGGTTGTGGGTACTCGTTAGAACCGCCTCAATGAGGCGGTTCTAACGAGCACCCACGACCTATGTTTGAAATAAAAATAACAAAAATATCACAGATTCTCATTATAAAAGTAGCCATTTTGGAAGTGTGAAAAAATGCACAATGTCGCACGGGTGTGTTATCGTCACTGAATGGATTCTACTTTGTCATTTGCTTGTACACTACATGTATTTCTCAGTTTTCACTATGAAATATTTCCTTATCCGTGTGGAAATCTAACTTTATCCACTAAACGAGCCGCATGCTCTGCCTGGATTGCAGTTATTAACTTGGATATGATCGTAATTCCGACCACAGATTTTGCCGCTGCCGTATTTGATGACGAACCTCCCGGTAGTGGATGGCATTTGGCACTCGTACCAGCCGTAAACAATTCTAGTCCAGCGGTTCATTATAGGTCTTGAAGTGCAGGATACCTGTCAAGAATGATACGAAATTAAATGGTTAAGAATGAGTACAAAGATAGCCAGGCAAAACCTGTCGTCATTATCGCGCCATAACAAGTCCGTGTAATGAATAAAAATCAAAAATGAGTTCCTTTAAGAGCAATGAAAACATTCATAAGAAAGAAGATGGGTCATACTACGTAGTTTCGGCTAATAAAGCCTCATCAGTGACCCTGTAATGATCCGGCAAAGAAAGCCAGAGGAAACATACTGCAATTTTGCGAATTTCGAATAGGCAGTCGATTCAAAGACTGACATAAATCAAAATGGGGTCTAAATAATTAAAAAATTAAAAACCTGTCTAGAATATGAGTCTAAACCAATAATTTATTTCTGATTTCTCAGAATATTCACGCTGATCTCAAAGGACCAAAAGTAAAATATAAACTGCACTATGGTTGATGTACGGGGAGACGTTTTACGGCCGCCACACGGCACAACACCAGCTGCAGTGAAGGCAAATAAAAATCAAAAATGAGTTCCTTTAAGAGCAATGAAAACATTCATAAGAAAGAAGATGGGTCATACTACGTAGTTTCGGCTAATAAAGCCTCATCAGTGACCCTGTAATGATCCGGCAAAGAAAGCCAGAGGAAACATACTGCAATTTTGCGAATTTCGAATAGGCAGTCGATTCAAAGACTGACATAAATCAAAATGGGGTCTAAATAATTAAAAACCTGTCTAGAATATGAGTCTAAACCAATAATTTATTTCTGATTTCTCAGAATATTCACGCTGATCTCAAAGGACCAAAAGTAAAATATAAACTGCACTATGGTTGATGTACGGGGAGACGTTTTACGGCCGCCACACGGCACAACACCAGCTGCAGTGAAGGCAAATAAAAATAAAAAATGAGTTCCTTTAAGAGCAATGAAAACATTCATAAGAAAGAAGATGGGTCATACTACGTAGTTTCGGCTAATAAAGCCTCATCAGTGACCCTGTAATGATCCGGCAAAGAAAGCCAGAGGAAACATACTGCAATTTTGCGAATTTCGAATAGGCAGTCGATTCAAAGACTGACATAAATCAAAATGGGGTCTAAATAATTAAAAACCTGTCTAGAATATGAGTCTAAACCAATAATTTATTTCTGATTTCTCAGAATATTCACGCTGATCTCAAAGGACCAAAAGTAAAATATAAACTGCACTATGGTTGATGTACGGGGAGACGTTTTACGGCCGCCACACGGCACAACACTAGCTGCAGTGAAGGCAAATAAAAATCAAAAATGAGTTCCTTTAAGAGCAATGAAAACATTCATAAGAAAGAAGATGGGTCATACTACGTAGTTTCTCTAACCCCACATGGGGTTTACAGGGGCTAAGATCATTTCTCTTATTTCTGCTCATAGGCATAGATTGTGGGTACTCGTTAGAATCGTTTCAATGAGGCGGTTCTAACGAGCACCAAAAACCTTTGTTTTGAGTATAAATAAGAAAAACATGACAAAATATCATCAGTAAATAACCGTTTTTGAGATATGTAGGAATTCACTATCTCACACGGGGGTGTTATCGTAAAGTCTTATTTCTGCTACAAATATAGGTTATGGGTACTCGGTTCCAACTAGTATCCACAACCTACGAGTATGTTTTGAGCAAAAACAAAATAAATAATGTTTACCCTTGTAAGCCTAATTTTTTTCTTTGTAAAATGTCGTTTTTACATGGGTATTCGTGATATGGGCTTGCTAACAATGTCACGTCTTTAAGGCGGGGATCGTAGGAACGATAAACGTCGTACTTAGTTGGGATTGGTGTAATTTACCAAGCTCATTAGGTTATCAAGTCGGTGGGGTTTAAGGGGGGGGGGGGGTAAGGGGGGGGTTATTATTTTTTCCTTAGCTTTGCTCAAAAACATATATCGTGGGTACTCGTTAGACCCGCCTCAACGAGGAGGCGTTTTAATTCGTGACACCAGTGTATATTTTGAACAGGCAAAACTAATGTATATATACGACGTTGCTTAAAACCCATGTTGCTTTATAAAGTCTGGTATTTTGCAAGGGTGCCAATTCCTCGAAGCTGTTAACGTGACGTTGTTAGCACATCCACCAATCAGTCGATCAAGAAAAGGACACTCCTCTAATATACAGGTTTTTGATGCCTAAACAATGAATTACTGGGACTTGCTCGATGACCACTGAACGATGATCAACCAGCGCACTTGTATGGCAAGCACAATAAATCTTTAAACCACCGTTTGAACTTGAAACCTCACTTTAAAATTGTCAAACTAGGGTTTGAAAAATTAAAACCATGGTTTAAAACAAATTGCACAATAATTCTTTAAACCACTGTTTCAACGTGTAAGCATTTATTGTGCATGGCATTAAAACGGCGGCCCGTTTGAAGCCCCCCCCCCCCCCCCCCACCCCCAACACACACACCTGCAGGTCAACATGGTACGTATACTTGACATCACGAAAACACGCCTGTATAATTTTGCCCCCCTTGAACCCCACTTTTATATAGTATAACTGGGGTTTAAGGGGGTAAACCTTATTTTTCTTATTTCTGCTCTAATATTAAAATTGTGGGTATTCGTTAGAACCGCCTCGATGAGGCGTTTCTAACGAGTGCCCACAATCTAATTTTGGAGCAGAAATAAGACAAAAATCACAATTTCTCATCATAAAAGTTTCGTTTTTTCGGCGGGAAGGTTTGCAATGTATTTGTATAGGCGTGTTTTCGTAATGAAAAAAGCAATGCGATACATACCCTAAAAAATGTGTTCGAAATACTGAAAATTGATACCCTTATCACTGTGTTCGAATAGGTGTAACATCGTTATGATACTATAATTAATGTTTGGCACATTGGCACAGATGTATGAGCAGACCGAGGTTTCAGTGCAGCAATTAGAAAATAATGTATACTCCTGCAACCTCCACATTATTCTATATAAAGTGGGATTTACCAGGATATTCATTGCATAGGTTTATCTTGATGAGCTGAGAATAGATGTCATTCGAGTCCATGAAAGCAATTGTCTTCGCTTCTATCTCCTTATAGAGCCATCCCAGCAGGCACTCAACTTTGGATCAACGTTGAAACAACGTTGAAAACGTTGTTTCAACGTTGATTCAACGTTGAGTCAAGGTTGTGTGCCTGCAGGGATATGTCTAGAGAGATAAATTCTAGAGAGGTGAATGAAAGAATGAGAAAATCATAAACTGCCATGCTCTTTAGAATTAATCCCCAAACTTGGTTATACAAGAAATGATCACCACTGGACCATAAGTTGTAGAAACAACGTACTGTCGCATTGCTGTTCATGATCGTAAAAAAGTCCCGCAAACAGCGTACATTTTATCACATAGAGAACAATCTACGAATACTTCGACTACCGGATTTCAGATGGGAGTTTTATTATTTCTGAAACTGGGCATGAAACTGGGCATGAGACTTTCCCGCCCATTTTTTCGTAAGAAAATTTCCATCAATTCCGCCAACCTAGTCCCGCACTGCATGACCTGGTCAAAGAGTGTACAGACCGAGCGAGGGGAGGTTTTTGTTTTGTTTGTTTGATTTGAGGTTTAACGTCCCCGTCAACACTGTAAAGGTCATTTTGGAGACGTTGCTTCCAATTTTGTGGGACTTTTACCCGACATTGAGATGAAATGAAATCTCAAGCCCTGTCACCCAATGAAACCAATAGGGTTTATTAGCATGGACGGTCCGCCTCGCACCACGGTTCCTGGACAGGCTTAGATTCCCTAAGCGGTTTACCAGTACTAGTGTGCGGGCCGGATTCAGCTCTGCGTGGAAGCATCATGCAGCCCATATATTTCTTCAAGCCCCTATGGGCGGGGGCCAAAGCGAGGGGAGGTAACTACCAGACTACCACCAACCGGGCGATGGTAGAAGTGCTGGTTTCTGGCTTTTCAAAGGGATTAAAGCTGGAAACCATTCAAAACGGAAGGTAAAACTACTTACCGAAGTCGTTTCAGGTAAAAAGCCTATTGCATGATTCTCGGCACACTTATCACAGCGTTTTAAACAGAATCGTGAACTGGGGCCCTTAACCAAGTTTTTTTTTCAAATGGTGACCCTGGTTGACCCTGACCTATCTTATGACAAGGTCAACTTTCATCACAGACCTTTGTATGTGAAAAAGATAAAATAGTGGCGTTATCTTATTCAGTCATGAGTGAGTGAGTGCTTGAGTTTTACGTCCCACCAACAACTAAGGTCATACAGAGACGGGACCTCTGTTTAAAGACTCATCCGAAAGTCTGGAGAAGCCCGGGATCGATCCTGCGATCCCTGGTTTACAAGAACTTATTCAGTTATAGCTGGTGGCATCAAAATTGATATTCCTAGAATGTTTGTTCAAATTATGACTTATGGTTGACATTGAACTGTTTTATGTCAAGGTTGATTTGGTCACTTGCGCATTCCTTATGCAAAAAGGCAAAACAGTTGATTTTTCTGCTGTCAGTTAAATGGATGTTTATATTTATGGCCAAGAGGGCTACCATGTCCATATATATGGTAAAATAACTTGGAAAAACTCTTCATGTTTTTCATCCCCGCCGCGAAGCAGAGAGGAGATTTTAGCCATGCTCTTCGTCTGTCCGCCTGTTTTTCCGTAAAGATTTCTTGCAAGAACTATGACCTTAAAAGCAGCATTTGTACCTCATCAAATCCCAAAATAATTTAATATTTTGGCATCAGTGATACCTGTGTGGTCTGAACGAAGCCGCCATGGTTTGTTGAAAAACAGTGGAGGCTCAGACCAGACGCCGCAGAACGCGGCGTCTGATCATGGCCTGCATTTTTTGCTAACAGAATTTCCCGTCAAAAATAGAAAAACAAAAACACGAAAAATAGGCCGGACACCCCTTATATGACAAAGCGACTTGTCAAACGTACAGCAGCTGCATGATGCTTCCACGCAGAGCTGAAACCGACCCGCACACGAGTATTGGTAAACCCCTTAGAGGATCTAAGCCTGCCCTGGCAAAGCGGTGTGTCGGACCGTCCATGCTCATAAACCCTGTCGGTTTCATTGGGCGGCAGGGCTTGAGATGTCATTTCATCTCAGTGTCGGGTAAAAGTCCCACACAATTGGAAGTAACGTCTCCAAAATGACCTTTACAGTGTTGACGGGGACGTTAAACCTCAAATCAAACAAACAAACAAACAAACAACATACAGCAATGGAAGAGTCCGCAAGCACACAATGAGTTAAGTAAAAGTAAAGAGAAATCATTTATACCCTTGATTCCTCTTTAACCATTGGGGTATCTATACTACTAAATCAATAGTGTATCCAATAAACTGCAAAAACACCGATCATTCGGTGATTTTTTTTTTTTTTTATTATTATTGGAACAAATACACTACTGATACCTTCACAAAACAGGTACAGGTACAAAACATGAATTCAAAAGTAAGTGCTCGCGTCTGAAAGAGGTAAATTATTTGTTGTTGCTGCTATACAATCACAGAACTGATAAAACGACTGGAATTTTGTTCCTTCCTGAATGACCCTTATCAAGTAGTCGAACTAAACCAAGCAAATCAAGCACGCGGTCAGAAAACATGGCTTCTAAAAAATTTCGCCAAAAAAAAAATGATAATTTTCAGAGGAAAAAAAAGAGATTTTCATTATTTTTGCTTTAAACATTTATTTTGGTTACACGTTATAACCGCCTCGACGAGGCGGTTCTAACGAATACCCACAATCTATGTTTTAGAGCAGATATGAGGAAATAATGAATACCCCCGCAAACCCCAATTTTTCCTATTTAAAGTGGGGTTTGCAGGAGTATTCATTACATAGGCATGTTATCTTGATGTCCCGTGCGTAAACTTCAAAATGGATATCCTGATAACACCACCTCTCAACTTTAAACCACTAAAGTATTGTTTGCTATAAACTTGGCATCAAGTATACCCGCGCTTGGGCGTTTTTTTTTTGTTTTTTTTTGTTTTTGTTTTTGTTTTCTAGTTCTCTATAAATGTTTACTTAACCCATTTAGTATCAGAAACCCCAAAACGGGTAGCCTGGGAACAGTGCAGGCCCAGCTCAGACGCCGCAGAACGCGGCGTCTGATCAGGGCCGCCACTGTTTGCAAAAAAAAAATAGCCATTTTCCAAATAAATTTTGAAGAAACACAACCTGACACCCCTAAATTTTGAAATGGACTCCTGCTATATATAAGGAGGAAGATTCCATTTCGTATAGAAAGGGTTAATTGTGAAAACATGTCCGAAGTTGTTTCTTACCCTGCCTCCATTCCAGGTCTTTCTAAGAGAACCACGCAGAGCAAACCCTATTTGTCGAAAGGTACATTTCAAATTGCGACTCCGGTCACACCAGCATCTTGTTATTTTTAGACTTGAAACGTCGCGTGCTGGCCCGCACAGTGCGCTTAAAATGATACAGGAAATAAGCACGGTTGTTACTGGTATGTTCATCTGAAAAAAAAAAATATAATGAAAACAAAACAAAAAAAAACGCCCAAGCATTAACCTCGTATGCCCAAACGGACTCGCAAATTTTGCGAAAATCGGCTATTTACAGACGTCTGTCACCAGCCAATTCACGTGAATTGGCTGGTGACAGACGTCTGTCAGCAGCCACTCCGAATAAACAAACAAGCAAACGAACGAACGAACAAACAACAAACAAAAACGAGCATCCTCTGTTTGTTTGGTTTTGTTTGTTTATTGTTTTTTTTCTTCGATGGTTTCCTTGATTTGTAGAAATGACTTTTTCTGGTGAAAAAGAAATACTAAGTTTCTGATTTTTGTTTAAAACATAGATTCTGGATGTTTAAAATGTTGACTGTTGGAGTCAAAACAAAGGTTTGTTGCTATTACAACATAGTTTGTTGGGGATGTTTAAAATATGGATTGTTGGCGTCAAAACAATGGTTTGTTGGTGTTAAAACATAGATTGTTGGCGTTAAAACAGATTATAGCTGTTCAAACCATATATTGTGGGTCTTTAAAACCATAGAGTGTAGGTGTTTAAAACAATAGATTGTAGGTGTGTAAAACATTGGTTGTGGGAGTTCAAAATAGATGGCAGGTGTTTAAAACAGATTGTGAGTGTTAAAACATAAAATTTTGTGTGCTTAAAACCATCGAAAGTCGGTGTTCAAAACACAGATTGTGGGCGTTCCAAATAAATGGTTGTAAATAACCGCAGTCTGCCGATGAAATAGAATAGAAACAAGAATATAGCGATACCCCCTGTACACCCCCAGTGGGTGGCGAGTTCACAGGGGTGTTTATATTTTACTTTTGGTCCTTTGAGATCAGCGTGAATATTCTGAGAAATCAGAAATAAATTATTGGTATAGACTCATATTCTAGACAGGTTTTTAATTATTTGGTCCCCATTTTTATTTACATCAGTCTTTGAATCGACTGCCTATTCGAAATTCGCAAAATTGCAGTATGTTTCCTCTGGCTTTCTTTGCCGGATCATTTCAGGGTCACTGATGAGGCTTTATTAGCCGAAACTACGTAGTATGACCCATCTTCTTTCTTATGAATTTTTTCATTGCTCTTAAAGGATCTCATTTTTGATTTTTTATTCATTACATGGAAATGTTAACGAAATTGGTGAACGACAAAAAGCTACAAGTTCGACATAGAGTCGAATTTCAATGGCTCGAACACCCTTTTTTCGAGACTGGGGGTGTTTGAGCCACTGGGGCTGCTTTGTGCGCCAGGTCAGATTGACCTATGTGTATTTTATTGACGTTCGAGAACACGGGTTATGTTGTGTGTACTGATTAGAATCGCCTCGTTGAGGCGATTCTAATGAGTGCAAACAACATAACTTATTATTATTAATCAACAACTTTTGTTTGTTTGTTGATTGATTTAAGGTTTAACGTCACCGTCAACACTGTAAAGGTCATTCTGGAAACGTTGCTTCCAATTTTGTGGGACTTTTACCCTACATTGAGCTGAAATGACAACCCAAGCCCTGTCGTCCAATGAAACCAATAGGGTTTATAAGCATGGACGGTCCGACTCGTGCGCACCGCTTTGCCAGGGCAGGCTTAGATACTCTAAGCGGTTTACCAGTACTCGTGTGCGGGTCGGATTCAGCTCTGCGTGGAAGCATCATGCAGCCCATATATTTCTTTAAGCTCCGATGGGCGGGGGCCGATCGAGGTTTGGTAGTCAGCGATAATGTGTATGATCAAGCAAAACATTTTGCTGGGAAAAAAAAGGTGCAACTTTCTCTCAACAGCATAAACAGGGTCTAAAAATAGTTGATTAAAAATGTCATGAAATGAATGTTTTCTTATTGGCCTTGTTACAGGTCCTCGGTCTGTCGTCATGGCCCTCGGACTTGTAACAAGGACAATACCAAAACATACATTTAACCTTTTTAGTACCAAATGGAATCTTCCTCCTTAAATCATTTCAAAATTTAGGGGAGTCATGTTGTGTTTTCATCAAAATTTATTTGAAAATGACTGAACTTTTAGCAAACATTGGAGGTCCTGATCAGACGCCGCGTTCTGCGGCGTCTGATCTGGGCCTGCACTGTTTGCCAGGGTACCCGTTCTGGGGTTTCTGGTACTAAATGGGTTAAAAGCATTATAATATAAAATGAGATTTGTTTGTTTGATTTGAGGTTTAACGTCCCCATCAACTCTGTAAAGGTCATTTTAAATTTCGAGACGTTGCTTCCAATTTTGTGGGACTTTTAGCCGACACTGAGATGAAATAACATCTCAAACCCTGCCGCCCAATGAAACCAATAGGGTTTATTAGCATATACGGGACGACTCGCACCGCTTTGCCTGGGCAGGCTTAGATCCTCTAAGCGGTTTACCAGTACTCGTGTGCGGGTCGGTTTCAGCTCTGCGTGGAAGCACCATGCATCCCATATATTTCTTCAAGCCCGATGGGCGGGGGTCGAACATAAATGAGAAGATTAATCCTAAATTATCCGATCTACATGATCGACGCCTTTTGTCAGTTTGACAAAATGAGCAATAATCGCAATCATTTGACACTAACTAAGCGGCATTACATTTGTTTGATTTAAGGTTCAATGTCCCCGTCAGCATTGTACAGGTCATTTTGGAGACGTTGCTTCCAATTTTGATGGACTTTTACCCGACATTGAGATGAAATGACATCTCAAGCCCTGTCGCCCAATGAAACCAATAAGGTTTATAAGCATGGACGGTCCGACTCGCACCGCTTTGCCTTGGCAGGTTTAGATCCTCTTTGCGGTTTACCAGTACTTGTGTGCGGCTTGTTTCAGCTCTGCGTGGAAGCATCATGCAACCCATCTATTTCTTCAAACCCCGATGAGCGGGAGGGGGGGGGGGGGGTGGGGGGAGGGCGGCATTACATGGCATTTCTCATTTGAGCACGAGGCTCGAACTCAAACGGTGAGAAACCAAGTGGCTCTTCATTGCAAACAAACTTTATCTTATAGCGTTAATAAAATAATGAATTCGAAACGTTTTCTTACCTTTTGCGTGAATGTTTAACCTCGTAATAATGGATAATAATGAGCGAATTTAACCGACATGTTGAATTAATTTAAAACTGAAACCGCCACAAACAAAAATAAATCGAAGCACGCGTCACGTAGCTATACACCTGGTCAAACGTTCATGCCTGCGGTAGACCCAGCATAAATCATTACGAAAACACGCCTATACAATTGCATTGTAAACCTTACCGCCGAAAAAAAAAAATTTAAGATGAAAAATAGCGATATATTTCTTATTTCTGCTGAAAATACAGATTGTGGGTACTCGTTAGAACCGCCACATCGAGGCGGTTCTAACGAGTACCCACAATCTATATTTTAGAGCAGAAACAATAAAAATAAGGTTTACCCCTGTAAACCCAAGTTTTACTATATAAAAGTGGGGTTCAAGGGGGTCAAAATCATATAGGCGTGTTTTCGTGATGTAAATCACCCGAACAGTGCAAATACAATTCCATTACCGTTTACAAGCCCGTATAAGTAACCCCTACTTTATATACAGAGAAAAGTGGGATACCAAGGGAATACTATGATGTAACTAGTTATTCAAGTAATTTCGTCTTGGCCCAGTTACAATTCCGAGGTCTGCTGTATTGGCCCGAGGCCGAAGGCCGAGGCCAATACAGCTGACCGAGGACCTGCAACTGGGACAATACGGAATTACCTGATAAATGACAAATTTATTAACTGACACCATTAAAAATAGAAGTGAAGGCAATGATCAGGAATCGATACAATTGACACACAGCTCCCATCAGAGACATCAAGGGAAAGAAACACAAACATGAAACAACTAGACCCTAATGGAAACATCACTAGCGGAAAGCCAAAAGGACAGTTAATATCCCACAAAATGGCCAATTGGCTATCCAAATCAAAATAATATAAGCGATACAAACACTCAAAGACAAGCCATAATAAAAATAAACCACGACGGAAGAACCGCCTTGGAACGGTCAGTGAAACGATGGGCCCAACCAGAGACAGAGCATCAGGCACCAACCAACATTACATAAAACTCGGACCCATCAATATCGTGTATTGATGGGTCCGAGCATAAAATTAGATTCTCTCAAATTCTCATGGAACCGTTATAGAATCTGAGGTCTGATCCACCGCCGTGCAATTAAAGAGGGAAGCAAAGTGGGTTAACTACCATGCATGCAGTCTGTCGTTTAACATTTATGTTGTATCCACTCTCTTTATATCGAAGAATGATTTTACGAAATTGGGTACTGAAGTCATTGCAATTATATATTTTTCTGAACTTATATACTAACTCGGACCCGAAGGAATCGATCCGACGACTCCTGGTTTGCGAGGCGAGTAGCTTATCTACTACACAAGTTTAGAGAAATAAAAGATAATTTGATTGTTTGATTTGAAGTTTAACGTCCCCGTCAACACTGTTTAGGTCATTTTGGAGACGCTGCTTCCAATTTTGTGGGACTTTTACCCGACATTGAGATGAAATGACATCGCAAGCCCGGTCGCCCAATGAAACCAATAGGGTATGTTAGCATGGACGGTCCGACTCGCACCGCTTTGCCTGGGCAGCCTTAGATCCCCTAAGCAGTTTACCAGTACTCATGTGCGGCCGGTTTCAGCTCTGCGTTGAAGCATCATGCAGCCTATCTATTTCTTCAAGCGGCGATATGCGGAGGCTGGATAATTTGATTTGAAAGGGACATGTTAGCCGAATGATATTTTCACGGTTCATTTTCACAGGTATAAAGAAGCCTCCGTGGTGTAGTGGTTACGCTACTCGCCTTGTAAACCAGGGATCGCAGGATCGATCATGGGCTTCCCGAGACTTTCGGATGAGTCTTTAAACCGAGGCCCCGTGTCCGTATGACCTTAGCTGTTGGTGGGACGTAAAACTCAAACTCACTCACTCACTCATTTTCACAGGTACATGCACAGATAGCTTTACGTTATCATGTGCCCAAGGTCTTTCCCTTCACAGAGTAACGTGACGCCAGTTGACTCAACGTTGCCTCAACTTGCCTGCAAGTTTGTTTCAGCATTTCAGCGTCTGCGGGGTTCTCGAGTCTCATCACGTGAACAAGTCCGTGAAGTGAACAACCTCTTAACCCCAATTTACATAGAGAAAACTGGGGTTTACGGGGTATACATTATTTTTATTATCATAGGTTGTGGGTACTCGTTAGAACCGCCTCGACGAGGCGGTTCTAACGAGCACCCATAACATATGTTTGAACTATAAATCAGAAAAATATCACGGATTTTCATCAGAAAAGTAGGCATTTTGGAGATGTTAAAAATGCGTTATTTCACATAGGTATTCTACACGTATTAAATGTATCGCTTATGTCCGACATTTGTCGGTGAGTGTGATCTCTTACAAAAAATATTGTCAACATAAACAGGATAAAATGAACGCATTGAGTTTTTATTCCGATTAATGAAATGCAACGAATGTGTGGACGTGCATATTTTCTTCATAAATCCGGTTTACGTTTTGTTTTGACAACGTACATGTATATGCAAAATTATGCATATTATCTAAACTATTTGTCCTCAAAAATTGTCTCGACATCTCTGTTTGCTTTCTGTGATACCTATCACAGGTATTTGCTCTTATTAACATCACAGCAGAAACGCAACTTCTAGGTTATGTCGCATCACCGTCGATGCAACGTCATGACGCTGCGTCGACATTTGGTGCGACATAGCTGCTAATAATGTTGCTGACAACTTGGGTTGTTTCATTATTGATGCCTTCTTGTGTTTGATTTGAGGTATTACGTGCCCTTCAACACTCTATGGGTTATTTTGGTGACGTTGCTTCCAATTTTGTGGGACTTTTTTCCGACATAGGGATGAAATGACATCTCAAGTCCTGTAGCCCAATGAAACCAATAGGGTTTATAAGCTGTTTACCAGTACTCGTGTGCGGGTCGGTTTCAGCTCTGGGTGGAAGCATCATGCAGCCCATCTATTACTTCAAGCCCCGGTGGGCGGGGGCAAACATATGACATGTATATACATATGTTGTTATTAATATCAGAGCACGGCCCCGCCCATCGGGGCTTGAAGAAATAAAGGGACTGCATGATGCTTCCACGCAAAGCTGAAACTGACCCGCACACGAGTACTGGTAAACCGCTTAGAAGATCTAAACCTGCCCAGCAAAGCGGTACGAGTCGGACCGTCCATGCTTATAAACCCTATTGGTTTCATTGGGCGACAGGGCTTGAGAGGTCATTTCATCTCAATGTCGGGTAAAAGTCCCACAAAGGTGGAAGCAACGTCTCCAAAATGATCTTTACAGTGTTGACGGGGACTATCTATTGTGGGTTTTGTTTCTTGCAAAATTTACGATAAACGCGATGATTTTGATTTTGAGATTGTAAATTTTCCTTTTTTTCCTCGTGCGCCATCCTATGGCGTCTATATCTACCAATTGATTCGATTTGCCAGATTGTGTAGTCATGTAACTGACACTCGTAATAAATTGTTAATAAACGTCTTAGGGTTATCGGTACCATAAACTACGCAAAGCTTTTTCAAAATTTTATAGACACCATTCTGATTTAATTTCAAAATTCAAAATTCAAAATTCAATATTGGTATTAAATCTCTTCTGCAGCAGGGCTATCGGAACCCGAATTTTATGGTGACTTAGTATACAAATTCAGAAAAATATATAACCACAATGACTTCAGTACCCAATTTCGTAAAATCATTCTTCGATATAAGAAGATTGGGTACAACATAAATGTTATACGACAGACTGCATGCATGATGGTTAACGCACTCACGGTTGACAACTTTGCTTCACTCTTTAATTGCACGCCGATGGGTCAGGCCTCAGATTCTATAACGGTACCAGCGGAAAGGCTTACTGAGAATTAGAGAGATCTAATTCAATGTAATGTTGGTTGGTGCCTGATGCACTGTCTCTGGTCGGGCCCATCGGAGTCTAACTGTTGGTTTTCCTTTGCTCCAGCATTTCAGTGGTTTCTTGCTGTTGAGTCCTCACCGTTGTTTCATCTCTGTGGTTGATTGATTTTTTGTGTTCACGGAGATGTTGCACTAATCAGTTAGGAGGCCGTCATGCGGACTGAACAAATTATTTGTGTAAATCGCGACAGAAGTAAGGGCGAGGATTGTGGCCATGTAGAATCTATTCAAGCCACCCAGTGGAATTCGTTTCACTGACCGTTTCAAGGCGGTTCTTCTGTCGCGGTTTATTTTTGTTATGGTCTGTCTTTGAGTGTTTGTATCGCTTTTTTTTTTGGATAGCCAATTGGCCATTTTGTGGTAAAGTAACTGTCCTTTTGGATTTCCGGTATTGTTGTTTCCATTAGGGTCTGTTGTTTCATGTTTGTGTTTCTTTCCCTTTTGTGTCTCTGATGGGAGCTGTGGGTTAATTGTATCGATTCCAGATGATTGCCTTCACTTCTGTTTTTATAGATCGCGGATTACCGAATTACTTATCAATTTTCGAGTTGTGCGCTGCGATTTGAATTCAACTCTGAATTGGACATAACAGGCTGGATTCAGTCTAGCTCTGTGTGCAACTTTAATTGGATTTGCAATTTGAATCGAGCCCAGCGCTTCATTCATCTCTGAATGTGCGGAATCGAGACAGTTACCCGACCAGACAGTTCCCCGACACGGTTTCTGGAGACAGTTCCCCGACACATTTGAAGACAGTTCCCCGACACTTTTGAAGACAGTTCCCCGACACTTTTGTTCAAAGTCAAATGACCTGTGACTGATCATGATGATTATCATAATTGATAGTTATTATGTGTTCATCAATATTCTGAAGCCAATTCACCGACAGACGTTTAGAAATATTAAATTATGGGTTCATAGACATTTTTGTAGACAGTTCCCCGATGTAAAATAAAAGATTATACTTGATACCATTATCGTGGGGCTATAGGGGCGGGACACATTGATGGTTTAAAGAGCCAGCATTGTGGGTTGCCACTGTTTGTCCTTTCTTTCGTCTTTCGGGTAGAGGGTAACTGTCCAGAGACGGGCTTAATCTATGAGTGACAGCAAGAGTCTTACCCCTGCAGAGACTTTTGACTCCTCATTATAAATCACTTAAAGATTATGTGATAAATATAACTATTGTGCATATCTGTGATTCTATAAAGTAATCTGTGTTATATTTAAAGAAAAGAAGTTTTTTTTCTGTTTTTTTTTTTTTTAACTCTTATTTCATATTTAAGTGTTTTAATATAGGGCTTAGTTGTGCTCATGGAGCTGATGCATGTCTTAATTTTTACCTCAATTTTTAATTTTTCAATTTAATTGTAATATAACATAATTAATTTTTAATGTGTATTACGTTCCTTTTACAGCTGCTTTATAACTGTTGTTTTACCCTTGTTGATTTTTATTACTTTTTCTGTCGGAAAATAGCTATTACAGCTAATGTTATCTGTTGTATATAACCGACGTAAAATAAAGTTTCTTGTATCTTGTATCAATACGTTTAATGAATACACCTAAAATTAAGCGAACTAGCATGTTCAGTTAAAGAACATGCACACATTCTAACAAAACAAAAATGTCTTCTAGAAAACGCAACAGTATATTTCTAATTGTCATTTTTCCATATAATAAACATTTGAAAAATGAAGATGAGTTCAAAGTTTTTGTTTTAAATAAATATTATTAAAGTATAAGAATATGAAATAGATATCTAACACTGTTATGCGAACAATAATGATAATTATTCGAACTGTCTTGAAATCAATGAGGAAATTTCAGGCAACTCATAAATATAGTTGCTATAGCAAGAAACGTCCAAATTATAACTAATATATGGGTTCCCCTTATTAGCGAAAAGGACTCCTTTTCGCGAAAAGGACTCCTTTTCGCGAAAAGGACTTTACCCTAAATAGCGGAAAGGACTTTTTTTTATAAAAGGATCTATAGTATTTATATGAATTATTATTCTAGATATTCAGTTTCGTTATTACAAAAGTGATATATTTTGAGACTGTCCTCCACGAAAAGTAGTTTTTGTGGATGATTTGTTCAAGTTTTGTTGTGGTTTATTTCTTTCATTTTATCTTCAATCCCGGTATAGAAAATGTGTTGAAAATATTCGACCAGTCAAGTCAGCCTGTGGAAAGGAAAATTCTCTTTTTTTTCTATAACCAAAACTAGTTCACCTTTTGAAATAGAAAAGAAAAAAGAATTATTTTCCTATGTCCACAGTTTCCAGCCAGCACCACGAGGAGGTTTGACTTGGTCTTGTTGAAATGAAACGAAGAGACATGGATCGTCTGAATCGTTTTAAAACAACCATTTGCCAGCCTTTATATATATATATATTATTATTATTTTTATTTATTTCTTTTTTATTTTATTTTATTTATTTTTTTTATGCATGCCTATATAATTTTGCCGCCTTATTCTGGGGTACACAGTAATTTTATAATTTCTGTTTATAAACATAGATTGAGGGTACTTGTTAGAATTGCATCGCCGAGGCGGTTCTAACATATTCCCACAATCTATGTTTTAAGCAGTAATACCTGTTCGAAATTTATAGCTGAAAATTTTATATTATTTTTATTTTTATTTATTGTATCTTTGTGTGGTAAAATTTCCAATGCATTTGAATAGGCGTGTTTGCGTATTTTTTTATGGTATTGGTATTCATTTTATTATTGATCCATATATGACGGACAACCTAGTTTTGGGGACTTGACAAACAGTGTAGACCCAGAACGGCAGAACGTGTAGTCTGGTCTGGGTCTACACTGTTTGTTTGAAGTACATGGATTTTTGTAAAAGGTGCATGAATGGATGCGACATGCATGGGTTAACATTTTTTTTCATTATTCAATGACTTTATTTTGGAGAAATAAAACATTAATTTACAAGCACAAAATGACATGTATTTACAAGACATACCGGTGAAATTAAATGCAATTTTCATTCATCGACTACCAAGAAGTTTTGCAGATAATCGTATGTTTCAAAACAGTTATTACTTCAGGCTACGACGGTTGAGTGCCTAGCATATTTGTTTCCATCCCGAAGGTGCTGAACGACGGTTCAATACCGAATGACTGTTCAAGTTTTGCAGGTCCATTCTCATGAGGTAAACTTATGTTCTAGAACTGAGTGTTCATTTTGCCGCAACTCAACGACGGTTGAGCGCCTGTTATTGTGTTGAATACTACTTTCTATGAAGCTCAGTTGTATATTTTCCATTTCCTTTTATCACTCAACGACGGTCGAGAGATAAATAACTACCCACGTTTCTTATTTACATGTTCATTGCACACGACGACGGTCGAGTGCCACGATACCACGAAATTATTCAATTAGCCTTCTTTTAGAATTTGGTGTGCAGGTTCTGTCTGCCCGCCTCCTCTTACGCTGGTCTTTCTTTTTCCCTGCCGACGGTGGAATTATAACTGATCTGCTCCCATCTGTGGAGACTGTAACATTGGGATGTGATTTTCCCTTATCTCTTAGAAATTTGTTTGTTCTTCTCTCGCTTTGTTCTTCTGAAATAATTTGTAGACCAATGGTCAATATTAACAAGATGATGCGAAAACGTAGCATGTAGCTTGAAATTGCCAGTGTTCCGAATAGCTCTACATCGCTCTGTCTGTTCACCCGATATAAATTCAAAAAGCAATATTATAAATTTTGGCTTGTCATGAATGCGCCACTGTGTTGCTGCTTTCAATATATGATTGGCACTTTCTGAGTTGTTGTTGGTCCAGTTATATGGAATTTTATTCCTTCGCGAAGGTTCTATGACATGCTGCAATAATAAAGGTAATAATTTATTTTCAAAATACGGACTGAATTTTTTTTCACCAACATTGGAATCTCTGTCATCAATCAACTTTCGCAATCCCGCAAGTCTGTTGTTAAATGTATCTATGTCTTTTGATATTGTAAGGCCATTTTCGCCAAAGATACCAGACAGAACTGTTTGGCGGTCATTTAAAGGGTATCCTATTTGGTCCTCCATCTGTCTACTGGCATTCTGCTTTAAATGTCGCGTACATAACGCATGAGTTGCCCCAACAAAGCATCTTGATATTGCAGCCTTAAAGGATGCCTCTTCGTCACTGCCAACAACGAGTTCTGCTAATTCTGAGTCTGTCAGATGATCGGCAATCTCATGCATAAACGAAGAGTATGATTTAGTTGTTGAGCTGGTGTGGATAAAAGTTGGACCAAAGCATATAGGGTTGTCCATTGTAGTTCTACGAACCACAGAAGTGTCCTTGTACACCGTGGGAGTTACGTGAAATTCACTTAGATTGTATGTTTTGTCTATACACAAGACGCTTCTTCCTCCGTTGCAACAGAACCTCTTTAAATCTACAAGAGAGAGAGAGAGAGAGAGAGAGAGAGAGAGAGAGAGAGAGAGAGAGATATATATATATAAAGAAGAAGAGGAAGAAAAAATCTATGGTATTTTCTCCTCTGTGAGGCGGTTCTAACGAGTACCCACAACGTCTTGGCGCAGAAATAAGAAAAATAATGTTTACCCCCGTAAAACCCAGTTTTCTCTATATAAAGTGGGGTATTCATTTCACGGACTCGATCACGTGTTGAGTTAGGCTATTTATCATGCAACCCTATCTATATTAAAGAAGAAGAAGAAGAAGAAGAAGAAGAAGAAGAAGAAGAAGAAGAAGAAGAGAAACTATTTTCGTGGAGGACAGTCTCCAAATATATCTCTTTTGCAATAACTAAACTGAAAATCTTGAATAAATAATTCATATAGATAATTTAGAACCTTAAAAAAAGTCCTTTCCGCTATTTAGGGTAAAGTCCTTTTCGCGAAAAGGAGTCCTATTCGCTATTAAGGGGAACCGCTAATATATCTTATCTCTAACTGCCAATTAGGTCATTAAGACTATGAACAATAGTGTCGGGGAACTGTCTTCAACAGTGTCTGGGAACTAATTGCCAATTATAATTATCAGTCACAGGTCATTTAACTATGAACAATAGTGTCGGAGAACTGTCTTCAAAAGTGTCGGGGAACTGTCTTCAAATGTGTCGGGGAACTGTCTTCAAAAACCGTGTCGGGGAACTGTCTTGTCGGGGAACTGTCTTGTTCCCGAATGTGCAATTTGAATTCAGAGCTATGAATTCAACTATGAAATCGAAATGCATAGCAGGGCTGAATCCAGAGCTCTGGATTCAAATTACGAAATCAGAGCTAAATCGCAGAGCTTGGCTGAATGCAGCGCTCTGGGTTCAAAAGCCGAATTCAGAGCTAATGCATAGCAGGGCTGAATCCAGAGCTCGGGATTCAAAATGTGAATTCAGAGGTAAATCCAGAGCTGGGCTGAATCCAGAGCTCTGGATTCAAGTGGCGAGTTCAGAGGTGAACCAAGAGCTGGGCTGAATCCTGAGCTCTAGATTCAAATGCGAATTCAGAGTTAACCCCACAGATATGCTGAACCCAGAGCTCTGGATTAGATATAACAGGAATCCTTTTATGTCCAATTCAGAGGTGAATTTCGATCTCAGATCTCAGAGCCAACTTCACACTTAATTTTTCTACAGCGTTATTGGGCTTGGACCTGCAATATGTTGGCGCTAAACAACGATTTGTTTATTCATAAGGGTCTAGGTACCCACAATCAGTATTCTTAAGATCAAAAACTTACATTGATGTTGTTGTTGTTTAATTTTAACCAATATATGCCTAGCGGCCCTTTTTCTGGGACATTGGCAAACAGTGCGGCAGACCTAGATCAGACGTCGCCGAATGCGACGTCTGATCTGGGTCACCGGTGTTTGCTTAAACCTCTTATAGTTTTGTAAAACTTGGTACAAAAACTAATCTGACACCGCTATAATTGAAATGGATCACTCTAAACTCATAAGGTGGAATATTCCATTGTCATATATGGGTTAATTTTCGCGGAAATTTGCTGATCCCGAAACTACACCGCGAAAATTGCTACAATTACAGTGTTCTATTCAGTTGAAAATTGGTTTGGTTTTGTTTGGTTTGGAGTTTACCGACCCTGTCTTCATTATTTTGGAGTTTACCGATCCTGTCTTCACTATTTTGGAGTTTACCGATCCTGTCTTCACTATTTGCCTGTCTTTATTATTATGGAATTTACCGATCCTGTCTTCATTATTTTGGAGTTTACCGACCCTGTCTTTATTATTATGGAGTTTACCAATCCCGTCTTTATTATTTTGGAGTTTACCAACCCTATTTTCGCTATTTTGGAGTTTACCGACTCTGTCTTCACTATTTTGCAGTTTACCGACTCTGTCTTCACTATTTTGCAGTTTACCGACTCTGTCTTCACTATTTTGCAGATTACCGACCCTGTCTTCACGAGTTTGGAGGTAAACGGACCGAGCTTTACCAGTAAGGTCATTTCGAGCCGCTCAGTTTACCAAAGAACAATTTTCTAGGGCAGGCTTAGACAAAGATGGTTTGTCAGCTGAACACATTTTTCGCCAGGCACTGACACCTGCTCTTCATTAATCAGCGAAAGGGAAGACAGAATGATCGTAGAAATTGTTTCAGATCAACGTAAGAATGTTGCCGAATATGTGGGGGATCGATCCCATGTCCGCCTAATTGCCAGTCATACTGCCAGACGAGCCACAAAACATGTCTGAACGTCCTACTGCTTTGGGCCATAGTTGGAAAAGGGCCGACCGTGCTTGCAGCAGGCGAGAAATTAAACGAGAAGTTTGTTATTGTTAATATTTTATGATATCTTTCCTCTCTTGGGTGACTACTCAGCATGGCTGATTTATTGAGGACCCGGCTGTTGTCAGTAACTGTCGGAGGGCAGTCTCACCGATTACTAGTTAACCGCTTAGTATGTCTAAGCTTGTCCAGGAACTTTGATGGTAACTGACCGATGGCTGTTAACTGGGCCAAAAATCACACACACAGAGCAATCATTTACAAGATGGATGGACTTCATGTCCAAGCAAATTGGTTCTTTGAATCAATAGTTTGATCACAACTATGCGTTCTATCCTCATTCGAGTCACATACAGTCCTCACCTCTTCTCGTCCGTTCTGGCAAGTGACACCAATCCGTTAAATGCCTCAACGTCTATGCTTCGCATACGAGGACTGTTCAAATATGAATGCAACTAAGCACATAAAAATGATACCTTGATAGATTTCGATGAAAAATTTATTTTGTCCCCTCAAAGTATTCCCCTTTAACAGATATACAAACTTTCAGTCTTCTGATCCAATCATTGAATGCATTTTGGTTGTCTTTTCGAGGTATACTATGAAGGCACTGGACTATTGCAGAACCGAGGTGTTTGCGCTTTACAAATTTTCGACCAGAAAGGTATTTTTTCAGCCGCGGGAACAAAAAAAGTCAGACGGGGCAAGGTCAGGGGAATGCGGGGGTGGGTGGGTGGGGGGGGGGTGAGGGTGTTCAACAACCTTTTCCTGCTTCAGATAGTCTTGCACAATGAACGCCTTGTGCGATGACGCATTGTCATGTCGCAATCTGACATTGGCCAAACCAATTTTCGAAGAACTTTATTCTTATAAAACTTCGCATTTACAGATTTGCCTTTAGGCACAGCAATCTGAATAGTAGGGCCCTGATTTGAAAAGAATATGGCATACATTACCTTCTTGACGCTCATGGTCCGCTTTGCAATGCATGGTCTTTTGCAATACTTTGTTGCCCATATTTTGTTCTGAATCTTTCGTTTTGGCTCAAAAAGGTGAGCCCATGTCTCGTCACCTGTGACGACATTAGCGAAAGACCATGCATTGTAATTTGGAAACTTTTAAGCAACTTCTTGGTGCACTTAACGCGTGTCTTTTTCTGCTCATCTGTCAACAGATGGGGAATCCATCTAGCACAGATCTTTCTCATTTTCAAATCCCGTTTCAGAATTGTATAAACTGCTCCTAATGAGATGCCAACCACACTTGCTATTTGCCTAGTGGTGTATCGTGCATCGGTAGCAACTATTTCTTTCACTCTAGCAACCATCTCGGCAGATGTTGCTCTTTTCGGCCGACGATCATGTGTTGCATCTTCTGTTGAACCTAGCCCACAGCTGAATTTCTTACACCAACGAAAAACTGTCGGAAAAGACATTTCATTATGCCCATAAACCGAACATATTTCATCAAAAATGTCTTTGTACCGTATACCAAGAATACAACGATTCTTCATATAGGACCGTATTTCAACGGCGTACTCTGACCTTCTTCCAACCATGTTTTGTATTAGTATACAAGAGTAGACAGTGTTTATCGAACAATATACATGGCTAAGGTGGACGGATTTTAACAGGTTTGGTATCAATGTATAGGTAAAATGTTTTTCTACGCTGTGATATTTATTTCCAGGTGATTTTCGCATTAGTGCATGAGAAAACGTTATACTTGCATTCATATTTGAACAGTCCTCATAACAATCCGAGTCGACGTATCAAAATACATCCGACAAGTCTCAATGAGCCGATGTACGGAAAATCTCAAGTTCAGCGCAACTGTCGAAGACAAAATCATCCTGCGCATACAGATATTCAGATTAGAGGCTTCGCGATTAACTTATAGTTTCGAGGTTTTAAATTCGTTGAGTGGTCAGGTAACAAGCGAAGACTAGGATCGGCCTGGTAGTCTTCACTGGCTACACTAGGTAGATTTAGAACTTCCGTGAATAGAACGTTATACAAAAACAAATTCTTTTGATTGCACGACAGTTTAAAACAATAAGTTTATGAGTAAGCGTATTTATCAAAGAGGTCTATAGAACTGATACCAATATTTGATATACACTTCTTTTATCATGGTTATTGTTAAGGATAAAGGTTTTCGGTTGAATTACTGATGAAGGCACGCAAACTGTACTTAATTGTTTTGCTTTAGTTCAAAATTTGACTTAAGCTGTAATTAATGGACCATACTACAGAGTTTAACACAATTTAATTTAGTCAACTTAAAGAAAAAACCTAGAAAAAAAATATATGTGTTAAGCATTTATTATGGAGAAATATAAAATATGTCGTGATGTTCTGAAACACGAAGTTTAGAACATATGCCATTTTTACTTAATTGTTGTCACCAGGAATTCTGTTTGTACACAGAGACTTGACAGCACAGAGAACACGTAGCATAACATACGAGAATTCTATAATACTTACATTACGTTTTTTTTTTTTCAACTGTTTTGAAAGTGTACCACGAGTTCTTAAAACGCTGTACCAATAGTGCATTGTAAACGTTTCTAATACGCTTCGGAATTTTCAACGGCGAATCCAAGAGTTGCTAAAGTTCAGTAGCACTGAGGCAATAGTTGTAGAGAAACGAAACTTTTAAACAAACAAAATGAATCCGGATGACGAGAGATTGCTGCGGAAAAATTGGACATTTCTCAAGCAAGAACTGCGAGTTGAAGACTTCATTAACAGATTTGTCGAGCATGATATATTTACTAACGCTCAAAGAACAGAGGTTCTTAATCCACTGCCTAATACACACAGTATGAGGTGTGAAAAATTCCTTCAGACTGTGATCGCGAGTGGTCAAAGAGGGTTCTTGGCCTTCTGTACCTTCTTGAAGGACAATTCTGATAATCGGTATAGCAGGGTCATAGATGTGTTGGAGTTAAATTCACGTAAGTACTCGGAAACCGTGATACGAAAATTTCATTTGGAAAACATGTCCGTGTGAAATAATGGCGTCCAGCATGGTATCAGAAGTGACAAATTTTAGGTGAGAAATGATCATATCTCTCTTATTTCTGCTTTCAACATAGATTGTGGGTACTCGTTAGAACCGCCTCAATGAGGCGGTTCTAACGAGTGCCCACAATCTATGTTTTTGAGCAAAAATAAGCCAGATAATGTATTCCCCCGTAAACCCAAATTTTCTCTACATAAAGTGGGGTTTAGAGGGGTCATCGTTTCACGGACTTGTTATCGTGATGTACCACCAAAAATGATATTTTTTGATAAAACATTTTGATATTTTTCATAATTCTGCTCCAAAAATAGATTGTGGGCACCCGTTAGAACCGCCTCAGCGAGGCGGTTCTAACGCGTACCCATCATCTATGTTTCAGGGCAGAAAGTTGAAAAATAAGGTATTGCTCTGTAAATCCCAGTTTTACTGTATATTAGTGGGGTTTAAGAGGGTCAAAATTATATACACTTGTTTTCGTGATGGTTTAAAGCTGCGACATATAGTCAAATTTCGAAGGCTCGGGCACCGTTGACTCGTTTACCTTGGCTGAGTCGAATCCGCTCTTGGGTATCCAGAGGATCCCACAAAATAAGAAATAGTAAGGGACAATTTAGGGCGGTTTTCCTCTTTTGTCTTGCAAATGGCTGTAGTATATATTCAAGACAAATGGCTGTAGTATATATTCAAGACAAATGGCTGTAGTATATATTCAAGACAAATGTCTGTAGTATGTATTCAAGGCAGATGTCTGAAGTATATATTTTCAAGACAAATGTCTGTTGTATATATTCAAGGCAAATGGCTGTAGTATATATTCAAGACAAATGGCTGTAGTATATATTCAAGACAAATGTCTGTAGTATGTATTCAAGGCAGATGTCTGAAGTATATATTCTCAAGACAAATGTCTGTTGTATATATTCAAGGCAAATGGCTGTAGTATGTATTCAAGACAAATGTCTGTAGTATATATTCAAGGCAAATGTCGGTGGTATATATTCAAGACAAATGTTTGTAGTATATATTCAAGACAAATGTCTGTAGTATATATTCAAGACAAATCTCTGAAGTATATATTCAAGACAAATGTCTGTAGTATATATTCAAGGCAAATGTCTGTAGTATATATTCAAGGCAAATGTCTGTAGTATATATTCAAGACAAATGTCTGTAGTATATATTCAAGGCAAATGTCTGTAGTATGTATTCAAGACAAATGTTTGTAGTATATATTCAAGACAAATGTCTGTAGTATATTTTGATTAGAATCTCTTTAAGCCTTATTCTGCTGATTACGACAAGCCCTACCTTTGAAAACAGTCACGTAGATCCAGTTCAAATGGCTTCTCCTGAAGCCATCTGATCAGGACCTACACTGTTTGTCATGCAGTTTGTATATTGAACAAATATATCATCAGTCAAGTAATTTGATTGGTGGATAATTAGCAATGGGAGTGGTTTAATTATTTTTTGCAGCGGGATAAGGGTTAATAAGGCAATTTTGATGAATACACACAACGTATTTTTTGTAGCATGCCAAAAAAGATACTGAAATTATCCCTATTATGCCTCCTCGTATGGCGCTTATAGTAACCATCAATTGTTCGAACTTCACTGGACTCACACAAATATTCATGGCCTCCATTGAAGTTTAACTGTACATGTTAAGTGAAAGTAAATACTGCTTTTACCCTCATTATGCTGTATATTTCAATATACTACGCTCCTCCCCGATTTAATGGGTGGTTGGGTGACGTGTGTTTTGAGTCACTGGGGCGTCCACCTGACATTGGTTTACAGTTGGACAAGGCCAGCTATACTTGCAGTAGATAAAGGTAGAGGGAGAGTGTTGTTCTTTTTGTTTGTTTATTTGTTTGATTGTTTGATTGACTGATTTAAGTTTTAACGTCAGCACTGTATAGGTCATTTTGGAGACGTTGCTTCCTATTTTGTGGAACGTTTACCCGACATTGAGATGAAATGACATCTCCAGCCCTGTTTTGTTTCTACACTTCCTTCGTTTTTTTCCTGTTCTCCTCTGTTTCGCACTTTCATCTCTACTACCTCTTCTATCTTTTTTCTCCCTTTCTCTGGGACGACACAAAATGAGCCTCAAGGGTTGACATGTCGTTAAACACAAAACAATAAATCAACCTCGCCGATTTTGAACCATTTGTGTTTCATGGTTTAATTTTCTGCCATGGATTCAGAAACAAACGACTATAAAACAGTAAAACAAAAAACGATTTATCCGAGCTCAGCACGGTGAAAGTTAAGCAATTACATGTATTGTAGTACACTCAATGTCTGTCTTAACTATTATAAACCTTGCTAATATCGGATTCTTTCTATTGTAAAAGTATCATTTTTTTTTTTTTTTTTTTTTGGTTACAAACTCGCCTAGGCGTGTTTTCGTAATAAACTAATAATGAATAAAAAGCCTGGCGTTTTATTCTAACATCTATCAGCTGGAAGATTCCATTGGCCACAGAATATTCCATTGGCCAATAAATGGTTCGAGTAATGGATTTACGTAAGGAAGGGGAGATACCCATGAACATGATTGATCATGAAATCGGTTATGCGGTCCTTCTCTCCCTAGTCTTCCGATTTAAGAAGGACAGTTGGCTAAAAAAGTGCACAGTATGGGTACATGTGATCCGCTTATGTATAAGCCTGCCCATGAAAATGTTAGTTTCTAATGCGTTTACTGACAGGTTTTGCTTGTTGAAATTGAGGTTTTAAGTCCCCGTCAACACTATTTAAGGTTATTTTGGAGACGTTGCTTCCAATTTTCCGGGACGTTTACCCAACACTGAGATGAAATGACATCTCAAGTCCTACCACCCAAAACAAACCAATACGGTTTAAATGCAAGGACGGCCCGCCTTGCACCACTTTGCCTGGACAGGCCATAAACTGACAGATATGATACGACCTAAATAGTGTTGACTGGGTCGCTAAATTCGAAACAAACATACAAACAAACCTATGAATGTTCATACAAAGAGAGAACAAATTGTCTAACAATTCCTTGAAATCCGGATTTTATTTTGACGTGACTCAACAAAATATATAACAAAACTGGGGTTTACAGGGGTACATGTTAATTTTCTTATTTCCGCTCCAAAAACATAGATTGTGTATACTCGTAAGAACCGCCTCGCCGAGGTAGTTCTAACGAGAACGTTCAACCTATGTTTTGAGCAGAAATAAGAAAAATATCAGAATTTTTTATTTGATTTTTTTCTCTTTCATTTTTTTTTTTTTTTTTTGGTGGTTAAATTTTCAATGAATTTGAATAGGCGTGCTTTCGTTATGTAAAAAAAATTTGGCCGCTCCAAGTGAAAAGTCTGTGCGCCTAGCGAAGACTCAGATCAGCCTGCATATTCGTCTGAACAGAGTCTTCCCCGTACACTATAGGATGGCTTGACCAGAAGCCTCTTCCTGCTGGCAGGAGATGTTGCATTTGTACTAAGTTTGTGTGAAAGCATGCCTATACAAATACATTGTAATCTTTACCGCCGAAAAAAAAACACGAAAATTTTGCGATGAAAAACTGAAGTGTATGAAGCTAGCTTGGAGTATGGAGTTTGGAATTCGATTTACGTATTCCGTAGTAGTAAAGTATAGTAAAACCAGTGCTTCAGCTGAAGTGCACGACCCGCCGGGTGCTTTTAGCTTTATGAGTGTTACCATATATGGGTATGGCGGCCATTTTGGTCTTGTGACCTGGACCTAAAATGGTTCCCCCAATAAATGCGCCTTTTCGTAAGGAGCAAAAATATATCTTATACTTTAGTACTGTATTCTGAATCGTTTGCAGGATAAAATGCATTGTTACAACGCATAATGTAGTAATGTAATAATTACTACATTTTGATTTTTTTTTATTACATTATGCGTTGGCATAGTCGACGCGAAATGTAGTAAAAAAATTATTTCATTTCGCGTTGATATGCACCATATCGACGCATAATGAAGTAATGATGGTAGAACATAGCTGTCTTCGAAAAGACTTAGGAAGCAATACAGTTAAATTCCTACAATTTAGACCACATTTGAGACGGTTCAAAAGTGGTCTTTAAGACCACAGTTGAACAGTCCAAAAGACGGTCTTCCACAAAAGCACACTGAAGGTCAAAATCACAAAGAAAAAGGTTTATTGGGCGGCATCTCAATGTCGGGTAAAAGTCCCATGAAATTGGAAGCAACGTCTCCAAAATGACCTAAATAGTGTTGACGGGGACGTTAAACCTCAAATCAAACAAATCAAACAAAAGACAGACAGGCAGACAGACAGACAGACAGACAGACAGACAGACAGACAGAATGGACAAAAACTATATACCCCCATGTGACCTGGACCCCATGAGCAAATTTTGGTTTCTCCCATCCCATAGAGGCTCCATATGAAATTTGACTTCAATCGGCCCAACGGTTTCCGAGGAGAAGCAGTTCGAAAATTTTCACATTTTTCGCCTCGGCGAGGCTATACTAAATGGAATGTAATATTTCACAAGTTCATTGGTTAGATCTCATTGCTATCTATCAGTATGCCAAAAATTGTTTAAATATTCCAAGCGGTAAAGTCACTATCATCAATTTTCACAAACGGGTTACAGATTTTTCGCCTCGGCGAGGCTATACTAAATGGAATGTTATATTACGTAAGTTCATTGGTTAGATCTCATTGATATCTATCAGTATGCCAAACATTGTTTAAATATTCCAAGCGGTTAAGTCACTATCACCAATTTTCACAAACGGGTTACGGACGGACAGACAGACAGACCATATATGGCTTGGCGGCCATTTTGGTCATGTCACCTGGACCCCATGAGCAAATTTTGGTTTCCCCCATCCCATAGAGACTCCATATGAAATTTGACTTCAATCGGCCCAACGGTTTCCGAGGAGAAGCAGTTCGAAAATTTTCACATTTTTCGCCTCGGCGAGGCTGTACAAAATGGTTGAGATCTATCAGTATGCCAAAAAATGTTTAAATATTCCAAGCGGTTAAGTCACTATCACCAATTTTCACAAACGGGTTACGGACGGACAGACAGACTGACAGACTGACAGAATGACACGGTGATTTTAGGGCCCTCTTAGAAAAACAATCGACTTCAGTCGGTCGCTTTTTCTGCGGGTCGTTCACATTTTTCGCCTCGGCGAGGCTATACTATATGGAATGTAATATTTCGCAAGTTCATTGGTTAGATCTCATTGATATCTATCAGTATGCCAAAAATTGTTTAAATATTCCAAGCGGTTAAGTCACTATCACCAATTTTCACAAACAGGTTACGGATTTTTCGCCTCGGCGAGGCTATACTAAATGGAATGTATTATTTCGCAAGTTCATTGGTTAGATCTCATTGATATCTATCAGTATGCCAAAAATTGTTTAAATATTCCAAGCGGTTAAGTCACTATCACCAATTTTCACAAACGGGTTACGGATGGACAGACAGACAGACCATATATGGCTTGGCGGCCATTTTGGTCATGTGACCTGGACCCCATGAGCAAATGTTGGTTTCTCCTATCCCATAGAGGCTCCATATGAAATTTGACTTCAATCGGACCAACGGTTTCCGAGGAGAAGCAGTTCGAAAATTTTCACATTTTTCGCCTCGGCGAGGCTATACTAAATGGAATGTAATATTTCGCAAGTTCATTGATTAGATCTCATTGATATCTATCAGTATGCCAAAAATTGTTTAAACATTCCAAGCGGTTAAGTCATTATCACCAATTTTCACAAACGGGTTACGGACGGACAGACAGACTGACAGACTGACAGAATGACAGATTGACAGAATGACAGAATGACACGGTGATTTTAGGGCACTCTTAGAAATCAACCGACTTCAGTCGGTCGCTTTTTCTGCAGGTCGTGCAATATTGAGTGTGTGAACTAGGCTTCGGATTCGCGGCTTGGAATATCGATTTTGCCTAACATTCACCAATATTTTACTGTACTTTACTACTACGGAATAAATCGAATTCCAAACTCCATACTCCAGATTCCAAGCCAACTTCATACACTTTAAAATATTAGTGAATGTTAGGCAAAATCGATATTCCAAGCCGCGAATCCCTAGCCAAGTTCACACACTCGAAAAATTTTGCCATTTTTCTTGTTTCTGCTCTAAAATATAGATTGTAGGTACTCGTTAGAACCACCTCATTGAAACAAGAAAAATAAGGTTTACCCGTGTAAACCCCAGTTTTACTGTATAAAAATTGGGTTCAGTGGGGTCAAAATTACATATGCGTGTGTTCGTGATGTGTGTGCGAACTGATCTGAGGTTTCGCTAAACGCACAAACACGAAGGCCTCTTTTCGCTTGTCGCGGTCCCTATTAAGGGGAATAGATACACTTTCAGAGGAGGCAACTCCTGCAAAAGTATTTTTGTCTCCTTTGTCAATAGGGGTCAACTCTTAAATGAAAGAATTCGCTCCTGAGGAGCAAATTCTTTCCTTTAAGACAAGATCCCTTTTTTATAGAAAAGCGAACAGGAAATCCCGAAAGTTGCCTCCCTTTGAAAAATTGCGGAAAAATCTGCCAGGTGTTCCCATTCCCCTTCAACCATTATCCTGCTGAATTATTAAGTTAGCCATGTCCATTACATAATATAACGCTATCGTTGAAATTCACAGACTGAATGACAAACAGTGTAGATCCTGATCAGAAGCAATCTGATCTGAATCTACACTGTTTGCAAAGGTAGGGGTTGTTGTGAACAGCAGGATAAGGGTTAAGCCGTTACAGACAAAAGTCATCTTTGGGCATGCCTCGGCGAACAGCAGTATTAACAGTGTACAGGTCCCCGTTGTCTAGTGTGCGGCGTCTGATCTGGATCTACACTGTTTACTATAGTAATTTAAGGTTAAACTAAACAGTCTAAGTCGAGGTCAAGGGCCGGTGTATTTTTTTTTTTTTTTTTTTTTTTTGTGGTGGTGGTGGGGGTGGGGGTGGGGTTTCAGCCTCGATTCACTTTTGATTATGATATAGACCATTGATATTCACAAACATATGCGAATATTGCTAAGTTAACATTTAATCATGTTTTTCCATTTCTTTATTTTAGCGCCGGGTTCGAGGCCTTCTACAGGACTGTCTTCTGTTGTAAGTAATAATCTGGAAAAAATATTATTTGAGAATAGTTTGGTTTGGAGTTAAACGGCCCAGTCAACACTGTAAAAGTCATAAAGAGCCGATGTGTTTACCTAACCACACTTTTCCTGGGCATCCTTATGCGTAAGTGGTTACAAAAACTGACGACCGCCCATCTTGAATCAGCTGAAGGACGCGGGAATTACCGTAGAAACTATTATATTGTCAATCTTTACGAAAGAATGTTGCCGGACACAGTGGGATTTGAACAGTTTTTACATGGCTATTTACATAGTTTACATAGAGTTTACATAGCTTACTTATTCTCGCTCGAAACATTGTGGGTACCCGTTAGCAGCGCCCCATGAAGGCAGTTTTTAACGAGCACCAACAATCAATGTTCGAAAATACATGTATCGGATCTATGAAAGAAAATATTATACCATATGGGTGTATTATCCATCCAATAAATCGATTTTAGTAAACAATTCTCTATTATAACATAGACAAGTTCGATCGGCATTATATTTTGCCCTTTCAAACCTGCAGAAAGATAAAGGACCAACAAAATGCTTTATTGTGTCATCGATTAAAACAGAAGATGTGTTTTTGAAATAGCATGAACCTCATAGCCAAATCCGAGGGCGAAAACCGCCTACATGTAACTTATTTGTGGGTGGGATCGATCTCTTTTTTTTTTCGAGGTAATTACCTTCTAGAATGATATACTTGGACCAACGCTAGCCCAGAACTGAAGAAGCCAGGGTCCTTGTCTCCGACCCATTCATCAACTGCCGCTATGACTTCTTGGTTTGACCAGAAATGGCGTCCACGGATATCCTTTTTCAAGTTCGGGAATAGGAAATAGTCCCCATGAGCTAAGTCTAGGCGCGGTTCGGTATTAGCTCATACCCATTCCGCTCAACAGCATCCATTGCAATTTTTCAATTGTGGACTCTTGCATTGTCCTGTTGGAGCAGAATCCCTTTGGAGAGTTTACCTTGGCGTTTTTCACGGATCGCAGTTCTCATTTGGTCGAGCAAATTTGCATAATACTCATCTGGTATTGTACTGTTCTTTGCTAGAATGTCCAACATGATAACGCCTTGTGCGTCCCAAATTACAGTTGCCATCACCTTTCCAGCAGAGGGTTGCGTTTTGAAATTCTTTGGCCTCGGAAACACCGGCCCCACCCACTGGCGACTTTGAGTTTCATTCCCCGGCTCATAACAAGGGGCCCAGGTCTCATCTACAGTCACCAGACGTGAAAGAAAACCATCTTCCTTTGACCTAAACAGCTACAACAATGCGCTGCATACAGATGCTCTGTTTGCTATTTGATCGTCGCTAAGGGATTTTGGGACCCAACTTAGCTTGCGCATACCCAAGCGATCATCTAAAATTGTTGAAACGCTACCATGTGACATATGTAATGCATTCGTATTTCTTCCACCTTAATTAGCCTATCCGAGTACACCAGATCCGCTTTGTTACACATTTCTTCATCGGTGGCATCTGATGCGCGTCCAGACCTGGTTTCGGCTTCTAAAGACGTTTTACCACGTTTGAATTCCCCACCCCAGAATTTAACTTGTGCATACGATGGTGGAGAAGACCCCATAAACATTGGTCAACTCGCAATGTATTTCCTGACCGGCCTTCCCTTTCAAAACAATGTTATATATATTGGGTTAAGTTATGTGCCATTGCTCCCCTCCTCTTTTCCCCAGTCATTTCTTTCATTTTTTTCTCAGATTTTGTTTTTATTATAATGTTTGTCCAAAATCGATTCCTTTTTATGTTCCTATCATATGGGCCCCGTCAAGCGATTTTGGTACTTATCGCCTATGCGAGCAGCGAAGGTTCATGCTGAATAAATCACGGTACCTTTCTATTGCTTTCATAGGCTCGCTGTGTCAGAAAGAACCAGAACGTTCTTTAATCCATTGAGTACCAGAAACCCCTAAAGGGGTACCTTGGCAAACAGTGCAGGCCCAGATCAGACGCCGCAGAACGCGGCGTCTGATAAGGGCCTCGACTATTTGCTAAAACTTCAGCCATTTTCCTAATTAATTTGAAGAAAACACGACCTGACACCCCTAAATTTTGAAATGAACTTCTGCCATATATAAGGAGGAAGATTCCATGTGGTACTAAAAGGGTTAACCCCTGTAGCATTTGCGATTACGAAGTTTGGTAAGCATGTCATGTCTTTACAGATTTGTCTTCACAGATTATCCATGTGTTACATCTGTAACATTTAACCCTTCTCTTGCTGAATATTCAGTTTAGCCACACCCATTTCTGACTTTGAACCAATCAGATTACTTGATATAATTAATTCCTACAAATTCATAAATTGAATGTCAAACAGTGTAGATCCTGATCAGATGGCTTCTTCAGAACAAACAGTGTAGATCCTGATCAGATGGCTTCTTCAGAGGGGTTGTCGTGAACAGCATGATAAGGGTTAAGAAATGGATCCGCTCTATCAGTGATTTATTGAGTAATAAAACACAGTTTGGAGGTCAGTTGTAAAGTAGATCAAATCACGAGCGCAAACTTACAACGGACCGACACACAACTTATTACTCAACAAATCACACACAAGAGCTGATCAATTTCGATTCTAAGCCACCAAAAATCGACAATTCTTTATTTGTTTCCTTCAACGTCTCCCAACCTTCCGCCATTATTATAAGGAATCCCGCCAACATTATTGACTGCATCGCACGCATTTGTGTCCTTACGTGATGTTTTTGATGCGGAGAAGTAGCGTTTCACTGTCTAACGTCAAGGAATCTACTAGTGACATCATCAAATGGCGGCTTTTAATAACGTCACTCGTCAAGCTCTTTCGACTAGTGATCTGTTGCATAATAAAACAATTCAATTCCATTACATATACAGGCTGTTAGAAAACGAAGCAACGTCACAAAAAGTTATCACGTGTAATCTTTTCAGAAGAAGCTATCACCAATTTTCTATCTAGAGAATGGTTAGGAAAATTGATACAAGATGAAAAATGATGTGATAAATGATGTGATAAATGCATATGAAATTTATGAAGCTCGCTGATGGCAAGTTTCACCAGTTTCACATGTGACTACGAGTGTCAGATTTTCCATCAAGTGCCAACAAACAAACAAACGTGCTAACTTTTATGTCTTTTTAGAGTAGTCGAGATGGCGAAACAGGCGAAAGGAAGAATCCACTCATGGCTCTTAGACAAAGGGACAACGTTTCCATGTCTAACCCGCAGCCAGTGACAGCACCAGTAGCTGCCGTCGCTCCAACCGTGGCAATGACACAAGCTAAGCAACCTTCACAATCCCAAGCTATTACTCCTCGGAATATTCCTAGCGCCTCCGCTACTCCAACAAATGCATCTGCGCCAGTCTCCACACCAAGAAACGCTGGTACACCAAGAAACACGCCTGCCTCTGTTGCTTCACCAAGAATTCCACCTGGGCCTATTATTACACCAAGAACTGCTTTCTCTCCTAATGAAGCAGAGATTGTAGCCTCACAGTCAAACACAGGAGAATCATGCGTTCTCTCACCAAGAATACTGGAGCTGAGTCAACGGGAGCAAGAACCTGAACCGGTGTTAATAACGGAGCATCATGTAGATACAGAATCAATAGCATCTTCGGCTTCTGTCTCCTCTTCATCGTCTACTGCTTCACTCGCAGCTTCAACAGCTATCGATCTGAGACGAGAAGGTACCATAAGCGTAGACATGCAGACATTGGAACAAGAGCTCGTTCGTATGGCACCAACTATTGCTGATCTGTTCCAGAAAATTACAAAACAGACGAGCAACCTCCCAACGTCTGAAGAAGAAATCCAGAAAGTCAAGGAAGAAAATGAGCGGCTTAGAAAAACTAATAAATCGTTAATAGAAAAGTTAAACATGTTTCAGCAGAAAATTATTCAGTTGCAAATTGATAACAAGAAATTAAGGGAATACGGAGACAGTGAGAAGATGAAAAAAGACGAACTGAAGAGAAAAGCTTACGAATTGCAAGACATGGAAAGGCGGTTGGAACAACATAAGAAAGCTCTGGAAGAAAAAGAAGTAGAACTGAATCTGCAGTTGTTGAAACTTAAAGATATTGAAGAAGAGAACGCTGTACAGAAAGAGAAGATTGAAATGTTGAAGGAAATGCAGGACGAAGGAATCGAGGAGAGGAACATACAACAAGAACAAATATCAACACTGGTAGAAGAAAAAGAACGACAGAAAGATCAGATCGAACATCTTGAAGAAAAACACAAGATGGGAGAACAGCGGCTTTTCAGGTTAGAAGAGAGACTTAAGTTACTTGAACAGGGTGGCAATCAAGCTAGGAGACAAAAGAGAAACACACGTGTTGTATCCCCTCCAACTAATAATTACTGGATGAACGGGAGGGTTGATAGGTCACATCATGCCAACGTGAAATATCAGATGAATCCAGATGTAATGTATAACACTGACTTGAAAGGTACAGGCTCGTCGTCCACATCCACCTCATCGAGGGCCAAGGGGTGGCAGTTTATTTGAATTTTTGTGACGTTATTTCAGGCAATCAGCACATATTGTGCATAACGACTAAGCAATGTCGTGTCCGCACGATAAATCTTTGTCGAATTAAGAAACAGTTGAATTCGACACGTTTGATCGTATGGACAATTTATTTGAGCCAGTGCATGACAAAATGTACAAGAAGTCTTGAGCGACCAGTGATCGCAGATCGCATATAAGGCTAATATCTATGCGGAGAGATATAAGCAAAAAGTCTTGTCATAGTGGATGGGTGCGCAGGTTGATTGAGTCTCTGCTGGTCGCACCGGTCTTATTGTAGGTTTTGTCATGCGCGGGCTAAAATTTTGATACATTTTGCTCAATTCAAAGACCAAGGGATGACAGTTTTTCTGAATCTTTGTGAAGGATAATTTCAGAGGTATTCGACACCTTGTACATAGGGGATCTTACATGAGTGTTCGTGTATTATTGAATTTATTAAACGAGTTGAGGAAAAGGGATAAAATGCAAGGCTCTACCGAGCATTTTATCCTTTTTTTCTCAACGAGTTTAATAAATTCAATAATGCATTATCACGAATGTAAGATTCTGTTTATCATATGACATAAAAACGCATTTTATTCACGATTTTGTCACAAAATCGTCAATATTCTGTCATTAGTAATCGCGACGTCGTGAAGGACGTCGTACGTGTAACGTTACTGGGCGTTTCTAACTAATTTGCATATTTAACACACTGGTGGATTATCGAATTTATTACATGGTGTTATTACACTCTCAGACGCAGCGTCATATGATGAACAACGTTAAAAGAAGGACAAAAAGGCAGAATGCAATGGGGTGGTTACACCTTACAGAAGTAACTTTCAGATGAGGCTTTGTCTCCCCTATCGATTTAGCAATAGGACCTTTTCTTAACAAAAAGAATTTGCTCGTTATATGATAAACAGAATCTTACACTCGTGGTCATTTCATATAAAATTTATGAAACTAGCCAAATGCTCGTTTCGTACATTTCCTGCGAAATAACCACTCGGGTAAGTACCTCTATTAATCATATAGCGTCGCTGTTATTTAGTGGATAAGTCCATGCGTGTACATAGTTACTGGTGCGTAACGTCATGACGCCATCAGCAACAACACTATGTTTTCTAATGAAATTTCTCCGGTAATATAATCCGATTTAAAAAGCACTATATGATAAACAGAATCTTACACTCGTGGTAATTTCATATACGCTCGTTTCATAAAATTCAAATAAAACTAGACTTGTTTTCTGAGAAAACAGATGTCCCCCACCACATAGCCCTTTCAAAACAAGCTTAATTGAACAGCACTGATGTGACTTTGAAAATGAGGTAAAGGTCACGAAAACCTAATCAGTTCACCCTGACCAAATCTTATATCCATGCAAATTTAATTAAAATCCATCCAGTAGTTCATGGGATATACGGCACACAACCTTAATCTTGCCTGAATTTGACCTATTTAGCATGGCTGTGACCTTGAAAATAAGGTCAAGGTCGTCAAAATCTAATCCGATCTTCACCTTATCCTAATGTTATATCTATGCAAATTTGATTAAAATAAATCCAGTAGTTCATGAAATATCTTGCACAGAAAAAGTTGAGATCTTGCACACAAAAAGTGTCACGCCGACGAAGACGCAGACGCATACACCGACGGGATCCGCTGTTTGAAGCCATTGTCAAATGGAGCGAAGCCGTGCTCAAACAGCAAAAACCATGTTCAAATCATAAAATTCGCGTGCTGTTTGAACATGGATTTTGAGCTTTTGATATCACAAGACTGGCCTTGCTTTGTTTACGTTACGTTGAGCGACGTAACGTTATCGCCCTTAACGTAGGATCCCTCGGATGTAAACAGCTAATTGTTTAAGAAGCGATATTTTGGTTGATATTAAAGAGCATATGAGGTGTCCATGAAAGGTTCTCGTCAATAAAAACGCCTAGCAGTTTCTGTTTAGTAACCCTTTTAATTTCATTATCTTCAACGTATAAAATTAATTTACTAGTATCATCGAGGCGATGTGTTGCTCTCAGTAACATTTTTGTTTGATTTGAGGTTTAACGTCCCCGTCAACGCTGTAAAGGTCATTTTGGAGACGTTGCTTCCAATTTTGTGGGACTTTTACCCGACATTGAGGTGAAATGACATCTCAAGCCCTGTCGCCCAATGAAACCAATAGGGTTTATTAGCATGGACGGTCCGACTCGCACCGCGGTTCCTGGACAGGCTTAGATCCTCTGTGCGGGCCGGATTCAGCTCTGTGTGGAAGCATCATGCAGCCCATATATTTCTTCAAGCCCCTATGGGCGGGGGCAAGCTCCCAGTAACATATACGTGGTTTTAACACAATGTATAATCATTTTATTTTGTTTACCCCATTTCTTAGCTCTACCCAGATCAGTTTGTACCTCAGTGATTATAATGTCAATATCAGGACTACAACGGGCCTCCGTGGACTAGTGGTTAAGAGCGCTGACTCTTGATCATTAGGTCTCTCACCGCTGTGGTTCGAGCCTCGCTCGGGTCACATGTGAGACGCCAAGTTCTGTAACGGAAGGTCAGGTGGTTTTTCTCCGGGTACTCCGGTTTTCGCCCACATCTGATTAACGATCGGCTCGATATGAGTGAAATAATCTTGAACGGGCCGTAAAACCAAAAAAAAAATAAAAAAATATCAGGACTACTTATATGGAACGTCGCATCATCTGCAAACAGGTCAGAACAGCAATGCTTTAATAGCAGGGGCAAAACGTTAATGAATAACAAAAAAAGGGTCGGTCCTAAGATTGACCCTTGAGGAGCCCCAGTCCGAATAGTGGAGAAGGTTGATTGTCCTGAACCACTATCGATGGCTTGTTGGCGCGATTCAAGGTAGGAAATAAACCCACAGAAGAGACAAATTATTGTTTTTATATAAGGAAAGTGTATTAATTAATATATTGTGGTCGACCAAGTCGAACGCTTTTCTGAAGTCGATAAAAAGAGCGACTATATCTCCCTTGTCAAAATTGGCCATCCATTGGTCTATTAGTTTAACGAGTGCTGTTTGACAGCTATGACGTTGTCGAAAACCTCACTGACTTTCATGAATTAAATTATATCTATTAAGATATGCCATTAAATGTTTGTTTACATGTCGCTCAAAAATTTTAGATGTTGTTGGTAGTATGGAAATAGGTCTGTAATTTCCGGGATCAAATTTGCTACCACTTTTGTGTATGGGGAATACTTTGGCACATTTTAGTTGGTCTGGAAATACCCCAGTTCGCAAGCTTTTATTTATAAGTGCGGCAATACTTGGAGATAATACCTGCCCGACTGATTTGATTATCCTTGGCCCAAGACCATCTAATCCTGTAGCCTTGGACGAGTCAAGTGCTGTGATAAGCGATGCTACCTGTTCAGGCGTAATATATGATTCAGAAACCATTATAATGGTCAACAAATTCAATGTTTTTGTCTTGATATAATGCCTTAAGACCTTTATTGTAGGGATCAAGATCAAATCACTCGATATATCACAATGGAGATGTTAACTATTCCTCAATGCTAGACGAATGCTGGAATGCATCATGCCATGCCCTATTTTCGCACGTTCTTTTTTTTAAGCCCGAAGTTGGCTTTGCCAGGGTTCAGTGCTTAGATATCTGCCTTTTTCCATCCCTTATGAAGACAGTTATCTTTGTGTTGAAATGCTGCTCTAAGCAGTGGGGCGACACGGATATTCAGATTTGCTCAAATCGTTTCATACATGTATGCAAGATACGGTCATCTTGAAATTCTTTAAACGTCATCTCTTGAATTGATAGTCAGATTGAGTTGAAACTTGATGGGAGGCAGTTGGATGACATTGAGATTCAGATTTGCTAAAATCTTTCAGTTCAGATAGCGAAGATTGCCGCCATCTTGAAATTCTTCAAACAACATCTCCCGAACCGAAAGTCTGACTGAGCTGAAACTTGACGGGAGGCATTGGGACAATATTGAGATTCAGAATTGCTATAGACACATCCAAAGTTTACGTCACACAAGGTAAAAGGTCATTTGTCTGGTTTTCTCTGGTGGACAAAATAGCTTCCGGTTCCTTACTCTACCTTTGATGTAGTACGAATGATTTTCTGAAATAACTTGGTTAGTCATCGTCCTACCAAAATTGTTTGCCATGAATCGTTTTGAACATTCAAATGCTTTTTTTTTCGTATAAATTTAGACGGAAAATATGTCTACTTTAATCTTATTTCCGTTCATCAAATAAGGCGTACGTTTCGTCATAATGGTGGGTAGATTTATATCGCTTTTTGTGCAATAAAATGTGCGATAAAATGTCAGGAGAGACTGGCTCTATATCATATAATACTTAAAAAAAACGAATTGTCAACGATTAGTTAATTTTGTGAAGAAGAGTTTAATTATGCGATGAATATTCGAAAATCTCATTGACAACCAGATAAGAGGGACCGGTCTATAATTATTCCATCCGCTATCCAAGCCATAAAATAATAATAATCGACCTTATTTACAGAGGGTAACACATTTAGTACTAGAACTAATCTTCCATGTGGCCCTCTTTTCCTGGGTGGCCATCTTGAAAATCTTCAAACCACATCAAGTTGTTATGAGCCGAAACTTGATTGGAGGCATTGAAGCGGCATGGAGATTCAGACCTATTAGAACCATTCTGTTCTGATATCTCAAGTGGCTGCCACGGTGACCATCCTGAAAATCTTCAAACCACATAGAATGGCCAATTGCATTGAGTTGAAATTTGGTGCGAGGCATTTGGGTGACACGAAAATTTAGAATTGCTGAAATTGTTGCATTCCGATATCCAAGATGGCGGTCGTCTTGAAATACTTCAAAGCACATGTATAGTAATCGCGGGGCAAGGCAGCTCAGGTGTTGTCAATATATACTACTCAAAGTTTGATAGGGATCACTTTTTATATACAAAATTTTGCACTGAAAATTTTAAATTTCATGACAGAATTTGTACTCCGAATGTTGCTAAATATCTTAAGCAGAAACTCATGTGCAATTCAGTACTAATGAAAGTGCACACTTCTCACACTCAGCAAATGAATTCATGCACCCCAAAAATCTTGCCTAACACTGCATTCAAACAGAAAAATCAAACTTGTCAGTGTTCCTTTACTAAGCGTGAAAAGGAATTCATTTGATTTGTGAAACTTTAAAATGCCTAGGGGACAGTTAAGAAACCGCCTGAGTCCCGAAGAAATGAACCGTAGCGTCGGAATGTTGAAATCCGGCGTCTCTCAACGTCGTGTTGCTGGGATTCTGAATGTGTCTCAGAGCGCGGTTTCCCGAATGTGGAGTCGGCATCTTTCCCACGGGAATCCTTCACACAGACACGGCGGGGTCGAGAAAGGATTGCAACTCAACGTCAGGTCCGTTTTTTGTTGATTCAGTCTCGACGTCAACGCTTCCTGAATGCTACGCGTTTGAATAACGAGTTTAGGAACGGAACTGGAGCACGACTTTCTATTCAAACTGTCAGAAACAGGCACCACGATTTCGATCTGAATGCCAGGAGGCCTGCTGTACGTGTTCCGTTGATGATATAGCACATGCAAGACCGGTTGGATTTTGCCAGAAGTCACGTCAGGTGGACGATTCGTGACTGGACGCCAGTACTGATGAGTCCAGATTCTTGTCTAGATATTACTGATAAACGTCAATTAATGCGGCTAATGTCTAAAGAGCGATTCGATGACTTGATTGTGGCAGAGCATGATCGCTATGGAAAGGCATCAGTCATGGTTTGGGCTGGGATATGCGTTAACGGTAAAACTGACTTGTACGCCGTTGAAAACGGAACGTTAATGGCAGTGAGGTACTGTAATGAGATTCTTGATCAGTTTGTGAGACCATACGCCGGTGCTATCGGCCCGGGCTTTATTCTGATGGACCATAATGCCCATCGCCACCGTGCCCACGTCACTGATGCCTATCTGGAACGTGAGACAATCGTTCGTATGGACTGGCCTGCTCGATCACCGGACTTAAATCCGATTGAGCATGCGTGGGACATGCTTCAGCCTGCTGTGTCAGCCCGACCTGTGGAGCCAAGGACTTTACAGGAGCTCAAAGATGCATTGGTTTCTGAATGGAGGCTGATTCCACAAAACCGGATACACACTCTGATTACGAGCATGTGCAGGCGATGTCGTGCTGTAATTGATACCCGTGGACGCCATACACATTATTAGGCACGTCTGTCTAAACAAATTTGGAAATTTGTGAATATTCAATTGTCCAAATCCCTTCGTGTTACGGCAAATTTCGTGGGTGCCAACACGGTTGCTGTTGTCATGCTTCAATGCAGTGGCAGTTGACAAAATTAATCACTAGTCTATGTGAAGGATATGTTTTTTATCATTGTGTATCAAATTTGGATTCAGCCGATTAATTATACAAAAATTATGTTGCATTAAAAAAGTGATCCCTATCAAACTGAGTAGTATATGTTTATATATGTGTGTGTCAAATTTGCCGAGTCATTAAGAAGATTATAGCCCTGGGGCCGAAAATACCCTCGCGCCGATTCCAACTGGTTTTACATAGACATATAGGGAAAACCTTTAAACATCTTGTCTGAAACCAGACGGCCCAGGTGTTTGAAATTTGTTATGAAGTTTTATTCAGTCGACTGTCACTAGCCATTTTAACGTATTTTGGCTATTGCCAGTCGACTGCCACTAGCCATTTTAACGTGTTTTGGCTATTACCAGTCGACTGTCAATAGCCACTCCGTTAATTTAAAGGTTTTCCTTATGTCCTTATGTAGGTCTATGTTAAACTGGTGGGCCCTGGCGCGGGGACATTTTTGGCCCAAGGGCTATAATTTGAACAATCTTGGTAGAGGTCCACTAGCTGAAGCTTCATACCAAATATCAAAGATCTGGGCCTTCTGGTTTCGACAAGAAGAGTTTTAAAGATTTTCCTTGTATAAGTCTATGTAAAACCGGTGGGCCCTGGTGCGGGGCAGTTTTGCTCCCAGGGCTACAATTGTACAGATCTTCTAGATACAACTTCATACCAAATATCAAACACCTGGGCCATCTGGTTTCAGACGATTTTTAAAGTTTTCCCCTATCCAAGTCTATATAAAGCCGGTGGGCCCCGGCGCGGGGGTATTTTTTGGCCACAGCATTATCATTTGAACAATCTTGGTAGAGGTCCACTAGATGAAGCTTCATGTTAAATATCAAAGATCTGGGCCTTGCAGTTTCCGAGTTTTCCGAAAAAAATCTATTTTTGGCTCATGTGACCTAGATGTGTAACGGATAGGAAACAATTTGAACAAGTTTGAAAGGGGACCACCTAAGGATCATTCCTGTGAAGTTGTGTCAAAATCCCATCAGTGGTTAAGATGTTTGAAGAAATTGTTTACGGACGGACGCACACACGGACGTACGCACGACGGACGGACAAAAAGAGATCCCAAAACTTAGTGACAGGTGAGCTTAAAAGCGTGACGAACGAACGAACGGATAACCCAGGGGTATAATTTCAGTATTTGTAGGCGTATATAGCAGTAGTCTAAAAGGAGTTATTCAGTAAATGGCTGCTGAAGCGTTTGCAAACAGTGACGGCCCTGTTCAGACCCCGCGTTTGTCTGGGGCAGGGTGTTCAAAGCATCATTAGCTCAACAAGCTCGTTAGTGGTCAAACTTAACCATTCTGGCAAGTACAATATCTAATACATGTATAGTGTCATTTTTGCTGAAAAACAAATGAGAGCAGCTTTAAGCTGTCATTTTTCAGCAAACAAATTTGCCAGATTAAATGATCAAAAGTTTATCGACTGTCTTATGGCATTGTTTTAATGGTTTTGGTTTTACGGACCTTTCAAGATTATTGTACTTATATCGAGCCAATCGTTAATCAGAGGTGGGCGAAAACCATAATGGCCGGAGAAAAATCATCTGACCTTCCTTAGCAGAACTTGGCATCTCACGTGTGATCCGACGGCCCCCGCCCATCGGACTTGAAGAAATAGATGGGCTGCATGGTGCTTCCACGCAGAGATGAAACCGACCCGCACACGAGTACTGGTAAACCGCTTAGAGGATTTAAGCCTGCTCAGGCAAAGCGGTGCGAGTCGGCCCGTCCATGCTAATAAACCCTTTTGGTTTCATTGGGCAGCAGGGCTTGTGATGTCATTTCATCTCTAGGTCGGGTAAAAGTCCCACAAAATTGGAAGCAACGTCTCCAAATGACCTTTACAGTGTTGACGGGGACGTTAAACCTCAAATCAAACAAAAACATGTGATCCGAGACAGGCTCGAACCACAGCGGTGATTGACCTATTGATTAAGGGTCAGCGCTCTTATCCGATAGGCTGAAGATGCCCAATGCCATTGTTAGTTTTTAATGTAGCATCTTTGCTTATATCCCATATTTTGGTGTTTCCCGTCTATAGGTGTTTATGAAGCGAAAGAGGCATTTAAACCCATTTGGTACCAGAAACCCCAAAACGGGTACCCTGGTAAACAGTGCAGGCCCAGATCAGACGCCGGAGAACGCGGCGTCTGATCAGGGCCTACACTGTTTGCCAAAAAGGTCAGCTATTTTCCGGATAGTTTTTAGAAGAAAACACAACCTGACACCAGTAAAGTTTGAATTGAGTCCTGCTATATGTAAGGAGGAAGATTCCATTGGGTAAAAAAGGGGTTAAAAACCGCAGAGATCATGTTTTATTAAAGGGACACAAGTATTTAACATGCTTTACAGAACTGGTCCGTCGGCCGTCTCGAAAATAGTCCTGAATAGGTCCTTAGCTATGTTTAAGGGGAATAGGTACACTTTCAAGGGAGGCAACCCCTTCAAAAGTATTTTTGGCCTCATGTCTGTAGAAGGGTTAACTCTTAAAGGAAAGAATTTGCTCATGGGGAGAAAAATTCTTTCCTTTAAGAGTAGACCCCTTTTTCAGTGGCACAGGGCTTACATAAAACCGAACAGGAAGTTCCGAAAGTGGCCTCCCTTTGAAAAATGGCGGAACATCTGCCAGGTGTTCCGTTTTCCCTTAACCCAAACAATCCTTCACTTCGAGAAAACTATGAAGATCGTGATCAGACGTTCTGGGCGCCTGATCTTGGGCTACACCGTGGCCAATGCATCTTTTTGGGATCCAAGGTATATATATTGGTTTAGCAAAGCAATATTAACCCATGTTCTGCTGAACACAACCCCTACCTTTGTGAACAGTGTGGATCCAGATCAGTAGAAATCATCTAATCAAATAAAAATACACGGTCTTGCAGTTTGTGAATTGTAGGAGTACAGTATATCAAGTGATTTGTCAAGTGGGTTTTAACGAGCACTCACAACCTATGTTTGGAGTTTATCAAGAAAAACAACACTTATTTTCATCAGAAAAATTGCCATTTGCACGCGTGGACATCAGGGGAGCTATCGCGAAATCGCGTCAATGTAATTTTGCTCCAACGACACATCCGGAAACTCTCGCGATAGTTCCTAGGGCCTGGAAATGATAAACAAAGCTGGGTACCCTTGTGTGTCTTGATTTTTTTGTAGAAGAATGAGAGAATAATATAAAGTTTCGGCAATGCTCAGCAATGTTAAAATGATTCACCTTTCTAAGCAGGCCGAAACAAGTATTGAAAAAATCGTTGCTGAAAGTAGGCGACCGTAACAAAATGGAACACAGGATAATCTGACAATAGTTTTATGTCAACACGAATGAATGGTGCAACTGTCAGGATTGGATAGAAATATAAATTAAAATTCAAAATATTCATATTTTGCAGCCAAAGAAATTAAAATTCTTACAATTATCAAAAGATTATCATTTTAAAGCTCTTTCTGGTCATTAGTTATATTTTAATTGGATAAATTTTGAGATTAATGCCCATTTTATTCAAATATGGTTGACAAATTATGCAAGCTTTTCATACTTCTACATGTCAGAAATCACCATCACTGACAATTTCGATTGTGATCAACACATTACTGAGATTACATCGAAAGCAACTAGTTGGACATTAGGATTTCTTAGACGTACTTTGGCTTTTGAACCTAGGCAGACAAAAGATATTGCATTGGTTTGTTCTCAACTTGAGTATGCATCACCTGTTTGGCATCCCCATGTTAGGACGGCTGCTCGATGGACCTACAGGGGGGATGGCGGAACCAAAGTAATGTTGGCGATATGCTTGATGAGCTGGATTGGCCATCGCTGAAGGCCCGTCGTGAGCAGTCTTCTTTAAACTTCTTTTATAAGATACAGTGTCTCTTAATAAAGATAAATACTCGTTCAACTCAAAGAAGGGCATCAAAATTAAACAACAGTCAATGTTTGTTTGTTTGACTAGGGGTTTAACGTCCCCGTCAACAATATTTAGGTCATTTTGGAGACGCTGCTTCCAATTTTGTTGGACTTACCCGGTATTGAGATGAAATGACTTCTCCAGCCCTGCCGCCCAATGAAACCAGAAGGCTTATAGGCATTGGACCATCTGACTCGCACCGCTTTGCCTGCGCAGGCTTAGTCCTAAGCAGTGTATCAGTACTCGTGTGTGGTCAGATTCACCTCTGCGTGGAAGCACCATGCAGCCCAATATATTTCTCCGAGCCCCGATGGGCGGGGGCGAAAACAACAGTCGATATAGGTATCAGGCCTATAGTGACGCAATGAAGAATTCCTTTCCCGGAACTATTCCTCAGTGGAATAGTCTTACCTCCTCAGTGGAATAGTCTTACCTCCTCTGTGGAAAATGCCAAAACTGCAGAAGAGTTCAAAGCCCGCAAGGTATAGATTGGGACTTAGAGGTATACGTTTCAGTATACCTCTGTAATAGATTGTAAATACTTTTAAGAACTCATCCATTGATTTCATTTTGCTAAATATAGCGAACCACCTAACTGAGGTAATGGTCAAATGTAACAGACTCCGTATCTGATAGACTCGTGGGAACAAGAGCGTGTTTTGGGAGCTGCCGCGACGATGTGGGAGCTATTCTGCCTGAAATTTGCGGCATTACTCCTTCACTGTACATGGATAATTTTTTTCGTATAAATGATGAATGAGGGCTGACATGCCCAAAATATGCGCCAAAGGATCTTGTTCTAAGCGAAAACTTACAAAATAATTGCTTCATTCATTCGTGCTGACAAAACTAAAGTCAGACTACCCTGTCTTTGATTTTGTTACGGCCGCCTACTTTCAGCAACGATTTTTTTTCAATATTTTTTCGGCCTGCTTAGAAAGTTGAATCATTTTAACATTGCTTAGCATCGCCGAAACTTTACAATATTCTCTCATTCTTCTACAATAAATCAAAACACACAAGGCTACCTACCTTTGTTTACCATTTCCAGGTCCTAGGAACTATCGCGAGAGTTACCGGATGTGTCGTGGGACCAAATTACGGTGACGCAATTTCGCGATAGCTCCCCTGATGTCCACCCGTTATTTGGAGATATGAAAGAATGCACTACATCGAGAAAACACGCCTATATAATTTTGACCCCCTATGCAGTAAAACCCTGGTATACAGGGATAAACCTAATTGTTATTATTTCTGCTGTATAATATAGGTTGTGGATACTTGTTAGAATGAGGCGGTTCTAACGAGTAGTCTCAATCTGTATTTTGAGCAGAAACGAAAAATATAAATTTTTCACCCTAAAATTTTCGGCGGTTAAGTTTACAATGCATGTGTATAGGCGTGTCTTCGTAATGATATCACAAGGATATACGATCTAATGGGACTTTCAAGAAATTAAATCAAAGATGTTTGTAACATGCATGGAAGTGTGTTTATTACAAGCACAGGAAATTAACATTCAATCAAAGCACTGTAGAGATTGAAGACGACAGTCCAGAAATTCAGCTGAACCACAACAAGGGTCGGACCTGAAAAATACATCACATTTCAGCCAGGCAATAGAATTTCTTACAATTTACATGTGCGCCCTGCGATCCGTATAGTTTGACCAAAGACTCCTCTTGCTGCATGAAGGAGCGTTGGGCCCCTAGCTGTCCTTAGAGCGCACAACAAAGACTGCGCAGGCTGATCAGAGTCTTTGCTGGGTGTACAATTAAACTGTAGGAAATGCTTCCCCGGCTCATATTTATTTTATTTATTTATTTATTTTTTTTTTTTTGAAAAATTGCTTTGCTGTTCTCACACTGCGGTGGTGGTGATGGTGTTGATGATTAGGACGTCGACGGTGATGATGATGATCATGATGATGATGATCATGATTAATAATTAATTAGAACAAGTCACCAATTGTTTTCTTCTTACAGATCCCCATTACAACATATTTGCCATTAAGGGATTCCGAAAAACTGGTCTTTCAATACAATCGACTGCTTAATAAAGGAAGCTTTTAAAACCAGTTTGGATAACAACTAAGTATTGATTTGAAAAGTGTTTGTTTGTAGCTTAATGAGACAGTCAACACTTATGGCCACATAAAGCCAGTCAGTTTACCTAACGTTAACCACTACAGGGCAAATTCTTTACTGATAGCTTCCCTTCTTTTAGCAGATCGAATGACCGTAGAAAAGATTTCATAAGCAACTCCACGAAAGAATGTTGCTGACCTATCAGATATTTAAACCGGGGCCTGCGGGACACTAGTCATATGCACATCCGCCTGAGATACCGAGGCCAGTATAAAGTGTTGCAAAAACTGTTACCTAGCAACGTAGCCTTTGAGAACATCCTCACGTCAAGATGAGCAACAACAAATGTTTCTTTGATGCGTGGATCCTCCTCCTCAGCAACTACCTTGTAGGTGTCCCTCTTTTTCTTTCGTTTACTACAATCCTACAATGAGGGTTGGGAGTGAAAACTAACTCTTATCCTGCTGTTCACGACAACCCTTTTCTTCGCAAACAGTGCAGATCCAGATCAGATGGCTTCTGAAGAAGCCATCTGATCAGGATCTACACTGTTTGGCATTTAGTTTATGAATTTGTAGCAATAAATTACATCAAGTAATTTGATTGGTTGATAGACAAATGGGCGTAGCTTAAATGAATATTCAGCAAGACAAGGGCTAATTTGAGTCATTACATGACAAATACAGTGACACGCCGTTATTAAGGGGAATGGGAACACTTTCATGGGAGGCAACTCCTGCAAAAGTATTGTGTCTCCCATGTCAATAGGGGTAAACTCTTAAAGGAAAGGCGAGCTGCAGGGGCTATGGTCACTATGGAGCAACGAGAAAGCGTCACAAACTTCAATTTCTCTGGTTCATTACTTTTGAAACCATGCTCGTGCAGTAACTAAGCGGCAATTAGGAGATAACTGTACTGAACATTGTAATTTGGGGAGGTAAACGTCAGCGAAGCCGAAAAAACGAAGATTCGCCTCCCCAAAAGACAATTTTCAATACAGTTATGATTATCCCTATTCGCTTGTTTGTTCGAAACATCGTTCCATTTGCCAAAAACAGCAAGCGCAGTAAGCTGCGTAAAACCAAAAGGACGTCACACTTTGTTTTCTACACTCAAGTACAATGTCATAGGAATTCTCAGTTTCTGGCAAAAGAACGTGCGCTGTACTTCTTGACCGCTTATGTATAAGCTTGCACGGGAAAATCGTGGAAAGGTTAACTGACCGGCTCAATATGAACTGGTCCTTTAAACTGGAAACAAACTTTGCTATCGCCAACAGACCGCGCTGAATTTTTTGAGCGAATAGCCGTTTAACAGTCAGCCGATCATCGGCCGAAGGTCACACGACTGTATGTCATCCGACAATTCAAGCTTACCACCTTACTATCAATTTTGATGTCATCGTAAGCCGTCATGGACGTACTTAGTGACTTTCCCATGTTGGCCAACACGACGTTGGTAAAATGTCAAAATCTGCCGCTCTAAATGAAATCTTATCGATCGATGGTCGGTCGAAATGTGACTTAGGCAAATAGCCCTTTTGGAAGCAATGGAATGGAGAGACTGACCAAAGAAAATGTTCCATTATCAATTACCACGAAAAATGGTGCCGGTCCCAGAGAAGATTGAGCCCCTGACGTCCTGGGCCAGTTGTTCAAAGCATCGTTAGCTTAACGAGCTCGTTAGTGGTCATATTGTTAATTGTTCTAGCAAGTTTAAAATTTAAAATTTTGGTATTGTTGCTGAAAGAATGTGAACAGCTTTTGCGAATGCAAAGGCTAAAATATTAGTGTATTTGCCATAATATATGACCAAAGTTTTAACGATATGTTAACTAACGACGTCATTAGTTTTGAACAACTGGCCCCAGAGCGCTAGTCAAACGCACACCTGACTGTTTAGCAATTAATGAGGGAATGTAACTGCACATGTACATGTTGAAATAGGTCGGACTTATAGTAAAGCACTTCAAATTTACCCAAATGATGACCTTTAATTTGACCTTGACATTTTTGTTTCGTGAAATTTGTCCCTTGTGATTTGAATTTGTATCAGGTAAAAGGTGAAACAGAACTTTCCTGCAACTATTTTAAGCTGGTAGACCTTGCTATATTGCATCCACGTGAGAGTTTGAATTGAGGTTTTACATCCCCGTACATATTATTAAGGTCATTTCGTAGACGTTGCTTCCAAGTTTGTGTGACTTTTACCCGAAATTGAGATAAATGACATCTCAAGACCTGCCGCCCAAACAAACCAAGAGAGTTCATATGCATGATTGTTTGAATTGATGTTTTACATCCCCGTCAACATTATTTAGGTCAGTTTGGAGACGTTGCTTCCAATTTTGCGGGACTTTTACCCAACATTGAGATGATAGGACATCTCAAGGAAACCAAAAGAGTTTATATGTAAGGACGGTCTCACTCGCACCACCAGAGGCCAATACAGCTGACCGAGGGCCTGTAACTGGGACAATACGAAATTACTTGATTAATGACTAATTTATTAAAACATGACTTGCTTTTTAACCTATGGTTAATACGGATTACCTGAACATACAGGATTGTCAATAATAGTTTAAACCAGGAGGGTCATTGATGATGCCTAATATGCCGAAAGTAGCTAATCCGGTCCAGAAAATTTGTACATTCGACAGTTTTCATTTCTTTGGTGTATTTCTTGCTCTAAAGCAAAAGTGATTGCCACTTGATTCTCCGTTCTTACCAACTTAGAACATCTACACATTTGCAGAATGGGAACAATGCATCCTTGGACGAATCGATCAGCCACATGTATCGATGATTGCCAAGCAGTCACTCAACGTTGCATCAACGTTGGAACAACATTGTTTAACGCAGTGTCAACTCCGTGCCTGCGAGGCACTTGATTGAAGTCCTTTTATATAGACTTACCAAGGAACAGGCAGCTGCGCCTCTGGGACATGTCTTCACTGTGCATCCTAGGGTAAGCTGGTCCGAGTTGTAAAACTTGAAGACATAGAACCAGGCATAGATCGAGTACTGCTCAGACTCGGCCAGTTGAAAATTCGAGACCAGAGAGGAGTCGTCGGAACACCTACAGGAAAATAAAAAAGACAAAGCCTATAGTTTCATATCATTATCAAAACACTGGCAGCACTGGTAGGTCGATTGTCTCTAACTTTCGAAAACACGCCTATCTAATTAAATTGTAAATTTTATCGCCGGAAAAAAGGACATTTTTTGATGAATAATTGTGATATTTTTCTTAATTCTGTTCAAAATATAGATTGCGGGTACACGTAAGAACCGCCTCATCGAGGCGGTTCAAACGAGTACCCACAGTCCATATTTTACATCAGAAATAAGAAAAATAAGATTTACCCCAGTAAACCGCAGTTTTACTATATAGAAGTGGGGTTCAAGTGGTTCAAAATTATATCGTGATGAGCTGGAAAAATAGTCCTGAACAGAGAACTTGATTTTAGTTGAATTGAGGTTTAACGTCCCCCTCAACACAATTTAGATCATTTTGGAGACGTCGTTTCCAATTTTGTGGGACTTTTACCCGATATTGAGATGGAATGACATTCCTGTCGCCCAATAAAACCAAGAAATTTAATATGTGCATTAGACGGTCCGAGTCACATAACTTTGCATTTTCCTTCGGGATCATCGAACCCTTGCTGGTTACTTTGAAAATCGAATATCGCTTAAGCCGGTGCTACCAGGCGTATGCCACCTTGCAAACTATTGCTGTGTATGAAGAGACCCAATAAAACAGTCTCCGATTTTCGTTCTTTCATGTGTTCTCTGTTTCCAAAGGCAACGTTTTAGCTTTTTATTTTACCCGTACTCATGTGTGGCCTGTTTCAGCTCTGCAAGGAAGCACCGTGCAGCCCGATCAATTTCTCTAAGCCCCTATGGGCGGGGCTGAAACTAGGTTATGTTGGAGAACTAGGCTTAAATACCTATATTTTCATGCGGCGTCTGATCTGGATATTCACTGTTTGGCAATGTACCAGTAGATTGGCCAAGTCATGGTTTCTTACCAGTAGATTGGCCAAGTCATGGTTTCTTACCAGTAGATTGGCCAAGTCATGGTTTCTTTACACAGCAGCCGGACGTCAAAACAAGAAGAAAAGCGTAGATTTAAATAACCGGTACCTGGCAGTGAAGATTATTTATATTTGGTTTTACCTTCCTTCCAAGATTAATTCGTTTATATCGAGCCGATTGTTTATCAGAGGGTGGTACCATTACCCTAGAAACTGATAATGTCTTGAAACAATGGAATAGAGAGAGAATGACCATAAGAAACATTTCAAACTCAGTAAAATAATCCTGCCTGAACAAGTAGGAATCGAACAAAAGACCTGACCATTAGTCGACTGACCAAGGTGATGTTGCACACAACTTAACCCTTATCTTGCTGAATATTCATTTAAGCCACACCCATTTCTGTCTATCAACCAATCAAATTACTTGATGTAATTTATTGCTACAAATTCATAAACTGAATGCCAAACAGTGTAGATCCAGATCAGATGGCTTCTGAAGAAGCCATCTGATCTGGATCTACACTGTTTGCAAAGATAGGGGTTGTCGTGAACAGCAAGATAAGGGTTAAAATACTTATGCAGCGATCAAAGATTGATCAGCTTACGTATCCGCTTAGTTTTCGGCGATCGCGTCAGCTAACAAGAGGTTCCAGGCTATCCAAAGAGGTAAGTTCTGTTATACTGAAAGTGTTCAGAATGTTCTTCGCCCACCAGGCACACATCGTGTATGCAACGTATCGACGTTGCTTAGACGTCACGTGCCCGCGGGAAGTTAATTGGCTTTCAAACAATCTTCACAAGACCTTGTCAAGAAAGTGGAGTCAATTACCCGTCTGTGTCGATCAGCTGGCTAGGAGAACCGCCCACCGTATTTCCGGAATATGCAGTACAGGTGATAGGTAAAACATCGTACTCCTCTGAAATGAAACCCCAGAAAAATGAACAAAAAGCAACGTCTATGTTAAAACAGAAGTAAAGGTAATGATCAGGAATCGATACAACTAACCCACAGCCCCCAGCAGTGACACCAAAGGGAAAGAAACACAAACATGAAATGACTAGACCCTAATGGAAACATCAATAGCGGAAAGCCAAAAGGACAGTTACTTTCCCACAAAATGGTCAACTGGCTATCCAAAACAAAATAATATAAGCGAAACACACACTCAAAGAAAAACCATAACAAAAATAAACTGCGACAAGAACAGCCTTGGAACGGTCAGTGAAACGAATTCGAATTCCACAGGGGGATGGGGGGAGCTTAAATCAATTTGACGCGGCTGCAATCCTCGCCCTAACTTCCATCGCCATTTGGACAAATAAATAATTTGTTCAGTTCGCATGAAGGCCTCCTTACTCATTAGTGCAACATCTCCGAGAACGCAAAAATCAAACAACCACAGAGATGAAACAGCGGTAATGACGCGACAGCAAGAAACCACTGAAATGCTGGACCAGAGAGAGTATCAAGCACCAACCAGCATTACATAAAAACCAGAAACCCCAAACCAGAGGACCAATGGTCCTGAAGACGCTCACCTGACAGCAAGCATTGATTATTTTTAGCATTTGGCTGTATGACCAAGTGGTCCTTAATCACATTCCTGACTCTTGAAGATCAGTTGGAAAATTTTGAGTTTGAATTTTCAGTTATATTTAGCCAAGATAAAGCCTTAGATGAGCTAAAAGGTCAGAAGAAAATATATGGTTAATGGGTGGAATGCTTAACCATTTCTAAAGGGGGTGAGGCCCTCAATTTAACCTACGGTGTCCAAAGATCTATGTAACTAAATGCCCCTTATCACAAGAAAATATATGGTTTATGGGAGAGGATCTGAACAGTTTCTGATATTTGATGCATTTTATGTAATGCAGGGGTGGGGCATGCCCCCAGGGTCTCAAGATGCAAGTCACTTAAAGCCCCTTATCATAAGCAATAAGAATATATATTGTTTATGGGTGGGGATCTGAACAGTTTTCAAGAAATTGGTCACTTTTTGAAAAAAAACAAAAAAAGGGGGAGGGTTACGGTCTATATGTCACTGAATGCGCCTTATCATAAGGAACAAGCATAAGGGTACATGAGTGGGGATCTTAACAGTTTCCGAGAAATAAAGCATTTTGTGCTAAAAAAGGGTTGGGGCATCCCCCAGGTCCCCAGGGTCCCAAAATCCAACTCACTTAATGGGCCTCATCATAAGGAACAATAATATATATGGTTTAGTGGTGTTTTTTTGAAGGGTTTGCAAAAGATGAGACATTTTGACTTTTTCCCATACAAAAGCCCATGTGACCAAACTTGACCTTGCAGTAAAGTAGGTCGAGGTCATCCTAGGGTCACCATTTTTTGCAATTTATGATGGGCCCACATCCCTGATGCCACATACCAAGTTTCATGAAATTCGGCCAAGTGGTTCTGAAGAAGAAACTTTTGAAGAGGTTTAGACTTCTTCAACGGGGGGGGGGGGGGGGGTCATGCCCCTCCTCCCCCGGGGCCCCGGGGTTCCACAGGTCCATGTCACTGAATGCGCTTTATCATAAGGAACAATAATATATATGGTTTATGGGTGGGGATCTTAACCGTTTCCAAGATATTAAGCATTTTTTGCAATAAGGGGGGTGGGGCATGCCACCCCGGGGACCCTCCGATACCCTGATGTCCAAAGGTCTGTGTCACTGAATGCGCCTTATCATAAGGAACAAGAATATATATGGTTTATGGGTGGGGATCTTAACCGTTTCCGAGATATTAAGCATTTTGTGCAAAGCAGGGGGTGGGGCATGCCCCCGGGGGGCCCCAGGGTCCCAAAATCCATGTCACTTAATGCGCCTCATCATAAGGAATAAGAATATATATGGTTTAGTGGCATTATTTTTAACAGTTTGCAAGATATCAGACATTTCTACCTTTTCCCATACAAATGCCCATGTTACCAAATTTAACCTTGGCGTAAAATAGGTCAAGGTCATCCCAGGGACACCATTTATGCAATTTATGATGGGCCCATGTCCCAGGTGCTACATGCCAAGTTTCATGCAAATCGGCCCAGTGGTTCCGGAGGAGAAGATTTTCGAAGGGTTTTTACCATATATGGGCATGGCGGCCATCTTGGTCATGTGACCTAGACCAAAAATGCAAACTTTCGTTCCCCCACCCCATGGAGCCTCCACATGAAATTTGACTACAATCGGCCCAGCGGTTCCGGAGGAGAAGACGTTTGAAAATGTGAACACACACACACACACACACACACAGAATTTTTGCCTGGCCATACTATCAGCTCACCAATGAGCCTTCGGCTCAGGTGAGCTAATAAAATGAACAATGAGCAAAAAGCAACCTTTATGTTAAAATCCAGTAATATCGCAACTTTGTATCAGTGTCCCAACGTTTTGACATCAATGAAGGTTGTGAGACATGCATTTAAGAAATAGATGATTTGTTGAGTAATAAATCTGTTTACGGGTCAGTTGTAAAGCAGAACAAATTACGAGTGCGCTGTGAGTAGCTCGAACCCCCATCCGTAAAAGACATTAACCCATTCAGTACCAGGTACCTTGGCAAACAGTGCTACACTGTTTGCAAAAAGTTCAGCTATTTTCCAAATAAAATTTTAAGAAAACGATCCGTCACCCCTGAATTTTGAAATGGACTCCTCCCATATGTAAGGAGGAAGTTTCCATTTGGGTTAATATTCACGATATGATTAAGAGACGGCGCTCTTACCCACTGGGCCACGGAGGCCCGTGAATTTCGATGTTAAAATACCCCCCGCTTCGTATCACTGTCACAAGGTTGTGGCGACAATGGAGCATCTGTTCCATGATCGTATCTGATCAAAGCCATTCATTTAAGAAACAGATCAGCTCTAGCATCGCGAAAACACGCCAAAATAATTCTGACCCCCTTGAACCCCACTTTTATATAGACAAGAGGTCCTTGATGGACCTAATTCGCTCACCTGAGTTATGATGTACTAACATTGTTGTTTACAAGTTTTTTTTTATAGATTTAGCTCTGACAGCCAATTTGTACAGAGGAGCAGAACCACTTCAGCACTTTTTGTAGAAGGTTCACTCAACTCAAGGACATTTTCTGTCGAAGTTATTTTAAAATTGAGACATTGGAGAAGATGTTCTTTAATGAATTTTCTTTACCTCTGCAGTCAGATGGACATTTTGTTCAGCAAAGCAAACCTATTTAAGCAATTTAAGCAATCATCATTGCATGATTGATTGTTTTGAGTATAATGGCATGCCATCCCTTGTGGGCCATTTTGTGTACGATAAACGAGATGACTTCAATTTTCCCTTTGTTAACTTTCCCTTCCTGAGCAGTAATATCCCGTCTGCATCAGCATATGGAGTTTACGTTTCACAGTTAATCCGTTATGCTAGAGCCTGTTCAAAGTATCAAGACTTTATGGAACGTGGGAAGGTGCTCACTACCAGGTTGTTATGCCAGGGGTATCAAAAACCCAAACTGGTATCAACACTAAAGAAGTTTTATGGGAGGCACCATGATCTTGTGGATCCGTACAATGTGGCCATTTCCAGAATTATTTCTGATATGTTTGCCAATAGAAAGCCATAGGAAGACTTCCAAAATCTCGGACATACCCTTCCCGGCATTTACACCTTTACTTCGTTCGGGTCGATGGGCATGGTGGGCGAAACTTGCTTACCAAGTAATGCTTAATATTCGCGGACGCCTGATTACACTCTTCTGGAGTCCATGTCTGTTGATCCGAACATTGATATTTGCCATTTTGTCTATGGATTTACGATTTTGGATTAACGCTTTGGTACTACGACCTAAACTACTTTCCAGAGAAAGGGAGAAAGTGAGTGATAGTGGAGATAGACAAAAATCTATTGGAGTGTTAAAACACAAGAAACAACAACACCTCCCTCTACCTTACCTGCTGCAAGGACAGCGGGCCTTGCCCTACTGTAAGCCAATATCAGTTGGACGGCCCAGTGACGCAAAATACACGTCGCCTTTGCCTCACCCAACCACCCCTCAATCATCAGTACAATAATACTACTATGAGATGGGGTGTTTCAATGGAACAGACCTGAGATGAGCCAAATCGTTTGATAAATTTTTGGTACAAAAATAAAAGAGAAGCATTTCTGTGAATTGGGTTTGAAATTGCGCCATTGACTATTTTTGGCTCTGCTGGCTTTTTTGTTCAGTGGAACAGAACCATTTTAGCAGTTGTGGAAGAGGGTTACCCAAGGAGCAATCCTGTTAAATTATTTTAAATCGGACCATTAGCCTAGGAGGAGATGTTTAAAGGTTTAATATCTATTTTTAGCTCTGGTGGTCAGTTTGTTCAGCTGAGTGGAACCATTTTAGCAATTCTGGTAGAGGGACACCCAAGGAACATTCCTGTGAATATAAATTTGAAATCGGACCATTAGCCTAGGAGATGTCAATTAAAGGTTTATCTATTTGAGCTCCGGTGGCCATTTTTTATTCAGTGGAGCAGCACCATTATAGCAATTCTGGTAGAGGGTCATCCTATGAACACTCCTTTGAGATTATTTTGAAATCGGACAATTAGCCTAGCAGATGTCGTTTAGTCTTTTCTATTTTTAGCTCTTGCAGCCGTTTTGTTCAGCAGAGCAGAACCATTTTAGCAGTTATGGTAGAGGGTCACCTAATAAATATTTCCGTGAAATTATTTTGAAATCGGACCATACGCCTAGGGGTTTTTCTAAGGTTTTTCTATTTTTAGCTCTGGGGGCCATTTGGTTCAGCAGAGTGGAATTATTTTAACAAGTTTGGTAAAGGGTCATCGAAGGAACATTCCTGTGAAATTATTTTGAAATCGGACTATTAGCCTTTTGATGGATTTTTTCTATTTTTAGCTCTGGTGGCCATTTTGTTCAGCGGAGCAGAACCATTTAAGCAATTTTGGTAGAGGGTCACCTAATAAATATTCCTGTGAAATTATTTTGAAATCGGATCATTAGCCTAGGAGGAGATATTGTTTAAAGGTTTTTCTGTTTGTAGCTCTGGTGGTCATTTTGTTCAGCGGAACAGAAATATTTTAGCACTTTTGGTAGAGGGTCATCCAAAGAACATTCATGTGAAATTAATTTAAAATCGGACCATTAGCCTAGAAGATGTTGTTTAAAGGTTTTTTTTTTTTTTCTATTTTTTGGCTCTGGCGGCCACTTTGTTCAAATCAGCATTTTAGCAATTTTGGTAGAGAGTCACCCGAGGAATATTCTTGTGAAATTATTTTGAATCGGACCATTAGCCTAGGAGGAGGTGTGTGTGTGTGTGTGTGTGTGTGTGTGTGTGTGTGTGTGTGTGTGTGTGTGTGTGAATTCGGGTTTAACGTCGCTTTCAACAATTTTTCAGTCATATCACGACGGTGTCTGGTTGCGACAGGGAGCTCAATGCTCACTTTTATAGTGCTGCCACACTGAAGTATCATGTCCCAGACACATTTCATGATACCACACCCAGTCACATTATCCTGACACTGGGTCAACCAGTCCTAGCTCTACCCCGTAAATCTGAGTACCAAGCGAGGAGCAGCTAGTACCATTGTTAACGACTTTGGTATGTCGCGGCCCGGGATCGAACCCGTGACCTCCCGTTCCCCGGAGCGGACACTACCAACTGAGCTATCGGGGCCGGTAGGAGGAGATGTCGTTTAAAGTTGGTTTTTTCTCTATTTTTAGGTCTGGCGGCCATTTTGTTAAGCAGAGCATAACCATTTTAGCAATTTTGGTAGAGGGTCATCCAAGGAATATTCCTGTGAAGTTTTTTGAACTCGGACCAATAGCCTAGGAGGAGATGTCGTTTAAATGTTGTTGTTTTTTCTCTCTTCTATTTTTAGCTCTTACGGCCATTTTATGAAGCAGAGTGGAACTATTTCAGCAACTTTGGTAGAGGGTCACCTAATTATTTTGAAATCGGACCATTAGCCTAAGAGGAGGTCGTTTAAAGGTGTTTTTTTTTTATTTTTAGCTCTGGTGGCCATTTTGTTCAGCGGAGCGGAATTTTTTTAGTAATTTTGGTAGAAGGTCATCCAAGGAATATTTCTGTGAAATATTTTGAAACTGGACTATTAGCCTAGGAGAAGATGTCGTTTAAAGGTTTTTCTAAGGTTTTTTTCTTCTATTTTTAGCTCTGGCGGCCATTTTGTTCAGCGGAGCGGAACCATTCTAACAATTTTGGTAGAGGGTAATCTAAGGAATATTTCTGTGAAATTATTTTGAATTGGACTATTAGCCTAGTAGATGTCGTTTAAAGATTTTTCTAATTTTTTTTTTTTATTTATTTTTAGCTCTGGTGGCCATTTTGTTCAGCAGAGCGGAACCATTTTAGCAATTTTGGTAGAGGGTCATCCTGTGAAATAATTTTAAAATTGGCACCGTGGTTTCGGAGGAGATATCATTTGAAGAAATTGTTGATGGACGGACAGACAGACGGATGGACGGACGATGGACGACGGACATAAAGCGATCACAATAGCTCAGGTGAACTAAAAAAAACTGGGGGTTACAGGGGGTAAACCTTATTTTCTTATTTCTACTCTAAAACAGACTGTGTGTGAGGCGTTTCTAACGAGTACCCACAATCTATATTTTGAGCAGAAATAAGAAAAATATCACAATTTTTCAACTGAAGAATTTCTTTTTTTTTTTCAGGCGATAATGTTTACAAATGATTTGTACAGGCGTGTTTTCGTAATGCCATGATTTGTTGAGTAATAAAACTCCGTTTGCAGGTCAGTTGTAAAGTAGATTGAATCTGCAAGCGCAGACCGAGAGGAGCTCGAACCCACATCCGTGAGAGACTTAATTATTTAGAGATAGCGCTTCTACCCACTGGACCACGGAGCCCGTGTTTTAGTTGGTTTAAGCAATAAAAAGGTCGTCTTAGATAGTGATTTAAGCAATAAAAAGGCGGTATTAGATAGTAATTGGGCATTGATGGACCATTCTGAATGCATGCTTAATTGATTTGAAATTTATACCTGGTCCAGAGATCTTCCATCTCAGTTGTTCGCTGACTACTCCACTGGTCCTCTCTTGAGTATTTTCGTAGTTCCAAATACTGGTTACTATGGTGAATTTGGGTGTTACAGGCTCCTCGGTGTTGGGGGCAGGTTGGGTCACGCCGCCTACCACCGTCTCGCTGCAAAGTAGGAACAACTGAGTTAGACACAGATTGATTGATTGTGTTGGGTTTTAACGGCAATTCTAACACAGCGCGCCTATATAGGCAATGGAAAATAACTTTTATTCTGCAACAAATCACAGCTCGGAAGAGCGTGACGAGTGACGTCATTAAAAACTGCAAATTTATCAAGTCACTAGTCGATTTCCTTGACGTTAGACGGTGTAACGTCATATTCTCGCATCGAAAACGGTAGAAAAGGGTATAAATGCATGTGTTTCAGTCGATAATTTTAGCGGGATTTCTTCTAGCAATGGCGAAATTTTGTGAGATTTTGAAGGAAACAACAGTATTATTGCCGATTTTCAGCGTGTTAGAATCGAAATAGATCAGCTCTAGTTTGTGATTTGTTGAATAATAAATCACAGTTTGTCGGCCAGTTGTAAGTAGACAAATCACGCGAGCTACGCGCTCGTGATTTGTCTACTTTACAACTGACCTCCAAACTGACCTCGGTCAGTTTTGACCTCCAAACTGACCTCGGTCAGTTGTAAGTAGACAAATCACGCGCGCTACGCGCTCGTGATTTGTCTACTTTACAACTGACCTCCAAACTGTGATTTATTACTCAACAAATCACAGTTAGAGCTGATCTATTAAGTCAACCCTTGGTAGTCATTTTGTGTCGTCCTCTAGAGAAGGGAACAAAAGAGATAGCAGAGATGGTAAACAAAGGACAGGGACATTAGAGAAAGAGGGAAATAAATAAAAGTAAAGAAACAGATGAAGAAAACAAGGGGCCATGATGGCCCTGGATCAGTCAGCTGATCCATAGTGTAACAAGTGGGCCCCAGGGAGGGCCATTACTGGCCCAAGGGCTATAATTTGCATAATCTTGAGGGAGGTCTAAAAGGTAAAGCTTCATACCAAATATACCGAGTCAAAAAAGTTCCAATACATAAAATTGCTTCTATTACCATAGTTACTACAAATGAAAAACACACAAAATTTGTTTTGTTTAAGTAAGAGGACTCATTTTACCATGTAAAAGTCCAAACTGTTTTTGTTCATGTAAACTCGCCAGCCTGGGCTTTTGTTTTAAACACCCAAGGGGTCATTGACAATTTCGCAGAATAAATCATTACAAAGGCCAAGATTCAACACCATAAAAAATTACCCTTAGCGCAAGATTTCTAAACTTTGATACATGTAACCTTTTATTAGATACCCTGTGTGTCTATTTACAAAAAGTTTGTAACTTTAGTTCAATTCGCTAAGAGAAACAGACGATCGCGTATAGGCCTCCCATTCTTTGAAGTTGTGTGCAGAATGCTAATTTCAGTTGAAACTCCATTGAAAATTGCAATTGGTAGTGCTACATGCTACATGAATTTTCTACATTATTTTCCATCATTAACAGCAATGGTGGCAACAAAGCGCTTTTCAAAGAAACTGCAAAAATAGAATGACAGGTATAGAAATAGCAACAGTTTGAAAACTGCTATATTTTAATCGAAAGGGAGATAATTTGAGAATTTCACAAATTAAAGCTTTGATTGTAGGGCAAGATCATGAGATATTGGAAATGTAAAGTAAGATTCGATGATCAGTGGTCATGATCTTTCATCTCAAACAAAAAATGATCATCTGCGCATGCGCAATGCCGAATTCCTTGCAAAACCTTTCTAGGCACATATTGCAAGACATCTCTTGAGCAGAATAGTATGGGCAAATGTAAATGTAGCATTTTGTAGCTAAACGTCCGATTCGCATGTTTACAACCACGCTTAGCTAAATGGCTGCCGGATAGCTACTGGAATTTACCTGGAAGTTGGTATAGTTACTTTTTTCACTGGGTATATCAAAGACCGAAGCCTTCTGGTTTCAGACAAGAAGATTTAAAAAAGACTTTCTTTTTTTTTTGCTCTGGCGGCCATCTTGTTCGTCCGAGCGGAACGGTTTTAGCTATTTTGGTAGGGAGTCACCTAGGCAACATTCCTGTGAAGATTAAATCAAATTGGCCCAAAGGTTTAGGAGGAGTTCGCGTTTGAAGCAAATTTACGATTTTTTTTTCTATTTTATGCTCTGGTGGCCATTTTGATCATTGGAGTGGAACCGTTTTAGCTATTTTGGTAAAGGGTCATCTAAGCAACGTGTCTGAAGTTTGAATGAAATTGGCCCAAAGGTACAGTAGAAGTTGGCGTTTAAAGATTTTTCTAGTTTTTATCTCTGGCGGCCAACTTGTTCATCGGAGCGGAAGGATTTTAGCTATTTTGGTAGGGAGCCACACAGGCAACATACTTGTGAAGTTTGAATATAATTGGCCCAAGGGTTTAGGAGGAGTTCACATGTGTGTGTGTGTGAATTCGGGTTTAATGTCGCTTTCAATAAGTTCTCAGTCATATCACGACGGTGTCTGGTTGCGACAGGGTGCTCAATGCTCACCTCACTGAAGTATCATGTTCCAGACACATTACATGATACAACACCCAGTCACATTATCCTGACACTGGGTCGACCAATCCTAGCTCTACCCCGTAAATCTGAGTGCCAAGCGAGGAGCAGCTAGTACCATTTTTAACGACTAGTATGTCGCGGCCCGGGATCGAACCCGTGACCTCCCGTTCCCTGGAGCGGACACCCTGCCAACTCAGCTATCGGGGCCGGTAGGAGGAGTTCACATTTAAAACAAACTGTTGACGACGCTCGACGGACGACTGACATTCAGTGATCACAGTACCTCACACCTTCGTGCTCAGGTGAGCTAAAAATATATAAGGTACAGGTTTTTTTACTATAAAGCCCCGATTTTTATATCACTGGATCGGTTTTGTGGTATCACAAATACGATTCAGTGATATCACTCAATCGAATTTGTGATATTACACAATCGATTTTGTTATATCACAAAATTGGCATCATTTTGTGATATCACTAATTCTCTAGCAGAAGACCACCTTTTGAGACTGTTTAAAAGTGGTCGATATACAGGAATTGCACGACCCGCAGAAAAAGCGACCGACTGAAGTCGGTTGATTTTCTAAGTGCCCTAAAATCACCGTGTCATTCTGTCAGTCTGTCAGTCTGTCATTCTGTCAGTCTGTCATTCTGTCATTCTGTCATTCTGTCAGTCTGTCTGTCCGTCCGTAACCCGTTTGTGAAAATTGGTGATAGTGACTTAACCGCTTGGAATATTTAAACAATTTTTGGCATACTGATAGATATCAATGAGATCTAACCAATGAACTTGCGAAATATTACATTCCATTTAGTATAGCCTCGCCGAGGCGAAAAATGTGAAAATTTTTGAACTGCTTCTCCTCGGAAACCGTTGGGCCGATTGAAGTCAAATTTCATATGGAGCCTCTATGGGATGGGGGAAACCAAAATTTGCTCATGGGGTCCAGGTCACATGACCGAAATGGCCGCGAAGCCATATATGGTCTGTCTGTCTGTCCGTCCGTAACCCATTTGAGAAAATTGGTGATAGTGACTTAACCGCTTGGAATATTTAAACAATTTTTGGCATACTGATAGATATTAATGAGATCTAACCAATGAACTTGCGAAATATTACATTCCATTTAGTATAGCCTCGCCGAGGCGAAAAATCCGTAACCCGTTTGTGAAAATTGGTGATAGTGACTTAACCGCTTGGAATATTTAAACAATTTTTGGCATACTGATAGATATCAATGAGATCTAACCAACGAACTTGCGAAACATTACATTCTATTTAGAATAGCCTCGCCGAAGCGAAAAATGTGAAAATTTTCGAACTGCTTCGTCTCGGAAACCGTTGGGCCGATTGAAGTCAAATTTCATATGGAGCCTCTATGGGATGGGGGAAACCAAAATTTGCTCATGGGGTCCAGGTCACATGACCAAAATAGCCGCCAAGCCATATATGGTAAAAACCCTTAAAAAATAGTCTTCTCCAGAACCACCGGGCAGATTTCAACGAAACTTGATAAATAGCATCTGGGACGTAGGCCCATCAAAAATTGCTAAAATGGTGACCCTGGGTTGACCTTGACCTTCTTTGTGCCTACGTCAAACTTTGACACATATGCTTTTGTATTGGAAAAGTGAGAATGCATTTTATCCTGCAAACGATTCAGAATACAGAACTAAAGTACAAGATATATTTTTGCTCTTTACGATAAGGCGCATTTATTGGGGGAACCGTTTTAGGTCTAGGTCACACGACCAAAATGGCCGCCATACCCATATATGGTAACACTCATAAAGCTAAAAGCATTAGGCGGGTCATGCACTTCAGCTGAAGCACTGGTTTTACAGTATAGTTAAAAATCCTAAACATTCGGACACCTTTATGCCTTGCTGTAATTCTTCTAAAATTTCAACAAATTTGTTTCCCAGCAAGGAGCCGAGAAAGGTGCAGACGGAATGCCAAACGGTGTACAACCTTCTCAGACTGCAGATATGGGTCTGCACTGTTTGTCTAGGCCTCTCTGTCCCGATACATGTACTTAGGACCAATACGAGTGCTGGGTAATTATTTTTCAGCAGACGACATGAAATATTTTTTCTTATTTTTTTTTCTAGAAAACAGGATTTGCCATCTCATGCAAATTGTCTCCTAGACAATTTGCATGAGATGTCAAATCCTGCTTTCTGGTAAAAAGGAAAAACACCAACATTTTGTCATCTGCTGAATTAATAGACTGATAAAGGTTAATGGCTTAAACACCTTTGGGACTAGGGCTGGCTAATCGGAGCTGGAAAGATAATCGATTATCAGTACTGTCATTGCGATCGATTATCTATTAGTAAACAGATAGGCCTGAGCAGTGTAGACCCAGATGAGACGCCGCATAATGCGGCGTCTCATGGTCTGCACTGTTTGCCACTCATCCAGCTATTTTAGGCATAACTTTGGGTAGAAAATTGTACCTATCAAGTAATCGATGAAAAGCAAATCAGAAATGATAATCATTTTTGTGGAATTTATCGATCGATTCATCTATTATACGATTAATCGTGGCAGCCTTATTTGGGACCATGTAAACTTGTTCTAGACAGTAATTGGGAGGGTCTCTAGCCAATGAGGATCTTATTTGTCTGTTTGTTTAAGAAAGAAAGAAAGAAAGAAAGAAAGAAAGAAAGGAAATAAAGAAAGAAAGAAAGAAAGAAAGAAAGAAAGAACACTTACGCTTCGACATCAACAAATAGACCTCTTGTGAACCTGATCCCTTCGTCTGGAACTTCATCACATAAAATGGCGTACGTCTCTGAGTACGCGTCCCCTCCGATAATTCCGTCACCCGTTGCCTCCAGCGAATCACGACTGCTCAAGGTAAACAATATCTGAATTTCCTGTGGCAGACAACAAGATTGTCATTATACTGTAGTGTTAAAAAAATGATATAACATGGTTACAGGAATGACGCCGAAAGTCAAAACCCTGTTTCCTCTGTTGGACTTGTGTCCACGCCGGCAACGAAATCCAATTTCAAGAAAACCTGCTTCTATAAACTTCGTCTGTATTTGTTGTCTGCTGAACTTTTTAAACGTTTGTATCCAGGCAAGAGGACAAAGCAGACGTTTGTTGTGATTAGCATTTTAAGATTTAAAACCGCTATATTGATGGCGAAATTTAAAACAAGAGCGCTCACCTGATCCATACAGAGGATCTTACACGAGTGGTCACTTCATATGAAATTTATGAAACGAGCCTTCGGCGAATTTCATAAATTTCATATGAAATTTCCACGAATGTAAGATTCTGTTTATCTTATGACAATTTTAAACTGGATTTTATCGCCTTTGTATTTGACAATTTTTCTACAAAAATGCATGGTTGACATGGACGTCGTCATGACGTTACTTAAAGGTGCATGATTGAGCTATCTGGAAAAAATACTTCCAAAAATAAAATACATATAGCCGGTATTTTTCTTTAAAACAATACAAATGAATGCATTTTATGCAAAAATGCAAACAATTATGATGACAGGTAAACGAGTTTGAGAGGGATTCCCTAACTAGGTTTCGAACACTAGTTAGATCTATTTTTAGTTCATGACAAAAATAGAATCCCCATATATCACGTTATGCGACATTCATTTTTGGCCTTGTTTGCTTAGGCCATGCCTGAATCAGAAAAAAAAATATGACGCTGAATACCATGACATAAGTAACGACACTCAGAGACGATACTGTCGCCATGTATGTGTAAAGTGAGATTTATTTTTAGAACAGAAATTCCGAACACATGTTCAGAGCGAAGGGTAAACACGAATGAAAACGACCATTTTCACAAAGTTCTGAAACTGTATTTGGCTCCAAAAGTGTACACATGACAAAGGAGTATGCATTAAAGATAAAAAACAGAAAAAAAATTGAGACCCGGTAGCTCAATAATGCACCTTTAATCCTGTCAAAGTGTTATTTCACGTGTGGTCATACGATTTTTATTACACGATGTTATCCACTGCTTGTCAACGACGTCATATGATAATATACAAATACAAGAGGGCCAAGCTGGCCCTGGATCGCTCACCTTATCCATAGTGTAACAAGTGGGCCCTGGGGAGGGCCATTATTGGCCCCAGGACTATAATTTGCATTATCTTGAGGGAGGAATAAAAGGTGAAGCTTCATACCAAATATCAAAGACCGGAGCCTTCTGGTTTCTAACAAGAAGTATTTTTAATGGGTCCCGGGGCAGGCCCATTTTCGGCCCCTGGGCTATGATTTGAACAGTCTTGGTCTAGGTGCACTAGACAAAGCTTCACACCAAGTATCAAGAACCTGAGCCTTCTGGTTTCAGACAAGGTTTTCCCTATATAAGTCAACGTAAAACCAAAGGGCCCCGGGGCAGGGGCATATTTGGCGCAAGGGCTATAATTTGAACAATCTTGGTAGAATTCCACTAGCTGAAGGTACACACAAAATATCAAAGACCTGGGCCTTGTGGTTCAGAGGAGAAGATTTTTAAAGAGTTTTCCTATATAAGTAGATGTGAAACTAAAGAGGCCCGGGGCGGGGGCTTTTTTGGCCCCAGGGCTATAATTTGAAAATCTTTATAGAGGTCAACAAGATGAAACTTCATACCAAATATCAAACTCCTGAGCCTTCCGGTTTCAGACAAGATTTTTAAAGGTTTTCCCTATACAAGTCAATATAAAACCGGTGGGCCCCAGGGCGTGGTCATTTTTGTCCCCGGGGCTATAATTTGAACAATCTTGGTAGAGGTTCAATATATAAAGCTACACACCAAATATCAAAGACCTGGGCCTTGCGGTTTCAGAGGAGAAATTTTTTAAAGATTTTTCCAATATAAGTCAATACCAAATATCAACCACCTGAGCCTTCTGTTTCAGACAAGACGATTTTAAAAGCTTTTCCCTATGCAAGTCTGTGTAAAACCAAAGGGCCCCGAGGCAGGGGCATTTTTGGCCCCAGGACTACAATTCGAACAATCTTGGTACAGGTCCACTAGATGAAGCTACACACCAAATATCGAAGGCCTCGGTCCTGCGGTTTCAGGAGAAGATTTTTTTAAGTTTTCATTAAAAAAAATCTATTTTTGGCTCCTATAACCTTGATGTGAAACGGACCGGAACCATTTGAACAACTTTGAAAGGGGCCATCTAAGGATAAAGTATGTGAAGCTTGGTCAAAATCCGATCAGTGGTTTAGGAGGAGATGTCGTTTAAGGAAATTGTTTACGCAAGGACGCACGACGGACGGCGGACGAAAAGTTGTCATAAAAGCTACATGACAGGTGAGCTAATAAAATGGTAGGTATTTGGAGGGTTTGAGCAATTTTGGTTGACAGTGATCCACTGAACATTTCTGTGAAATTATTTCAAAGTCAGTCTAGCTGTTAAGGAGTAGATTTTTTTTTTTTTTTTTGCTCTGGTGTTTATCATGTTCAGCGGAGCGAAAGGATTTTGAGCAATATTGTTAGAGGGTCATCTGTGGAACATTCCTATGAAATATTTCCTTTTAGAGAAAATCTTAACAGTTTTTTATATTTCAAGTTCTTGCGACCATCTCGTTCAGCAGAGTGAAAAAGATTTGAGCAGTTTTGACAGACGGTACCCAAAAATTATTCCTGTGAAGTCATTTATAAATCAAGAAGTTATTTTTTTTTCTCCTACAAATAGCCACAGTTACCTTGATCTTGGACCAAGCAACCTGAAAGTTGAACTTGCTCCAGAAATACAGAACCAGATTTCTATTTGCTTTAGTACACATCCATCTCAAATCGTGTTTGATTGTCACACCAATGTATTTAATGGAATCCACATTTCTCGAGTATCGTTCCCTCTAAGGTGTAAGAGCCTCAAATTTTATTGGTTCTATTCCTAATTATCTGCATAATATTGCATTTAACGGGCTGAAATCTCAAGTCCCATTTTCGTGCCCAACATCCTAGTCTATATCAGTCTGTTTTAGGAAGGTCTCTGTAAGTACATTTTCCCGACAAAAAAAAAAACAGTCGTCTGCGAACAGTCTTATTTCTATGATGGAGCATTAGGGCCAGGTACACTTTTATTTCTTTTGCTAGTTATCTCGAAATTTCGACTTACTATCTCGAAATTTCGACTAACATTACTCGAAATTTCGACTTGGTAAACTAACTCGAAATTTCGACTTAGTATCTCAAAATTTCGACTTAGTATCTCGAAATTTCGACTTACTATCTCGAAATTTCGACTTTCAATCGCGTAATAGCGACATAGTAACTCGAAATTCTGACTTATTAACCCGAAATTTAGTCTTATTAACTCGAAATTTCGACATAACTCAAAATTTCGACTTACTATCTCGATATTTCGACTTATTATCTCGAAATTTCGACTAAATAACTCGAAATTTCGACTAAGTATTTCGAGATTTCAACTTATTAACTCGAACTTTCGACTTATGATCTCGAAAATTCGACATAACTCGAACTTGCGACATAGTATCTCGAAATTTCGACATAATAATTCTATGATCTGCGATCTGCATTCAACTCTGGAGATTAGCCATAACATGAATCTAATGGCCAACTCAGAGTTGAAACACAGAGCCGACTTTCCACAACTCCATTTTCACATAAAACAGACCTCGGTTTGAATGTAGTTTGCATATTTTTGTATGTTTAGCGCCACCAACCATTTGCCACTAGACATGTATGCTAGTTCCCGCCTTAATGGAATTGAGACACTGGCGGGCTAGCTGTTGCCCAAATTTGAATCTTCTGGAACATATTTGGGAGATCCTTGGGCGTCGGATACATAACATCGACCCCCACCCCATGTACAAAATTTGGACGAACTGGAAGCAGCTCGGCATCGCACGTGGCAAGAACTGACTATTCTTCATAAAAAAATTCGACGTCTGACCGACCGATGGGATGAAACGTAGGGTCTAGGAATTTGCTACTCTAAACAAAATGGCCAACAGAGCCAAAAATAGAGTAAGTGGCGCAATCTGTTTAATCTGAAAAATGATACATCTTGAACACGCAACGTATTTTGGTATTAAATACCGCATTTTCTGGCCGTATGTTAGTCATGGTGTTCGCGTTGCACCGTCTACCCCAATCTTTTGGGTCGATTTTTTTACCATTTGACCCTAAGTTGGAGCTCTGTTCTGTGGCGTCAGATCAGGATCTACACTGTTTGCCAATGTCCGTGTTCACCAGCCCAGTCCAGAGTTTACTATTTACACAGCGCACTTATGTCACAAGAAGACTAGCGCTGCTAAAATAACTGGTACATGTATTTTGAACATGGTCAGTGAAAGTCACGTGGACAATAGCAGACGGGAAGCTTCTGTAGTTGGTAACTTTCAATTGATAATTAATCAACCCAAGCGCGGCGTCTGATCAGGATGTACATGTTTTGCTTACAGTACAAGAATTTAAAGTTTAAACGAAACATGTACCAATCTACAAAAAGACAATCGACCCACCAGTGCTGTCAGTGCTTTGATCTTTAAATGATTTCACAGCAATCATTTCATTAGAAACTTTGATACCAAAACCACCGTAAGAGATAGAAGTGGCATACATGACTATGCCCGCTTTCATTTTACTGAAACTGGACTGAATGCGTGACGAAAACCCTCTGTATTTTACATGATTCACATGTTTGGGGCTTCCAATTTCATAGTTTGAGAAATAGATTACAAAAAAATTAACAGCAAATATATATATATATAAAAAGAATAAAAGCACGCATGGACAAATACGCCGAGAAAGTCTTGTCTTTTACACAATATAGATCACCATCAAACCAATTTTGCACCTACAGTAGAACTTCGATGGCTCGAACTCCGATGGCTCGTTTACCATAGCTGAGTCGAACCCGTTCTTGAGACCCTATCGAATTTCTGTACATAAGAAATAGGGAGGGTAAAATGTTGGATATTTTCGTCTTTAATCTTGCAAATGGATACTGTGTGTACTCATTAGAATCGCCTCGATGAGGCGATTCTAATGAGTACACACAGCATACATTTTTCATTATAGAACAACGAAAATGTGTCCTAAAGTATATCGTTATGCCTCCTGGCAGTAACCCTCAGTGGTTCGAACTACCCCTTTCTCGAACAGATTTTCGTGGTCCCAAAGGTGTTCCGAGCCACTGAAGTTTAACTGTACTAGCTTTTACTTTTTCTGTGAATTTTTTGGCTAAAAAAAATCAACACTGGCCCAGATAGGGGGAGAAAGAAGAATGAAAGTTCAGTTGAACAAGGAAGCCGATAATGTCAATTGAGCCCCGCCAAGCGAATTTGTGTCTTCGAGCATTCCGTCATGACAAATTTTAACTGCGCATGCCCAGCCATTCAGAGGGGCCAGGGATATGGCTTTCTGTCTGAAGGTTCCTCTTGATTCACTGCTTGTATGAGCGAGCTGCGACGGTTCTGGCGAGACTGCGCGTATCATGTCGAACTTTAACGGACATCCAGGTAACTGCGGTCGGTTAAAGTAAATACATAGATTTAAATAGGAAATTGATAATTATTTCCCTATAAAATAAATAGTAATAGCAATATCTTTTCTGTGCCAGCGGTTCGTGATTCTGCATTCTTTTACGAATGCACACATGTATTTTTCATGAAGTTTTATCAACAACTTTTTGGTCCTTTTTACATATAATTGGAGGCACCCTCTAAATGTATAGAATATATAGTAAAACTACTGAATGAAGCGACAAAAACTGATGAATATATTGTCATAACTTTTTTGTAAGTTGTTATTTTTATTCTGTGCAAGCGGGAGTATGTTGGAAAATGTATTGCGAACACGTCCATATAAATTTTGTAAAAAAGAAATGAGAATAATTTGGTCCTTTTTGAAAATGAAATACACTACCCTCCTTTTCTATTTCCAGTTCACCTTGGTGACCAGCAGTCAGCGGTTGTTACTAAGGTAAACAATAACAAAAAATATATTACGCCTACGACGCGTTTCTTGAACTGTATGGTTCGGGACTTGTATTTATTTATTTATTTATTTAGATGTATTCTCAAATGTAAATGTTTTCGAAAACAAAGACTTTATTACGCCTACGATATGCTTAATTATCAGTTTGAAATATTATAATGTGTTTGTTACTTTGGTTTGACCATCATAAAACACGCTGCATAATTTTGACCCCCTTAAACCCCACTTTTATGCAGTAAAACAGGGTTTACAGTTGTCCACATTTTTTTTCTGCTTGAAAACATAGATTGTGGGTACCCGTTTGCAACGCCGAGAGGGTTCTAACGAGTAACCACAAACTATGTTTTGTGCCAGTTTGACCGCCTCGTCGAGGCGGTTCTGGTGAGTATCCACCAACTTTGTTTTGAGCAGAAATTAGAAAATAACGTATTTTTTAACTGATGATTTTCATTTATAATGATTTTGTTTGTTTGACTCTATGTTTGTGATGGACTTCACGGCCCAGTCAACACTATTTAGATCATTTTTAGTTAACCTATCTACACTAATTTTTATGATTTGGTGGTAAAATGTTTATCGTATTTTTGCTCGTGTTACAAAAAACGTTTGAGTCCAGGATTATTCCCTGCAATCGTTTATTGTCCATTTATTGCCCTGTTGAGTAGAGCTGATATTTAATCATTTCCTTACGGGAGCCGGACAAAACGTCCCATGGACAAAACGTGCCATGCCATTTTTGACCAGGTGGACAAAACGTCCCACGTCATTTTTTCAGGGTGGACAAAACGTCCCACGTCTTTTCTCTAGGGTGGACAAAACATCCCACATCATTTTTCAGGGTGGACAAAACGTCCCATGCCATTTTTGACCAGGTGGACAAAACGTCCCACATCATTTTTTCAGGGTGGACAAAACGTCCCACATCTTTTCTCTAGGGTGGACAAAACATCCCACATCATTTTTTCAGGGTGGACAAAACATCCCACACGATTTTGACAGGGTGGACAAAACGTCCCATATTCAATTAGAAGGTAGAGTTAAATTCTCTAAATGGGAATCATTATACTTAATAAAAAGGAATTGTCCAATCTATCAGATACTATTGTTTGATTGTTCCAAATGCTAACAGAGTAAGTTAAGTTGCACACATTTTCTTACATTTGCTATCATCATAAAATTTCTTTTATGTAAAACATGTGCTCTTTAATGACCGTGTTTGCATTTTGGAGACATTGCTTCCAATTTTGTGGGACTTTTACCCAACAATGAGATGACATGACATCTCAAGCCCTGCCGTCCAATGAAATCAATAGGGTTTATAAGCATCCTCTAAGCGGTTTACCAGTACTTGTGTGCGGGTCGGTTTCAGCTCTGCGTGGAAGCATCGTGCAGCCTATCTATTTCTTCAAGCCCCGATGGGCGGGGGCTGTCTTCCTCCTCCCTAACATCACCTCAAGAAAATGGGACGTTTTGTCGACCCTGTCAAAATAGCATGGGACGTTTTGTCCACCCTGTCAAAATCGTGTGGGACTGTTAATCCCTGTTAACCCTTTTTGTACCAAATGGAATGTTCCTCCTTATATTTAGTACAAGTCCATTTCATGATTTAGGGGTGTCAGGTTGTGTTTTCTTCAAAATTCATTTGGAAAATGGCTGAACTTTAAGCAACCAGTGTGGGCCCTGATCAGGCGCCGCGTTCTGTGGCGTCTGATCTGGGCATGCACTGTTTGCCAGGGTACCTGTTTTGGAGGTTTCGGTACTAAATGGGTTAAACACCGCGTAACATCGCGAAGTCACGGGTGAACATCATTGGAAAGGTAGACTGAGGACCGCCCGAGGCATTAAGTATTTAAGAATATCACCTATTAAATGAATAGACAGCAATCAACTAGGTTGTTTTTCTAGCATTGATTTATTTTATCCTGGTGCTCTTGCCAAACGCGAATCGGATAGAGGAATACGAACGGGTGCAGTCTGATCTGAGTCATTGGACTGTCAAAGCAAGCAAAACTAAATCATGGGTTCCGGCTCAATATTTTGACCTTATTGTGTGCAATAAACAAAGACTGGGATCAGTTTGCGAATATACGCAGTCTGGTCCGAGTCTGTTTAATTCGCCTTTGGGGAGATGAGATTCTGCTACATACAGAGACCCGATGAATAATTTCACACAGATTGCGTCTTCGTTTGATCGGCTAAATATGATTTAATGTAATAGTAACATGAACAATAGATTCCAGGACAAAATCCCCCCCGTACATAATCCCCCCGGACAAAATCCCCCTTTTTGTAAAGGCGGACAAAATCCCCCCCCCCCCCAACATTTGTTCAGGTGGACAAAATCCCCCCTGGACAAAATCCCCCCGGACATAGTCCCCCCTGCTGTTTATAAAGGTGGACAGTATCCCGCACACCTCCACATGCACAATTACTGGTTTTTGAAAAGCAGTCTGTCGTTTTGAAAACTGCAGATTCCATATCCGATCTGGTGCAGTACTATCAAAGCTATATTGGTGCTCATGGAGAAATTACTGCCCGTCAACACTGTATAGGTCATTTTGGAGACGTTGCTTGTAAGATCAAAGTAAAAAGGACATTCTTGTATTAACTTTTTGTAATTGTACATGTGTGCTTTGGGGTTTTATGGACCTCTCAACCCATTAGGATTATGTCTGGCATGATCAGTTAAATTGACATATTCCAATAACAGATTCCAATATTTTTCATATTTCTGCTCAAAAACATAGATTGTGGGTAGTGGAAGGATAACTAACTAGAACAATTTAGAGCAAGGGTGATTTTTTCCGAGGGGGGGGGGGGGGGGGATTTTGTCCAACCTGACATACAGCGAGGGAGATTTTGTCCGGGGGGATTTTGTCCGAGTGGGATTTTGTCCGCCTTTACAAAAAGGGGGGATTTTGTCCGGGGGAGGGGGATTATGTCTGGGGGGATTTTGTCCGGCTACCGAACAATACTATCTTCCAAGCTCTGGGAATCAGTAGCAGAAGACACTTTCATATATTTTTTTCTTAATTTCCAACGCGAATAAGGCTTGACATTTCACGTGAATCGTTTGCAGCAGACGATTCACAAGAGATTTGAAACATCATTTGGGCTTAGAATTAACAACGAAAATATTTTGAAAAAAAAAAAAACAAAAAAAAACTTGATAATAAGATCATTTTCGTCGGACTAGTCATGTTGTGTTTAACAACTTTGCGTTGTTTGAGCATACGCTACTGATCGTTTTATTTTTTTATTTTATTTTATTTTATCTTATTTTGCATAATATTTCATTTCAGCAATTCTTGAAAATTTATGTTGCACATTATAGAATGTTCAAAACCTTGTTGCATTTTACACTGTTGGCTTGTACATTTATGTATTTCAGACTGATTTATGTCGCTAAATACAATTGATATATTTGACACTGGAAGATACTATTTTTAATCATATATAATACATCATCTATGTTTATTCTTTTTCATTCATTTTTTTTTTTTTTCAAGATACACCATAACACAACCTCCACTTTCTTAAATTAAAACAGTCACCTATATAGTATATAAAAAGCGGTCCTAAACATGTACGATTTACAATTTGCCTGAGGCAATTTACACAGGAGGTAGTCGAGTCCTTGGGGTGATAACCATTTATTTTCTGTCTTGTTCGCGTTAATTCCCTTGATTTTCAGCACAGCTGAGAAAGGTGATGTCCGTATAAGTCCGGTATGTGCGCAGGCTCGCCTGAACCTTCGCTGCTCGCATAGGCGATAAGTACCAAAATCGCTTGACGGGGCCCAATTGTCTCCAACTTCCATTTAGCACACAATATTTTATCGCCGATCTTTGTTCTGTACTCATTTTACGCACCGTTCAAATTTAAATGGTCGCAAAACCGTCAGATGACGTCAAAAATTCAAATGATGTCACTAACGTTACTTCAACATTTTGCGCTAACGCGACGTCAAAAACGGTGGTGATCGATTGGGGAAATAACGAAGCTGTGTGTGTTTATACGATATGCATCAAGAAATTGCTAGATTTGGGCCGGGTTTGTATTAGTCGTTGCTATAGTAACTGCTAATCTTGTTGTCTATATCCATGTGCGTAGACATTTATAGACGTAGGGTTTAACACGAAATACAGCCATCAGTTACCCACAATGGATGATGACCTTATATTTATGCAACAAGTATAAGCTTTCACAAGAAGATAACCGGAGGTCCATGATGGACCTAATTTGCTCCCCTGATTTATGATGTACTAACATTGTTGCTTAAAGTTTTTTTTCTATATAAGGCTCTGATAACCATTTTTACAGAGTAGCAGAACCACTTAAGCACTTGGTAGAGGGGTCATTCAATGAACTTTTCTGTCGAAGTTGTTTTGAAACGGAGACATTGGAGAAGATGTTCTTTAATGATATTTCGGCCTTTACCGCTGCAGTCATATTGACATTTTGTTCAGCAGAGCAAACCCATTTCAGCAATTTAAGCAATCATCAGAGCATGTTTGACTGTTTTAAGTATAATGACATATCAACCCTTGTGGGTCATTTTGTGTCGACTCCCAGATAAAGGGAGAAAGGGAGTGGCAGTGGAGAAAGACAAAAACAAATGGAAGTGTTAAAACAACAACACTTGCCCGCTACCCTTACCTGCTGCAAGGACAGCAGGCCTTGCCCTACTGTAAGCCAATATCAGTTGGACGCCCCAGTGACACAAAATACACGTCGCCTTTGCCTCACCCAACCACCCCTCAATCATCAGTACAATAATACCTACTTTGAGATGGGATGAAACATTCTGTATGGATGAGCCATGCCGTTTGATAATTTTTGGTACAAAATAAAAGAGAGGACGCGGGTTCGACTCCCGCCGGGGTCGGCAACATTCTTTCGTGGAGATTGATCATGAAATCTTTTCTACGGTCATTCTCCCCCTTCCGCTGATTCAAGAAGGGCAGTTGTCAGTTTCTGGCGAAAGAATGTGCACTGTACTGGTTAACCGCTTACGTATAAGCCTGCCCAGGAAAGTGTGGATAGGTAAACTGACCGGCTCAAAAATGACCTAAATAGTGTTGACTGGGCCGTTAAACTCAAATTCAAACAAACAAACAAACAAACAAAACAAAATAAAAGAGAAACATTTCTGTGAATTAAGTTTAAAATTGCGCCACTTACTCTATTTTTGGCTCTGTTGGCCATTTTGTTTAGTGCAGCAGAACCGTTTTAACAGTTTTGATAGAGGGTTATCCTAGGAGTATTCTTGTGAAATTATTTTGAAATCGGACCATTAGCCTAGGAGGAGATGTTTAAAGGTGTTTTTTTCTATTTTTAGCTCTGGCACTAAGTATGTTCAGCCGAGTGAAACCTTTTTAGCAATTCTGGTAGAGGGTCATCCAATGAACATTCCTGTGAAATTATTTTGAAATCGGACCAGTAACCTAAGAGAAGATGTCGTTTAAAGGTTTTCTATTTTTAGATCTGGTGGCCATTTTGTTCAGCGGAGCGAAACCATTTCAGCAATTTCAGCAATTTTGGTAGAGAGTTACCGAAGAAATATTCCCGTGAAATTGTTTTGCAATCAGGCCATTAGCCTAGGAGAAGATGTCGTTTAAAGGTTTTTCTAATGTTTTCTATTTTTAGCTCTAGAGGCCATTTTGTTCAGCGGAGCGAAACCATTTCAGCAATTTTGGAGAGGGTTACCAAAGAAATACTCTTGTGAAATTATTTTGCATTCAGACTATTAGCCTAGGAGTAGATGTCATTTAAATGTTTTTCTAAGGTCTATTTTTAGCTCTGGTGGCCATTTTGTTGAGCAGAGTGGAACCATTTTAGCAATTCCTGTACAGGGTCATCCGAGGATGGATGGATGGATGTTTTGTTTAAAGACGCTCAACCCTAATAGGGCATATAGCGTCTAAAAATAATTAAGGTGTTAAATATAAAATTGTTATGAAAATTTAAATGTTAAAATATTTACTATTACAGTTTGTTAAAAAGGCCGATTTCTTTAAGAAAATTGATTAATTTATAAGATGGTATATCGTTAAAAAGCTCTTTCATTGTTGAAACATTAAAATATTTTGTGCGTATGTGATAAAATTCTATACATGAAATGAGAAAGTGTTTAACTGTGAACGGTTCGTTACAAGATATACAGAAAGGTGCTTGTTCGTTTTTTAATATAAAGGAATGAGTGAGCCGTGTGTGGCCAATGCGGCATCTTGTGATTTTCGTCTGATCTTTCCTACTATAATTCGAAAAAGTGCATTTGCTATGAAAATTTGGTTGTATTTTATTTAATTTATTATTGGTTTCTTTTTCCCAAATAGATTGACATTTGTTATTTATATATTTATTTATGTTGGATTTAAAATCTGAATGCGGAATTTTAAAATTAGTTATATTTAACGACAATGCCGATTTGGCCTCTAAATCGGCTAACTCATTTCCACGGATATTTACGTGACTGGGAAGCCAGCAGAATACGATCTCCTTTGAGACGGAAAGGTAATGATATTTTCTTAAAATTTGTTGAATCAAGGGGTTTCTGTGCTGTTGATCTTTGAGAGATTTCAAAACAGAAAGAGAATCTGAATAAATGATAAAATGCCTTTCAGGTTGATCTCTAATGTGATAAAGTGCGATATCAATTGCTTTCGCTTCAGCAGTAAAAATAGAGCTGTTATCAGGTAATCTAATGCTGTCAGTGAAATTTGGACTGATGACAGAACAAGCAACTTTCTCATCCTGTTTCGAACCGTCAGTGTAAATGAATATATAATGTTTAAAATTTGATTTGATTTCTAAAAATTCGTTCTTAAAAATATGTGATTCTACTTCGGATTTCTTATTTTTGTTTAAGTCTAAAATTATCTTTGGGGAGTTTAACGTCCATGGTTGTTTAGATGGTAAAGAGAAAGACTGAATATTGTTTATATTAATATTGGCCTCTTCGAGTAATGGTTTAATTCTTAGGCCAAGAGGTTTTATCGCTGTTGGTTTGTTGTTATAAAATCTTTCATATTTAGGGTTAAAAACAGAGTCATATGCTGAATTACGTGGATTTGCGGCTAATTTTGTAACATACTGAAGAGACAATTTCTCTCTTCTAACGTAAAGTGAAGGTTCATTTGATTCAGCATAAAGACTTTCAACAGGTGAAGTGCGAAATGCACCTAGTGCTAGACGTAAACCTTGATGATGTATAGTATCCAAAGATTTTAAATAAGATTTCCTAGCAGATCCATAGACTATGGAACCATAGTCCAATTTGGAACGAATTAAAGATCTATAAAGATTTAAAAGAACAGTGCGATCTCCTCCCCAGTCGGAACTGGACAGGACTTTAAGAATATCAAGAGCTTTTAAACATTTAGCTTTCAAAGCTTTGATATGAGGAATAAAAGACAATTTGTTATCGAATAAAAGACCCAAAAACTTCGCTTCAGTGACGACTGGAATTGGACTGCCATATATAGTTAGAACAGGATCTAAATGCAACTTTCGTATTTGGCAGAAATGAACACACTGAGTTTTTGTTTTAGAAAATTTAAAACCATTTTCTGTTGCCCAAGTTTCTATATTATTTAAACACCTTTGGAGTTTAAATTCAATGGTTTCCATATTTTTGGAACGATAAAAAATTCCAAAATCGTCAACAAAAAGCGAACAATCTGGGTCTTTTACACATTTAACCATATTATTAATTTTTATGCTGAACAAGGTTGGTGATAAAATACTACCTTGTGGTACACCTTGTTCTTGATCAAATGTGTCCGATAATGTATTTCCTATGCGAACATTAAATGTTCGATCGGACAAGAAATTTTGAACAAAAAGTGGCAATCGGCCTTTAAGGCCCAAGTTGTGTAAATCTTTCATGATGCCATATTTCCAAGTCGTATCATAGGCCTTTTCTAGGTCAAAGAATACAGCTACGACATGTTCTTTTTTGATAAAGGCATCACGTATAAATGATTCTAAGCGAATCAAATGATCATTAGTAGAGCTGTTTTTTCTAAAACCAGCTTGAAATTTAGTGATAAGCTGGTTTGATTCTAAGAACCAAACCAGCCTATCATTAATCATTCTCTCCATTGTTTTACATAAGCAACTTGTCAAAGCAATAGGTCTGTAATTAGTGGCTTCAGTATGATCTTTATTAGGTTTCGGAATAGGAATAATGGTAGCTTTTCTCCAGTTTTCAGGGAATTTTCCAGTGATCCAAATAGCATTCAGAATATTTAATAATGTTTCCAATGCCTTGTTGGGTAAATGTTTTAAAATTTGATAGTGTATGTCGTCAGGACCAACAGCAGTATCATGAGATTTATGGAGAGCATCTAATAATTCTTTAGTAGTGAAAGGTAAATTATATGTTTCATGATTTAATGAGGAAAAATTTAATTATTTTTCTCTTGTTCTTGTTTAATATTTTGGAATTTTTCTGAATAATTTAAGCTAGAGGAGTTTTTCTGAAAATTTTCCCCCAAGGCATTGGAAATGTCTTTAGCCGTTGAACATAAATTTCCGTTCGATTTGATATGGACATGTTTATTTGATTTGTTTTTGCCACTAATTTTTCGAATCATGTCCCATATTTTCTTAGTTGGTGTTCTGGTATTCAGTTTGGAGACGTATTGCTGCCAAGATGCTTTTTTGGCCGATTTTATTGTTTTGCGAGCTTTAGCTCGCATATGTTTGGCATGGATAAGATTTTGTTTTGTTGGTTGTTTATTGAATTTTCGTAATGCAGATTTTCTTTTGTTGATTGAAGTTTTAACTTCATCATTAAACCAAGGTCTGTTTCTTTTTGAAAAAGTCGAGGATTTAGGATGGATCTTTCAGCAATATCAATCAATTGATCAGTAAAATCTTGTATATCATTTGCAGTTTAAAAAAAAACAGGGTCGAGTTTGTCATTACATAATTGATTAAAATTTTCCCAATTTGCTTTACTCAAATTCCATCTGGGGTGACGATCCTCATGGGTCGATGCAATTTCTTCAATTACTATCGGAAAATGATCGCTCCCATGGAAATCGTCGGGTCATCCGAGGAACATATCTGAAATTATTTTGAAATCGGACCATTAGCCTAGGAGGAGATGTCGTTTAAAGTTTTTTTTTTTTTTTTTTTTTTTTCATTCAATTTTTAGCTCTGGAGGCCATTTTGTTCAGCGGAGCGGAACATTTTAACAATTTTGGTAAACGGTCACCTAAGAAATATTCCTGTGAAATTATTTTGAAATCTGACTTAGCCTAGAAGGAGATGTCGTTTAAAGGTTCTTCTAAGGTTTTTTTATTTATAGCTCTGGTGGCCATTTTGTTCAGAGGTGTAAATTAATTATTGTAATTATGGTAGAGGGTTATCCGAGGAACATTCCTGTGAAATTGTTTTGAAATCTGACCATTATCCTAGGAGATGTCCTTTAAACTTTTTTTTTTTTTTTTTTTTTTTAGCCCTGGCTGCCATTTTGTTCAGCAGAGCTGAACCATTTTAACAATTTTGGTAAAAGGTCACCGAAGGAATATTCCTGTGAAGTTATTTTTAAATTGGCACTGTGGTTTCGGATGAGATGTCATTTGAAGAAATTGTTGACGGACGGACAGACGGACGACGGGCAGACGCCGGACAAATAGCGATCCGTGCTCAGGTGAGCTAACAAAAATGACATACAACAAGTATAAGCTTTCATACATAAAGGCCCGCGGGCACAGCTCTGGCACAGAATTGCTATCACATTTGTACAAGCCTATATTTGCTGTCATACTTGTACATGCTAATACAAAATATACATCTTCAAATTCTCGACCCCGATGGACCACTGCCTATCCTATGACCTCCTCAGGAGCCGTCGGCTCTAGTGAGCTAAAAAAAAACGTGCCTCGCCGTTAGAAAATTTTTGGGTTAATCTTAAATTGGTCTTCTATAAAGTGTAGGAAAGTTGTCTACTTCTCCATTAGATTTCAATCATTCGACTTGATAATATGTTACAAGCATATTGAAGTTGCACGTGTGCCTTTTTAAAAATGAAAAAGTACTTTTTGACAAAATTACAGGATTTGCAACTGGCATTTCAAACATACTTCACTGCAGAATGGCAATTAGAATATTACCAAAGATAGTTAATTGTATAAATCACATTTCTAGGATATAACGCTAGACATTCACATTTAATATGTGCTAAGCGTAGACCTAGCTTTTTGTAAAAGCTATACTTGATCTAAATATGTGTTCGGTTTAGAATACCTCAGTACAAAACGACTAATTTTCTAGCAAATTGGTTTTTGTTTTGTTTGATTTGAGGTTTCACGTCCCCGTCAACACTGTAAAGGTCATTTTCGAGACGTTGCTTCCAATTTTGTGGGACTTTTACCCGACATTGAGATAAAATGACATCTCAAGCCCTGTCGCCCAATGAAACCAATAGGGTTTATTAGCATGGACGGTCCGCCTCGCACCGCGGTTCCTGGACAGGCTTAGCTCCTCTAAGCAGTTTACCAGTACTAGTGTGCGGGCCGGATTCAGCTCTGCGTGGAAGCATCATGCAGCCCATATATTTCTTCAAGCCCCTATGGGCGGGGGTTTTGTAGCAAATTGGTGGACCCGTTACTGTTTTATGAGACTTTTCCGGATAATTACTGAACACCCCTCGTTTTCCCAATGTGAAAATATTTTTATTTGTTTCAGATATACATTGATTTCATTGCTGTGAAAATATTTTTATTTGTTTCAGATATGTATTGATTTCACAGCTAAGTACAGTAAAATTCCTATATTAAGACCACTTTGGGTCTGTTCAAACGTGGTCTTAAAGACCACTTTTGAACAGTCCCAAAGGTGGTCTCTAACCAGAGGACATGGTATGCTGAAAACACAAAGAAAGAATAACTGCAACCTACCAAATAAGCTTTTTAAGCAGAATTAGTCTTACTTTTAGGTGGTCTTAATAGTGGAATTTCACTGTATCATCACGTGATCAAGTCCGTGAAATGAACACCCCTTAAATCCCACTATATAGAGAAAACTGGGGTTTACGGGGGTATACATTATTTTTCTTATTTCTGCTCCTAGACATAGGTTGTGGGTACTCGTTAGAACCGCCTCAATGAGGCGGTTCTAACGAGCACTCATATCCTATGATAGCAGTATAAATAAGAAAAATATCACTGATTTTCATTAGAAAGGTAGCCATTATGGAGACGTGAAAAAATGCACTATGTCGCACGGGTGTGCTATCGTAATGAAAATGTGTGTAATAAAGTGAATAAAGTTGGCGGGATTTCTAACAATGGCGAAAGGTCGGGAGAATCTGAAGGAAACAACGACATTTTAGTGTGTTAGAATCGAAAAAGATGAGCTCTCATGTGTGATCTGATGAGTAATAAATCACAGTTCGTCGGTTAGTTGTAAAAGTAGACCCAACTTACAATTCCAAACTGTGACATTACTTAAACCATTGCTAAAGCTGATTTATGTTCTCTCCCTACAGACAAACTAACGGACTCTTCGCCGGGCAAAATTATCTGAATGCTTTCTTTGCGTCTATTTTTACCTTAACGCAACCTGAAATGGTGATATTGGTCAGATCAGCGGATATATCTAGTCCGCACGTAGTCTCATTATTGGCTGCAGACGCAGATTTGAAAATGGTCACATTTGGGTTCTCGACCCAGATAGTTCCGTCCGTAATACAATCTGAAAAAGAAAACATTTTTGTGAATGAAAAAGAGACGCACTTTTAGTTGACCCCGGTTTCTAGCAATCGACCAAGTCCGCGAAATAAGCATCCTTATAAACCCACTTTATATAGGAAAAAGGGGGTTTACAAGGGTATATTTACATTTCCAGTGCAAAGTCTAATGTAAACCTATAAAAAACAATGTAGTTCATACTTCCATGAACGCATCGAATCACATGATTTTCATTGACGTTAAGTGATGTCATTCTAAACTATTGTTCTCTACGGGCGTTGATGACGTCCACGCTGCTCCGCTCTTTGTAGAAAAACGGCGTGTAAATGTTTTTCAGCTTTAAAAGTTTGCCCTACAAGCATTTTTTCGCCCAATGGTGAGAGCAAATAATGTTAATATAAAAAATAAACTTAATTTTTCTGCTTTTCACGAAAGTCTGAACGACAGTGGGTCGCTAGCAAAGTTTACATGTTTCGGGGTTCATTTACTTTGCACGCGACCCACTGCGTTCATACTTCCATGAACTGCAGAAAAATAAATTTCATATCTTAAATACAATAACCCTAATTTCTTATCTAAATACACCCAGCAAGCACATGACGTAATTGTGAAGTCACAACGTCGGTGCAACGTCATGGCGTTTTATGCACGTCAGATCTACGTCGTTGCAACGACGTTGCACCAACGTTGATCTGACGTTTCCCCTGCGACGTGTGCCTACTTGACAGGATGTGGCAAGATAGCCAAGTGGCTACTGCACTTGTATCTGATACTCAAACCCCGGAAGCGGTGATAAATGTTTGGCGTCATTGGTATCATGTCGCATCAAGTGCGCCGACGTAAACTGGAGGCCCCTTTGCAGGGAAAGTCATCTCCTGCGCAGGTTAAAAAGACCCTACCGCAATAATACATGATTACTGTGTAGGCTTTCACCCTGCAAAACTGATGTGTATGCAAGTACATCGTCCGTGTCTGCGAAAAGAAATAACGAAAAAGGCAAATTTCAGAGCCAACTGACCTGACCACACGTGTAATAACACATGCTACATTACGAAAACACGCCTATATAAATACATTGTTACCGATGAAAAACAAAAAATTTATGATGAAAAATTGTAAAAGTTTTATTTCTCCTCAAAATAGGGACGAAATAAGAAAAAAATAAGGGTTACCCCTGCAAACCCAAGTTTTGGCTTTATAAAAGTGAGGTTCGAAGGGGTTGGAATTATATAGGCGTGTTTTCGTGATGAAAACGAATTTTCACAACTTCACTCAATCATAGCTCCAGATAAGGTATTTATATGCATATGTTTTCGTGCATAAATAAGAAAAATAACCAGTGCTTCAGCTGAAGTGCACGACCCGCCGGATGCTTTTAGCTTTATGAGTGTTACCATATATGGGTATGGCGGCCATTTTGGTCATGTGACCTGGACCTAAAACGGTTCCCCCAATAAATGCGCCTTATCGTAAGGAGCAAAAATATATCTTATACTTTAGTACTGTATTCTGAATCTTTTGCAGGATAAAATGCATTCTCACTTTTCCAATTCAAAAGCATATGTGTCAGTTTGACCTAGGCACAAAGAAGGTCAAGGTCAACCCAGGGTCACCATTTTAGCAATTTATGATGGGCCTACGTCCCAGATGCTATTTATCAAGTTTCGTGGAAATCTGCCCAGTGGTTCTGGAGAGGACTATTTTTGAAGGGTTTTTACCATAAATGGCTTGGCGGCCATTTTGGTCATGTGACCTGGACCCAATGAGCAAATTTTGGTTTCCCTATCCCATAGAGGCGCCATATGAAATTTGACTTCAATCGACCCAACGGTTTCCGAGGAGAAGCAGTTCGAAAGTTTTCACATTTTTCGCCTCGGCGAGGCTATACTAAATGGAATGTAATATTTCGCAAGTTCATTGGTTAGATCTCATTAATATCTATCAGTATGCCAAAAATTATTTAAATATTCCAAGCGGTTAAGTCACTATCGCCAATTTTCACAAACGGGTTACGGACGGACAGACAGACCATATATGGCTTGGCGGCCATTTTGGTCACGTGACCTGGACCCCATGAGCAAATTTTGGTTTCCCCCATCCCATAGAGGCTCCATATGAAATTTGACTTCAATTGGCCCAACGGTTTCCGAGGAGAAGCAGTTCGAAAATTTTCACATTTTTCGCCTCGGCGAGGCTATACTAAATGGAATGTAATATTTCTCAAGTTCATTGGTATGTATCAGTATGCCAAAAATTGTTTAAATATTCCAAGCGGTTAAGTCACTATCACCAATTTTCACAAACGGGTTACGGACGGACAGACTGACAGACTGACAGAATGACAGAATGACAGAATGACCGAATGACAGAATGACAGAATGACAGAATGACACGGTGATTTTAGGGCACTCTTAGAAATCAACAGACTTCAGTCGGTTGCTTTTTCTGCGGGTCGTGCAATATGTGGATATCTTTTTTTTCATTTGCAGCTATGCGCAATGTTGAACTAGAATTTGTTTTTCTACAAAAACATAGATGTCTCCCCCGTTTTTGACAGCTAAGTATAACCTTGACATTGGAGGTATTGAGCTGGGTCTTGTGTGCAACACATCATCTAATGAAGATGAACATTTCTGCATAGTAACTTTAAAAATGTTCACAGAAAAATAAACAAGAGGCCCATGGGCCACTATGCTCACCAGAGCTCAGGGGGCACTGCCGACTGGCAGCAAAGTATCTTAATTAACCATGGAAGCCCTGCGCCCAAGGATGCTACAGATAAAATTTGGACCCAATCAGCCTAGTGGCTTCTGAGGTCTGATGTCGCTTGAATGTGTTGTTGCAGGACAACAGATGACAACTGACAATTTCCCATCTGTGGCAACCAATAGGCCTAAAAGAACATTATTAAAGGAACATTTCTATGTAAGTTTGACAAAATATCTTGAAAGGCATAAATGTTATTTTTCAATTTTCCTCATTATAAGTCCATGGAAACTCAACTTGCCATGGCAAACAAACCAAAGAGCCAAATTTCATAAACCGGAGCTCAGATGGGCATTGCCCAATGGCAGACATGTAATTTAACATGGTATTTTTTTAATCTACCAATTATAAAGTCTCCCAATTCCCAAATGAGCACTCATGTGGACTGTATCTGAAATATTAGGTGTTTTATATAGTAGAGAGGGTGGGGCATGAACCCAATGGAGCCCTGGTTGGTGTCACTAAATGTCTTATAAAAAGGAACAGACATATATAGTTTAGCGGTGGGATATGTATGGCTCCTGAGATGTAAGGCCTTTTAAGCAGTGGAGGGATTCGGGCATGGTGGATTCCAGAAAAGCTCAAGATTGTTGCAACCTAATGCTGAACAGTTTCTGAGATATGAGGCCCTTTTATGAAGTGGATGGGAGAGAAATGGCCCCTGCAGACCCCACCAGATGGGTTGACTGAATGTGTCTAATAACAATGAACACGAATATATTTGATTATGTGGTGGGGATTTGAATAGTTTATGAGATATATGCCCTATTATGAAGTGGGGTCTTATCATAAGGAACAACAATATATATGGTTAAGGGGTGGGGATCTGACCGGTTTCTGAGATATATGGCTTTTAATGAAATGGGGCGGGGGGCATGCTGGTGTCACTGATTGCATCTTATCATAAGGAACAAGAATATATATGGCTTAGGGATAGGGCTCTGAATAGTTTCTCAGATATATGGTCTTTTGTGAAGTTGAAGAATGGAGCATGGCCCGGGCAAGCCCTTGGGGAACCCTATGTTGGTGTCACTGAATGTGTCTTATCACATGGAACAAGAATATATATGGTTTAGGGGCGGGGATCGGTAAGGTTTCTGGAATATTTGGCCTTTTATGAAGTGGAGGGGGTGGGGCATGACCTCGGCACATCCCGGGGGACCCTCAGCTTGGTGTCGCTGAGTGCGTGTTATCATAAGGAACAAGAATATATATGGTTTAGGTGTGGAGATCTGAATGGTTTCAGAGATAAATGGCATTTTATGAAGTGGAGGGGGTGGGGCATGTCCCCGGCACATCTTGGCAGACCCCCAAGTTGGTGTCACTTAATGCTTCTTATCATAAGGAACAAGAATATATATGGTTTAGGGGTGGGGATTTGTAAGGTTTTGGAATATTTGGCCTTTTATGAAGTTTTGTTTGTTTGCTTGATTTGAGGTTTAACATCCCCGTCAACACTGTAAAGGTCATTTCGGGGATGTTGCTTTCAACTCTGTGGGACTTTTACCCGACATTGAGATGAAATGATATCTCAAGCCCTGCCGCCCAATGAAACCAATAGGGTTTATTAGCATGGACGGTCCGCCTCGCACCACGGTTCCTGGACAGGCTTAGATCCTCTAAGCGGTTTACCAGTACTAGTGTGCGGGCCGGATTCAGCTCTGCGTGGAAGCATCATGCAGCCCATATATTTCTTCAAGCCCCTATGGGCGGGGGCCAACCTTTTATGAAGTGGAGGGGGTTGGGAATGTCCCCTGCACATCCCGGGTGTCCCCCAGGTTGGTGTCACTGAATGCAACTTATCATAAGGAACAAAAATATATTTCATTTAGGGGTTCGGATCTGTTAGGTTTCTGGAATATTGGGCCTGTTGTGAAAAGGAGGGGTGGGGCATGGCCCAGGCACATCCTGGGGGACCCCCAGGTTGGTGTCACTGAGTGCATCTTATCATAAGAGACAAGAATATATACGCTTTACGGGTGGGGATCTGACTGGTTTCTGAGATAAATGGCATTTTATGAAGTGGAGGGGGTGGGGCATGTCCCCGGCACATCCGGGGGGATCCCTAGGTTGGTGTCACTTAATGCATCTTATCATAAGGAACAAGAATACATATGGTTTAGAGGTGGGGATCTGTAAGGTTTCTGAGATATAAGGAATTTTATGAAGTACTTGGGGCGGGGAATGGCCCTGGCACAACCTACAGCACCCCCAGGTTGACATAAAAGCATATTGCTGTGAGAAGTTTACTAAAGGAACATTCCAATGAAAGTTTTGTCAAAATATCTGCAAAGGCTTTGTAGTTAATGCCATTCTTCAATTTTCCCCATTATAAGTCTATGGAAAATCTAAGTTGCCATAGCAACCAAACTAAAGAGCCGAATTTCATAAAAAAAACACAAAACCTGTAGAGGCAAATATGGTGAATATTTTCATAAACTCACAGCCTCATAAGAGCATACGGTTTCTGAGGAGATGATTTTTTAAGTATTTTTTTTTTCTATTTTTTTTCAATTTGGTTTCCATGGCAACCAATAACAAGAGTTGTCAGAAGACAACATAGCTCGCCTTTGGGGGTCTAAGATGGATGAGGGCAAGTTATCAAAAAAAATTTCTTCTGTAAAACAGCCCAATAGACTGCAGCAAATGAAAGAGAACAAAAATGTACCCCTAATCATCCTGTTTTCAAGCCTTTCTACTGCAAAAAAAAAAAAAAAAAAAAAAAATGAAAAAAATCTATATTTGATAAAAAAAAATTCTACAAACTACCAAGTAATAACAAGGCATCACAGACGATACAAATCCCCTCGAGCACGGTAAATTAAAAACCAGAAATCCAACTTCGGTGAAGTTGATGTCGCACCTGCTCCCCGCCTGCCCCACACAAAAAAATAAAAGTTTATTTAAGGCAGAAGAAATGAATATAGGGCTTTGAGAAGAATCCATAGCCTATATATGTGCGGTAAAAAACTGACTAAGTTCACATTGTGGAAAAAGGGATAAAAATTGATCCCAAGATAAAGTAAAAACCACATGCACATCCTCATACCATAGCAAAAACACACACAAAGTTTTAAAATGATCAATATAAAACTGTAAGAGAAGTTGCGATGACAAGAGGTACCTATTGTATATCAACTGAAGCTTAAAATTGGCTAAGTTCACAATGTGCAAAAAGTGAAAAAAAAATATTCTGAGAATTATGTCGAAACCACATGCACAACCTCATACCATGGCAAAAGCACACGCAAAGTTTCAAAATGATCGGTAAAAAACTGCAAGAGGAGTTGCGATGACAAGAGGTACCTATCATATATCAATTGAAGGTTAAAAATGACTAAGTTCACAATGTGGAAAAAGTGACAAAAAATGATCCAACGATATAGTCAAAACCACATGGGCATCCTCATACCATGGCGAAAGCACACGCAAAGTATCAAAATGATCGGTATAAAACTGCAAGAGGAGTTGCGATGACAAGAGGTACCTATCATATATCAATTGAAGGTTAAAAATGACTAAGTTCACAATGTGGAAAAAGTGACAAAAATTTATCCGAAGATAAAGTCCAAACCACATGCGCATCCTCATACCATGGCAAAATCACACACAAAGTTTCAAAATAATCGGTATGAAACTCTAGAAGGAGTTGCGATGACAAGAAGTACCTATCGTATATCAAATGAAGCTCATACCATAGCAAAAACACACACAAAGTTTTAAAATGATCAATATAAAAATGTAAGAGAAGTTGCGATGACAAGAGGTACCTATTGTATATCAACTGAAGCTTAAAATTGGCTAAGTTCATAATGTGCAAAAAGTGGAAAAAAATATTCTGAAAATTATGTCGAAACTACATGCACATCCTCATACCATGGCGAAAGCACATGCAAAGTTTCAAAATGATTGGTATAAAACTGCAAGAGGAGTTGCGATGACAAGAGGTACCTATCATATATCAATTGAAGGTTAAAAATGACTCATATATCAATTGAAGGTTAAAAATGACTAAGTTCACAATCTGGAAAAAGTGACAAAAATTGATTCGAAGATTAAGTCCAAACCATATGCGCATCCTCATACCAAGGGGAAAGCACATGCAAAGTTTCCAAATGATCGGTCTAAAAGTGTAGGAGGAGTTGCGATGACAAGACATCCAGTGTAAAATGTTGACGGAATGACGGACGGACGGACGGACGGACAGACGGACGGAAACTTGCACGCCTATGTCTTCCTGCTAAAGCAGGTGCGACAAAAAGCCTAGCCTAGCATTTGTGTAAAATTACATTATATCCATCAATAAATGTAGGTACTTAAGAGTGATGACAAAGTTTTTCTAAAAATAGCCACAGTGACCTTGACTTTGAGCCCCAGACCCTGAAAGTTGAACTTCATACCCAACATTTGTATGAAGTTATCTTAAAATCCATCAATAAATCTGGACACTAGAGCAATGATCAAGTTTTTCTCAAAAATAGCCACAGTGACCTTGACCTTCAGCCCCTGACCCGGAAAGTCAAAGTCACTCCAGATATCATCATACCAAACATTTGTGTCAAGGTATATTAAAATCAATCAATAAATGAAGGCGCAAGAGCGATGACAAAGTTTTTCTAAAAATAGCCACTGTGACCTTGACCTTCAGCCCCAGACCCTGAAAGTCGAACTCGCTCAAGATATCATCATTGCCAACATTTTTGTGAAGTTATATTAAAATCCATCCATAAATGTAGGCACTAGAGCGATCACAAAGTTTTTTCTAAAAATAGTCACAGTGACCTTGACCTTCAGCCCCGGAACCCGAGAGTCGAACTTGCTAGAGATATCATCATACCCAACATTTGTGTGAAGTTATATTAAAATCCATCAATAAATTCGGGTGCAAGAACAATGACAATGGTTTTTCTAAAAATAGCCACAGTGACCTTGACCCGTGACCCTGAAAGTAGTTACCTTGACCTTAGGCCCCAGACCCTGAAAGTCAAAGTCACTCGAGATATCATTATACCAAACATTTCAGTGAAGTTATATTAAAATCCATCAATAAATGAAGGCGCTAGAGCGATGACAATGTTTTTCTAAAAATAGCCACAGTGACCTTGACCTTGAGCCCCAGACCCCGCTATGTTTTTTAAAAAAAAAAAAAAAACGTTCCTCCCCCGGGATTTGAACTCACGCAGCTTGCAGGTAAACTTTAACACAGAAGGGAGGTAATACAGAGGAAAATATTAACTTCTCAAAAAGTTCAATTTAAGCAAAAAACCTGTAAAATGAAGTACAATGATAATGTTAAATATTGTTTTTTTAGCAATTATTAATTATATATTCAAAATAAAGTTGTAAAACATCACATATAAGAGCTTGCAGGTAAACTTTAACCAAATGCGGACTCCGACGCCGACGCCGGACGCCCGGGGGTATGGCAATAGCTCCCCCTTACTTTCGTAAGGCGAGCTAAAAATGAGCAGTAGGCCTAAAATCATATGGCAGATAGTAGATTGCCTAAGGAATATTTCTTTGAAAGTTTTGTCAAAATATCTGCAGCGGCTTGGCAGCAAATGCCATTTTTTCAATTTTCCCCATTATACGTCTATGGAAAATCTAAGTTGCCATAGCAACCAAACTAAACAGCCGAATTTCATAAACACAAAACCTGTAAAGGCAAATATGGTGAATATTTTCATAAACTCTCAGCCTCATAGAGCATATGGTTTCTGAGGAGACGATTTTTTAAGGGTTTTTTTTTTTTCAATTTTTTTTCAATTTGGTTTCCATGGCAACCAATACAAATGAGCAGTAGGCCTAAAATCATATGGCAGATAGTAGATTGCCTAAGGAATATTTCTATGAAAGTTTTGTCAAAATATCTGCAGCGGCTTGGCACTAAATGCCATTTTTCAATTTTCCCATTATAAGTCTATGGAAAGTCTAAGTTGCCATAGCAACCAAACTAATGAGCCGAATTTCATAAAAAAACACAAACTTTCAATCCCCCAACCCAAGGATGCTACAGATGAAATTTGGGCCCACTCGGCCTAGCGGCTTCAGAGGAGATGTCGTTTAAAAGTGTTGACGTCACCAGACGCAGACGCAGACGACGCAGACGACGGACAACTGCCTATCCTATAAGCTCCCCCGGAGCCTTCGGCTCTGGTGAGCTAAAAAGTTATTGGCCGTAAACAAAAAAAGCACTTTTTACCTTTGACCTCTAAGTATGGCCTTGACCTTTGCGGTACAACACATCGTCTCATGATGGTTAACATTTCTGCCAAGTAATTTCATAATCCAAAGATAAGGAAGTTATTGACTGTCCTTTTTTTACCTTTGACCTCTAGGTATGACCTTGGCATTGGAGGTATGGACCTTGGTTTTGCACATGACTCATGGTCTAATGGCAGTGAACATTTATGCATGGTTACTTTATAAAGTCCATCCAGAAATAAAAAGTTAATGACTGGACACACAAAAAAAAAACTTTTTTACCTCTGACCTCTTGGTATGACCTTGATCTTGAGGGTACCGACCTGGGTCTAGCGTGCACCACATCATCTCATGATGGTTAACATTTCTGCCAAGTAATTTCACAATCTATTCAGGAAGAAGAAAGTTATTGACTGAACACTAAAAAAAGGCCCTTTTAGTCCTTTGACCTTTTGTCCTTGACATTTGAGGTACCAACTTGGGGCATGCACACAACACATTGTCTCATGGTGGCTAACATTTCTGCCAATTAATTTCAAAATCCATCTAAAAACTAGAAATGGTGTTTGTAAAACACAATGCCCCCAACCTTTGCTTGTCCCTAGATGGCAAAATATTCAACAAATATTGTTAAAGACTCAAAAACATACAACAAGAATTCTGCCGAAGGCTATGTCGCACCTGAGTGCATGTGTGTATGCATGTTTTCTTATGGCATGCATTAATGCATGAGTGCATGCCTTCATGTGCATGCATGTGTGTGTGTCTGTGTGAGTCCATAAGTGTGCATGCATGTGTGGGTACCTGCATGTATGCATGCAAGCATCAGTGTGTGTGTGTGCATGCATGCATGTGCATTTTTATGTGGGTGTGCAAGCATAAATGAGTGATTGTGTATGAGCATACATGTTTGAGTGTAAATGCATGTGTGTGTGCATGCATGCATGTGTAAGTGTTGTGGGCCGGGTTGAGGTGGGTTGTCGTGGGGTGGGTGTTGTGGGGTAGGGTGTCATGTGGTGGGGTTGGTGGGGTGGGGTGGGGTGGGGTAGGGTAGGGATATATGCATGCATATATTTATGTATGTGTATGTGTGTGTGTGTGAGTGCATAGTGAGTGCATAAGTGTGCATGCCTGCATGTGCATGTATGTGTATGTGTGCATGACATTGTGCGAGTCCATAAGTGTGCATGCATGCATATTTGTGTACATGCATGCATGCATGTGTGAGTACCTGCATGTATGCATGCAAGCATCAGTGTGTGTGTGTGTGTGCATGCATGCATGTGTGTTTGTATGTGAGTGTGCAAACATAAATGAGTGATTGTGTATGAGCATGCATGTTTGAGTGTAAATGCATGTGTATGTGCATGCTTGAATGTGTAATTGGAATGGGCCGGGTTGAGGTGTGTTGTCGTGGGGTGGGGTGTTGTGGGGTAGGGTGTCATGTAGTGGGGTGGGGTGGGGTGGTGTGGGGTAAGGTAGGGTAGGAATATATGCATGCATGTATTTATTTATGTACAGGACAAATGGCATATCACCACCAACTATCAACTTTTGTGTAGGGGTATAATTTCTGTGTTATGTGTTTATGAAGAAAAATGGATGGACGGATGGATATTTTGTTTAAAGACGCTCAACCCTAATAGGGCATATAGCGTCTAAAAATAATTAGGTATTAGATATAAAATTGTTATTGAAGTTTAAAAGTTAAACTATTAATAATTACAGTTTGTTAAAAAGTCCGATTTCTTTAAGAAAATTGATTACTTGATAAGATGGTATGTCATTACAAGAGGGCCATGATGGCCCTGGATCGCTCACCTGATCCATAGAGTAACAAGAGGGCCATTATTGACCCCAAGGTTATGATGTGCATAATGTTGAGGGGGGTCTAAAAAGGTGAAGCTTCATACCAAATATCAACAAGGGCTATAATTGTCCACTAGATGAAGCTCCATACCAAATATCAAAGACATGGGCCTTGCAGTTTCAGAGAAGAAGGTTTTTTAAAGATTTCCCTATTAAAGTGTATGTAAAACCAAAGGGTCTCGGGGCGGGGCATTTTTGGCCCCGGGGCTATAATTTGAACAATCTTGATAGAGGTCCACTAGATGAAATTTCACTCCAAATATCAAAGACCTAGGCCTTGTGGTTTCACAGAAGAAAATGTTTTTAAAATTTCCCCTATATAAGTCTATGTAAAACCAAAGGGCCCCCGAGGCTGGGGCATTTTTGGACTCAGGGCTATAATTTGAACACGCTTGATGGAGGTCCACTAGCTGAAGCTTCATACCAAATATCAAAGACCTAGGCCTTGTGGTTTCAGAGAAGAAGATTTTTCATTATTTTCCCTATATAAGTCTATGTAAAACCAAAGGGCCCCGGGACGGGGGCATTTTTTGCCCCATCACAATAATTTGAACAATCTTGGTAGGGGTCCACTAGATGAAGCTTCATACCAAATATCAAAGTCCTGGGCCTTGTGGTTTCAGAGAAGAAGATTTTTAAAGATTTTCCCTATATAAGCCTATGTAAAACCAAAGGGCCCGTGGCGGGGTCATTTTTTGTCCCAGCACTATAATTTGAACAATCTTGGTAGGGGTCCACTAGATGAAGCTTCATGCCAAATATCAAAGTCCTGGGCCTTGTGGTTTCAGAGAAGAAGATTTTTAAAGATTTTCCCTATATAAGCCTATGTAAAACCAAAGGGCCCCGGGGCGGGGGCATTTTTTGCCCCAGCACTATAATTTGAACAATCTTGGTAGGGGTCCACTAGATGAAGCTTAATACCAAATATCCAAGATCTGGGCCTTGTGGTTTCAGAGAAGAAGATTTTTAAAGATTTTCCCTATATAAGCCAATGTAAAACCAAAGGGCCCCGTGGCGGGGGCATTTTTTGTCCCAGCACTATAATTTGATCAATCTTGGTAGGGGTCCACTAGATGAAGCTTCATACCAAATATCAAAGTCCTGGGCCTTGTGGTTTCAGAGAAGAAGATTTTTAAAGATTTTCCCTATATAAGCCTATGTAAAACCAAAGGGCACCGGGGTGGGGCATTTTTGGCCCCAGCACTATAATTTGAACAATCTTGGTAGGGGTCCACTAGATGAAGCTTCATACCAAATATCAAAGACCTGGGCCTTGTGGTTTCAGAGAAGAAGATTTTTTAAAGATTTTTCCTATATAAGCCAATGTAAAACCAAAGGGCCCCCTGGCGGGGGCATTTTTTGTCCCAGCACTAAAATTTGAACAATCTTGGTAGGGGTCCACTAGATGAAGCTTCATACCAAATATCAAAGACCTGGGCGTTGTGGTTTCAGAGAAGAAGATTTTTGAAGATTTTCCCTATATAAGTCTACGTAAACCCAAAGGACCCCGGGGCGGGGGCATTTTTGGCCCAAGGGCTATAATTTGAACAATCTTGGTAGAGGTCCATTAGATGAAGCTTCATTTTAAATATCAAAGTCCTGGGCCTTGTGGTTTCAGAGAAGAAGATTTTTAAAGATTTTCCCTATATAAGCCAATGTAAAACCAAAGGGCCCCGTGGCGGGGGCATTTTTTGTCCCAGCACCATAATTTGAACAATCTTGGTAGGGGTCCACTAGATGAAGCTTCATACCAAATATCAAAGACCTGGGCCTTGTGGTTTCAGAGAAGAAGATTTTTAAAGATTTTCCCTATATAAGCCAATGTAAAACCAAAGGGCCCCGTGGCGGGGGCATTTTTTGTCCCAGCACCATAATTTGAACAATCTTGGTAGGGGTCCACTAGATGAAGCTTCATACCAAATATCAAAGTCCTGGGCCTTGTGGTTTCAGAGAAGAAGATTTTTAAAGATTTTCCCTATATAAGCCTATGTAAAACCAAAGGGCCCCGGGGCGGGGGCATTTTTTGCCCCAGCACTATAATTTGAACAATCTTGGTAGGGGTCCACTAGATGAAACTTCATACCAAATATCAAAGACCTGGGCCTTGTGGTTTCAGAGAAGATTTTTTAAGTTTTTGGTGAAAAAAATCTATTTTTGGCTCCTGTGACCTAGATGTGCAACGGACCGGAACCATTTGAACAACTTTGAAAGGGAACCACCTAAGGATCATTCCTGTGAAGTTTGGTCAAAATCCGATCAGTGGTTTAGGAGGAGATGTCGTTTAAAGAAATTGTTTACGCACGCACGCACGCACGCACGCACGCACGGACGCACGCACGACGGACAAAAAGTGATCCCAAAAGCTCACCTCGTCACTACGTGACGGTGAGCTAAAAAAGATCTTTCATTGTTCTAACATTAAAATATTTTGAGCGGATATGATAAAATTCTACACATGAAATGAGAAAGTGATTAACTGTGAACGGTTCGTTACAGTATACACAGAAAGGTGCTTGTTCGTTTTGTAATATGTAAGAATGAGTTAGTCTTGTGTGTCCAATACGGCATCTAGTAATTTTAGTCTGGTCTTTCCTACTGTAATTTGAGAAATAGCATTTACTGTGAAAATTAGGTTCTATTTTGAATAATTTATTATCGATTTCTTTTTCCCAAATAGATTGATATTTGTTTTTGATATATTTATTAATGTTAGATTTAAAATCTGAAAAAGGAATTTTAAAATTTGTAACATGCAAAGATAAAGCAGATTTGGCTTCTAAATCCGCCAACTCATTTCCACGAATATTGATGTGACTTGGAATCCAGCAGAAAATAATCTCCTTGGAGAGAGAAAGATAGTGGAATTTTCTTTAAATTTGTTGAATTAAGGGATTTCTGTGCTGTTGATCTTTAAGAGCCTTTAGAACTGAAAGAGAATCTGAAAAAATGATAAATTGTTTTTCGTACTGATCTCTAATATGATACAGCGCAACATCAATTGCTTTCGCTTCAGCAGTAAAAATAGAGCTATTATCGGATAATCTAATGCTATCAGTGAAATTCGGACTAATGACAGAACAAGCAACTTTCTCATCTTGTTTCGAACCGTCAGTGTAAATGGGAATGTGATGTTTAAAATTGGATTTAATTTCTAAAAATTCGTTCTTAAATATATGCGATTCTACTTCGGATTATTTATTTTTTTCTAAATCTAAAATTATCATTGGTGGTTTCAACACCCATGGTTCTTTCGATGGAAAAGAAAACGATTGTATATTTTTAATATTTATATTGGCCTCTTCGAGTAACGGTTTTATTCTCAGGCCAAGAGGTTTTATAGCAGATGGTTTGTTATTGTAGAATCTTTCATAATTTGGATTAAAAACCGAGTCATATGCTGAATTTCGTGGATTAGCAGCTAATTTGGTAGCATATTGAAGAGACAATTTCTCTCTTCTTACATAAAGTGATGGTTCATTTGATTCAGCATAAAGACTTTCAACATGTGAAGTGCGAAATGCACCTAGTGCTAGACGTAAACCTTGATGATGTATAGTATCTAAAGATTTTAAATAAGATTTCCTAGCAGATCCATAGACTATGGAACCATAGTCCAATTTGGAACGAATTAAAGATCTATAAAGATTTAAAAGAACAGTGCGATCTTCTCCCCAGTCGGAACTGGACAGGACTTTAAGAATATCAAGAGCTTTTAAACATTTAGCTTTCAAAGCTTTGATATGAGGAATAAAACAATTTGCTATCAAATAAAAGACCCAAAAACTTCGCCTCAGTGACGACTGGAATTGGACTGCCGTATATTGTTAAAACTGGATCTAAATGCAACTTTCGAATTTGGCAGAAATGAACACACTGAGTTTTTGTTTTAGAAAATTTAAAACCATTTTCTGTTGCCCAAGTTTCTATATTATTTAAACACCTTTGGAGTTTAAATTCAATGGTTTCCATATTTTTGGAACGATAAAAAATTCCAAAATCGTCAACAAAAAGCGAACAATCTGGGTCTTTTACACATTTAACTATATTATTAATTTTTACGCTGAACAAGGTTGGTGATAAAATACTACCTTGTGGTACACCTTGTTCTTGATCAAATGTGTCCGATAATGTATTTCCTATGCGAACATTAAATGTTCGATCGGACAAGAAATTTTGAACAAAAAGTGGCAATCGGCCTTTAAGGCCCAAGTTGTGTAAATCTTTCATGATGCCATATTTCCAAGTCGTATCATAGGCTTTTTCTAGGTCAAAGAATACAGCTACGACATGTTCTTTTTTGATAAAGGCATCACGTATAAATGATTCTAAGCGAATCAAATGATCATTAGTAGAGCTGTTTTTTTTTTCTAAAACCAGCTTGAAATTTAGTGATAAGCTGGTTTGATTCTAAGAACCAAACCAACCTATCATTAATCATTCTCTCCATTGTTTTACTAAGCAACTTGTCAAAGCAATAGGTCTGTAATTACTGGCTTCAGTATGATCTTTATTAGGTTTCGGAATAGGAATAATGGTAGCTTTTCTCCAGTTTTCAGGGAATTTTCCAGTGATCCAAATATCATTTAGAATATTTAATAATGTTTCCAATGCCTTGTTGGGTAAATGTTTTAAAATTTGATAGTGTATGTCGTCAGGACCAACAGCAGTATCATGAGATTTATGGAGAGCATCTAATAATTCTTTAGTAGTGAAAGGTAAATTATATTTTTCGTGATTTAATGAGGAAAAATTTAAATTCTTTTTCTCTTGTTCTTGTTACATATTTTGGAAATTTTCTGAATAATTTGAGCTAGAGGAGTTTTTCTGAAAATTTTCCCCCAAGGCATTGGAAATGTCCTTAGCCGTTGAACATATATTCCGTTCGATTTGATATGGACATGTTTATTCGATTTGTTTTTGCCACTAATTTTTCTAATCATGTCCCATATTTTCTTAGTTGGTGTTCTGGTATTCAGTTTGGAGACGTATTGCTGCCAAGATGCTTTTTTGGCCGATTTTATTGTTTTGCGAGCTTTAGCTTGCATGTGTTTGGCATGGATAAGATTTTCTTTTGTTGGTTGTTTATTGAATTTTCGTAATGCAGATTTTCTTTTATTGATTGAAGTTTTAACTTCGTCATTAAACCAAGGTATGTTTCTTTTTGAAAAAGTCGAGGATTTAGGAATACATTTTTCAGCAATATCAATCAATTCATCAGTAAAATCTTGTATATCACTTGCAGTTTTAAAAAAGTTCAGGGTCGAGTTTTTCATTACATAATTGATTAAAGTTTTCCCAATTTGCTTTACTCAAATTCCATCTGGGGTGACGATCCTCATGGGTCGATGCAATTTCTTCAATTACTATCGGAAAATGATCGCTCCCATGGAGATCGTCCACAACAGACCAATCAAAATCTAGATAAATATTTGGAGAGCAAATTGAAAGATCTAAAGCAAAATAATTTCTTGTGGGAGAATGAAGATATGTTGGTTGTTTATCGTTAAATAAACATAAATCATTTTCAGCAATAAAATTTTCTATGATTTCTCCTTTGTCATTTGTATCCGAGCAATCCCATAATTTGCTGTGACTATTAAAATCTAATAATATATAAGGACTAGGTAATTGATTAGTTACATTTTCTAAATCTTGTTTAGAAAAATTTCAATGAGGTGGAAGGTAAACAGAACAAATCGTTATGGATTTGGATAAAGTGACGTTTACAGCAACAGCTTGTAAATTAGTGTTTACATCTATTTTCCTATGAGGAACATCAGATTTTACCAGGATTGATGTACCTCCTGATGCCTTCTGATTATCCGGTGTGATATGATTGTACATACTGTAACCTTTGAAATTAATATTATCTGTAGTTTTCAAAAAAGTTTCTTGGAGACAAATGACATTAGGAGAAAAAAGTGTACTTAAAATTAAAAGTTCGTTAAAATTGGCTTTCAGTCCTCGACAATTCCATTGAATTATTGACTTCTTATCCATGGTTGAATGGAGAGAAGATCAAAACAAGGAATTTAATCCTTTATCTTTTATTAGGCTTTGAGAACGTGGAAGGATCAACGTCCAACTCCATGTCCTCAAGGGCGCCGTACTGATTAGCCAGTTTTACTGGATCAGCAGACGCCCCTTTACTGTTTGGGTTTGATCCTTTATGCTTTTCTTTGCCGTTTTTTTCTTTTTGATCTGCTGTCCCCGACGTGGATCGGAAGTGAGATCTGCTAGAATGTTTGCCGTTAGGTTGTGAACTGGTCTGTGAAGTTTGTCTAGATTCTGTTCTTGAATGATGAGTAGATGTAGTAGGTTGTGACGATGTAGTAGGTTGTGAAGATGTAGTAGGTTGTGAAGATGTAGTAGGTTGTGAAGATGTAGTAGGTTGTGAAGATGTAGTAGGTTGTGAAGATGTAGGTTGTGACGATGTGGTTTTGGGTTTTACAGAAGAGGTAATAACTTTAGAATTGGGTTTAATTTCAAAATCTTTTTCGTTGAATTGTGTTGATGTTTCTTTTGTTTCAGGTTTACTGGCAAGGGATTTGACAACTTTGGCGAATGTGTTTTCTGGTTTGTTTTGTTGTATTTTCTTTGCTTCCAAATAGGTGACGTTTTGTGTAACTTTAATTTTCATGATTTCTTTTTCGGTTTTCCAAACTTCACAGACATTGGATTTAGACAAATGATCTTTTCCGCAGTTCACACATTTTGGAGAGTTCTTGCAGTTGGTAGTGTGATGGTCGATACCACCACACTTCTCACAAACAGATCCGTCAGGGACAGTACAATCATTTTCGTGGTGCCCAAACCTCTGACAATTGAAACAACGCAGAGGATTGGGCACGTAGATTTCGACCGGTATTATCCTGTAGAAGATTTTCAGCGATTTCGGCAAGGAAGTAGAGTTGAAAGTGAGAAGAAGTGTATTTGTTTCAATGAGATTTCCGTCTTTTTTTACTTTAAATCTTTTACACGCCGTTACACCTTGTTCTCGTGACAGAGACGTTCATATTAAAGAATTTGTTTACTTTTAGAAGGTTTTCGGTTTGTGTTTTTCTGTTGGTTTCTATTAAAAGTGTTCCATTTTTTAGTTTTTTTGACGTTTTTTGGCGTTCCAATTAATGATTCTATTTGTTTTTCAATTACGAAAGGAGAAAAGAGTTGTAACGGCTTTATCTTCCTTGCTCGAAAACACTAAAAATCGAGCGAAATTGTCATTTGCTTTGAAATTGAAAGTCGGTTCCGGGTCGTCATCAGATAAATCTAAAAATGCTCTTTTCCTAGTGTTGGATCCCATGGTGATAATTTTTGATTCGATAGCTATGCGCCCCACCCTCCTTGGAGCCCTACAAGGGGACGTTTAATGGAAATGGATCAACAGTTTCAGAGCATTTTAATTTGCCTGGACATAGCATCCAGGATTTTTCATTTATGCCTATTGATAAAGTTTCTGGAAATTGGAAAAGGCTTATGAAGGAAACTTCCTGGATGCACCGTCTTGGAACAATGACTCCTTTTGGGTTAAACTCCAAAATAATGTATTAGTCTTCATAAAGTTTTTACTGACTTTACCTGTGTTCGCATTGCAACTGCATTCCTGTCAGTAATTTGTATCTAATAATGATCCTTTATTTAGACTTTTTACGCCAACTGATGTGTTTCTATTTGACGTCGTCACCATTGACGTCGTGTGACGTCGACGTCATTTCCTGTCTACTTGTTTATTACACTTGATAAAGGCCAATAATGGCCGAAACGTTGTGTTAATAAATAAATAAAACCAATTTGAAGTTGTTTTCTGAAAAAATTTCATGATTACAATAATAATTCAAAGAGTGTGGCCTTGGTCCAAAGGTTATGCTAACAAATAAATCAAAGGACAATAACTTTTGGTAGGGGCATAATGCGGATGAGAAAAAATATGTGTCAGCTAATTTTCCATAGCAAATCCATATATGAAATTTCAAAACCCTAGCTTACACGGTTTTTAAGTTAATCCGGATGAAAAAAAATACGTGTCAGCTTATTTTCCATCAGGAATGCATATATGAAATTTCAAAATCATAGCATACACGGTTCTAAAGTTATGGAATGCATCACTTTTAGCATACATTACAATAGACACAAATTAACAAAATAACAAAGGGCCATGACTAAAATTTTGTCAAAAGTTAATCAGGTCATCTACTCATCACCACCAATCTTTTCATCAACTTTCAAGACTCTAGCTATAATAGTTTTTGAGATCTCTTGCTGACAAGATTTTATTAAAAAAACTTCAAAGGGCAATAACTCTTGAAAGGGGCATAATCCAGATGAGAAAAAAAATACGCATCAGCTTACTTTCCATCAGGAATGCATATATGAAATTTCAAAACCATAGCATACACAGTTCTAAAGTCATGCTATGCATCACTTTTAGCATTCATTACAATGGGCACAAATTACCAAAATGACAAAGGGCCATACCTCGCAAAGTATTTTTCGGAATTTTGTCAAAAGTTAATCAGTTCATATACTCATCACCACCAATTTACTCAACAACTTTCAAGACTTTAGCTCCAATAGTGTGAGATATTTTGCTGACAAGATTTTATTAAAAAAAATTCAAAGGGCAATAACTCTTGAAAGGGGAATAATCCGGACGAGAAAAAAAATACGCGTCAGCTAATTTTCCATGAGGAATCCATATAAGAAATTTCAAAACCCTAGCATACACGGTTCTAAAGTTATGCTATGCATCACTTTTAGCATACATTACAATGGGCACAAATTACCAAAATGACAAAGGGCCATAACTCACAAAGTATTTTTCAGAATTGTCAAAAGTTAATCAGTTCATATACTCATCACCACCAATATATTCACCGACTTTCAAGGCTCTAGCTCCAATAGTTTTTGAGATATTTTGCTGACAAGATTTTATTTAACAAATTTCAAAGGGCAATAACTCTTGAAAGGGGAATAATCCGGACGAGAAAAAAAATACGCGTCAGCTTATTTTCCATGAGGAATCCATATATGAAATTTCAAAACCCTAGCATACACAGTTCTTTAGTTATGCTATGCATCAAAAGCGTAACGGACGGACGAACGGACGAACGAACCAGAACCAATATGCCCCTCCAACGTTTTCAAAGTTGGGGGCATAATAAGTAAGTTATTGACAGAACACAAAATAGGCCATTTTTTACCTTTAACCTCTATGTATGACATTGAGCTTTCAGGTACCAAACTGGGTCATGCGTGCAACAGATCATCTCATGGTGGTTAACATTTCTACCTAGCAATTTCAAAATCCATCTAAAAATAAGTTATTGACCAAACACGAAAAAAGGCCCCTTTTTTACCCTTGACCTCTCTGTATGACCTTGACATTTTAGGTACCAAACTGAATCATGCATGCAACACATCGTCCCATGATAGTTAACATGTTTGCCAAGTAACTTCAAATTCTATTTAAAAATAAGCAAGTTATTGACAAAACCCGAAAAAGGCCCCTTTTTTACCTTTGACCTCTAAGTATGACCTTGACCTTTGAGGTACCAACCTGGGTCATGCGCGCAACACATAGCTTTATATTGGTTAACATTTCTGCCAAGTAATTACAAAATCCATCTCAAAATAAGGAAGTTATTGACCAAATACGAAAAAAGGCCCCCTTTTTGACCTTTGACCTCTAAGTATGACCTTGACCTTTGAGGTACCGACCTGCCTCATGTGCACCACACATCGTCTCATGGTTGTTAATAAATATGCCAAGTAATTTTAAAATCCGTCTCAAAATTAGAAAGTTATTGACCAAATACGAAAAAAGGCCCTCTTTTGACCTTTGACCTCCAAGTATGACCTTGACCTGTGAGGTACTGACCTGCCTCATGCGCACCACACATCTTATGGTTGTTAATAATTATGCCAAGTAATTTTAAAATCCATCTCAAAATAAGAAAGTTATTGACCAAATACGAAAAAAAGGCCCCTTTTTTGACCTCTGACCTCTAAGTATGGCCTTGACCTTTGAGGTACCGACCTGACTCCTGCACACCACACATCGTCTTATGGTTGTTAATATTTCTGCTAAGTAATTTTAAAATCCATCAAAAAATAAGAAAGTTATTGACCGGACATGATTTGCCAATACATATATACATACCAACAAACTTCCAAGGGAGATAATTAAAAAAGTATAAATGCGAGTTATAGTTCTTGTGCACTGCACGTCATCTAATGCTGATTAATATTTATACAAAGTTTCGTGAATATAGCTCGAACGGTTTTCAAGTTACAGAGCGGACACGAATGTGTGACAGACAGACAGACGGACAGACAGACGCCCGGGGAAAAAACAATATGTCTCTCCGAAAAAAAATTTTTCGGGGGAGACATAATTAAAAGAAAAATGGATTCACCTGACAATTTTCCTGCCATTTTTACGATCGTATAAGGGAGGAAACTTTCAGGATCTCCTAGCTGCTAAGGAGCAAATTATTTACCCTATTGATAAGGGAAACAAAAAGATTTACGAAAGAGTTCCCTACCCTACAAGTGTGTCCATTCCCAGTAATTTCAGTAGCTATGATAAGCCAAAATGGTCTCCGAGAGTGTGCGTGCTGCAAAGTCTCTGATCAGCCTGCGCTTCCGTGCAATCTGGTCCGAGTCTTCACGTTATATGGAAGGTTAACCCATTTTGTACCGGAAACCCCAAAAGGGATAAATTGGCAAACAGTGCAGGCCCAGATGAGACGCCGCGTACGCCGCAGAACGCGGCGTCTCATCAGGGCCTACACTATTTCCAGAAAGTTCAGCCATTTTCAAAAATCAGTTTCAAAGATACCGCAACCTGTCACCCCTAAATTTAGAAATGGACTCCTGCTATATATAAGGAGGAAGATTCCATTTGTTACGAAAAGGGTTAATGACCCGAAGCTACTTCATGCCGTCAAGAAAGGTTTTTGTTTGATTTGATGTTTAACGTCTCCGTCAACACTATAAAGGTCATTTTGGAGACGTTTCTTCCAATTTTGTGGGACTTTTACGCGACATTGAGATGAAATGACATCAAGCCCTGTCGCCCAACCAAGAAAGGTTCTGTTATGGCTAAATTTGTTTGCAGGCTTATTCGAGTCTTCGCTGAGAGCACATTTCATTTCGATAACACACCTGTGCGACATAGTGCTTTTTTCAAGCTCCAAAATGGCTATACTTTTCTGAAGAAAATCCATGATATTTTTCTTATTTACACCGCAATTATAGGTTGTGGGTGCTCGTTAGAATGCCTCAATAAACGAGAACCCACAACCTATGCCTTGGAGCAGCAATAAGAAAAATTGAGTTTTTAAAAGTAAAACTTATTTTAACTAGGATACCCACCTCAGGCTTAATGACTGCAGCATTTCCCTTATTCCCCGCAAAGAAATTTATGGTTCGTTCTGTATGTTTCGGTACTTCGTAGAACCGGTACCGGTATTTACCCAGTGACAAAAGCGCGGGAAAGCGCCCGAGAATCACGGATTAATCAGAATTCCCTTGCCCTCTAGATGGAGGGGTTAGGGAGGTGGGCCATCTGCCTTAAGCCTGAGGTGGGTATCCTAGTTAAAATAAGTTTTACTTTTAAAAACTCAATTTTAACTGTCGTCTACCCACCTCAGGCTTAATGACTGCAGAATTAGCCTTGGCGGGATGGAATCTCCAACCACATACAGAACGATCCTTTATTCCAGGGATAAATCCTGTAGAAACTTAGGATTCTAAAAAGATAAACAATGGAAATTGAGGAAGAAAACTAAATTTCCACCATTTCTATCCCTGGAACATCACTATCAGCTCCAAGTACCTTTTGAATGTGTCTTGCAAGGCCTCGGAAGATAGTCACCAGATTAGCATTGAGGATGAGGAAGACCAGACTGGCCCCCACCACTTTTTGAGCAGAAACCAATGGACCCATCAGTCGTAGGTTTTCTCCTTGTGTGTTCAAGTCTCGTAAATAGAACTTGGCAAAAGTCGAACAAGAGGACCACACGGCAGCTTTGATAACATCCTCAACTGGGGTTTTATTCAAGTAAGACCAAGAGGTTGAAAGGGCCCTTAGCTCATGAGCCTTAATCTTAAGCAAAGCTATTTTAGACTTAGACAATTTCTTATAAGCTAATCTAATAGTATAAGAAATCCATCCGGAGATAGATCCCTTGGTAATATTGTGATTTCCCTTCAAGGGAAGAAAAAGCCTTTTCCTGTCTTTCCGGATAGGCTCAGTCACTTTCAGGTAACGTTTTAAAGCCCTAACCGGGCATAAAAACCTGTTAAAGTCATTAAATTTAACTGTTCTGGCTAAATTTTGAACCAAAATATCATCCGGGCAAATGGATGGTAATTGATTTTTTGCCAAAAAACCTGGTTGTGTCCTTAAAGAAACAGAACCATCTGACTGATTGAATCTGAGATGTCCTGAATCCATGGAGAAAGCATGAATCTCACTAACACGTCTTGCTGTTGCCATGGCAAGCAGAAAAAACTGTTTTCAGAGTGAGATGGAACCTAGAAGCTTTATGCAAAGGTTCATACGGTTCAGAACATAATGAAGAAAGGACACAAGAAAGGTCCCATTTCGGAGCTAAAGACCTTTGAACAGGCCTCTGTAATTCAAATGACCTTATAAGTTCTGAAATGATAGGGTCAGATCCAATGTTTATGTCAGATGTGAATTTCAAAGTATTAGAGATAGTAGATCTGTAACCTTTGATAGTACTGACTTGACATTTTTTCTCCGTGAATAAATGTAGCAAAAAGTCTGCTACTTCCATCGGAGATGGATTGAAAGGATGAGTTTCCCTGCGACTACACCAATCGGAAAAGACTTTCCATTTGGCGTCATAAACACGCCTGGTAGACAATCGCCTTGCCTGAGCAGCGTGTCTGGCAACATTCGCCGAAAAGTTTCTATCCGTAATGGATCGGCGGATAAACTCCAAGCGTGAAGTTTTAGACTTCCCACGTTTTGACGAACGAATTTCTGACCTACTTGTGTAAGCAAATTCTGCACCGAGGGAATCCGAATTGGAGGTGCTACGAGTAACCGAAGTATGTCTGGAAACCAAGACATTTCGGCCCAAAGAGGAGCTATCAGCACAATGTTGCAATGATGTTGACGAATCTTGTTGATTATCGCCGGGATCAGTGCAAACGGAGGAAAAGCATACGCATGCATTCCGTCCCAGTTCATTGACATTGCGTCTATCGCCAGAGCATTCTCGTCTGGGATGGGAGACACATAGAGAGGCAGTTTCTTGTTGAGACGAGTTGCAAACAGATCTATGTTCGGAAAACCCGTCATCGACAGAATTAAATTGCAAATCGTCTGATGCAAGGTCCATTCTGTCGCAATTGGCTTGGAAAGACGACTTAGCCTGTCTGCCAATATGTTCGATTTCCCTGGTATATGTCTGACCAGAAGATTTATGCCTTCCTGATTGCACCAAAGGAGTGTATCCCACACCTCCATGCACAGAGACGGAGAATGGATGCCCCCTTGTTTCTTCAGGTACGAAACTACTGAAGAGTTGTCTGTGGCAATCAGTACTGTTGAATTGGTGACATACTGATGACATTGTTTTAGAGCAAGCAATATTGCTTTCATCTCTAGGATATTGATATGAAGAACTGATTGGTCTGGAGGCCAGACTCCATGACACAGAAGTCCTTCCGGTTCGAGATGGGCTCCCCATCCAGAGAGACTCGCATCCGTGAACAGAGTGTGAGTAGGAAGAGACGGTTTCAGCGTTACACCCGAGCTGAAACGACCCTTGTTGTTCCACCATTCTAAATGCTTCCTGATCGAAACATTGAGAAGAATGGGATGCTCCAATGGAAGAACATGAGGCTTCCACTGAGCAAACAAAGCCATTTGAAGCGGACGTAAGTACAATCTGCCCAGTACAACAAACTGGGCTGCTGCACTGAGTTTTCCCAGAAGAGACAGAAAGACTCTTGCTGAGACCTGCTCTTGAACCTTGAACCATCGTAATAGTTCCAGAATGCCCTGTATTCTGTCTAACGGCACCCGAACTATATTCCTTTGTGTAAAAAATTCCATTCCTATGAACACAAAGTTCTGAGATGGTACTAAGTCCGACTTCTCTTCGTTGATTATCAGTCCTAGGGATGTAATCAACTTGACTGTAAACTGTCGATCTCTCAGAATTTCCTGACGAATCTGATTTCTGACCAACCAGTCGTCCAGGTACGGAAACAGTACAATTGCCCTCTTCCGTAGATAAGATGCTACAGCAACCATCAAACGGGTGAAGACATACGGACTTGTTGCAAGGCCAAACGGAAGAGCCTTGAACTGATAAGTTTGACCCTTGAGACAGAATCGGAGGTACTTCCGAGACTGTCTGTGAATGGGAACATGTAGATATGCATCCGTAAGGTCTAAGGAGATCGCCCAATCGTTGGGTTGGATCGCCTGTCTGACTTTGTTGGCTGTCTCCATTTTGAACGACTGAACTTCCAGAAAAGTATTCAGTCTGGACAGATCTATCATAAGTCGTAATTTTCCGTTTTTCTTGGGAACTAGGAAAATACGAGAATAAAAGCCTGGACCTTCCGGCTCTATCATCTCCACTGCCCCTTTGAGTAGGAGTTTGTTGACCTCTTCTTCCAAAGACCGACTTTCGGTCTGATGAAGAAAGATTGGCGTTGGAGAAAGAAGAGGTTTGCTGATGAAAGGTATTTTGTACCCTTTTTTACAACAGAGAGGACCCATGAGTCCTCTGTTATTTCTCCCCAACGATTTTGAAAGTGGGCCAACCGTCCTCCTACAGGAAGGTCCTTTCTTGAAAGGGACAGTGGAGGGAGTGTATCATTGTCGAGAAACGTTAGAGGCACCTTCTCGGGAGGGGGTGTACTGACCCCTTCCTCGAGAGCTTGAGCCTCCACGGCGAGAGCCTCTCCTAGGACCACCTCTATTCTTATGATTGAGAGGTCTAGTAGAGGAAGATGAATCCCTATGTGCAGACTTCTTTTGGCATTTAGGAATCTTAAAGCCAGAAGTAGAAGCCTGCTTACTCTGTGCAACAGAGGAAGCAATGAAACTCTGCTGTTGAGATTCAGAATTTAGTTTCTGAAAATCAGTAATCATTCCACCAAAGAGGAATTCAGCTGAGATCGGAACCGAGCGAAGCTTAGTCTTCGTGGCTTCCGTCAGAATCTTAGACCTTTCAATGGCAGCCTCCCTTCTAGCTTGCAGGAGTTCGACTGCCAAAATCACTGCCATAGAGGAAGAGTGCTTCAAGCAACTAACAATAGAGCTGAGTAACCTCTTCAGCATCGGAGCATCCAAGTTGTCTGACTCCAATGCTTGAACTGAAGCAGCAGTGAAAAGGTCTGCATAAGAGTTAATGGAAACCATGTTCCTAGCTTGACGCTCCATAGTCTCCAAACTCTTGACTGGCAAATTGGCATTCCCAGAGGATATCAGATCCAGTAGAGAAGCATCTGTATCAATTTTAGGAACACTGTCGGGAAACAACTGACCGTGTGACCGGTAATGTTTCACGTTTATACCAAGATCTCTCTCCAGAGATTTATTGGTAACCCAGCCAGGTTCCAGCTTAACCTTCTTATCGATCAGTGATTGAAAGACATTTACAACGTCTTGATCAATAAGGACTGAGGGAGAGAAGCTGAGCTCTTATCCTCAGATGGGTTAAGTGCATCCAGTGTGGACCTAGGCCTCTGAAGAGTCTCCGAGGACTCCTTCCTGGGGCAAAATTCGGAGGGAAGTAAGCTCATAACCTCCTGAATTGCCTCGGCAAAAGAAATGATACCTTCCTCTTCCTCTTCAGAATTGGAAGAACCTCTGTCAAACCGAGTTTTCTTTGCCAAATTAGAAGAGGCTTTATGGGGTGAACCAGCTCTGCTCTCACCCTCAAATTCATTATTGACCACCCTGATGGAGAGATTATCATCCCTATCCGAGCTTGAAGATAAAGCTCTAGCACGATCCTTATGGCGAGTACCATAGGAATGCCTACGTCTCTTATGACTTCTAGAGACAGAAGAACGATTGTGAGACTTCTTCTTATGGCGCCTGTGCCTATCACAAGAGGTAGACCAGTCCGAACTGATTGAACTAGACCTCGAATACGAGTCAGAACTTGAACTCGTATGATGATGGCGTTTAAGGCGTCTAGATCTAGAGTTTTTTCTCTTCACTCTCGATCTATGCCTTCTATGAGGCGTGTGACGATCCCGTGAACTCGATCTGTGTTTAGATCGATCACGAGATGTCCTTCTTGGCGATCGGTGCCGATCTGACCGTTTCCGAGAATGGCGCCGTGATGACTGTCCCGGTGCCCGGTGGCGAGATGATCTGCCTGGTGAACGGTGACGAAATGAACGTCCCGCCGAAGGTTGCCGGGATGACCGGTCCCGGGAACGTTGCCGGGAAGTGGACCGACCCACTGACCGGTACCGGGATGTAGACCGGGTTACCCGGTCCGGGTACCGATGTTTGGACGATCGATCTTTGGATTTGGGCCGAAATGACCGGTCGCGAGAATCCCGGCCCGGTGACCGGCCAGATTCCCCGCCCGGTGACCGGTCAGATTCCAAAGAATCTGGTCCCGAGGACGAGGAAAGACTATCCCCAGACTTGGCGTTGGGTGTTCTTTCTGTCCTCTTGTCCGCAGACACTTGGGTGGAAGACCCACCGGGTCGATCTTGAGTAGATTGACGTGTGTCTATCGGGGAATTTTCCCGGTTCTCCCGGTAATTCTCCCCCGATGCGGACGCAGTCTGAGAAGGGTTCTCAGATTGGGACTGCTTGGGAGCAGTCTCGGACTGCTTAGTTGCAGTTCCGGAGCCTGACTGCTTGGAAGCGGCTCCCTTCTTGCCCATCTTCTCTTTAGTGGAACGTCTTCGCTTGTACGACCGTCGGTTTACGGCAAGCGTCCACACTAAGCTCGTCCACAGTTTGCAAGTGGCACAGCGTGACTCAAAACTGCAATGAGAGCATGTAAAACAAGAAGAATGATTGTCCCAGGAAGCTTTTAAATGTCCACAAGAGCCGCGGATTTGGGACATTGAAGGACAAGAACAAAACAAACAATAACGAAAAAGGTCACGAAATTATGTGACAACAAGAAAAGAAGTTAAAAGCAGAAATTCCTGCTAAATTAACTATATGAAGAAAGGAAAACAAATACCAACATTTCCAGCGAGGGAAAAACAGCGTACCATCCGAGTAAACAACAAATATTAGAAATTAAAATCCAATATCTGAAAACACATCCGAATTGGTCACGCGCAAAGGGAATTGATTCTCGGGCGCTTTCCCGCGCTTTTGTCACTGGGTAAATACCGGTACCGGTTCTACGAAGTACCGAAACATACAGAACGAACCATAAATTTCTTTGCGGGAAATAAGGGAAATGCTGCAGTCATTAAGCCTGAGGTGGGTAGACGACAGTTAAAATAATGTTTACCCCTGTAAACCACTGTTTTCTCTATAGTGGGGTTTAAGGTGTCTTCATTTCACAGACTTGTTAACCTGATGTTCGAGAACCCTTTTCGCTGGCCGCGAACCACAGATTGAGATCATTACTTCTATGCGATATAATGCTGTTATCCTTGACTTAAGGGGAATGGGTACACCTTCAGGGGAGGCAACTCCTGCAAAAGTATTTTTGTCTCCCATGTCAATAGGTGTCAACTCTTAAAGGAAAGAATTTGCTCCAGAGGAGCAAATTCTTTCCTTTAAGAGTTGACCCCTTTTTCAGTGGGACAGGGTTTATAGAAAAGCGAACAGGAAGTCCCGAAAGTTGTCTCCCTTTGAAAAATGGCGGAAAAATCTGCCAGGTGATCCCATTCCCCTTAAGGTTCCTCACTAGTTGTTTCACAACATTTGGTGTGTTGAATTTTGCTTGTTTGTTTGTATTGCAGTTAAAACGGCCCAGTCAACACTGTTTATGTCATTTTTGAGCCGGTTAGTTTACCTATCCACATTTTTCCTGGGCCGGCTTATACGTAATCAGTACAGTGCACATTCTTTCGCCAGAAACTGACAATTGTCGTCCTTGAAACAGCGGAATGGAAAGAATGGCCGTAGGAAAGATTTCATGATCAATCTCCACGAAAGAATGTTGCCGATCCAGGCAGGTATCGAACCCGCGTCCTCCTGATCACCAGTCAGACGCGCATCCGACTGAGCTACCGAGGCCGGCGTTTGCAAAGGTACGGGTTGTCATGAACAGCAGGATAATGGTTAAGATGCTTAAATCACACACAACTGTCGACTGCTTGGCCCCCGCCCATCGGGGCTTGAAGAAATAGATGAGCAGCATGATGCTTCCACACAGAGCTGAAACTGACCGCACACGAGTACTGGTAAACCGCTTAGAGGATCTAAGCCGATCCAGGAAAAGCGGTGCGAGTCGGACTGCCCATGCTTATAAACCTCATTGGCTTCATTGGGTGACAGGGCTTGAGATGACATTTAATCTCAATGTCGAGTAGAAGACCCACAAAATTGGAAGCAACGTCTCCAAAATGACCTATACAGTGTTGACGGGGACGATAAATCTCAAATCAAACAAACAAAAACCGTCGACCGTTATGTCGTCTGCTGATTACTTTAGAAGCCATTGTTGTAAATATTGTGAACCCTGCATGCAAAATATTTTAAACGTTTGTTTTCTTTGATTTCAGGTTTAACGTCCCCGTCAACTCAAGTCATTTTGGAGACGTCGCTTCTTGTGGAAGTTATACCAGACATTAAGATGAAATGACATCTCAATCTCTGCCGCCCAATGAAACCAACAGGGTTTATATGTATGGACGGTCCTACTCGCACCACTTTACCTGGGCAGGCTAAGACCCAGTAAGCGGTTTACCAGTACTCATGTGTAGTCGGTTTCAACTCTGCCTTGAAGCATCATGCAGCCCAATCTATTTCTCCAAGTCCCGATGGGCGGGGCAACTTAAACGTTTGCAAGAAGATGCAGCAGATGACAAACAGATGACATCTTCAGATGCTTTTCTACTTTGTGACATATGGTAATCTCAAATTTTCAGTGGTTATTTCATATTTACAAATCTTTTGCCTCGACTTAGTCTTGGAATCTATCTTTTTCTATCCATCCAGCCGGCGGATGAAAACCCGAAGTTCCTGAAGACCGACTTTCAATCGCGAACCTTGACATCCACATGTGACCGGTAATTTGGAATTTGCACAGTGCCCCAGTAACTGAAAACTGCTCTTATTAAGAGGAATGGGAACACCCAGCAGATTTTTTCCGCCATTTGTCAAAGGGAGACAACTTTCGGGACTTCCTGTTTTCTAAAAGCCCTGTCCCACAGAAAAAGGGGTCTACTCTTAAAGGAAAGAATTTGCAAATACTTCAAGAGTTGACCCCTATATATTGACATGTGAAGACAAAACGTGCTTTTGCAGGAATTGCCTCCCCTGAAGGTGTACCCATTCCCCTTAAGCGGAAGAGCTTCTTGCAGCAATGAATGAGCAGCCACACGACAAAGGGAAACTTAGCATTTTCCATCGTATAATCGACACACAGTCAAGTATGCGTTCGCAGTAGACTAGGGCTGGATGCGTTATTTTTTGCTTGAAGCTAGCACAAGGTCTTTTCTTCATATCTATGCGCGGGCCCCCGCCCATCGGGGCTTGAAGAAATAGACTGGGCCACATGGTGCTTCCACGCAGAACTGAAACACACTGCACATGAGTCCTGGTAAACCGCTTAGAGGTATAAACCTGCCCAGGCAAAGTGGTGCGAGTCGGACCACCCATGCATATAAACTCTATTGGTTTCACTGGGCGGCAAGGCTTGAGATGTCATTTTATCTCAATGTCGTCGCCCCCGCCCATCGGGGCTTGGAGAAATACATTGGACTGCATGATGCTTCCACGCAGAGCTGAATCTGACCACACACGAGTACTGTTAAACCGCTCAGAAGGACTACGCCAACCCAGGCAAAGCGGTGCGAGTCAGATCGTCCGATGAATACAAGCCTTCTCGTTTCATGGGGCGGCAGGGCTTAGAGATGTCATTTCATCTCCATGTCTGGTAAAATTTCCACAAAATGGGAAGTAACGTCTCCAAAATGACCTAAATAGTGTTGACGGGGACGTTAAACACCAATTCAAACAAAACAAAAAAAAATCAATGTCTGGTAAAAGCCCCGCAAAATTGGAAGAAACATCTCCAAAATGACCCAAATAGTGTTGATGGGGACGTTAAACCTCAAGTCAAAGAATCAAAAGAAAAAAATACTCACAGTAACTTAAATGGTGCAATTGGTCATCAGCCCAGAGCCCCATCACCAGAACAAACACCACACCGAATGTAAAGCAAGTGAAACTGAAAAAGAAAAAAAAGACATCTAGCTACCCCAAGTTGTCAGACTTGGTGGCTCCGTCGGATTCGTGCTAGACTGGCGGTGACGAAGCCATGGGTCCGATCCCTGACGTGTCGGCAACACCCTTTCGTAGAGGTTGATCGTGACTTCCTCGCCTTCCATTCTCTCCCATTTTGAAAACTCACTTATGCATATACAATGTAAATTTTCACTCTGAGAATCGAAAATTTTAAGATGTATATTTTTCTTATTTCTGCTAAAAATATGGATTGTGGGTACACGTTAGAACCGCCTCGTCGAGGCGGTTCTAACGAGTACCTACAATCTACATTTTATATGGATTGTGGGCACACGTTAGAACCGCCTCGTCGAGGCGGTTCTAACGAGTACCCACAATCTACATTTTAGAGCAGATATAAGGTTTACCCCTGTAACCAAAGTTTTACTATATTAAAGTGGGGTTCAAGGGGGTCATAATTTTGTAGGCGTGTTTTCGTGATGCCTTTCCGCTGTTTCAAGAAGTAGAATCGTCACTTTCTGGAGAAAGAGTGCGCAGTCTACTGTTTAACCGCTTTTGTTTAAGTCCGTCTCCGAAAAGGAAACAAGAGGGCCATAATCATGATAATGGCACTAGATCGCTCACGCGATCCTTGTTTTTATCACGAAAACACGCCTATAAAATTCTGATCCCTCGAACCTCACTTTATATAGTAAAACTGGGGTTTACAGGGATAAACCTTATTTTTCTTATTTCTGCTCTAAAATATAGATTATGGGTACTAGAGTACCTACAATCAATATATAGAGCAGAGTGAGTGAGTGTGAGTTTTACGTCTCACCAACAGCTAAGGTCATACGGAGACGGGACCTCGGTTTAAAGACTCATCCGAAGAAGCCCGGGATCGATCCTGCGATCCCTGGTTTACAAGGCGAGTAGCGTCACCATTACACCACGGAGGCTTCTAATATTTAGAACAGAAATAATGAAAATATCAATTTTTCATCTTAAAATTTCAATTTTTCGGCGGTAAAGTTTACAATGCATTTGTATAGGCGTGTTTTCGTAATGTTCAAATAAAATAGAAGGTAACATAATATGGAGTAGAGGGTTAGAGCAATTTTTGCTTGACAGTGACGCAAGTAACATTTCTGTGAAATTATTTCAAAATCATTCTAGAAGTCATTTTAAGGGATTTATATTGTTAGCTCTGGTGGCTATCATATTGTGGTTCAACTGCATTTTGAGAATCACCCATGAAACATTCCTTCGAATTCGTTTACTTTTTGAGGATGATGTTTTAAACAGTCCCCTTCCTTTGACAAAAGAAGGCCGACTTGTATGTCACTATCTGGGCAACTTGTGTGAACATTGAGGGGGCCAGGTCCTGATAAACCAAACGGAGATAAACCGGCTCAGCCTAACTTGCAATGACTCATGATGACAAAGGTGGAGGTGGTGGTCGCATCAGGTTTGTTTGTTTGATTTGAGGTTTAACGTCCCCGTCAACACTGTAAAGGTCATTTTGGAGACGTTACTTCCAATTTTATGGAACTTTTACCCGACATTGAGATGAAATGACATCTCAAGCCCTGCCGCCCAATGAAACCAATAGGGGTTATTAGCATGGACCGTCCGCCTCGCACCGCGGTTCCTTGACAGGCTTAGATCCTCTAAGCGGTTTACCAGTACTAGTGTGCGGGCCGGATTCAGCTCTGCGTGGAAGCATCATGCAGCCCATATATTTCTTCAAGCCCCTATGGGCGGGGGCAGGGGGTCGCAACAGAAGCTAGACTTATGAGTTGACAATACAAAGCTGACTTGTATGTCACTATTTGGGTACCTTGTGGACATTGAGGGTCAGGTCATGGCACCAGTCGGGAGATTAACCGGCTCAGTCTAACTTACATTGCCTCGTGATGACAAAGGGCAGTTCCTAGTACTGATTTCACACCATCTTTACCGAGTACTTAGTCGGTCTGATGACACCTCCATACCCTTTGCAGACACCCCATATAAGAAGTTACCATTTTATTCATAAAATACCCCCACATGACTAAGATATTGTTAAGATTATCATTCTGAGCAAATTCGATGGCCCTTAACTTTAACCTCAAGAATGTTCACAAAGTTTTTCTACTTTTTTACCTACTGACCTACTACATGTTTGATGTTTGACACAACATGACCTATATTCGAAGCTGACCGAGATACTGTCATGATGATCATTCTGAGCAAGATTGATGATGGTTGAAAAACTGACCTCTATAATGTTCCCAAGGTTTTTGTATGATTTGACCTTCTGACTTCCTTTTTACATTTTGACTGACATGACCGATATTCAAACTTGATCGAGATATTGTCCAGATGATCATTCTGAACAAGTTTGATGATGGCTGGACCAAAACTTTGGCCTCTAGTGTTCACGAGATTTTTCTACAATTTAACCTACTCACCTGCTTTTTGACCAGACATAACATGTTAGAATTTGAGCGAGATATTGCCAAGATGATCAATCTGGGCAAGTTTGATGATGATTCGATTAGAACTCTGGCCTATAGAGTGTTTTTCCATGGTTTGACCTACTGACCTACTTTTTGACCAGCCATAATCCATATTCGAACCTGTCCAAGATATGTCAGGATGATCATTCTGAGCAAGTTTGATGACGGCTGAACCAACATTGTGGTATCTATAGAGTATTCAGAAGAAAAGTCGCACGGACGACGCACAACGACACCAGACATAGCACGATCACAAAAGCTCTCATGACCTTCTGCATGTCAGGTGAGTTAAGAACATCAAGGTCAAAAGAATCTACAATGAAATCGCGAAAGAAAATATGGGGTAAACGTCTTTTTAAGCAGCTTAACTAAATGTAAAAAAAGAAACAAGAGGGCCATAATGGCCTTGGATCGCTCACCGGATCCATATTGTACAAATGAAATGAAGGTAATGTATGGTGGATAAGAGGTTATGAGCAATTTGCGTTGGCGGTGACCCAAGGATCATTTCTGTGAAATAAATTCAAAATCAGTCCGGATGTTTAAGAGTATAGGGGTCAGTTTGAGGTTTGCATTTTGAGGTTTGAGATTTTTAGCTCTTGTAGCCATCATGTTCAGTGGAGCAAAATCTACTGGTTAAGGAGAAGCCATTTAAGTTTTTTTTTGTTTCATTTTTGCTCTGGCGGCCATCTTGTTCAACTAAGGCGGAATGACTTGAGGGTCACCCAAGGAACCTTCATGTGATTGTTTTCGAAATCCATCTACTGATTAAGCAGGAGTAGTTGTTTGAAGGTTTTTTATGCCCCCCCCCCCCCCCCCACCCCCGACAATCTTTGATTCGGGGGCATATAGTATTTGCCCTGCCTGTTTGAAAGTCCGTCCGTCTCAAACTTTAACCTTGATCATAACTTCAAAAGTATTTGACCTAGCCCCATGAAACTTCAGTTATTTACCATCACAAGGGCTACATTCTGACCAAGGGCCATAACTCTTACCATTTTTTTGCTGAATTATCTCCCCTTGAAATTTTACAAAAACTAATTTTGATCATTACCTCAAAAGTATTTGACCTAGCTCCATGAAACTTCACACACTTATCATCAAAAGGGCTACATTCTGCCCAAGGGACATAACTCTTATAATTTTTGGCTGAATTTTATCCCCTTGAAATTTTACAAAAACGTTAACCTTGATCATAACTTCAAAAGTATTTGACCAAGCCCCATGAAACTTCACACACTTATTCACATCACAAGGGCTACATTCTGACCAAGAACCATAACTCTGTTGTCATTTTTGGCTGAATTATCTCCCCTTAAAGTTTTGCAAAAACTCAAATTGGCTCCCATGGGGGGCATTGGTCTCCTATAGTGACAGCTCTTGTTTTATTTTAGCTCTGGTGGCCATCTTGTTTATCCAAGTGGAACGGCTTGAGGAATTTTGGTAGAGGGTCACCAGAGAAACATTCATGTGAATTTATTTCAAAATCAATCCTCTGGTTAAGAAGGTGAACTCATTGTAAGGTTTTATTATTTTAGCTTTGTCGGCCAACTTGTTCGTCTGAGCGAAACGGTTTGTAGCGATTTTGGTAGAGGGTCACCCAAGGAACATTCCTGTGAAATTTTCTGGGGCCAAAAATGTCCCAAAATTGGTGCTAGCAAAACGTGCTGGAAACAGTGAAAGTCGCCAGTGCGAAACCCCTAAGGTTCCTCAATACATTTGCACAAGAAAAATATAGGTGCCAGATTTGCAAGTTAATTTTTCCCAAAATATGATGAGGATTTCCTTTTAAAATGCCTGTTCCAGAAAAAGGTTTGGAGGTACCAACAGTTATAACAGCAAGTACTATCTTGCATTCGCAACATCCCTGTGCCCTTGAAAATAAATGCAATTCTGTATTTTTTTCACTTTTACCAGGAAAAAGTGAAACCGCTTTCTAGACTTTTAAAAGTTACTAAATCAGCTGCAGATCAATAGTTTCCATCAAATACTAGCGACTCGGACAATACTTTCTATCAGAAAGTCTACCCGAATTGAAAACCAGATTTTTTTTTTTGACATGTTTATTCTTTATGGGCGCCACCATCTTTTTTTGCGCTAAATCTGAAATGCTCAGATTTCATCAATCATCCCTTCCACATTTTATTTTGCCCATCATCAATGAATATACCTTGAAAAGTCAAGCTATGTAGCCTTCTTCCTGTATATAGCATAAAGACATCGCCTATCTTGGAAGCCTGTCATCACTGATAAATTATTGTAGCTGTCAAACTGAGATTTCCATCTTGCCAAGCAAAAACGTATTCATACGCCTTGGAATTGATTTCGCAAAAACAACAATAGTACACCATTATTTTTAATTTAAAATACAATATTCATATTTGAAACTGTCTTGCAACTAATTTCACGTACTTTCTAACATAATTTGTTCGTTAATTTATGAATAGTATGTATTCATTTCCGAACTAGTTTTTACGTGTAACTTTGTAATGTTTGTGTTGTTCGGCCCAGCTACAAGTAAACAAGTTGAAAAAAGTAAATTTTTGAAACTTTTTTCATCAAAGCATTGGGCTTCTATGAGTTTTTACAAGCCTACACATTGGTAAATAGGTGACAACAGATCATTAATTGGATTAGATAAATATAGACATTGTGTTGTGCAGCAGTTCACCTGTCCAGACACCAATTATTTGTTTATGGTGACCCATGTGAACCAATGTAACAAACCAATGGGTAAAAATCATTTCTATAACATTACAGTTATTGGCGGTGATAAGAAACCTTTTGGACAAAGTTTCTGGTGCTGAACAGGCTGCTTTCAGTCATTTAGTTCAAATAAGGGGATAAACTGTCATTTTTTAAGTTTTTGATTTAATTCACGTATCAAAGCACACATCCTGTAAACACAATCAATAACACAGTGAAACTTTGATGCAGTGATTACATAAACCGTTATAAATTGCATTAATGAAATATATAAAATGAAATACTAAAAGCACCGAAGGAGGGCAATCATTTTACAAGCAAATAGCAAGAGATTTCAACACCTCAACCCAATCAATGAGCTTGTTACCAAATTGGTAAAACTGGTCTTTTTGGATACCGTACACTGAATTTAAAAACAGTACCATATGATGGATGGATGGATATTTTGTTTATAGACGCTCAACCCTAATAGGGCATATAGCGTCTAAAAATAATTAGGTATTAGATATAAAATTGTTATTGAAGTTTAAAAGTTAAAATATTAATGATTACAGTTTGTTAAAAAGTCCGATTTCTTTAAGAAAATTGATTAATTGATAAGATGGTATGTCGTTAAAAAGATCTTTCATTGTTGTAACATTAAAATATTTTGAGCGTATATGATGATGGATGGATGGATGTTTTGTTTAAAGACGCTCAACCCTAATAGGGCATATAGCGTCTAAAAATAATTAAGGTATTAAATATGAAATTGTTATGAAAATTTAAAAGTTAAAATATTTACTATTACAGTTTGTTAAAAAGGCCGATTTCTTTAAGAAAATTGATTAATTTACAAGAGGGTATATCGTTAAAAAGCTCTTTCATTGTTGAAACATTAAAATATTTTGTGCGTATATGATGAAATTCTACACATGAAATGAGAAAGTGTTTAACTGTGAACGGTTCGTTACAAGATATGCAGAAAGGTGCTTGTTCGTTTTTTAATATAAAGGAATGAGTGAGCCGTGTGTGGCCAATGCGGCATCTTGTGATTTTCGTCTGATCTTTCCTACTATAATTCGAAAAAGAGCATTTGCTATGAAAATTTGGTTGTATTTTATTTAATTTATTATTGATTTCTTTTTCCCAAATAGATTGACATTTGTTATTTATATATTTATTTATGTTGGATTTAAAATCTGAATGCGGAATTTTAAAATTAGTTATATTTAACGACAATGCCGATTTGGTCTCTAAATCTGCTAACTCATTTCCACGGATATTTACGTGACTGGGAAGCCAGCAGAATACGATCTCCTTTGAGACGGAAAGGTAATGATATTTTCTTAAAATTTGTTGAATCAAGGGGTTTCTGTGATGTTGATCTTTGAGAGATTTCAATACAGAAAGAGAATCTGAATAAATGATAAAATGCCTTTCAGGTTGATCTCTAATGTGATAAAGTGCGATATCAATTGCTTTCGCTTCAGCAGTAAAAATAGAGCTGTTATCAGGTAATCTAATGCTGTCAGTGAAATTTGGACTAATGACAGAACAAGCAACTTTCTCATCTTGTTTCGAACCGTCAGTGTAAATGGATATATGAGGTTTAAAATTCGATTTGATTTCTAAAAATTCGTTCTTAAAAATATGTGATTCTACTTCGGATTTCTTATTTTTGTTTAAGTCTAAAATTATCTTTGGGGAGTTTAACGTCCATGGTTGTTTAGATGGTAAAGAGAAAGACTGAATATTGTTTATATTAATATTGGCCTCTTCGAGTAATGGTTTAATTCTTAGGCCAAGAGGTTTTATCGCTGATGGTTTATTGTTATAAAATCTTTCATAGTTAGGGTTAAAAACAGAGTCATATGCTGAATTACGTGGATTTGCGGCTAATTTTGTAACATACTGAAGAGACAATTTCTCTCTTCTAACGTAAAGTGAAGGTTCATTTGATTCAGCATAAAGACTTTCAACAGGTGAAGTGCGAAATGCACCTAGTGCTAGACGTATACCTTGATGATGTATAGTATCCAAAGATTTTAAATAAGATTTCCTAGCAGATCCATAGACTATGGAGCCATAGTCCAATTTGGAACGAATTAAAGATCTATAAAGATTTAAAAGAACAGTGCGATCTCCTCCCCAGTCGGAACTGGACAGGACTTTAAGAATATCAAGAGCTTTTAAACATTTAGCTTTTAAAGCTTTGATATGGGGAATAAAAGACAATTTGTTATCGAACAAAAGACCCAAAAACTTCGCTTCAGTGACGACTGGAATTGGACTGCCGTAAATAGTTAGAACAGGATCTAAATGTAACTTTCGTATTTGACAGAAATGAACACACTGAGTTTTTGTTTTAGAAAATTTAAAACCATTTTCTGTCGCCCAAGTTTCTATATTATTCAAACACCTTTGCAGTTTAAATTCAATGGTTTCCATATTTTTGGAACGATAAAAAATTCCAAAATCGTCAACAAAAAGCGAACAATCTGGGTCTTTTACACATTTAACTATATTATTAATTTTTATGCTGAACAAGGTTGGTGATAAAATACTACCTTGTGGTACACCTTGTTCTTGATCAAATGTGTCCGATAATGTATTTCCTATGCGAACATTAAATGTTCGATCGGACAAGAAATTTTGAACAAAAAGTGGCAATCGGCCTTTAAGGCCCAAGTTGTGTAAATCTTTCATGATGCCATATTTCCAAGTCGTATCATAGGCCTTTTCTAGGTCAAAGAATACAGCTACGACATGTTCGTTTTTAATAAAGGCATCACGTATAAATGATTCTAAGCGAATCAAATGATCGTTAGTAGAGCTGTTTTTTCTAAATCCAGCTTGAAATTTAGTGATAAGCTGATTCGATTCTAAGAACCAAACCAGCCTATCATTAATCATTCTCTCCATTGTTTTACATAAGCAACTTGTCAAAGCAATAGGTCTGTAATTAGTGGCTTCAGTATGATCTTTATTAGGTTTCGGAATAGGAATAATGGTAGCTTTTCTCCAGTGTTCAGGAAACTTTCCAGTGATCCAAATATCATTCAAAATATTTAATAATGTTTCCAATGCCTTGTTGGGTAAATGTTTCAAAATTTGATAGTGTATGTCATCAGGGCCAACAGCAGTATCATGAGATTTATGGAGAGCATCTAATAATTCTTTAGTAGTGAAAGGTAAATTATATTTTTCGTGATTTAATGAGGAAAAATTTAAATTCTTTTTCTCTTGTTCTTGTTTAATATTTTGGAAACTTTCTGAATAATTTGAGCCAGGAGTTTTTCTGAAAATTTTCCCCCAAGGCATTGGAAATGTCTTTAGCCGTTGAACATATATTTCCGTTCGATTTGATATGGACATGTTTATTTGATTTGTTTTTGCCACTAATTTTTCGAATCATGTCCCATATTTTCTTAGTTTGTGTTCTGGTATTCAGTTTGGAGACGTATTGCTGCCAAGATGCTTTTTTGGCCGATTTTATTGTTTTGCGAGCTTTAGCTCGCATATGTTTGGCATGGATAAGATTTTCTTTTGTTGGTTGTTTATTGAATTTTCGTAATGCAGATTTTCTTTTATTGATTGAAGTTTTAACTTCGTCATTAAACCAAGGTCTGTTTCTTTTTGAAAAAGTCGAGGATTTAGGAATACATTTTTCAGCAATATCAATCAATTCATCAGTAAAATCTTGTATATCACTTGCAGTTTTTAAAAGTTCAGGGTCGAGTTTTTCATCACATAATTGATTAAACTTTTCCCAATTTGCTTTATTCAAATTCCATCTGGGGTGACGATCCTCATGGGTCGATGCAATTTCTTCAATTATTATCGGAAAATGATCGCTCCCATGGAGATCGTCCACAACAGACCAATCAAAATCTAGATAAATATTTGGAGAGCAAATTGAAAGATCTAAAGCAAAATAATTTCTTGTGGGAGAATGAAGATATGTTGGTTGTTTATCGTTAAATAAACATAAATCATTTTCAGCAATAAAATTTTCTATGATTTCTCCTTTGTCATTTGTATCCGAGCAACCCCATAATTTGCTGTGACTATTAAAATCCCCTAATAAAATATAAGGACTAGGTAATTGATTTGTTAAATTTTCTAATTCTTGTTTAGAAAAATTATACTGTGGTGGAAGGTAGACAGAACAAATCGTTATGGATTTGGATAAAGTGACGTTTACAGCAACAACTTGTAAATTGGTGTTTACATCTATTTTCCTATGAGGAACATCAGCTTTTACCAGGATTGATGTACCTCCTGATGCCTTCTGATTATCCGTTGTGATATGATTGTACATACTGAAACCTTTGAAATTAATATTATCTGTAGTTTTCAAAAAAGTTTCTTGGAGACAAATGACATTAGGAGAAAAAAGTGTAGTTAAAATTAAAAGTTCGTTAAAATTGGCTTTCAGTCCTCGACAATTCCATTGAATTATTGACTTCTTATCCATGGTTGAATGGAGAGAAGATTAAAACAAGGAATTTAATCCTTTATCTTTTATTATGCTTTGAGAACGTGGAGGAATCAACGTCCAACTCCATGTCCTCAAGGGCGACGTACTGATTAGCCAGTTTTACTGGATCAGCAGACGCCCCTTTACTGTTTGGGTTTGATCCTTTATGCTTTTCTTTTTGATCCGCTGTCCCTGACGTGGATCGGGAGTGTGATCTGCTAGAATGTTTGCCGTTAGGTTGTGAACTGGTCTGTGAAGTTTGTCTAGATTCTGATCTAGAATGATGAGTAGATGTAGGTTGTGACGATGTAGGTTGTGATGATGTGGGTTTTGGTTTAATAGTAGAGGTAATTACTTTAGAATGGGGTTTTATTTCAAAATCTTTTTCGTTAAATTGAGTGGAGGTTTCTTTTGTTTCAGGTTTGCTGGCAAGGGATTGGACAACTTTTGCGAATGTGTTTTCTGGTTTGTTTTGTTGTATTTTCTTTGCTTCCAAATAGGTGACGTTTTGTGTCACTTTAATTTTCATGATTTCTTTTTCCGTTTTCCAAACTTCAGACATTGGATTTAGACAAATGATCTTTTCCGCAGTTCACACATTTTGGAGAGTTCTTGCAGTTGGTAGTATGATGGTCAGTACCACCACACTTCTCACAAACAGATCCGTCAGGGACAGTACAATCATTTTCATGGTGCCAAAACCACTGACAATTGAAACAACGCAGAGGATTGGGCACGTAGATTTCGACCGGTATTATCCTGTGGAAGATTTTCAGCGATTTCGGCAAGGAAGTAGAGTTGAAAGTGAGTAGAAGTGTATTTGTATCAATCAGATTTCCGTCTTTTTTTACTTTAAATCTTTTACATGCCGTTACACCTTGTTCTTTTAGATATTCAATTATGCTGGCTTCCGATTCGTGCTTTAGCATTCTGTCACGGATAATTCCTTTACAAGAGTTGAGTGTTTTATGTTCCGTGACAGAGACGTTCATATTAAAGAATATGTTTACTTTCAGGAGGTTTTCGGTTTGTGATTTTCTGTTTGTTTCTATTAAAAGTGTGCCATTTTTTAGTTTTTTGACGTTTTTTGGTGTGCCAATCAATGATTCTATTTGCTTTTCAATAACGAACGGAGAAAGAGTTGCAACGGCTTATCTTCCTTGCTCGAAATCACTAAAAATCGAGCGAAATTGTCATTTGCTTTGAAATTTAAAGTAGTCGGTTCCGGGTCGTCATCTGATAAATCTAAAAATGCTCTTTTCCTAGTGTTGGATCCCATGGTGAAAATTTATGATTCGATAGCTATGCGCCCCACTCTCCTTGGAGCCCTACAAGGGGACGTTTAATGGAAATGGATCTCCTATTTCCAACGCCAAGGCTACATTGCTATTATACTCGATGACAGGACCAGAGTCCTTCCGCTCCACTTCTGTTTTATGATTCCCAACTATGCACCCAGATTTCAAAGAAAAATGAGGAACAGTTGGGACCCATCCCCACATATTCTCTCCCTCACAGAAGTTTCTGCTGAATTTCCCCAGTACAAGCCCACCGATTGATCCATCAGCCGCCGCTCATCAAATAACACTCAAAGATAGAGGAAAAAGACAAATTACACCCGGTTTGTACCATAAAGATACGTAAAAAGAAAGAAAGAAGATAAGGACAAGCTGTGCGATTCTAGAGCTTGGCACGACTGAGCCGATTGATTCAGGCCGGATCTAGCCCAAACCCCTCTTCTATCTGAAATATGGGCCAAAATGATGTGTTGAAAAGCTGGAGATCCCTGGGCTTTTCTCAATCATCAGGATCCCTTCTTCCAGCATACGAGACGCCACTCACGGCAAACAAGTGGCTCCTGTTTCAACAAGGAATTTCATCCCCATTCACTACAGAAGGAAAGTGACCTGTATATTTTATTCCCTACAGACAAGGGAGGCCGAAAACGTTTGCTTAAAAGCTTGGCTCTGAAAACAGGAGATCCTTTGCTAAATATGAGATCCATGATTATGATAAAAAATTATTGAGGTGATAAGTTTCCGAAAGAACAAAGGATTTTATAAACTACTAAAGAAATAAGCTGTGTTAGATGATGACATACACTTCAGAACTTAATGATAAGTATCCAATTCTGTTAACATTGATGTAACATAAAATAACTTTGGGGTAACATGAAATGACAAGTTACTTATCTAATTACGTATACAAAATGCATCTTTCATTGATGTGCAGAGTGAAGGAGCATGAAAAAGTGACACATACACAGTACAAACATATACAGATGAGGTTTCTTCTTTGTGGTGCGCGACCCACCAACAATGATGATACACATACAAATGCAGCGTGGTAGTAACATGAGGTAGGAAAGGTTTAAAAGGATAGATCTCGCGTAGTGAATTGAAAAAAAAATTTGGTTAAGATGCATTTGAATAAATTGAATTACAAAATAATACCGGTCAAACGGACGATTGTTCTGTATGTTGGAGGCTTTTACCCAACTGCCACAGAAGCTGAAGGCAGCCACCTATTTCGAGGCACCGGGTGGTCTCGGCAATGGGACTGTTTTCGGTGGGGTCTTACCACTCTGCCACACTCCCGAAGGCAGCCGCCATATTTCTACCCCCCGGGCAGGCGCGGGGCCGCGTATATGATGAAATTCTACACATGGAATGAGAAAGTGTTCATCTGTAAACGGTTCGTTACAAGATATACAGAAAGGTGCTTGTTCGTTTTTTAATATGTAGGAATGAGTGAGTCGTGTGTGTCCAATACGGCATCTTGTGAGTTTAGTCTGTTCTTTCCTATTATAATTCGAAAAAGTACATTTGGTATGAAAATTTGGTTGAATTTTATTTAATTTATTATTAGTTTCTTTTTCCCAAATTGATTGGCATTTGTTTTTTATATATAGGTTTATGTTCGATTTTAAATCTGAAGAAGGAATTTTTAAATTGGTAATGGTACACGATAATGCTGATTTGGCTTCCAAATCGGCCAACTCATTACCACGGATATTTACATGACTGGGTAGTCAGCAGAATATGATCTCCTTTGAGACGGAAAGATAGTGATATTTTCTTAAAATTTGTTGAATCAAGGGGTTTCTGTGCTGTTGATCTTTCAGAGCTTTTAGTACAGAAAGGGAATCTGATGGATGGATGGATATTTTGTTTAAAGACGCTCAACCCTAATAGGGCATATAGCGTCTAAAAATAATTAGATATTAGATATAAAATTGTTATTGAAGTTTAAAAGTTAAAATATTAATGATTACAGTTTGTTAAAAAGTCCGATTTCTTTAAGAAAATTGATTAATTGATAAGATGGTATGTCATTAAAGAGATCTTTCATTGTTGTAACATTAAAATATTTTGAGCGTATATAATGAAATTCTACACATGAAATGAGAAAGTGTTCAACTGTAAACGGTTCGTTACAAGATATACAGAAAGGTGCTTGTTCGTTTTTTAATATGTAGGAATGAGTGAGTCGTGTGTGTCCAATACGGCATCTTGTGAGTTTAGTCTGGTCTTTCCTATTATAATTCGAAAAAGTACATTTGGTATGAAAATTTGGTTGAATTTTATTTAATTTATGATTATTTTCTTTTTCCCAAATTGATTGGCATTTGTTTTTTATATATAGGTTTATGTTCGATTTTAAATCTGAAGAAGGAATTTTTAAATTGGTAATAGTTAACGATAATGCTGATTTGGCTTCCAAATCGGCTAACTCATTACCACGGATATTTACATGACTGGGAAGCCAGCAGAATATGATCTCCTTTGAGACGGAAAGATAGTGATATTTTCTTAAAATTTGTTGAATCAAGGGCTTTCTGTGCTGTTGATCTTTCAGAGCTTTTAGTACAGAAAGGGAATCTGAATAAATGATGAAATGTCTTTCAGGTTGATCTCGAATGTGATAGAGTGCGATATCAATTGCTTTTGCTTCAGCGGTAAAAATAGAGCTATTATCGGGTAGTCTAATGCTATCAGTGAAATTCGGGCTAATGACAGAACAAGCAACTTTCTCATCTTGTTTCGAACCGTCAGTGTAAATGGAAATGTGATGTTTAAAATGCGATTTAATTTCTAAAAATTCATTTTTAAAAATATGTGAATCAACTTCAGATTTCTTATTTTTATGTAAATCTAATACAATCTTTGGATTAGTTAATGTCCATGGTTCTTTCGATGGAAATGAAAATGATTGAATATTTTGGACATTAATATTGGCTTCTTTAAATAAAGGTCGTATTCTTAGGCCAAGAGGTTTAATTGCGGAGGGTTTATTTTCGTAAAATCTTTCATAATTAGGGTTAAAAACACATTCATATGCTGAATTGCGTGGATTTGCAGCTAATTTGGAAGCATATTGAAGAGACAATTTTTCTCTTCTAACATAAAGTGATGGTTCATTAGATTCAGCATAGAGACTATCAACGGGTGAAGTGCGAAAGGCACCTATTGCTAAACGTATACCTTGATGATGTATAGTATCCAAAGATTTTAAATAAGATTTCCTAGCAGACCCATAGACTATGGAGCCATAGTCCAATTTGGAACGAATTAACGATCTATACAGATTTAAAAGAACAGTACGATCTCCTCCCCAGTCGGAACTGGACAGGACTTTTAAAATATCAAGAGCTTTTAAACATTTAGCTTTCAAAGCTTTGATATGAGGAATAAAAGACAATTTGTTATCGAATAAAAGACCCAAAAACTTCGCCTCAGTGACGACTGGAATTGGACTGCCGTATATAGTCAGTATAGGATCTAAATGTAACTTTCGTATTTGACAGAAATGAACACACTGAGTTTTTGTTTTAGAAAATTTAAAACCATTTTCTGTCGCCCAAGTTTCTATATTATTTAAACACCTTTGCAGTTGAAATTCAATGGTTTCCATATTTTTGGATCGATAAAAGATTCCAAAATCGTCAACAAAAAGCGAACAATCTGGGTCTTTTACACATTTAACTATATTATTATTTTTTTATGCTGAACAAGGTTGGTGATAAAATACTACCTTGTGGTACACCTTGTTCTTGATCAAATGTGTCCGATAATGTATTTCCCATGCGAACATTAAATGTTCGATCGGATAAGAAATTTTGAATAAAAAGTGGTAATCGGCCTTTAAGGCCCAATGTGTGTAAATCTTTCATGATGCCATACTTCCAAGTGGTATCGTAGGCCTTTTCTAGGTCAAAGAATATAGCTACGACATGTTCTTTTTTAATAAAGGCACCACGTATAAATGATTCTAAGCGAATCAAATGATCGTTAGTTGAGCTGTTTTTTCTAAAACCAGCTTGAAATTTAGTGATAAGCTGGTTTGATTCTAAGAACCAAACCAGCCTATCATTAATCATTCTCTCCATTGTTTTACATAAGCAACTTGTCAAAGCAATAGGTCTGTAATTAGTGGCTTCAGTATGATCTTTATTAGGTTTCGGAATACGAATAATGGTAGCTTTTCTCCAGTTTTCGGAGAACTTTCCAGTGATCCAAATATCATTCAAAATATTTAATAATGTTTCCAATGCCTTGTTGGGTAAATGTTTCAAAATTTGATAGTGTATGTCGTCAGGACCAACAGCAGTATCATGAGATTTATGGAGAGCATCTAATAATTCTTTAGTATTGAAAGGTAAATTATATTTTTCATGATTTAATGAGGAAAAATTTAAATTCTTTTTCTCTTGTTCTTGTTTAATATTTTGGAAATTTTCTGAATAATTTGAGCTAGAGGAGTTTTTCTGAAACTTTTCCCCCAAGGCATTGGAAATGTCTTTAGCCGTTGAACATATATTTCCGTTCGATTTGATATGGACATGTTTATTTGATTTGTTTTTGCCACTAATTTTTCGAATCATGTCCCATATTTTCTTCGTTGGTGTTCTGGTATTCAGTTTGGAGACGTATTGCTGCCAAGATGCTTTTTTGGTCGATTTTATTGTTTTGCGAGCTTTAGCTCGCATATGTTTGGCATGGATAAGATTTTCTTTTGTTGGTTGTTTATTAAATTTTCGTAATGCAGATTTTCTTTTATTGATTGAAGTTTTAACTTCATCATTAAACCAAGGTCTGTTTCGTTTTGAAAAGGTCGAGGATTTAGGAATACATTTTTCAGCAATATCGATCAATTGATCAGTAAAATCTTGAATATCATTTGCAGTTTTAAAAATTTCAAGCTTGAGTTTTTCATTACGTAATTGATTAAAATTTTCCCAAATATGCCTTACTTAAATTCCATCTGGGGTGACGATCTTCATGGGTCGATTCAATTTCTTCAATTACTATCGGAAAATGGTCGCTCCCATGGAGATCGTCCACAACAGACCAATCAAAATCCAGATAAATATTTGGAGAGCAAATTGAAAGATCTCAAGCAAAATAATTTCTTGTGGGAAAATGAAGATATGTTGGTTGTTTATCGTTAAATAAACATAAATCATTTTCAGCAATAAACTTTTCTATGATTTCTCCTTTGTCATTTGTATCCGAGCAACCCCATAATTTGCTGTGACTATTAAAATCTCCTAATAATATATAAGGACTAGGTAATTGATTTGTTAAATTTTCTAATTCTTGTTTAGAAAAATTATAGTGTGGTGGAAGGTAGACAGAACAAATCGTTATGGATTTGGATAAAGTGACGTTTACAGCAACAGCTTGTAAATTAGTGTTTACATCTATTTTCCTATGAGGAACGTCAGATTTTACCAGGATTGATGTACCTCCTGATGCCTTCTGATTATCCGTTGTGATGTGATTGTACATACTGTAACCTTTGAAATTAATATTATCTGTAGTTTTCAAAAAAGTTTCTTGGAGACAAATGACATTAGGAGAAAAAAGTGTAGTTAAAATTAAAAGTTCGTTAAAATTGGCTTTCAGTCCTCGACAATTCCATTGAATTATTGACTTCTTATCCATGGTTGAATGGAGAGAAGATTAAAACAAGGAATTTAATCCTTTATCTTTTATTAGGCTTTGAGAACGTGGAGGGATCATGGTCCAACTCCATGTCCTCAAGGGCGCCGTACTGATTAGCCAGTTTAACTGGATCAGCCGACGCCCCTTTACTGTTTGGGTTTGATCCTTTATGCTTTTCTTTGCCGTTTTTTTCTTTTTGATCCGCTGTCCCTGACGTGGATCGGGAGTGAGATCTGCTAGAATGTTTGCTGTTAGGTTGTGAACTGGTCTGTGAAGTTTGTCTAGATTCTGATCTTGAATGATGAGTAGATGAAGGTTGTGACGATGTAGTAGGTTGTGACGATGTGGTTTTGGGTTTTACGGAAGAGGTAATAACTTTAGAATGGGGTTTAATTTCAAAATCTTTTTCGTTGAATTGTGTAGATGTTTCTTTGGTTTCAGGTTTGGTGGTAAGGGATTGAACAACTTTGGCGAATGTGTTTTCTGGTTTGTTTTGTTGGATTTTCTTGGCTTCAAAATAAGTGACGTTTTGTGTAACTTTGATTTTCATGATTTCTTTTTCTGTTTTCCAAACCTCACAGATTTAGATAAATGATCTTTTCCACAGTTCACACATTTTGGAGAGTTCTTGCAGTTAGAAGTGTGATGATCAGTGCCACCACACTTCTCACAAACAGATCCGTCAGGGACAGTACAGTCGTTTTCGTGGTGCCCAAACCTCTGACAATTGAAACATCGCAGAGGGTTGGGCACGTAAATTTCAACCGGTATTATTCTGTAAAAATCCTTAGTGATTTCGGCAACGAAGTGGTATTGAAGGTTAAAAGAAGTGTATTTGTTTCGATGAGATTGCCGTCTTTTTTAATTTTGAAACGTTTGCAGGCTGTTACTCCTTGATCTTTTAAATATTCTACGATACTGGCTTCTGATTCTTGTTTAAGCATTCTGTCACGGAGCATTCCTTTACATGAATTTAATGTTTTGTGCTCCGTGACAGAGACGTTAAGGACTATGAAAATGTCTTCCTGGCACGTGAGCTAAAATTCATGGGTGTTTAGCATGTTGACATATTTCTAGAAGAACAACCAATGATGTTCCAAATTAAAAGAATAAATATAAAACATGCATATTAAAAAATGTATTTTTGTTGTTTGAAGAAAAAAATAAATATTCACTTTGTAAGAAAATTACATTTAAAAATGGTCCATTTTTGAACGTATGTTTCTCCATTGTCCTTCATTAGAAACATACCATTTTTACACCAAAATATACTTTAGTGTGTGTACTAGCAACGAGGAGACGTGATTTTTCCAAAAACTGGCATTATAACATTATATCCATGCCGATAGAACCCCTATCAACATGTAGAGTTCACTATACATTGTCATCCATGTACACAGTATGACGCACGGATTAAATTTAGCACTGGTGTAAATAAGCGTAGCGATAATAAAAATTCTGTCAAATCGTTATTATGGCTTTTTGACAAATCACACAATTTTCCCCTCTTGTATTTATTTAATGCATAATAATATTTACCAACTTAACGGAAGAATAAAGGAAATCATGATCTAGGCATAAAAATAGTTAGAATAAAATCCGTTGTGCAGGATATTTTTACCCACGATTAGCATGTTTATACCCCTGTTTTACCTGGAGAATTTACCAACCATGTATACAGTAATGGCTGTCAAAAAGACCGTTCGATGGGTGTTTAAAAGAATGGATATATTGTTATTGTGGAAGTTTTTGGAAAAACTACTTCTCGTCCTTGCTAGGACATGGAATATACTTTAGGTTAATGTAAAAACTGAATGTTTCCGAGGAAGGACAATGGAGAAACCGATGTTCAAAAATTGACCATTTTGAAAGGTAATTTTCTAATAAAGTAATTTATTATTTTTTCTTCTAAAAACAGAAATACACTTTTTAATAAGCATATTTTATGATTATTCATATAATTTGGAACATTATGAGTTGCTTTTCTAGAAACTTGTCGACATTATAAACAACCGTAAATTTTAGCTCACGTGTCTGGTTGACATTTGCATATACCTTAAGGTTGAAGAATTTATTAATTTTCAATAGATTTTCAGTTTGAGATTTTCTGTTTGTTTCAATTAAGAGAGTTCCATTTTTTAATTTTTTGACATTTTTTGGCGTTCCGATAAGAGATTCTATTTGTTTTTCTATGACAAACGGTGAAAGAGTGGTAACAGACTTGCCTTCGTTACTTGAAATCACTAAGAATCTAGCAAAATTTTCGTTTGCTTTAAAAGTGAATGTTGTCGGTTCCGGGTCGTCATCAGATAAGTCTAAGAAAGCTCTTTTTCTAGTGTTGGATCCCATGGTTGAAATTTATGTTTCGATAGCTATGCGCCCCACCCTCCTTGGAGCCCTACAAGGGGACGTTTAATGGAAATGGATCTCCTATTTCCAACGCCAAGGGTACATGGCTATTAAACTCGATGACAGGACCAGAGTCCTTCCGCTCCACTTCTGCTTTATGATTCCCAACTATGCACCCAGATTTCAATGAAAAAATGAACAGTTGGGACCCATCCCAACCCATATTCTCTCCCTCACAGAAGTTTTTGCTGAATTTCCCCAGTACAAGCCCACCGATTGATCCATCAGCCGCCGCCCATCAAATGACACTCAAAGATAGAGGAATGAGAAAAAATTACACCCGGTTTGTACCATAAAGATACGTAAGAAAGATAGAAGGAAGTAAAGAACAAGCTGTGTGATTCTAGAGATTGGCACGACTGAGCCGATTGATTCAGGCCGGATCTAGCCCAAACCCCTCTTCTATCTGAAATATGGGCCAAAATGATGTGTTGAAAAGCTGGAGATCCCTGGGCTTTTCTCAATCATCAGGATCCCTTCTTCCAGCATACGAGACGCCACTCACGGCAAACAAGTGGCTCCTGTTTCAACAAGGAATTTCATCCCCATTCACTACAGAAGGAAAGTGACCTGTATATTTTATTCCCTACAGACAAGGGAGGCCGAAAACGTTTGCTTAAATAAAAGCTTGGCTCTGAAAACAGGAGATCCTTTGCTAAATATGAGATCCACGATTATGGTAAGAAATTATTGAGGTGATAAGTTTCCGAGAGTACAAATGATTTTATAGACTGATGAAGAAATAAGCTGTGTTAGATGATAACGTACACTTCAGAATTTAGTGATAAGTATCTGATTCTGTTAACTTTGGAATAACATGAAATAAATTTGAGGTAACATGAAACGACAAGTTACTTATCTAATAACGTATTTAAAATGCATCTTTCATTGATGTGCAGAGTGATGGAGCATGAAAAAGTGACACATACACAGTACAAACATATACAGATGAGGTTTCTTCTTTGTGGTGCGCGACCCACCAGCAATGATGATACACCTACAAATGCAGCGTGGTAGTAACATGAGATAGGAAAGGTTTAAAAGGATAGATCTCGCGTAGTGAATAGAAAAAAAAAAAAAAAATTGGTAAGATGCATTTGAATAAATTGAATTACAAAATAATACCGGTCGAACGGACGATCGTTCTGTATGTTGGAGGCTTTTACCCAACTGCCACAGAAGCTGAAGGCAGCCACCTATTTCGAGGCACCGGGTGGTCTCGGCAATGGGACTGTTTTCGGTGGGGTCTTACCACTCTGCCACACTCCCGAAGGCAGCCGCCATATTTCTACCCCCCGGGCAGGCGCGGGGCACAGTACAATGTGAGATAATTACATTTTTTAATTTTTGGGAATCATTAATTTTCAATACTATTTAGGTATTTTACTTTAAATTCCTCTGTTGCAGTGCCTAAAGGCAACCCTGAGCCACATTTCTATGATAGTATTTTACACATTGTCGTTCTGTGGAATAAGATATCATTTTTTACAAAACCAAGGAAAAATGCAATTAATTACTAAAATGGTGGCTTTCGAATAAAAATCTTTTGCTTTCATATTCTTACATTTACATGGACTACCATCTGATGAAAAATCTGTTTGGGTAATTATTTGCAAATAAAAATTTTTCAGTAACTCGTGCAGTGAAATAACTGTATTGAGGAACCTTAATTGTTGCCTTGACAGCTGTGTGAAAATTAAGATTTGGTCAAAATGCATGTGGAATCACTTTTAACTTTGAGCTGTCCCCTTCTTTCCGTGGCAACAATGATTTAGCTGAGAAAGGTTGCATTTAACAGGCTACTACCCAGTGAACATTCATGCAGAGTTTGGTGTAAAAAAAATTATCCATTATTTGAAGTTGCTGTCAGGCTCAACACTGTGAGAAACAGCAAAATTCACACAAAGTCGCCAGGGTTTTCTATTTTAGCTCCGGTGGCCATCTTGTTCATCCGAGAGGAACGGTTTGGGCAATTTTGACAGAGGGTCACTAAAGGAACATTCCTGTACAATTATTCCAAAATCATTCCACAAGTGAAGAAGTCATTAATTTTTAGGTCTTGCGGCCATCATATTCATCCGAGCGGAACGGTTTGTGCTATTGCCCAAGGAACATTCCTGTGAAATAATTTCAAAATCTTCCATCGGTAGGAGAAGTCGTCTAATTATCAGGTAGAAGTGTGTGTGTGAGAATTCGGGTTTAACGTCGCTTTCAACAATTTTTCAGTCATATCACGACGGTGTCTGGTTGCGACAGGGAGCTCAATGCTCACGTTTATAGTGCTGCCTCACTGAAGTATCATGTCCCAGACAGCTGCTCCTCGTTTGGCACTCAGATTTACGGGGTAGAGCTAGGACTGGTCGATCCAGTGTCAGGATAATGTGACTGGGTGTGGTATCAGGTAGAAGAAAGTTGTTTTATTTAAAGACTCTTTAAATTTAAAGACTGTCTGTAAATTTAAAGACTTAGTCTGTAAATTTAAAGACTGACAAATAAAATGATGAAAATGGTGTAAAACGGAAAAATCGCACTTTGCTGTTTATAGTAACTTGGCCGTTGTCTATGGAATATTTAATTATGTGTAACTGCAAATTATATAGTTGTCTCTATTTAATTAAATTCCTTCCACCATAAATGAAGAGTTCTCAGAAGAAAAAAAAAAAAAGGTTTGTAATAAGATTCATATGCAAAATGAGCTCAGGAATGAATGTGTATAACGATTTTATCATTTTGTCAATATACGGGCCACTCGCTTCGATATACAGATTTTCTAAAATTGATGAAAGTTTCAGACGGACTACAACAGTAAAATGACCGAAAACGAAATGACGTCAGTACGAAACTCATCTTATGTTCGACCTTTGACAGATATTTCCTCCCTTACTGCGGAGTTTCACGGCGTTTGTGGTCTAAGAGAAGGAACTGTGTTTTATTTCTTATTTATTTCTATCATTAAATCGATATTAGAAGACAACAAAATACATGCAGCCTTTAGCAAAGGACATTTTAATAATGAGATGAATACTGAGGTTGCGTATGAGAATGCGATTTTTTCGTGTTACATCATTTTCATGATTTTTCGTTGTGTTACTCCGTGTTAGTCTTTAAATATACAGACTAAAAAGTCTTTAAATTTACAGACAGTCTTTAAATTTAAAGACAGTCTTTAAATAAAACAATTTTCTTCTACCTGATTATTGCTCTTTTTTGGTTCGTTATTGTTGTTTTTGTATTAATATTATTATTATTATTATTAGCCCTGGTGGCCATCTTGTTCGCCCGAGCGGAACGGTTTGATCGAGGGCCACCCAAGGAACATTCCTGATTAATTATTTGAAAATCTGTCGAGCAGTTTTGGAGGAGAAGTCGTTTAAAGCAAAAGTTGACGACGGACAGACGCACGACGACGGACAGAGACCGATCACAATAGCTCACCTTGAGCACTTCCTGCTCAGGTGAGCTAATAAAAAGGTTTTATCTCTCCCGCCGTTTTTCAAACCGCGACAACAGGCTATTGCTTGAGACCAACAATATACGGACAAACACTCACAAACCTTAACCACTTACGGGTGTCTTAACCCGTCTGTAAAAGAAAATTTAGATTTGGTAGTTTCCCCGAATAATCACAGCTTTTCTTGACTGTCGCAGAGACTTGCGACTTCTAAAAACTGTCCCATTGTGATGACTGGACAAAAATTAAATTAAATGATTAAATTTTTCTGATTTCAACACGCCTCAATTTCCTTAACGCATACACAGTTTGCTTAAAGTTCGTACATTTGTAAAACATACCACAAACAAAACTAACCAAAGAAGCCTCCGTGGTGTAGTGGTTACGCTACTCGCCTTGTAAACCAGGGGTCGCAGGATCGATCCCGGGCTTCTCCAGACTTTTGAGTCTTTAAACCAAGGTCCCGTCTCCGTATGACCTTAGCTGTTGGTGGGACGTAAAACTCACTCACTCACAATACTAACCAGACAACACTATAATTGGAAATGGATCACTTAACTCATTAAGTTGAATATTTCATTGTCATATATGGGTTAACGTTCTTCCCTATACTAGTTTATTTAAAACAAATTGGTGTGGGCACAGCAATAATAGAGCAATCTTGGTAGAAGCCTTCTAGATGAAAATGCTGGCCAACTATCAAAATGGCTGGACCTACATTTGTAAAAGTTTCCCCAACATAATTCTATTAAAAACAAGATGTGTTTGTGAAAAGACGAACATGTTCCCGAGCATGGTCATATTTTTCAAGGTTTTTCACAGTTCGAGGTCAAGGAACCATTTTGCCCCCGGGGCTACAATTTCAACCGTCCCGGACACGGGTCATTAGATGATTACTATGAAAGGTCTGTACCTTCTAGTCTCAAGACAAAAAGGTTCTAAAAGTTTGTTTCCCTTTATGGGTCTATTTATAACAAGTGACCCTGGTTGGAGCCACTTTTGACCAAATGAACAACTTTGATAGTGGTTCACTAGACGGAGCTCATAACCTGGCCTTTTGGTGTTAGCGCATTCTTTCATTTCTCAAAACTGGCTACTTTTCCGGCGAAAATTTGTGACAGTTTTCTGATTTATTCTCCGAACCTAACTCTCCTCAATGAGGCGGTTCTAACGAGCACCCAGAACCTATGTCTTGGAGCAAAAATAAGCAAAATAATGTATACCCTGTAAACCCCAGTTTTCTCTATATAAAGTGGGGTTGAGAGGGGTGTTCATTTCACGGACTTAACGTTACGAACAAGAAAATTTTGAAGGTCTTCGCTAATTTCTCCCATTTCGTTGCCATTGGCATGGAATCCTTAGATTAATGTTTGGAAGAGGGTCAACACCCAATATCATATTTGTCAAGTTTGGTTAGAATCCGCTCGGCGGTTTAGGAGATGACGTTTAAAGAAATAGTGGATGTACGGACGGAGGACGACGGACGGTGAGCGACCACAACTTCGTATCACACATTTTATATATACATTGTATATCAAACAAATGCCAGCTTGAGAGGTATGCGTGTGCAGTATTTCACACGGGCAACACATCCGTGAGCTGAAGTGGCGTCTGTTACCTTTTCAAAAATGTTTTTGTTTTCTTATTTCTAGATTGTAGGTGTTCGTTAGAATCGTCTTATTGAGGCGGTTCTCTCGAGTATCCTTAATCCCTCTAAGGAAAATAAACGCACAAACCTGTAAATCCCACTTCTGTATATAAAGTGGCGTTTACAGTGGGTGTTCATTACATGGACTTTGGGAACCTCGTGTTCCATATGAAACACGACGAGGCTAGCTTGAACATATATGCGTTACCCATACATTTGAAGAGCATTTCCTATGCCCTCAACCCTTTTAGCAAAGTTGCCTTTCACTTATATATCATATGTGTCCATACGTACAAAAATATTTTATTGTATAATAAAGTGAAATATACGTATTTTAAAACCGCATAAATATATAACCACCCTAAAAAAATCAAAATGCAAATACAAAGACATTCAACCCCATTTTACACTGTTTTAAGACATACCGTCCCATTTTCCTGCACTTCTGCAACAACAGTCATGAACACTGTTTTGTGTATACCAGTGGCGATTCTTCACGAAAATTTCGAGCTAGCACGCTTATCGGACTGTACTGAGTTTAAAAAGATACGTAACACCGTCAAAATGGTATTTTCACAGTTGGTTTGTTTGTATTGTTTGAATTGGAGTTAAACGGCCCGGTCAACACTATTTTGGTCATTTGGAGCCGGTCACTTCACGCACCCACGCCTTTTCCTGGGCAGGCTTATACGTAAAAGCGGTTAACCAGTACAGTGCACATTCTTACGCCAGAAACAACTGCCCATCTTGAATCAGCGGAATGAAGAGGACGACCGCAGAAAAGGTATTTTCACAGGAAGTTGAATGTATGTATGTATGTATGTATGTATGTATGTATGTATGTATGTATGTATGTATGTATGTATGTATGTATGTATGTGTGCGTTCGTGCGTACGTATGTAGGATCCATAAACGTCCGACATTCCATAAGTGTCCGACAAAGTTTTTCGGGAAGCTGTTGAAAATGGTGGGGAATGATCAATTGTGGCAAATTTAGTGAAAAATTCGCTCAGTAAATATGTCCTTGTAAAATATTCAAAAGTTAACTTGTTTTTGTTTTGTTTTGTTTTTTCTTGTCGGACACGTAGGGATTACCCAAGCGTCCTTAAATGTCCGGAATCCAAAAATGTTCGACGAATGAAAATTAACTCGGATAATATTATTTATCAATAATAATCAATTATTATTATATGAAAGACAAATTGACAGAGTTGCCCTTCGGAAATAAGCATTTTTTTGGGGGATACAAATTCAATAAAAGTCTAATGACTTTCTTCTGGATCCCGTTTGTATGTACTGTTTCTATATGTACTTTTATGAATTGTATTGTTTAAAGTATACAAATGAAATAAAAGTTTAAACTAAATAAGCATTTAAGTAATGGATCCCAAAATATCTGTCAACCCTAAATGTTCGCCAGCATGACAACTAGCTTCCATTAGGAAATATTTCTAAAAGCCAATTAATAACTGTGATTTTATAAAAAGACAAAATAACATTAAACTTTGTTTAAAAGTCTACCTTCGGAAATAAGTATTTTAATAAGGTCCGCCATTCCTAGACGTCCGCCAGCATTAATAGATGCCTATTTCTGAAGGTCGACATTTTTTTTAGTTTTTGACGTTATTTTGTTGTTGGTTTTTTTTTGTGTTTTTTTTTATTCATTCGTAACTGATTATTAACCATAAGATCTTGTCACGCTGGTGGATTTTTTTTTTTTTTGGGGGGGGGGGGGGGGGTGATGACAGGCATATTGAGATCCCTTATCCAGATGCTTAATTCCGATGGTCAACTTTTTAACATAGGTTTAACGTTAATTTGTCTTTTTACATGTATATTGTATATAATAATATTTAAATATAAAAGATAAAAAACATTTTCTAAGTTAAGTTTCGTGTTGTCGGACATTTAGGGACGGTGGTTAAATTTTGTATATTTTACAAGAAAAAAAAAGTCGAGGATCTTTCACTTAATATGAATATGTCATAACTGATCATTTAGCGCCTACGCAACGTAAATAATGCACGCGGCGCCAGGCCAGCTTTGCAAATGCGAACATTGTTTATTTGCTAAATTCAAGCGAACCATTTGTTAAAGTATCATTCCAAGCTGTTTTTTCAGGTGCACACCCAATATTATACCAATTTAACGCGCTGAACACACCTCTAATTCGACGCGAAATCGCCATTGAAAAAGTTACTCCTCTGCGGTGACAGCTGACTCTTTAAAACTGCATCAGTTATTATAGTTTAAAGGATAAAAGAAATATTTTTTTAGTGTAAGTTCAATTTTTATTTCACACATGAACACTAAAAGTTGTATTTTCACTCGAGTCTTCGCCACTCTTGATAATAATTCTTTTGGTGTTCATTCTGTGAAATAAAAGTCGATCTTACACTGAAAAAATCAAATACCCTCCTATATCAACGTAGATGTTGATGCATCATGTGCCCAGTGGGATTGCATGATCTCACTTTCATTATGATTTTATTTTTTTCATGCCGGGTAAACACACACCACGAAACCAGATGTGTTATATTACAAGCACACGCCCATGTGATAAAATGACTTATCAGTTGCCCCATATATATATATATTGCATTGTAACGCATTGACCTGATAAAGATATGCTATCTCAGGACAAGTGAGCTTTATCACGTCAACGTGACATTGCACTTTTATGAATGAAGCTGACTACCGGCACAAATGGCTAAAAAGTTATAATTACTAGAAAAAATGAAAAATTACATTTAAAATGATTAAAAAAAATAAATAAATAAAACTAACAGTCAGCTGATAGTAAATATACTGCCCCATTATATATTCCGCGCCGGAATGTTGGGACGCAATGACTGATCGTAAATTGCCGATTTTAAAGAGTTTACAAGGGGATAAACTGATAAATAGAATACCAGATTCGTGTCTTTTGATATCAAGTTTATCAGGCTCGGCTTCGAGAACGCATGCAGAATCGCTCGGCAAGCCTCGCGATTCTACAAGCGTTCTCGAAGCCTTGCCTGATAAACTTGATATCAAAAGACACGAACTTGGTATTCTCTATTTCTCTCACGTTTTAACAAATCATGGGTACTCACAGCACTGGTAGGTCGACTGGATCTGAGTATAAAATGTGAAAATGGTCCTTAAACGATTACTATTTGAGCCGTAGCACAGCATTTCCTACAACTTACATGTGCGCACAACGAAGACACAGATCATCCTGCACATCCATATAGTCTGACCAGATACTTCTCTTGCTGCATGGGCCCATAGCTATCCTTAGAGCGCACAACGAAGTCTCTGATCTGAGACTTCGCTGGGCGCATGGGCGCAATGTCTTATTGAGGATTTTGTCGTGCCCATTTTTATTAAGCCTTCTGTTTCTGTCTCATAGCAAATCATGTCGACCCTGATCAGATACCACTCTGCGTGACATCTGATCTGGGCCTACACTTTTTACATAAACGAGAACATAAGTTCAGTCCAGATTTTACAGAGAATTCTCTTTACACGACATTCTAGCGTCGCAGCGACAAGAATAGCAGGTCTCTAACAAAACTGTAAATCGTATAAATGCTATTTGCGCGGTTAAGCATTTTTGGCCAATGGTAATCACGTGGACTACTCAGATTACGCGTACTTGTGGAACCACGTGATTGCAGCAAAATTAGAAAGCGGATGCTTGATTGAACCGCCTCGTTTAGGCAATCCAAACGAGAGCCTACTCTCTGTGTTTTTGGGCGAAAATAATGAAAATATATTGTATACTCTTGGAAACTTCATTTTTTGGCGTTTAAAATGGTATGGTATTCGTGTGATGCTTTTCTTTTCTTGGACTGTATATTGAATGGTGTGTGAGTCAGACCTCTAACCCTCTAACGTTCATATGTCCTTAACATACGCCGTGTCCACCTAGCTAGGTACGCATGCGCGCGCGTGCGTTCGTGCGTGTGTATATGTGTGAAAGAGTTTACGTCCCATCAACAACTAAGGTCATCGGTTTAAAGACTCATACGAAAGTCTGGATAAGCTCGGAATCGTACCTGTGGCCCCCTGATTAATATGGCGAATAGCTTACCCACTACACCACGACATGCACGGAGCCTAAGAACATCGGTTTAAAGACTCATACGAAAGTCTGGATAAGCTTGGAATCGAACCTGTGACCCCTGATTAATATGGCGAATAGCTTACCCACAACACCACGACATGCACGGAGCCTAAGAACATCGGTTTAAAGACTCATACGAAAGTCTGGATAAGCTTGGAATCGAACCTGTGACCCCTGATTAATATGGCGAATAGCTTACCCACAACACCACGACATGCACGGAGCCTTCTATCCACGATGGAAAACCACTATCTTTATATTTTAGTCGGAAATATACATTTTATCCCAGCAATAGAAACCTCCGTGGTATAGTGGTTACGCTACTCGCCTTGTAAACCAGGGGTCTCAGGATCTATCACGGGTTCTACAGACTTTCGGATGAGTCTTTAAACCGAGGTCCCGTCTCCGTATGACCTTGGCTATTGGTGGTACGTAAAACTCAAACACTCACTCACTTATCCCAGCAATACTCGTTTTCTAGAGTAATTCTTTATATACTATATTTGTTTCAGGTTTTACGTCTCCGTAAACACTTTAGGTCATTGTGGAGGCGTTTCCGATATTTTGGTACTTTTACCTGACAATGAGATGAAATGTCATCTCAAGCCCTACCGTCCAAAGAAATCCCAAGGCTATAAGGAACGGCTCGACTCGCACCATTTTTCCTGGGCAGACTTAACATTCTAAGTGGTTTACCAGATTTCACGTTCGGAACGCTTCAGCTCTGCGAGGAATTTACCATGAAAGCCTATTTTTAACTCTTATCCTGCTGTTCACGACAACCCCTATCTTTGGAAACAGTGTAGATCCAGATCAGATGGCTTCTGAAGAAGCCATCTGATCAGGATCTACACTGTTTGACATGCAGTTTATGAATTTGTAGGAGTAAATTACATCAAGTAATCTGATTGGTCTAAAGTCAGAAATGGGTGTGACTTAATTGAATATTCAGCAAGAGAAGGGTTAAGCTCGTTTTGGAAACTTGACCTGACTGCAACCAAACAATTTTCTTTACAGATTTTTCAGGAACGACGAAAGCTGTAATGTTGAAACTTAGTACACATATTTACAGTGGGCTGATGTAGCGTGTATACCAGAGTCAGGGTTAAGGGCCTATAACTCATGGAGTTACATCCCTTGTTTACCATTAATGAAAAAAAATCGTTGCAGATTTTTCAGGAACTATGAAAGCTGTAAAGTTGACACTTGGTACATATATGTTTTGTTTGTTTGTTTGATTTGAGGTATAACGTCCCCGTCAAAACTGTAAAGGTCATTTTGGAGACGTTGCCTCCAATTTTGTGGGACTTTTACCCGACATTGAGATGAAATGACATCTCAAGCCCTGTCGCCCAATGAAACCAATAGGGTTTATTAGCATGGTTCCTGGACAGGCTTATATCCTCTAAGCGGTTTACCAGTACTAGTGTGCTGGCCGGATTCAGCTCTGCGTGGAAGCATCGTGCAGCCCATATATTTCTTCAAGCCCCTATGGGCGGGGGCGGGGTACATATATGTACGCTTGAAGAAATAAATGGGCTGCATGATGCTTCCACGCAAAGCTGAATCCGACCGCACACGAGTACTGGTAAACCGCTCAGAGGACCTAAGCCTGCCCTGGTAAAGCGGTGTTAGCTGCGCCACCCATGCTTATAAACCCTATTGGTTTCATTGGGCGGCAGGGCTTAAGACGTCATTTCATCTCAATGTCGGGTTAAAGTCCCACAAAATTGAAAGCAACGTCTCCAGAATGACCTATACAGTGTTGACGGGGACGTTAAACCTCAAATAACACACCCGTGCGACACAGTGCATTTTCCCATTTATAAATTGGCTACTTTTCTGATGAAAATCTGTGATATTTTTCTTATTTATACTGCAAACATAGGTTGCGGGTGCTCGTTAGAACCGCCTCATTGAGGCGGTTCTAACGAGTACCCACAACCTATGTCAGAAAAATAAATGCAGTATACCCCCGTAAACCCAAGTTTTCTCTATATAAAGTGGGGTTTAGAGGGTCTTCCTTGCACGGACTTGGTCACGTGATGAAACAAAAACCAATATACACTGGGCTGATTATCGTGTATTCCAGAATCAGGGCCAAGGGCCTTTAGCTAATGGAGTTACATTCCTTGCTATGTTTTAAGGTTTTACAATTTGTCATTAATGATAAAGGTCAAATTCAGGGTTACAAAGTTGATACATGGCACACTCATGGACACTGGGTTGATGTATCGAGAGTACCGGAATCAGGGTCAAGGGTCTATAATTCTTGGAGTTACATCCTTTGACACATTTAACAATTTACCATCAATAAAAAGGTTCAGATAACTAAGGAACTATGACATATAGATTGTGGGTGTTCGTTAGAACCGTCTCATTGAGGCGGTTCTGACGAGTACCATGTTTGATATTTTCCTAGTTTATTCACCAAACATAGACATGCTGATTATGGGTTCTGACATGCAATGTATAAACTTGCTGAAAATAAGGAAAAGAAACCATACGAAAACTCACGAGTTTACTAGTCAAATATCTACGTAAATTGAGATCTCGATTATATAATGTCAGAGGGATGGGTGGCCAGCCTACACTTGACATATAGAAAAATGTGGTTTATAGAGGTATACATTATTTTCCTTATTTTTGCTCGAAATCATGTATTGTGGGTACGCGTCAGAACCTCCTCAATGAGACGATTCTAACGAACACCCACAATCTATATGTCGAGTAGAAAAGAAAAAATATATAAACAAAACGAGGTCAACATTTATGGTACCTCTTGAAAGGTCTTGTGACAAGGTATACACATGTGAAATATGAAAGTCCTATCATTCAAAAATATACCCAATGTTAAGGTTTTTGCGGACAGACAAACAGAGAAACAGACAAACAGCCGGACAGACAGACCAAAAACTATATGCTCCCGAATCTTTTATTCCGGGGGCATAAAGAATCCGGGGGCATAAAAATCAGGAAATCTACACCAGACGGATGGGTGGCCAGCCTACAGTTGACATATAGAAAAATGTGGTTTATTGAGGTATACATTATTTTCTTTATTTTTGCTCGAAAATATGTAGTGTGGATACTCTAACGAACACCCACAATCCACATGTCGAGTAGAAAAGAAAAACTATATGAACAAAACCATCTGAAAAACATGCTGGGAAAACAATATCCTTTTTCAGGTGAAAATGTGTGATATTTTCCTTGTTTATTCACCAAACATAGACATGCTGATTATGGGTTCTAACATGCAATGTAGAATCTTGTTGAAAATAAGGGGGGAAATACGAAGACCACTACGAGTTCTACTAGTCAAATATCTACGTAAATTGAGATCTGGATGATATAATGTCAGATATGTATAAGGTCAAAATAAGAAAATAAATAAAAGAATAAAACAGCTCTATAGGCACAAATCCTATCACTTTCTTGGTGGCAGGCCCAGGTAGCTCAGCTGGATGCCCATCTGACTGGTGATTATGAGGTCGCGGGTTCGATACCTGCTGTGTCGACAACATTCCTCCGTAGAGACTGACCATGAAACCTTTTCTACGGTAATTTTATGATCCCTTTTGTTGATTCAAGAAGGGCAGTTGTAAGAATCAGACTCAGAATTGTTACTGGTGACACGTCGTATGACATTCATACACCAGGACCTGTGATAGGTGAAGTAACCAAAAAGGTAAACTAAGCAACACGTTTCTGGCGAATGAAAGTACTCTGCACTAGTTAACCGCTTATGTTCGATGTGTACTTTACCCTTCTCTTGCTGAATATTCAGTTAAGCCACACCCATTTCTGTCTATCAACCAAACAAATTACTTGATGTAATTTATTGCTACAAATTCATAAACTGAATGCCAAACAGTGTAGATCCTGATCAGATGGCTTCTTCAGAAGCCATCTGATCTGAATCTACTTTGTTTGCAAAGATAGGGGTTGTCGTGAACAGCAAGATAAGGGTTAAATTGTGTTGACCAAGACGTTAAATTCCAAACTAACATTCAAAAAAGAAGACAAAATGACTTTCTTAGTTTTTCGGCACCTTCAACAGTGTGGGGAATCCACGTGACCAATTGACTAGGAGTACGGTGTTTGTTACTATTTTTAGCTCCACTTTAGTCAGAATATCTTTATTAATACCGCATAGAATTTGATCAAATAAAGCGCAGTGTTTGAGGAAATTTTAGCTCTTCCTGCTGGTCTAAGCATTATTCTAAGTTCTGGTCTGATTCTCGACAACGTACACGAATTTTTACGAATATCGTTTATAGCACCGCTTTAACAGGGTTGGAAATCATTTCCTTGGTGGAAACACGTCAAAAGCCCAGGAAAAGTAGTGCGAGTCGCAGGCTCTTTAAACCCTAGCGGTTTCTTTGGGCAATAGGGATTGAGATGTCATTTCATCTCAATGTCGGATAAAAGTCCCAGAAAATTTGAAGCAATGTCTCCTAAATAACCTACAAAGTGTTGACAGGGACGTAACACCTCAACTTAAACAAACGAACAAGCAGTGTATTTTCAAGTTATACGTATTGCAGTATGTGGTATGAAAAACAAAAATAGGCATGAACAAAAAGGGTTACGTTAACCTAGTTGACGCCTGTTTGTGAAAATGTTCCTAACTCGGTATGTCGCATGTGATTTTACTGTTTGTTAATATGTTTGTTCGAATTTACCTTTGATGTTTTGAATAGGCTTTGTGTTCTAATTCGATCAGTTCCTGGAGCATTTCAACTCTTTTAACTATGGTAGTTTGTTCATTTCTAATATGGTTACACGGCCCTTCAAAGACTTAGGTCATTTTAAGAGCGGTCTTATAACATTATCACACTGTTCTACGACAGCACTCATAAGCGATTTATCAGTGTTTAGGAACCTTATTTCGTCACTAACTGACACCTGCTCTTCTCGATAAGTTAATTATGTATTCGCGTACACAGGACCTCTTGTAATTTGGCTAGCAAAATGCTGAAATGGGTTGTCCGTTTATAGATTTTTATGTCAAGGGTGCAATAGTTTTTGCAAAAATTACAGATGATCTTATGTGCCATCATTCTCATGTCCGTTTGAAAGGGTTACAATAACTTCCAAATTTGGGAACATATTGTTCGCTTTCTGGTTCTGCCTTTTATAATCATTGCGGTTGCTTATCCACCCCGCCTCCCAAAGTAGTTGTTTTCCTGTATCGAAATTATTTCAGCATCACTTCAAAGAGAGAACGAGACAATTATACTACAAATTACTACAAATTAAAGTTATGGTACGTGCATGTCAATGAGTCCTTGTGACTTAGAGTCGAGATTGTAGACGTCAAAGGTCAAGCTGAGGTGTATTATCATTTCCAGTCGATCTCTTTCTATTTCGTGGACGTTGTCATTTCTAGAAAAGACTGTGAAACATTAACATACCCTTTTTCGGAAAACTCCTTTTGACGTGCTTCCACCAAGTAAATAACTTCAAATCCTGTCAAAGAGGTGCTATAAATGATTTTCGTCAAAATTCGTGTACGTTGTCACGATCTCCCGGATTAAGATCAAACACTTTCTCCGAAAGTTCTCGAGAATCAGAGCAGATCTCAGAATAATGCTTAGACCAAAAGAAAGAGCTATGTTTTCCTCAAACACTGCGCTTTATCTGATCAATTTCTGTACGGTATTAATTAAGATATTCTAAAAAAAACTTCCTGAAGCGGAGCTAAAATAGTAACAAACTTCGTGTTCCTAGTCATTTGGTCACGTGGATTCCCCACACAAATGACTTTATACAAATCAAAGCACTTACAGCACCGGTCAGTTGATTATCTCAGTGTAGGCTGGAAGAATGGTACCGAACTTAGACTTTCATGCTTAAATTTCTGTAAGTCAAACAAATGCATTCTGCGGCGTCTAATCTGGGTCTACAATGAATGTCAGTCCCATTTTTGGACATGGGCAAACCAGTTCAATAATGAAAAATACTTCAAGTAACCCTGAAAAAATCACAACGATTGTCGTCTGTTTGGTCGTCTGCGTGTCGCTATTAAAAGCATTATTGTTGCTAAGTGTAGACACGGATCAGACTGCTCCTACAGAAACAGTCTGATCTGGGTTTGCACTGTTTGTCTCTATGCACAAATACCATCACGAAAACACGCCTACATAATTTTGACCCCCTTGAACCCCACTTTTATATAGTAAAACTGGGGCTTCCGGGGGTATACCTTATTTTGTTTTATTTCTGCTCTAAAATATAGATTGTGGATACTCGTTAGAACCGCCTCGATGAGGCGGTTCTAACGAGTGCCCACAATCTATATTTTGAGCAGAAATAAGAAAAATATCACAATTTTTCATCATAAAATTTTCATTTTTGCGCCGATAAAGGTGGCAATGTGTTTGTATAGGCGTGTTTGCGTAATGACAAGGATCGTTCAATAAGTATCTTAGAGTCACACTTGACTTCCTCTTTTTACCACATAGTCATCGCAGCAATATGCATTTCCTCCATCAATATTCCAAGTTTTGGGTGGACTGGTTTACCATTTGACCAAAAGTTATAAAGGACATAACTAATTTAGTGTTGTTGTCCACGTGACCACTTTTGGGAAACCAAGATTACGGTTATTAATAGTCCTGTTCTATTTTATCGATGTTAGGTCAGTGTGTTTATCAATAGCGCTATACGAAATCCAATGAGGCGATTGTTCGTTAAATTTTTGAGCAAACACTGTGTACCTCGAACGATGCATTATCTGACAGGCGAAACCAGATTTCACGAATTTTCTCATGTGTAGAGGTTTAAAATTCAGTCATGGTGACTACGAAACCAGTTTTTTGCAAAGAGTGTAGACTGTGTTCAGACGCCTCGTTCTGCAATGTCCGATCTGGACTTACACTGTTTGTCAGTATCTCCGGAACAAAATAGTTTTTTTTTTTTTTTTTTGTTTTTTTTTGCCATCCTTTAAAAATTATTTCCTACTTTATTAATCGTTAATCAAAGTGGATACACAACAACTAAATAGTCATCAATCAATAAAGGTGATGAATGCCTCCGGCATATGCCTCTTGCTTGACCCATGGGGCTTTCTAACTAAGCTAGATACTGCAACATTCCCCAGGAAACATATGGCTAAAATGTTTAAGTCGTTCAAGGGGACGTGATCCTGCAAAAAGCGGCTGGATCATAATTATTTTTCCTTTAAGCACTTATGCAAGGCATGTCGAAACTGTGTTGCAATTTTCAATGTCCTGCATCAAATACTGTAGGAGTAATGGAGACACGAACAGTTCTATTTAACAGCCTGTGCTACTCATATGGCCAGAATGGTTTAAGTCGTCCAAGGGACATACTTCTGTAATAAGGGGCTGGACGAGAATCTTGTTTCCTTTAGGCACATGTTCGATGCATGTCTGAACGGCGTTGTCGGTTCAATGTCCTGCATTAAATACTGAGGGAGGAGCTGAAAAGAAGCCATCCTTCGCGAATTCAAGGATGCGTCAATTATCCACCTATTCAAACGGAAAGGGTACCCTCAGATCTGTGACAATCACCGTGGCATCTCGGTATTGTCAATTGCAGGACAAGTCCTTGCAAAAGTCCTACTTAACCGACTGAATGAACACCTCGAACAGTCAGGGCTTGTACCAGAAAGCAAGTGTGGGTTTAGGAAAGACAGGGGGACAATTGACATGATCTTCATAGCAAGGCAGCTGCAAGAGAAATGTCAGTAACAGAACACATGGACCCATACTTGACCTATGCTGACCTTACAAAAGCATATAACACAGTCAGTCGTGAGAGCCTTTAGAAGATCATGATGAAGTTTGGATGTCCAACCAAGGTCATAGCAATGGTGAGACAGTTCCACGATGGTATGGGTGCATGGGTCCAAAATGATGGTGAGTTTTCAGATCCATTCCCTGTGACAAACGGAGTCAAGCAAGGCTGTGTGTTAGCCCCAACACTGTTCAGCATGCTTTCTGCCATGCTAACAGATACTTTCCAGGATGGTGACAATTGCATACCTATTAGGTATCGCTTGGATCGGAAGCTTTTCAGTCTCAGAAGGTTGCAAGCCAAATCCAAGATGCAGACAGAGGTGCTAGATGAGTTCCTCTTTGCTGATGACATGAAAAAAGGTGCTCCAACAGAGGAGAAGATGCAAACAGGTATAGATCAAGTACATGTATCTGACTCCTGTGATAGCTAAGACCTCACAATCAGCATCTAAAAGACCGAGGAAGTCTATCTGGCAAGCTTTACAAAGAGCTCACCATCACAATGAAAGGTCAAAGATTGCAAGTGGTAGACAAGTTCACCTACCTTGGGAGTACAATGTCAAGAGCCGTGCACATTGATGATCAAGTCAATGACATGATTGCCAAAGCCAGTGCAGCTTTTGGCCGACTACATGGTAGTGTCTGGGATCGAAGTGGGATCAGACTTAACACAAACCTGAAAGTCTACAGAGCTATGGTGCTGCCAACATGATCGCATGCATGTGAGACATGGACAGTTTACCAACGGCACGCTAAAAGACTGAATCACTTCCATACAAGCTTTCTTAGAAAACTCGTAAAGATTAAGTGGCAAGACGGGATTCCAGACACGGAAGTCCTGAACAGGGTCGGGATGCAAAACTCTTCTGAAATATGCAAAGTTAAGATGGACAGACCATGTTACCAGAATGCCTGTGGAACGTTTGCCAAAGAAAATTCTCTATGGAGAACTAGAAATGGGCAAATGTTCCCAAAGCGGTCAGAAGAAGCGCTACAAGGATACCCTCAAAGCCTCCCTCTGGGTCTTCAACATTCCAACAGAGTCGTGGGAACAAATTGCACAGGACAGACGAAAGTGGCGAGGTCTCATCAGAAGGGGTGCTAGTAAATACGAGGAAAAAAGAATCAGTGAAGCTGAGCAGAAACGAACACAGTGCAAAGCCAGAGCTATGCATCTCCAACAGAGCTGTCTTTCTCTAGCCTCTGTTGTTCTATCTGCAACAAACAGTTTAAAGCTAGAATAGGTCTCATCAGCCATCTTTAAACATGCCAGAGCTAAGGCATTTCCAACAGAGCTGTCTTCCTCTAGCCTCTGTTGTTCTATCTGCAACAGACAGTTCAAAGCTAGAATAGGTCTCATCAGCCATCTTAAAACACACAAACAGTAACATTTCTCAATTTTGATTAAGATTGGTCATTGTCAGTAATGGCAGACGAACTGGAGGAGTTGCGGAGATACGAACAGTACTATTTAGCCCCATATGCTAGAAAATGTTTAAGTCGTTCAAAGGGACATTGTTCAACAAGAATGGATTGGATCAGAATTATGTTTCCTTAATGGACATGTGCAATGCATGTCTGAACTGTGTTGCAAGTTTTAATGCCCTATATTAAATACTGTATGAGGAGCTGCGGAGACACGAACAGTCCTGTTTAACCTCATATGCTTCACATATGGCCAAGCGTTTTATTAAGTTGTTCAAGGGGACATAATTCTGCTATGGGGGACTGGATCAAAAAAGGAAGTGAAGGCAATGATCAGGAATTGACACAATAAAAACACAGAGACTCCAAAGGGAAAGAAACAAAACATGAAATAACTAGACACCAGTAGAAACACCAATAGCGGAATGATGTTTCTGTTTTGCACGTTTTCAATACATGTCTGAGCTATGTTGCAAGTTTCAATGCCCTACATCAAATACTGTAGGAGGAGTTGCGGAGACAATAACAGTACTAAAATGTGTAACGTACAGACTTACGTACTTAGGGACAACTGTATGCCTCACTTCTTGGCGGGGGCATAAAAAAGAACGACCAGAGAAGAAAAACCATCTGACCTTCCATAGCAGAATTTGGCGTGCTCACATGTGGCCATAGCAGTGAGAGAAAGCTTCCTCATGCTTGTTTCTGCTGATGTCGATGCTCTTTATGTAAAAATGTATTACTTTGCATGGAGCACGTGTTTTCCCACTTAACCGTAAAGCATATTAATCGCGTGAACATCATGTGATGAATGAGTCAAACCACAAGAGACTAATACTGCTAATACACAGAGACCATTTATATGATGACTGACATTAATAAACTTTCACATTTTATATTTGAGGCGTGATTTAAGGGGAAAATATAGATTTACTGTATGGAAACTTTGTTTGTTTGTTGTTGTTTTTTCTACTTTTTATAATGAAATAAACAAAAGGAAAGTAAAGCTGGATACATGTAAATCAAGTCATGAACATTGCAGTTCCATAAACCAAGATCCTAAAAGCTACAGGTTAGCCTCAGTAAAACTTTGAAACAGGTCACCGACAGACAACTCTAAACGCTATCAAGTCAACAAGAAAACCTAATTCCTATTCAAGTTTTACGGTGAGCCTGCACCAGCTAGCAGCTGCATCCTAAATGATGCAGAACATAAGCCCTGACTTAAACCTTTCCACCTTCTTGGCATAAAAATCGATTCTCAGACAGTTCACCAAAAGGCAGAAAATGTTCACCAAAAGGCAGATAATGTCTAATCATTAAGATTAAGATTTATTCAGGAAATAAGATCAGGTACACATGCAATATTTAAAAATGATGTTTTGATGTTAAAATTTTAACTTAAATGGTGGATAATTAAGAGCACACTTGAATGATATTTTGTGGAGACTGAGACAGGGGCAAAATATAAAAAGTATCACAATTAGCTTTTGACTAGACTTTATGTTTAAGGTAATGGGCTGGGCTATTTTAAAATAAACGACCACACCCATTTATCACTGTGTCTAAAATTAAAAGAATGATCTTAAAACCTATGGATGGTCCATAAAGCCAACAGGCTTATTTCCAAAGGGGTCCATTTGATAATGATTCAAGATTTAGGCACGAGAAAATATTTAAAAGAGACATTTTTAAATGAATCATTCACAGGTATGGACAGTCGAACACAGTACACCACTTATCCATAATTACCTTTATTTACCTTTGATTACCAATTATAATTATCAGTTGAGGGTCGAATGTCTTTGAACAAATGTGTCGGTGAAGTGCCTTCAAATGTGTCGGTGAATTTTCTCCAAAACCCGTGTCGGTGAGTTGTCTTGTCGGTGAATTGTTTTGATTCCTGTACGTTACGCGTCTTTTTGTTCCTTTGCGATGAATTTCATGATGTAAGAGTTCCCTCCCTTGCTGTAAACGTTTCCATGGAGTGCAATTTTTGCTGTTTTCAAAACCCGTTAATACACCCTTTTCTGTAGCGTGTTCTATTTTCGCCCTGTTTCAGCTTGAACTACATTGCCTTCTCACGTGCTTGACACATTTATATTTAAATACAATGTCAGCAAAAGTGGCAACATCACCGGATTATGAGACGGTATGTCGGTGGGTGGGGTTATTATGGGATCTGGGACAACTCGGCACATAGCAAACTCGGCACATGACAAACTCGGCACATAGCAAACTCGGCACATAATTAGCTGATTGGGTCAATTATCTTTTGTTCACTTGGGTATGGTACATGTAATTACATAACCAAACAAACAATCAAATTAAAGTTACAGTCGAGTCCGGTAACATTGCGCGGCCGTTTACTTTGCGCAACCTGCATTCGCATTTTCAATAACTTTAACCCTGACAATTTCTACCAACACTACCTGTGCATCTGCATTAAGTTTTAACTTAACCTTGAAAACATGGGTTTGCACGTGCAGATGTGACACTTTCGCGGAATTTTTCAAATTTGCCAAAATACGAAAAGACCGAAAATTTCCAAACCCAAGACTTAGTTTAAAAATAGGCAAAGGGGCAAATGTTTTGTTTCTAAATTTACTGCATATATAATAACATTGCAGAATACCTAATGAACACGTTGTTACAGTCAACGTTCGTGTTCAACCAGCAGAAAACACTTATTGTGCGCAATGTTAGGCGACAAAATTGGTTTTCAAATTTCAAGGGGTATCCCTTTTCATGGAATTATATCTCCCGCCAGTTAAAAATTCAGAGGCCAATTTCTTTTGCAGCAAGTAGATAAGGAAGTGTTGCAATCGTTCTGCTTGTGATTGTTTGAAAGGTGGCTTTTACAAAGTCACACGAAGGTATCAAAACCTTATGTGCGCAATATTACCGGACTGCATCGTACCTGTGAAATAGGGACCAACTAAATAGGACTTTAAGACTTAATAAGACAAATTTTATATCAATATTTAATGCACAATATCTAAAAAAAATATGAAGCCCACGCCCATCGGGGCTTGAAGAAATAGATGGGCTGCAAGATGCTTCCATGCAGAGCTGAAACCGACCAGCACACGAGTACTGGTTAACTGCTTAGAGGATCTAAGCCTGCCCAGGCAATGCGGTGCGAGTCGGCCCGTCCATGGTTGTAAACTCAATTGGTTTCATTGGGCGGCAAGGCTTGAGATGTCATTTCATCCCAATGTCGGTTAAAAGTCCCACGAAATTGGAAGAGACGTCTCCAAAATGACCTTTACAGTGTTGACGGTTGACGTTAAACTTCAAATCAAACAAACTAAAAAAAATATGAAGATGTTTTTTTTGTTGTTGTTGTGTTTGTGTATGTGTTTTTTTTCCAATAAAATTATATCTATTTAAGTTGTTTCTTAAATTGACCATCGAATAAATCTTTTTAAAATGTCAAATTAATTTATCAGCATTTTCCTGTTGCTCATTACGATAACACACCCGTGCATCATGATGCATATTTATTTACATCTCCAAAACGGTCAATTGTTTGATGCAAATTTATGATAATTTTTTCTTATTTATACTCAAAACATAGATTGTGGGTGCTCGTTAGAACCACCTCTTTGAGGCAGTTCTAATGAGTACCCACAACCTATGAATATGAGCAGAAATAAGGAAAATAATGTACACCTCCCTATACCCCAGTTGTCTCTCTATAAAGTGGGGTGTTCATTTCACGGACTTGTTAGCGTGATGTGGAGAATACGATGCTGATGTTTTTTTGTTTTTTTTTCTAGTTTGTTGTATCAGCCAGAATGTGCAATCATATTTGTTAACAGGGTGGTCCGTGTGTCATGCCTACTGCAGGTTCACATTATGTTGAGACACCTATGCAATAATGTGACTTCTGCTCGACCTGGCAATCATGGGTGGCAATGAGTCCCGAACATTATGTTCACAGGTTTTCTGGATTAACTTCCAGCCATCACCTATTAATCAGATAATTAGTCTAGAGCAATTAAGTCATATCCAGAGTCTATTGATTAAGATGATTTTTTTTTAGAAAAAATGCAAAAAATAAACTAGAAACTATTTTTTTTAATATGCATGTATATAAACATTATAAAATAATAGTAATTAAAAAACAGACAAATAAAGTATAAATGTACAGCTTTATAACAATTGTGGGCCGAGTTTGCTATGTGCCTAGTTTGTTATGTGCCTAGTTTGTATGGGCCGAGTTTGCTATGTGCCGAGTTGTCCCGTTACCGTTGTTATCAAGGGTGAGGAGTACCTAAGTACCCGGTTACCCTAAAGTGCGAAAGGAGTCTTTTTCACGAAAAGGACTTACCCTAAAATGTGAAAAGGACTTTTTTTATACGAAAAGGACAGTTACTGTTAGCGAAAAGGACTGCTCCATATTTTTGTTGCGAACGAGATGGGACAGCTGCTCGATGGACCTGTAGGGGATGGCTTAATGATTTAATTAAGAATTATTAAATGGGTTCATTTCAACTGGTTTAAAACTTCATCACATGAACCAGTCCGTGAAATGAACACCCTCCTAATCCCCACTTTATATAGACAAAATTGGGTTTACAGGGGTATTCAATATTTATCTTATTTCTGTACCAAGAAATATGTTGTGGGTACTTGTTAGAAAGTGGTTCTAACGAGCACCCACAAACTATTTTTCCAGTAAAAATAAGAAAAATACCACGCATTTTCATCAGAGATGTAGCCATTTCGGAGATATCGAAAATGCACTGTGTCGCACTGTGTAGTAGACCCCACTTTATATGTAAAAACTGGGTTTACGGGGGTATTCAATATTATTTCTTATATCTGCTCCAAGACATGTGTTGTGGGTACTCAATAGAACGCGTTTCCAACGAGCACCCATGACCTATGATAGCAGTAAAAATAAGAAAAATACCACACATTTTCATAAGAAAAGTAGCCATTTTGGAGATGTGAAAAAGGTGATATGTCGCACGGGTGTGTTAGCATAATGAGATATTAAATATTCATAAAATAAATAAATCATCACGAAAACACGCCAATATAATTTTGATTCCCTTGAACCCTACTTTTATATAGTAAAACCGATGTTTACAGGGGTATACCTTGTTTTTTTTTTCTGCTTTAAAATATAGATTGTGGGTACTTTTTAGAACCACCTCGATGAGACGGTTCTAATGAATACCCACAATCTATATTTTGATGTTGAAAAGACTTTCAGTATCTTCTTTCCTTCATCTTTACATCTCTCTCTCTATCTCTCTGCAACTGTCTTTCTGTCTCTCTCAGCCTTTTGACTGCAGATCAAAGAAATCGGATAGACATCATTACTTAATTGGATTAACAATGTAGTTCTTTATAATTGAAAAAGAGAGACCTTCAAAGAAACACAAATTAAAGGTACATACCGCTCTCCTTTGTCTTCAAAAGATAAATGAGCAATTTTGATTAAAATTGAAACTGCCTTTAAAAGCATGTTTTCCATTGAGTCCTTACATTCGTTCAGTTCACAATTGCGAAAACAGACAAATGTCCAGTTTGTTCGGCGAGTCCTAACGAGTACCCACAATCTGTTTTTTGAACAGAAATAAATAAAAACAATGTATACCCCTAAACCTCATTTTTTACCATATAAAAATTTAACATTATGGTTTCAAAATTATAAAGGCGTGTTTCGCGATGTAAGTGCTCTTTAGAATTCACTAATTAAGGCGGTTCTAATGAGTATCCTTAACTTCACGAATTGTATATTTCGAGAAGTTAGTCTCTCTCTGTCCCGACCTCGTATTTCAGTCGTTTCATATAGTTGCATATGTTTAATTCTCTCTCTCTCTGATTATACTATCTGTCTCGCCCCCGCCCATCGGGGCTTGGAAAAATGGACTGAGCTGCATGATGCTTCCACGCAGAACTGAAACCATTATAAACGACTCACTGAGGCTGTTTTAACAAGTACACACAACATCTCTGATAAGAAGAAAAAAATGTGTACATATCTATGTCTGTCTCTGTCTCTCTCTCTCCATCACTCTCTCAATGTTTGACATGTAAGCTCAAAACAATCTCTCTCTCTCTCTATCTCTCTCTCTCAGAACAGTTTACATTTTTGTTTTGTTATGGTTTCTTTTTTTCCTTCTCTTCATCACGAAAACACACCTAAATAATTTTGACCCCCTTAAACACCACTTTTATATAGTAAAACTGGGGTTTACAGGGGTAAACCTTATTTTTCTTATTTCTGCTCAAAAAAAAAATCCCGATTTTTCAAAATGATTTCTCATATTAAAATAGAATTATATTACATAGGCGACGGTTAAAGTGAGATAGTCATTAATGCCAACAGCTTTATTCATACAATTTCATACAAACACACCTAAATAATTTTGACCCCCTTAAACACCACTTTTATATAGTAAAACTGGGGTTTACAGGGGTAAACCTTATTTTTCTTATTTCTGCTCAATTTAAAAGTATGGTAAAACTCCAACTTTTTCTGTAGGACAATATTTTTACTCCAGTTTTCAAAATCCTAGTGAGAACCCTGCAACATTACAAATACAAAGCTTAAAATAGCACCGAAAGTTAGTTTTAAATTATTACAAAGAAGAGATGTAGAAGACAGGCCAACATACGATTCTACAAACGCCAAGAATAGAGCTACTTGTTTTGTAACAAGCAATTACTGCTGTGAAACTGGGAGCATGACTGGAATTCTAGGAAAATTAAGATGGGAGTCTCTCAAGGAAAGGATAAGAGACAGTAGGCTCATACTCTTATACAAAGGTCTAAAGAGTGCTGGCAGCATTCCAATAGTTGACCTTAATCCCGCAGCTAGGCACTGTAAAAATCATCATTCTGGTGTTTCAGACCCCTACTACAAGAATTGACATCTATAAAGAATCGTTCTTCCCCTTAACCATTAGAGTTTGGAATACTCTTCCCAATTCTATCATATCCACTGCTGCAGGTGCAGAGGATAGTGTAGCTAAGTTTATCTCTTTGGTCAGAACTAGGGGACTAACTTCCCATATCACGGGTCCTGGTGTATGAGTGTCATTTGACGTGTCACCAGTATTAATTCTGATTCTGAGGAGGGCTGATGCTCACCTTTGTATGCTGTACAAAATTACTCATGGCATGGTTGCCATTCAAATTCCACCGTATTTCGAGCAACCCAGGACAGTGACCTGTCAAAGCCAACATCTGAGTAGAGAAGATATGGGATTGGCAACAGACATAAACTTGAAAGTGTTGACAGGCATGGTGAAAGACATTAGTAAACAAGGACAGAATGAGGATTGATTTCATCAGGAGCACAAAAAGATTTTGAACTGAAACATATTTTCACATATATACACATTTAGATATACACGTAGCAGTATGAGTTTAGTAAAATGAGTAATGCATAAGAGGTTTTTTTAAGCACCTAGTGGTTATAAGCAGCGATTTTGTTTGTTTGATTTGATGTTTAACGTCCCCGTCAAAACTGTAAATGTCATTTTCGAGACGTTGCTTCCAGTTTTGTGGGACTTTTACCTGACATTGAGATGAAATGACATCTCAAGCCCTGTTGCCCAATGAAACCAATAGGGTTTATAAGCATGGACGGTCTGCCTCGCACCGCGGTTCCTGGACAGGCTTAGATCCTCTAAGCGGTTTACCAGTACTAGTGTGCGGGCCGGATTCAGCTCTGCGTGGAAGCATCATGCAGCCCATATATTTCGTCAAGCTTATAAGCAGCAAAGTGCTTTATAGATAAACATCAACAAAAAAGGTTATACTGTTTTGATAATAATATTATGTGCAATTAATGGGCTTGAAATGAAACAAATCACTGCTTTTGGCTTTATAAAAGGCCTCTAAATGGACCCACACAAGGCTCGTGTGGGAGTCTAATTGCACCTTTATGCTGGGGGCTACACTGCAGTGAGCAGGCCAAGATGTGCAAACAGTGTGGCTTTAAAGAGAGATGTTTGATGTCAGCCTACCAGTGATGCCAGCAATGAAAAGATGAAGGCAACGAGATTCTGAGGTTGCTGAAAGCTATCATTATACCCCCGGCATACGAAGTATGCTATGGGGGTATATAGTTTTCGTCCTGCCGTTCGTCCGTCCGTCCGTGTTTCCGTCCTTCCGTCTGTCCATCCATCCGTCCGTCCGTCCATCTGTTAACATTTTGGTTAAAGTTTTGCGTTAAAGTTTCTAAGAGATTGTATCTTCTGCATCCTTTGATAGATTTAGTTGATTCTTACACTGAAGTTACATACTGTTCTAAAGATTTCATTGATGCATGTCCCACCCCCCACAATGACCTTGAGGTCAAGGTCACTGACTTAGAAATTTTACATTTTGGTTAAAGTTTTGCGTTAAAGTTTCTGAGAGGTTGGATCTTCTTAACCCTTTGATAGATTTAGTTGATACTTACACTAAAGTTACATACTGGTCTAAAGATTTCATTGATGCATGTCCCACCCCCCACAGTGACCGTCAAGGTCACAGACTTAGAAATTTTACATTTTGGTTAAAGTTTTGCGTTAAAGTTTCTAAGAGGTTGGATCTTCTGAACCCTTTGATAGATTTAGTTGATACTTACACTGAAGTTACATACTGGTCTAAAGATTTCATTGATGCATGTCCCACCCCCACAATGACCTTGAGGTCAAGGTCACAGACTTAGAAATTTTACGTTTGGTTAAAGTTTTCTGACAAAGTTTATAGATGCCTTTATGTTCTAAACTCTTTAGACAAATTCAGTTGATACTTGCATCAATGTTGCATACCAGTCCAAAGATTTTGAGATGCATGTCGCTTCCCCACCCACAGTGACCTAGACCTCAGGGTCATGGACTTAGAAAGTTTACATTTGGTTAAACTTTTATGACAAAGTTTATAGATGCCTGTTACATAATGTTCTAAATTCTAAGACAAATTCAATTGATACTTGCATCAATGTTGCATACCAGTTCAAAGATTTCATTGATGCATACCCCACCCTGCTGCTTCAGTAACATTGATGCCCCCACCGCTTCAGTAACTTTGATGCTCTCACTCCCTTGGTCCATTTAGAAAGATTATGTTTGGTTTAGATTTTATAAGCACATTATAGATTCTTCAAGCTTCTTGACTTCTTCATTCATGTTACATACAAGCTCTAAAGATATATCAAAGGGTGGCACTGGCCGGGGGTATACGTGACCGACAGGTCGCTTTCTCTAGTTTCTAAATGTCCCATGTCAGACTAGCACTGGCTATATATGGAACACAATTTGCAGGTGGTCAAAATTGACCAAGTTCCATAAAGTTCTGTAATTTGTAGCCCATCAATCTTTGGGGTATTAGTAAAAAACATTGTAACTTACAGACCATTTTTGTCTTTATTGCATCCTGTCGAAGGTGAGAGGGGTATATGGGCAATGGCATCAGCACTGATGTACACCTTCTACAAAGTTGGGGGTAGAAACTAATCCTGGAACCCTTAGGTGCTTTGAGTGCCCAGTAACGATTACATGCACCCTAAAATAAGTGACGATGATGACACGACAACCCAAATGTCCTAGTAAGATTGAGATTGAGCTCAGACTCTTCCTATATCACAGGTCCTGATGAATGTCATTTGACATGTCAACAGTAATTCTGATCCTCTTACCATTATACAATGTATTAATAAGTCGGTGTAATGAACACCCTCTATAAATCACACTTTATACACATAGAGAAAATGGAAGTTTATAGGGGTATACAGTTGCAACACTCATTGAATGTTTTGCTTCTCAGATTTTTAGCTTCCCTGAGCCGAAGGCCGAAGGCTCCGGGGCAGCTTATAGGATGGTAGGCCTCCGTTGTATGTCGTCTGTCGTCCACCATATTCAAAAGACTTCTTCTCTGAAACCACTGGCCCAATTGCAATTTAATTTCAAATGCAGCCCCCTGGCAATGGGGGAACAAAAGTTTGCAAGTATGGTCCAGGTCACATGACCAAGATGGCTGCCATGTCCAAATATGGTAAAATTGAAAACCTTAAAAAAATCTTCTTCTCCAGAACCACTAGGCAGATTGTCTTGAAACTTGGTATATAGCATTGGGTGACTGAGTACTACCAAGTGTTCAAATATGATGACCGTATGTTGACCGTAACCTATTTTAAGTCAAGGTCAAATTTGGCACCTTAGACTTTTCATTTGTGAAATAGGCAAATCAATGCATTTTTTCAAAAAATATTGTGGTCTATGATATGAGATTAGGTAAAAAATGAATGTCTATGAATGCTTAGGGTCATGGTCATTTGGTGACCTTGGCCCAAGGTCACTTGTATTGCAGGTCTATTGACATATCAGAATAGATTTTCTCTAGCACCAATGGGCCATTTCATTTAAATTTTATATGCAGCCTTAGTACACTAAGGAAACACAAATTTATTTGGATGGTCCAGGGCACATGACCAAGCTGGCCACCATGCCCAAATATGGTAAAAACCTTAAAAAATCTTCTTTTCCAGAACTACTGGGCCAGTTGTCTAGGAACTTGGTATGTAGCATCAGGTGACTGAGTACTAGCAAATTGCAAAAATGATGACCGCAGGTTGTCCTTGACCTATTTTAGGCCAAGGTCAAATTACGCTCCATAGGCTTTTCAATGGGAAATAATTTGGCCCAAGGTCACTTGTATTGCTGGTCCATTGACATAACAGAATACATTTTCTCTTAAACAACTGGGCCAATTTCATTTAAAGTTTACATGCAGCCTAAGGACAGTAAGGGAACAAACTTTATTCAAATTTTCCAGGTCACATGACCAAGATGGCTGCCATGCCAAAACATGGTTAAAACCTTAAAAAATCTTCTTTTTCAGAACCAATGGACCAATTGTCTTGAAACTTGGTATTTAGCCTCATATGACTGAGTGCTACAAACCTTGCAAAAATTTGCAACCTTAGGTTGACCTTGACCTATTTTATGGCAAAGTTGAATTTGGTTCATTAGGCTTTTCAATGGGAAATAGGTAAATCAATGCATTTTTCCCAAAAATGTGGTCTGTGATATGAGAATAGGTAAAATATCAATGTCTATGAATTCTTAGGATCAAGGTCACTTGTATTGCAAGTCTGTTGACATATTGGAATATATTTTCTCTTACACCACTGGGCCAATTTCATTTTATATGCAGCCTTAAGACACTTAGGGAACAAAATTTTATTTAGATGGGCCAGGTCACATGATAAAACAGCCACCTTGCCCAAATATGGTAAAAACCTTAAAAAATCTTCTTCACTAAAACAACTGGGCCGATTGTCTTGAAACTTGGTACATAGCATTGAGTGACTGAGTACTACCAAATTTGCAAAAATGATGACCGTAGGTTGACCTTGACTTATTTTACACCAAGGTCAAATTTGGCTCGAAAAATATTGTGGCCTATGATATGAGAATAGGTAAAAAATGAATGTCTATGAATGCTTACACTCAAGGTCATTCCATGACCTTTGTCCAAGGTCACTTGTATTGCAGGTATATTGACATATTAGAATACATTTTCTCTGAAACCACTAGACCAATTTCATTTAAATTTTACATTCAGACTTAGGACCATAAGGATATTAAAAATTTTTCAAATGTTCCAGGTCACTTGGCAAAAGTGGCCAGAATATGGTAAAAACCTTAAAAAAATCTTCTTCTCCAGAAGCACTGAGCCGGTTGTTCTGAAACTTGGTATGTAGCATTGGGTGACTGAGTACTAGCAAGTTTGCAACAATGATGACACTAGGTTGACCTTGACCTATTTTACATCAAGCTCAAATAGGTTCATTTGGCTTATAAATTGTGAAAAAGTTGAACAAAGCATTTTTCAAAAAATATTATGTTCTGTGTCATGAGAAAAGATACCAAATGATTTAACACACTAAAAATTGACAAAACCTTCAAATTCTTCCAACCTTTCACCAGTGTACATGTATGAAGGAATCACACCAGTTTTTATGACTGCATCACACACGTTATGTCCTTTTCGTGATGTTTTTAGTATGAGAAAGAAAGTTTGTTCCAAATCCCCCTCTTTTTTCAGCCTTTGGTACCAACAACAGGAAGGTTTGTCTGGAAAGAGGACAGCAGTGGTAAAGGGTGCCTTGACTGGAGTTCGTAAGTACATACATGTACATAGCTCAAGAAAAGGAGGAGTTCTGAGTAGAAAGGATACTAGAGGATGATTTTCCTTCTTTCTTGTAAGAAACATGTTGTGGGCACTTGTTAGAATGGCCTCAATGAGGCCATTCTAACAAGTGCCCACAACATATGTTTGAATGGTGAAATAAGAAATCAAAGCACTAGGAGCATTGTTGGGTTGATTCTCTGAGTGTAGGCTTGACAAATGGTCCTGAACAGGGACTTAGACTTATCATTTAACCCTTAATTTGCTGTACTGTAAACAACAGTGTAGACCCTGATCAGATTCCATGTTCTGTGGCATCTAATCTCTGTCTACAGTGTTTGCCATTCCCAACGCATGATTCCAGTCCAGATTCTATAGATAACCCTTATCTTGCTGTTAACGACAACCCCTATCTTTGCAAACCGTGTAGATCCAGATCAGATCTGATCAGGATCTACACTGTTTGGCATTCAATTTATGAATTTGTAGCAATAAATTACATCAAGTAATTTGATTGGTTGATAGACAGAAATGGGTGTGGCTTTAATGAATATTCAGCAAGATAAAGGTTAACAATATGCAACACTCTTACCTCACAGCAATAAGAATAGTGTTGTTAGTTTCTATTAGCAACCATTATCTGGATTTCCTGTAGTCACTTGGACATCAGCAACTAAAAGCTACTGTGATTAGTAACTGGGCAAATTGACAAACAATCAAATTATCCTCAATACTCTTTATCTAGAGCTATGAGTCGTTGTTCTCATTATGATATCACACCCATGTGGTATAAAGATATCTTTCATAGCAAAGGGCCTCCGTGCCTGGACTGGCCATACAACAGCGCAATCGGCAAGTTAGCAATCGCTCTTCTCCCAGACGCACTTCTGATGTTGTTTGAGACGAATATCAAATACGTGCCGAAAGCTTTGTAGCACCGTGTTGAACTTTCCATCACGTGCTTCTGAACTGGTATTCGAGATGATTGACAACCGTCTTTGAACGTTTTAAGCGTGGGCGGGACAATAGCGCTGTCAGTTTATGTTGCAATCGATTTTATTACTGCTCAAGAGAGAGAGAGAGAGAGAGAGAGAGAAAGAGAGTGTTTGAGTTTTACATCCCACCAACAGCTAAGGTCATACAGAGACGGGACCTCGGTTTAAAGACTCATCCGAAAGTCTGGAGAAGCCCGGGATCGAACCTGCGATCCCTGGTTTACAAGGCGAGTAGCGTAACCACTACACCACGTAGGCTTCTGTACTGCTAAAAAGAAGATTGTGGTTACTCGTTAAAACCTCGATGTGGTTCTAACCAGCAGTACCCACAATCTATAGTCTGCTCAAAACAGAGATTGTGGACACTCGTTAAAACCTCTAGGTGGCGACAGGGCTTGAGATGTCATTTTATCTCAATGTTGGGTAAAAGTCCCACAAAATTGGAAGCAACTTCTCCAAAATGACCTATACAGCGTTGACGGGGACGTTAAACCTCAAATAAAAAAAAAACAAACAAAACCTCGAGGCGGTTCTAACCAGCAGTACCCACAGGCGAATATATATTCTGCTCAAAACATACTGTGGATACTCGTTAAAACCCCGAGGCTGTAGCAGAAATAAGAAAGAACAATGAATGAACCCCTGTATATACATGTATTAAAGTGGCCAAGTGGCACTCGACATTGAATCAAACGTGGTAGCTCAATGGTATAGTGCACCTGCCTATGATGCTAGGGGCCCCCGGTTTGATTCCCGGCAGCGGTAATAGAACTGTGGTGTCCGAACATGCTCCGGGTGAATGCCACAAAGTGCATCGTCCTCCGCATCGGGACGTTAACTGGGACCCCCTGCACGTGCAGGGAGGCACATTCTGTGCAGGTTAAAGATCTATATCGTTATTACATGATTACTGTGTATGTTTTCATCCTGCAAATCTGGATCGGCAATGACCGATCACACTAGAATTGAAAACGCTCCAATGTTGATTCGACCGATAATAGATAGAAATAGTGGAAAGAATGAATTGAAGAGGAGCAAATTCTTTCCTTTAAGAGTTGGCCCCTGTTGACAGAAAATAAATAAATAAATAAAAAAAAAATATATATTTGTCACTTAATTGCTCCGACTCGACGTTTACTGAAAACTCATCCGTAAAAGATTTGGGTGGATTTTTGCATTTTGAAATCTTCCTGCACATCTATCTAGTGGTTACTCAGAACTTATCTGGAAAAAAATTGGGCGGAAAAAAGAAGAAACCCAGAAAAACTAATAAGTCGCGTTTTGGAGACTCAACCCTTATCCTGCTGAATAAATTAATTTAGCCACACCCATTGCTGACTATCAACGCATCATGCAGCCCATGTATTTCTTCAAGCCCCGATGGGCGGGGGCCGCAACACTATATAGGTCAGTTTGGAGACGTCGCTTCCAAATTCGTGGGACTTTTACCAGACATTGACATGAAATGACATCTCAAGAAGCCCTGTCGCCCAATGAAACCTGTAGGGTTTATATACATGGACGGTCTGACTCGCACGTTTCCTGGGCAGGCTCAGAACCTCTAAGCTCTTTACCAGTACTCGTGTTCGGTCAGCTCTGCGTTGAAACATCATGCAGCCCAGTCTATTTCTGCAAGCCATGATGAGCGGGGCTACTCACAGAAACAGTAGGAAGTTCCAACGTTGAGTGGTAGGGGTAAAAATTAAATAGGTGTGTTTTTATGGTTCTTATCAACTACGAGACTATGAAGATGTGCAGGGTGGTCCAATTTCTTACTTATAATCACAGTGTTGGGAACAGAACTTTACTGAGCATAACTTTATTGAGCATCAATGATGGGAAATGCCGAATCCGGCGTCCATCTTGCGACACTCGGTTGTGCTGTGACAAATCAAGCATGTGGCTGATTAACACTTATTGAATGTTTTGTTTCCCGAATTTTTGTACACACCTTGGTTTTGTTTGTTTGATTTGGGGTTTAACGTCCCCGTCAACACTGTAAAGGTTATTTTGGAGACGTTGCTTCCAATTTTGTGAGACTTTTACCCGACATTGAGATGAAATGACATCTCAAGCCCTGTCGCCCAATGAAACCAATAGGGTTTATTAGCATGGGCGGTCCGCCTCGCACCGCGGTTCCCAGACAGGCTTAGATCCTCTAAGCGGTTTACCAGTACTAGTGTCCGGGCCGGATTCACCTCTGCGTGGAAGCATCATGCAACCCATATATTTCTTCAAGCACCTATGGGCGGGGGCAAATGTACACACACTTGGATTATCGGTAATTTGATTGTTGAGAAAATGTCGGGACATAATTATACCCCCGGCATACGAAGTATGCAGTGGGGGTATATAGTTTTTGTCTTTTCCGTCTGTCTGTCTGTCCGTAAACAATTATTTTGTGTCAAAGATATCTCAGGAACCGCTTCACATAGAAACTTGAAATTTTGCACACATGATCAGTATGACTACTTGTATTGTGGGAAAGAAAATAAGGGCCAAGGGGTCAGGCCTTTTAGAGTTATTTCCCTTTGTAGTTCTTGTTTCAGCTGGTGATGGCACTGGCCGGGGGTATACGTGCCCCACTGGGCACTTTTGTCTAGTTAAAGAAAGCGATCATATTACCTATATTATGATAAAAGAACAGAATCGTCGATATTGCGATTTCCTATCTAACACCATTATACATACCATCAACAAATAACAAAATGCGTTAAACTGGTAAATAAAACCAATTTTTGGTTACTAAACTTTAAAAATAGAATAACCAAACTAATCATAACTATCGTTTATTTTATCAGATGTATTAGTTTGAATTTTAAATAAACAATTTTTATGTGGAAGTTCGCCATTGTGACTGACCGGAGAAATGACCCGAATTACATATGGTTCAAGCCCCAAAGTCTTTCGGATCCTAACGAGACACATGTTCATGGTGCTGCCTAACACAACAGCCGCTAATACTGGCACAGCATGCATGCAATGCTTCAGATATCTGGTAACTTTAGCCATAAACTCCCAAAGCCTGTCCTGGCGAGTCGGACCATCTGAGCATATAAACCATATCGGTTTCACTGGGCGGCAGGGATTGGAATGTCATTTTATCTAAATGTCGGGTAAAATTGCACACAAAACTGGAAGTAATGTCCCCAAACTGACCTAAATAATGTTAATGGGGATGTTAAACCTCAAATCAAGTAAACAAACAATCTAACAGGAAAGCAGAAATATTGGTCAATTAAAGTCTGTTATTGTCACATGAAATCTGAGGGGAATGACTTGGCAAATTTTCCACATTTTTCAAAAGGGGACAATTTTCTGAACTTCCTGTTTGCTTTTCTTTAAGCTTTGTCCCACGAAAAGGGGTCTTCTCTTAAAGGAAAGAATTTGCTCCATAGGAGCAAATTCTTTCCTTTTAGAGTTGACCCTTATTGACATGGGAGACTAAAATACGCTTGAAAGAGTTGCCTCCCCTGAAGGTGTATGTATTCCACTTAAAGTCTGAAAAAAAAATATTTGTCACTTAATTGCTCGACTCGACGGTTAGTAAAATATTTGGGCGGATTTTTGCCTGCTTTTTCGTGATTTTATGGTCCCACCCTTTTAAACGTTGAAACCTTCCTCACAACTGGACAAAAAATGGGCGGAAAAAAAGAGAAGAAACCCTGAAAAACCAATAAGTCTTAACCCTTATGCTGCTGAATAAATAAATTTAGACACAGCCATTGTCGACTGCCAAACATTAAAATTTCTTAACATTATTCACAAGCTGCATGGCAAACAGTGTAGGACCTCATCTCTGTTTGCAAAAGTAGGGGTTGTTATGGGTTAAATATACACTAAAGCCACTTGATAACTGAGCATCCTGTTGTGCCCATTTCTGTTTGTTTGTTTGATTTGAGGTTTAATGTCCCCTTCAACACTGTATAGGTCATTTTGGAGACGTTGCTTCCAATTTTGTGGGACTTTTACCCGTCATTGAGATGAAATGACATCTCAAGCCCTATCACCCAATGAAACCAATAGGGTTTATAAGTATGGGTGGGCTGCCTTGCATCCCTTTGCATGGGCAGGCTTAGATCCTCTAAGCGCTTTACCAGTACTCGTGTAGTTTGCGTGGTAGGCTCAGGCAGCCCGTCTATTTCTTCAAGCCCCGATGGGCGGGGGTCGACCATTTCTGTATGCATTGGAATTGTACAAGGAGGATAAATTACAAGGATTCGTGTCAAAAATACATTGTGTATAAAGAAGTTGAAAGCAAAATGTGGGACAAAGGGTTAATTCTTTAATGGGGGTTTAAAATATTAGGCAATAGTAATTATCAGTTCTCAACAAGCTGTTGTATGATAAGCGACACTAAATCAAGGAGAAATGCAAAGGACTAAACTCGACCATTATAGATAAAGGTATGCAGATATATGTAATCAGACCGGACAGTCGTCGGCAGTCGCGAGCGGACGACAAAGGCGACCAGCTGAAACGGGAAGCGTCCCCGACTGCCAACGAGTGTAGGCTGGGAAAATAGTCCCGGACTGAGATCCAAACTTTCGTTCAAGCCCTAAATTCCACTTTCTATGTAAACGGTGTAGACCCTGATCAAACACCGCGTTCTGTGGCGCCTGATCTGAGTCTCCATTGCTTGCCAAGCCCCTCACAGCGAACATTCTCCACAGAAATCAAATACGCTAATTGGTGATTGATTTTTACATGACCCGTGGCGTAATCTGAGATTTTTGACAATCGCTTAGCTCCGCCCTCTCCTGTGGGTTAACCGGTATTGGATGGTGATGTTAAGTATTGATTACAGTAACTTTGACATAGTTGACACTTGTAACACCAATTCCGGTGTAGCGTGTCAGTGCTTTTTGACGTATCTGCTCTTTAATGAACGGACGGGATATGCCGTATTGCTAACTTGCTGGGTGCGCGGTTGTAAAATACCAATCACTACAACTGTTGTCTGTTTTGTCGTCTGCTGGTTATCTTAAAAGTCATTTTTTTCCAACCAGTATGGACCCAAATCAGACTGCTCCTCTAGGAGCAGTCTGATTTGGGTCCACACTGTTTGCCTGTATGTAAAAATATTTTTTAAAACGTTTGGAAAAAAAATTCAGCAGATGACATAAACAGACGGCATTTTAAGATGTAGTTTTTCTCGGCATTTTGAAGGTTAAATTATATTCGGTCTGTCACTGCTGTGGTTCAAGCATTGCCCAGGCCACATTTGGGATGCCAAGTTTTGCAATGGGAAGTCAGGTGGTTTTCCTCTGGATACTCAGATTATTAACCCTAGACCTGCTGAATATTTAAATATACCACGCCCACCACTGATCATCAACCAATCAGATTTCTTGATGCAAATCATTGCAACAAATTCATAAACTGAATGACAAACAATGAAGATCCTTATCAGAAGGCTTCTTCAGAAGCCATCTGATCTGGATCTGCATTGTTTGAAAGATCAGATATATCCAGGCTCAGCAGGACAAGGGTCAACAATTTGCTCGGTATAAGTGAAATAATCCCCTCCTCACAAAGAAAAAAAGATCTTTCATAGCTTTTAGTTTAGGACTGCTAATTTTGAGGCCAAAATCTGTGATGTTTTCCTTGTTTCTGTTACATACATAGCTTGTGTATGCTTCTTTGAACTTCTTCACTGAGGCAGTTCAAATACAAGGCTGAAAAATTCTTCAAAATTTCACTTGTCCTGTATAACCAAGGACATGTTGATTTTTCGCCCCCGCCCATCGGGGCTTGAAGAAATATATGGGCTGCATGATGCGTCCACGCAGAGCTGAAACCGACCCGCACACGAGTACTGGTAAACCGCTTAGAGCATCTAAGCCTGCCCAGGCAAACGGTGGGAGTAGACCTGTCCATGCTTATAAACCATATTGGTTTCATTGGGCTTGAGATGTCATTTCATCTCAATGTCGGGTAAAAGTCCTACAAAATTGGAAGCAACATCTCCAAAATGACCTTTACAGTGTTGATGGGGACCTTAAACCTCAAATCAAACAAACATGTAGATTTTGGTAAATTTTAAAGGGTCTAGGCAAAATTTTTACATGTCCTACAGCATTACGCTCTTACCATGGCAAGTTGACAAGTGGATTTTTCAAGATCTGCCAATTAGTACCAGCAACCTACCCGATATGCTTTAGAAATAAATATTCTAAATACTTATATAAAACCCACTTTTCATTATATAAGCTGGGGTTCGCTTTACTGGGGTATTCATTACTGAGACTTGTTATTAGATCAATATAGAAACAAAATTATCAGATTTTCCAAAACTGTTCAACTAAAAGACTGTTTAAAAGGTACAGTGTTTTGCTGCAATTATAAGAAGACAGTCTTAGCAAAAGATACATCTTAAAAGTAAGTGGGGTAAGGATGTGGGGCAGCTCTTTAAAAATATTTTGAGAAGGAATTTTACCCCTAAGGTCTTACCAGTAGGGGTCTACTCTTAGAGGAAACAATTTGCTCCCAAGAGTAGACCCTTTCTTAGATCTTTTACCCTTCATAACTCACAGAGGTCAAAATTAAAATGACCCCTGGATATACATGTACATGTATATCAAATTGTTTTAATTGTCCTCCCTTTTTTGGAACTTTACCAGGCGTGCTAGGGTTGACTTTCTTCAAGTCTTGTAGAAAAATGGCAGAAAATATGTCAGATTTATTTATTTATTTATTACACATATACACATATTTGTTCAACAAATTCATGCATATACAAGTGACACTGGCTTGGATATAGGCCTATATTTGTCCTCTCTACAAGATGCCAAATTTTGTTACACACTACAACCTCTTATAACACTATTGTTGGGGTTCAAAGCAGAAACTGTGTTAGTTAAAAAGTAATGTTTTATCCAAACAAAAATGTTTAGATTGAATAGAAAAATGACCACTTGTGGTCATTTTTCTATTCAATCTAAACATTTTTGGGGGTCATCTTTAAATTGTGTTATAATTAGAGGTGTATGTGTTATTTTTTCAGAAACAATCCAAATGCTGATAAAGAGAAAAGAAGAAGAGCAAAGGAGGGGAAGAAAGGAAATGACAGGTACTCTTGTAAATGCTATATATATTCTTTCTATAAATGCCATACACTGTAGGTAGTTACTTTTGAAAATGACACAGATCACGTGTAGGTATATCATGCTTTCTATTACAGAAATGACATTGGTATATTCTTTCTATCATAGGTACCCTTCATGTAAATTTCATAAGTACTCATTTTTGTAAATGACATTTGCATACTCTTACTGTCATAGAAATGACATGGGTATATTCTTTCTGTCATGGGTACCCATTCTGTAAATGGCATAGGTACTCTTTCTGCAAATAGCATAGGTTCTCGAGTAAAATGATACAGGTATCCTCTCTGTCATAAGTACTTTTTCTGTAAATGCCACACATACTCTTTCTGTTTGTGTCACAGCAGTGACAGGGGAATAGTGGACATGATAATGAGATGTAAATGAGCACACAGACACATACTGTCAGAAATGAGAGTTTGTTTTCCTCAGAACAAAACCTGTTAGAGTAGGGACTTCTCTTTAAAGAAGATACCTTAATAATCCCAAATATTGGGATACCTTAATAATCCTAAATATTGGGACAGATAGGCCTAAGCAAACAGTGCAGACCCAAATCAGACTGCTCCTGAACAGTAAGCAAATAATTTTGTACTGCTGCAAGTTTTCTTCAGTGTACCATATTTGCCATAATGACGGCACATGCTCTAATAAATACACACAAAGCATATGACAGATTTTGCAATCTGCTGAAGCAGAAACAGTACATACTAAAAGGTCACTTTAAAATATCAATTAACATTCCTTTTTTGTGTTAAAGAGGTACAAATTTTGTGCTTATTGAGGAAATGATTGTCCTTGTGTCAGCTTTGTACATGTTTGACTCTGCACCGAACCTTTACCACTCTCTGGGCTAATTCAGCAGACAACAAATTGTTGATATTTTTCTTATTTCTTTCTAGAAAACTGGATTTGACATCTCATGCAAATTGTCTCCAATGGATACAATTTCCATGAGTTGTCAACGTCTGTTTTCTAGGAAAAATAAGAAAAACATTTCAAAATGTTGTCTGCTGAAATAATACCCAGCTTGCAGAGTGCTAACATTAAGAATTCCTATGGCTTGTAATATGATCAGAATGAAATGTTTTAGTGCAGTGTGCCCCCATTACAGTGACCATGGAGTTCCATATTTACCCTATGTATTCAGGCAGATAGGTCTGAAAAAAAAAAAACGGTGTAAACCCAGATGAGATGCCGCAGAATGCGTCTCATCTGGGTCTACACTGTTTTCCACTTATCTGGCTTTATCATATGACGTAGCGTCTGAGAGTGTAATAACGCCATGTAATATTTTCGATAATCCACTAGTGGATTAAATATGCAAATTAGCTAGATACGTTCCGTAACGTTACATGTACGACGTCCTTAACGATGTCGCGTTTACTAATGGCGGATTATTGATATTTTTGTAAACAATCGAGAATAAAATGCGTTTTAAATGTCATATGATAAATAGAATCTTGCATTCGTGCTCATGTATTATTGAATTTATTAAACTCCTTGAGGAAAAGGGATAAACTGCTCGGCAAAGCCTCGCATTTTATCCCTTTGCCTCAACTCGTTTAATAAATTCAATAATACATGAACACTCATGTAAGATCCTCTATATCAATAATTTATTAAATTCGTTGAGGAAAAGGGATAAAATGCTCGGCAGAGCCTCGCATTTTATCCCTTTTCCTCAACTCATTTAATAAATTCAATAATACATGAACACTCATGTAAGATCCTCTATATCTTAAGGAGCAACATCGAGTAGTAAACTGTACTTGCTCATACTTTGGAAGAAATATGGTAACAGGTTGAAGTGTCCGAATCTTTAGGGTAAATACGGCATATGTTCACCTTTCAATGACTTGGACACCAATGACTCATTTACCATGGCTGCATTGAATATGTTCATGCTAGTGGGTAAGAGTCCTGACTTTTATTGATTGGGTCTCTCACCGTTGTGGTTCGAGTCTGGCTCGGGTCACATGTGAGACGCCAAGTTCTGCAACGGGATGTGTGGTTTTTCTGCGGGAACTCTAGTTTTCACCAACCTCTGATTAATAATCAGCTCAAAGTAAGTGAAATAATCTTGACAGGGCCATAAAACCAAATCAAAGAAAGAACATGTTTTTAAGTCGCTAAGAAATCTTCATTTTTGATGAATGATCAGCTCAGTGTAGGTAAAGTAATCTTAAAAGCCGAAATACATTTATACCAACATGCCACTCGGGGTTGAAGAAATAGATGGGCTGCATTGTGCTTCCACGCAGAGCTGAAACCGACTGCACACGAGTACTGGTAAACCCCTTAGAGGATCTAAGTCTGCCCAGGCAAAGCGGTGCGAGTCGGTCCGTCCATGCTTATGAACCCTACTGGTTTCATTGGGCGACAGGGCTTGAGATGTCATTTCATCTCGGTGTCAGGTAAAAGTCCCACAAATTAGGAAGCAATGTCTCCAAAATGACCAATACAGTGTTGATGGGGACGTTAAACCTCAAATCAAACAAACAAAACATTTATACCTACAAAGCTATATGAATACATGTATGGCACTTTGCTGATTTTCAACAAAATGAAATCAAGCAGAGCACTAAGATATGTGAATCATGAAAACAACTTGGTTTAAACTTGATGTGAAATGTGCATGGCTGAAATACTGAGTGAAGGGGAACATAGAATCAATGGTTGGCAACGGCACCGGCCCCCGGGGGCCGGTGGTAGTCTTAATCACATATTAAGACAATCACCGGCCCCACGGGGGCCGGTGACGAATATCCAGCTGCACCTGCGCAGTGGTGGACATTAGGGGGCCGGTATACCGGCCCCCGGTCAGTATATAAACAAAGCAAAATTCAGAGCTCACCAAAATCGTGACACATCCTCTGATGAAATCCAAACTATTGGAAGAAACTAGTCAGGAAATTGCTAAAATTATTTAGAATGAGTCACAACGAGCAAGACCGCAGCGCGACTGATCCGAGTCGTCAGCCACACTCCTCTAGCTTTGGTTTAAACTTGACTTGATAGATTTTGTGAGGTAACCGGGTGCTAAAAGCACATAGGGGCTACCCCTACTTGGTTTTAAGTCCTGTACCTTAATACAAACTCTTGATTTTATTTCAGAATTGCTTCCAGTGTAGCAAGGAATAATCCTGCCAAGACCAGGGGGCAGCGTTCAAACCAGCCAAAGTCTCCAAAACCAATCAAGCAAACAGAAACACACACAACAGTCACTTTGGATGATGTGAAATGTGAGTTGTCATGAGAATATGCCTGTATGAGATAATGCTTTCTCTGATCATGGCTCAAAATACACCCAAGTTAAAGTTTTGGTTAAAGTTTTCTATTGCTCTATATCTCTATAACCATTTGATGGATTTAGTTATACCCCCACAAATGAAATTTTGGGGGGTATATAGGAGTGAGCTTGTCGAGCGGTCGGTCGGTCAGTCGGTCTGTTGACTTGGTTTCCATACGATAACTCAAAAAGCGCTCCACCGATTTTTATAATTTTTGGTACACTGCTGTAACATCATAAAATACAGGTCAAGTTCGATTTCCACTACAATTCGTCAATTTTCGACATAGTTATGGCCCCTTCCAAGTGAAAAAATTGCAAAATGGCGCTGTTTTTGTGGGGGTATTCATCACCTTTAGTGATAGCTCTAGTTACTTCTGGACTGATGTTACATATTGGTCTAAAGTTTCGCACAGTACCAGCCCCAGCCCCTCAGTGACCTTGAGAGCAAGGTCGCTGAGATAGAATTTTTTTATGTTAAAGTTTTTGGTTAAAGTTTTTGGTTAATACATTCTGTTGCTCTGTGGTGCAGCGGTAAAGCATCGGATTTGAGATCCAGAGGTAGCCGATTCGATTCCCGCAAGTGCCAAGTGTTGTTTCCTTGAGCAAGAGACTTTATCCACATTGCTTAGTACTGATTCCGACCCAGGAAAAGAGGGCCACATGGAAGATTAGTACTAGTACTAAATGTGTTACCCTCTATAAATAAGGTTTATTATTATTATTATTATCTATATCTCTAAAACCACTTGATGGATTTAGTTATTTCTGTGACAGATGTTACATATTGGCCTAAAGTTTTGCACAGAACCAGCCCCACCCCACCTCAGTGACCTTGAAGTCAAGTCACAGACTTAGAAATTTTATGTTGAAGTTTTTGGTTTCTTCTTCGACTGATGTTACTTATTGGTCTAAAGTTTTGCACAGTACCAGCCCCCCCCCCCCCCCCCCCCCCCTCAGTGACCTTGAGGTCAAGGTCTTGGACTTAGAAATTCTATATTGAAGTTTTTGGTTAAAGTTTTCTATTGCTCTATAGAAGAAAAATTTCACTTTTGATAACTTGCCCTCATCCAACTTAGGCCCCCGAAAGGCGAGCTATGTTGTCTTTTGACAACTCTTGTTAATTCATTGAGAAATAGTGGTATTTCCTCATTATGCATGTAATATAGAGGTTTATGTGTATCAGTCTTTCTGGAGTTCCCTGTTATAACGGGATTGAGGTGTACCCACAAACTATGATTCTGAGCATGAATAAGGAAAATATTGTATACCCTTACATACAATATGAAATGGGGTCAACAAGGGTTTAAGTTTGGATTGCAATTTAATGGCTCAGTCATTACTGTTTAGGTTATGTCAAGTCAGTCTGTTTACCTAACCACACCTTTCCCTGGCAGGTTTATGCTCAAGTTGTTAACCAGTACAGTGCACTTTCTTTCACTAGAAACTTACAACTGCCCTTCTTAAGGGAAATGAGATTTTTCTGCCATTTTTCAAAGGGAGACACCTAAGGGACTTCCTGATTGCTTTTCTATAAGCCCTGTCTCACTTACAAGAGATCTACTCTTAAAGGAAAGAATTTGCTCCTGAGGAGCAAATTCTTTCCTTTAAGAGTTGACCCTGATTGACATGAGAGACAAAAATACTTTTGCAGCAGACATGAGAAAGTGACCATAGTAAATATTACATGATCAGTCTCCTGCAAAGAATGTTACATGTACTTACGCAGTGGGGATAGATTGGTCATCTGTCTTTCCTGACAATGACAGATCTTAACCAATAAAATGGAGCCCCCGCCCATAGGGGCTTGAAGAAATATATGGGCTGCATGATGCTTCCACGCAGAGCTGAATCCGGCCCGCACACTAGTACTGGTAAACCGCTTAGAGGATCTAAGCCTGTCCAGGAACCGTGGTGCGAGGTGGATCGTCCATGCTAATAAACCCTATTGGTTTCATTGGGTGACAGCGCTTGAGATGTCATTTCATCTCAATGTCGGGTAAAAGTCCCAAAAAACTGGAAGCAACGTCTCCAAAATGACCTTTACAGTGTTGACAGGGACGTTAAACCTCAATTCAAACAAACAAATCACTAGAAACTTACAACTGCCCTTAAGGGAAATGGGAACACCCGGCAGATTTTTCTGCCATTTTTCAAAGGGAGACACCTAAGGAACTTCCTGATTGCTTTTCTATAAGCCCTGTCCCACTCACAAAGAGATCTACTCTTAAAGGAAAGAATTTGCTCCGGAGAAGCAAATTCTTTCCTTTAAAAGTTGACCCTGATTGACATGAGAGACAAAAATACTTTTGCAGCAGACGGGAGAAAGTGACCATAGAAAATATTACATGATCACTCTCCTGGAAAGAATGTTGCATGTACTTACGCAGTGGGGATAGATAGGTCATCTGTCTTTCCTGACAATGACAGATCTTAACCAATAAAATGGAGCCCCCGCCCATAGGGGCTTGAAGAAATATATGGACTGCATGATGCTTCCACGCAGAGCTGAATCTGGCCCGCACACTAGTACTGGTAAACCGCTTAGAGAATCTAAGCCTTTCCAGGAACCGTGGTGCGAGGTGGATTGTCCATGCTAATAAACCATATTGGTTTCATTGGGTGACAGGGCTTGAGATGTCATTTCATCTCAATGTCGGATAAAAGTCCCACAAAATTGGAAGCAACATCTCCAAAATGACCTTTACAGTGTTGACGGGAACGTTAAACCTCAAATCAAACAAACAAATAACCAATAAAATGCCAATCACAACTATTGTCCTCTGCTTTGCTGGTTACTTTAAAAGTCCTTTTTGCAAACAGTGTGGATCCAGATCAGATGGCTCCTTTAGGAGCCGTCTGATCTGGGGCCACACTGTTTGCCTGTATGCAAAAATATTTTTAAAATGTTTGTCAAAAAAAATTCAGCAGACGACATATGCAGACAACATTTTCAGATGTAGTTTTTCTTGGCATCTTAGGGTTAATCACATGCAAGAAATGTTAGTGTATGTGTGTTCTAAGATGGCTGATGAGACCAATATTTGCTCTGAACTGTGTGTTACAGATTGAGCAACACAGGTTAGAGGAAGGCAGCTCTGTTGGTGATGCCTTAGCTCTGGCTTTGCGCTGTGCACACTTCTGTTTGGCTTCACTGATTCTTTTAGAAGCCTCTGCGGTGTAGTGGTTACGTTACTCGCCTTGTAAACCAGGGATCGCAAGATCGATCTTGGGCTTCTCCAGACTTTCGGATGAGTTTTTAAACCGTGGTCCCGTCTCCGTATGACCTTAGCTGTTGGTGGGATGTAAATCTCAAACACACACACTGATTAATTTTGCCTCATAATCACTAGAGCCCCATCTGTTGAGTGGGGATAAAACCTATCTGTCAGATGCCTTTACAAGGGAACTCATCAGAGTTGATACTGAATTCAGTATTGAAAAAATTATTCTCCCTTCATGAATTACAGGGATAAAAAAAGTAATTTTCAATATTTCATATCTCTAAAAGTTATTTTTCTGATGAAATTTTGTGATATTTTTAGCTCACCGTCACGTAGTGACGAGGTGAGCTTTTAGGATCACTTTTTGTCCGTCGTCCGTCGTGCGTCCGTCCGTCCGTCCGTCCGTGCGTAAACAATTTCTTCAAACGACATCTCCTCCTAAACCACTGAGCGGATTTTGACCAAACTTCACAGGAATGATCCTTAGGTGGTCCCCTTTCAAAGTTGTTCAAATGGTTCCGGTCCGTTGCACATATAGGTCACAGGAGCCAAAAATAGATTTTTTTCACCGAAAACTTAAAAAATCTTCTTCTCTGAAACTGCAAGGCCCAGGTCTTTGATATTTAGTATGAAGCTTCATCTAGTGGACCCCTACCAAGATTGTTCAAATTATAGTGCTGGGGCCAAAAATGCCCCCGCCCCGGGGCCCTTTGGTTTTACATGGGCTTATATAGGGAAAATCTTTAAAAATCTTCTTCTCTGAAACTGCAAGGCCCAGGTCTTTGATATTTGGTATGAATCTTCATCTGGTGGACCCCTACCATTTTTGTTCAAATTATAGTGCTGGGGCCTTAGATGCCCCCGCACCGGGGCCCTTTGGTTTAACATAGACTTATATAGGGAAGATCTTTAAAAATCTTCTTCTCTGAAACCGCAAGGCCCAGGTCTTTGATATTTGGTATGAAGCTTCATCTAGTGGACCCCTACTAAGATTGTTCAAATTATAGTGCTGGGGCCAGAAATGCCCCCGCCCCGGGGCCCTTTGGTTTTACATGGGCTTATATAGGGAAAATCTTTAAAAATCTTCTTCTCTGAAACTGCAAGGCCCAGGTCTTTGATATTTGGTGTGAATCTTCATCTTATGGACCCCTACCAAGATTGTCCAAATTAAAGTGCTGGGGCCAAAAATGCCCCCGCCCCAGGGCCCTTTGGTTTTACATGGGCTTATATAGGGAAGATCTTTAAAAATCTTCTTCTCTGAAACCGCAAGGCCCAGGTCTTTGATATTTGGTATGAAGCTTCATCTAGTGGACCCCTACCAAGATTGTTCAAATTATAGTGCTGGGGCCAAAAATGCCCCCGCCCCGGGGCCCTTTGGTTTTACATGGGCTTATATAGGGAAAATCTTTAAAAATCTTCTTCTCTGAAACTGCAAGCCCCAGGTCTTTGATATTAGGTGTGAATCTTCATCTTATGGACCCCTACCAAGATTGTTCAAATTATAGTGCTGGGGCCAAAAATGCCCCCGCCCCAGGGCCCTTTGGTTTTACATGGGCTTATATAGGGAAAATCTTTAAAAATCTTCTTTTCTGAAACTGCAAGGCCCAGGTCTTTGATATTTGGTATGAAGTTTCATCTTGTGGACCTCTATCAAGATTGTTCAAATTATAGCCCTGAGGCCAAAATTGCCCCCGCTCCTGGGCCCTTTGGTTTTTCATAGACTTATATAGGGAAAATCTTGAAAAATCTTCTACTCTGAAACCACAAGGCCTAGGTCTTTGACATTTGATATGAAGCTTCAGCTAGTGGACCTCTACCAAGATTTTTCAAATTATAGCCCTGGGGCCACAATGCCCCCGCCCCAGGGCCCTTTGGTTTTACATAGTCTTATTATAGAGATAATCTTTGAAAATCTTCTTCTCTGAAACAACAAGGCCCAGGTCTTTGATATTTGGTGTGAAGCTTCATCTAGTGGACCTCTATCAAGATTGTTTAAATTATAGCCCTGAGGCCAAAAATGCCCCTGCCCCGGGGCCATTTGGTTTTACATAGGCTTATGTAAGGAATATCTTTAAAAAAATCTTCTTCTCTGAAACCGCAAGGCCCAGGTCTTTGATATTTGTTGTGTAGCTTCATCTAGTGGACCTTTGCCAAGATTGTTCAAATTATAGCCTTTTGTTGATTTTTGGTATGAAGCTTCACCTTTTGAGACCTCCCTCAACATTATGCATATTATAACCCTGGGGTCAATAATGGCCCTCCCTGGGGCCCACTTGTTACTCTATGGATCAGGTGAGCGATCTAGGGCCATCATGGTCCACTTGTTCTTATTTACATACCAAACTTAGGTTGAGGCAGTTCTAATGAGGACCCACAACCTTTGTTTTTGAGCATTAATAAGAAAATAATGATTACCCGTTTTACCCATGTAAACCCGAGTTTTCTCTATATAAAGTGGGGTTGAGAGGTTTTTCATTTCACAGACCTGTTTAATAATGATTACCCATTTTACCCAGCAGGATAAGTGTGAAACATAGCACAGTAATTAACTGGCCAACCCCACCAATCCCCATTTGGCTAATTCCTTAGGTATGGGTTTGAAAACTTAGCATGAAAATTGTGGTTTTTCATGAAAAAAGCAGTTATTAGCTACAATGTAAGTGATTTTTGTCGCTATTAGCATGGCACGATATAGGCACCTGGTTTTCTATCCATTAGTCTGTTCATCCGTTCGTTCGTCCATTTGTCAAGGCGTCAGCATTTGCGACCACCCTAGCATTCATCCAAATGGTCAAGCTTATTTCTCAGAACTATAAGAGCTTCATTAATGATACTTGGTATAAACTTGTATCTGTGGATGGCAATCCATATTTCGAGGCTTTAGCGCGAAACTATTCTAAGTGACATTTTTGGTGAAAAACACTTTTTTCCATAGTTTGATGGCATTTTACATTTTACAACATGTGTACAAATTTCCCCATTGTGCACTAACAAATTGCTTAGAAAAACACATATTTGTCCAACTAGTTTATCTGCATTTTATGATTTCAGTCAGTGCGAAACTAGTGCATCTGTTTGTTTAACCCTTAAATTCCAGTATTTTAAGCAAGCACTGTATACCTCATCAGATGCCATGCTATGTGGCTTCTGATTAGATATCTACTGTTTGCCAATGCCCCAGTACACGAGCCCAGTCCATGTTTACTTTTTACAATGCTCTGACGTCACAAGGAGGATAAATAACTGGTACCTGGATTTTGTCAGTGACAGTCACATGGATAATAGCAGGCGGGAAGCTTCTGTAGCTAGTAATTTTGGGTCAATTGATAAGCCAATGCCTCAGTACACTAGCTCAGTCCAGATTTTACTTTTTACACATCGCCCTGACAACACATGGAGAAGGCTAGCACTGCTATAAATAACCGGTAGCTGGGTAGTGACAATAGCAGGCGGTTAGTTACTCTGCTCTATAATGTAGACTTTTCAGCTTCATCCTAGGCCCTTCTGTATACTAGTATATGCTAAATAGGACCAGCACAACAGATTCATCTTTCTGCATTTACAATATTTCATTGATAATGCTGAAGCGCATTTGCAAAACAAGTGTTAAAATATTTTGCACACTCACGTTAACTGCCTTCTTACTGTATGTCCATAAGACTCTGGCAAGCAGTAAAGATTGCTGCAACTGATCAGCAGCTTCACTAAGTACATAAAGTATATAGACTTTTGTTAAACTTGCAATAAATAAAATAAATCAGAAACCCCTTAAATTGAAATGGACCTGTACAAAGTTATTAAATTAAGACTCTATTTGTCACACCGCTGGCAAGATTAAACTGAAGCAAAGTCTGCCAGACAGACAAACCAATCATGGGTTCAGATGTCATACATACTTCTCTGTGTATTTGCTGGCCCCCTCCTATTTGGGCTTATAGAAATAGATTGGGGTGCATGGTGCTTCAATGCCAAGCTGAAGCCAACTGCACATGAGTACGCGTAAACCACTTAGATGGTCTAAGCCTGCCCAGGCAAAGTGGTGCAAATCAGACCCTGCATACTGGTATGTTAGGGTGGTAGGGCTTGAGATTCCATTTTATCTAAATGTGCGGTAAAAGTCCCACAAAATTGGAAGCAGTTAACATCTCCAAAATGACCTAAATAGTGTTGACGGGGACATAAATCATCAATTCAAACAAACAAACTTCTGACAACAAAAAGCACAGGCAGAGGTTGTGTGTGTGTATTGTAATGACACAGAAACTGTAGTTAATGGATAACTGCTTTAAACATTGAGCCAGTGAAATTCCTGTGGCTTGTATAAGCATGGCTGGGTGGGGGTGGGGGCAAACTATGGATTTTCCAATCTAAATATAGCTCACAAGTTTATGTTCCATAGTGTCCGTTAGTCACCCGATAAGGTCCATCAGTGGGCTCCTGCTTATTTCGGCTGCATCCGGAAAATGGTGATTTCAGAGAACACACAACTTTAACCCTGTAGTTGCCAATCACAAAAATTGTCGTCTGCTTTGTTCTCTGCTTGAAACTTCAAGTTATTGTTGCAGACAATGTGGACCAAGATCAGACAGCTACCCTAGGAGCAGTTTCATCTGCACCCACTCTGTTTGCTTACTTGCAAAAGATAGGTGTGAAAAGTTGGCAAGAATATTAAGCAGACAACAATAACATACAACATTTTCAGATGCAGAATTTTTTTTGCATCTTAGAGATTAATTAGACAGCACTGATAAGTGAAGGTCCTGAACTGAAACTTATAAATAGAAGTGAAGGCAATGATCAGGAATCGATACAATTACAATTAGCCACACCTACCCTCAGAGAAACTAAATGGAAAGAAACACAAGCATGAAATGACTAGACCCAAATGGAAATACCAATAGCAGAAAGCCAAAAGGACAGTTACTTTCCCACAAAATGGCCAATTGGCTATCCACCCCCCACCCCCCCCCCCACCCCCCACACACACACAAAATGTAAGTGATATACATATTCAAAGACAAACTAAATCAAACAAACAAACTAACTGTAACAAAAATAAACCGCACCAGAAGAACCGCATTGGAATGGTAAGTGGGCTTAAATTGATTTTATGGGACTGCAATCCTCGCCCTTACTTCGGTCGCTATTTAAACAAATAATTTGTTCAGTCCTCATGAAGGCTTCCTCACTCATCAGTGCAACATCTCCGAGAACACAAAAATCAAACAACGACAGAGATGAAACAACGGTGAAGACTCCAAGAAATAACTGAAATGTTGGAGCAAAAGAAAACCAACAGTTAGACTCCGAGAGACCCTTAAATACCAGTATTTTAAGCAAACAGTATAGCTTCTGATCAGACGCCGAGTTCTGCGGCATCAGATCTGGGTCCAATCTGTTTTTGCCAAGCCCAATCAGATTCTATTGATAACCCTCTTATGCAACACTCTGACCTAAAATTGATAAGATTAGTGTAACTATTTTCTATTAATAACCTGGGTTTCCCCAAATAAGTGATAGTCACGTGGACTCCAACACTGAAAGAGATTTTGTGCTTTAAATGGGGGTCGAGTTATGGAGATCACAATTACAGTTGCACCCACTAGAGTTGTGGCTCTTGCTCATAACATGCTGTGTCGACGTGGTGTACAATTGTACCAAGCATCATCAACATTTTTAAAGGGTGTAAGTGCTTTGGGGACCACAAGGCTATTCTGGCAGGGGAGATAATTAACACGATGCGGCACTTACAGCTATGGGTCTGCTTGTGACATGCCTTCTCAAACTTGTGTACAACTTTACCAAGTACCACCAATATATATTTCAAAGGTTGTTGCAGTTATGGCCATTACAGTGTTATACTGTCAGGGGAGATAATCACAAACCATGGCACCTAGAGTTGTGGTTCTTGCTCATGACACACCTTCTTAACATCATGTAAAACTGTACTCAGTATCATCAACTAAGTAACTAAAATACAATTGCACCCAAATTGGTGATTTTTGCACATAACATGCCTTCTTATCTACTAAGAACCATCATTGCTAATCAAAGGGATTGAAGTTATAGTTATCACAAGTTACTATTGCCAAGGTAACGGTATTGCCAAGGTAACAGACTAAAATACGATGACAGCCCGAGTTTGGTTCTGGCAAATGACATGCCTTCTTAACCTTGAGTATAATCTTACCAAGTGTCATCAATATATCTCAAAGTATGTGGAAGCTATGGTTATGTTGTCATGGGAGATAACTAAAATACTATGGCATCTGGAGTTCTGGTTCTTGAAAATTTTGCATGCCTTCTCCTCCTCGTCTACTTTTGTACCATTTGACATCATCATACCTCAAAGGGGTGACATCATCATACCTCAAAGGAGTTGTGGTTCTTGCACATGACATGTGTACCATGGTATAGAACCTTGATTATTATCTCAAAAGTATCGGAGCTGTCAAATTATAGATAGTTTGTTTGATTTGAGGTTTAACGTCCCCATCAACACTGTAAAGGTCATTTTGGAGACATTGCTTCCAATTTTGTGGGACTTTTACCTGACACTGAGATGAAATGACATCTCAAGCCCTGCAACCCAAATAAACCAATAGTGTTTATAAGCATGGACGGTCTGACGCGCACTGCTTTGCCTGGGCAGGCTTAGCGTCTAAGCGGTTAACCAGTACTCGTGTGCAGGTGGGTTTCAGCTCTGTGTGGAAACATCTTGCAGCCCAACTATTTCTTCAAGCCCCGATGGGCGGGGGCCGAATTCATAGATAGATAAAGGGATAAGAATACCTGATATCCATGCTTTCTAATAGAATCTTATAATTAAACTTCATTTTTTAAGCAAGAGAAGTAAAATGAAAGGGCATTTTCACCCTAATTCAAAATATCAATGGTTGATATGTTTTTAACAACTCTCAGTCATTCTATGGTATAATTGTAAATTTGATGTGAGAATAAAAACTATTTTTTAAGTTTCTGCTGAAACAAATAATTACATCATAATTATAAATTCACTTTCTACTTAATGCAATACTTTTTTGGCTTCAAACTGCTTCAAAACCAGCTTTTTCCATAAGATAGACTAGTTTCGCACTAAACATTATGGCCGTAAATGTTCAATTTCAGCGCGTAACTAGTCCATGTGATGATTTTTTTTATTTTTCAGATATTTTCAATAAAAGCTGTCCACAATGTTTACAATACAGATTTTAAACTCAAACACTCTTTCAGAATTGTTATAGAAGACAAAGCAGTAAAGAATTTCAGTTTTTTCCTTCTCCTGTAAAATTTTGAAAAAGTCAGATAGAATAGTTTCGCACTAAAGCCACGATTTGACCTTGAACTACATTTCATGGTTCACTGACTTTGTAAAATATTGCGACCACCCTAGCGTTCACCCTAATGGTTAAGTTAATTTCTCAAGAACTATGAGAGCTTTATTAATGATACTTGGCACAAACTTGTATCTGGGAATTGTAACTTAAATGCTAGCATCCATATTTGACCTTGACCTATATTTCATGGTTCACTGACTTTGTAAAATATTGTGACCACCCCAGCATCCACCCTAATGGTCAAGTTGATTTCTCAAGAACAATAAGAGCTTCATTAATGATACTTTGTACAAACTTGTATCTGGGGATGGTTACTTAAATGCAAGCATCCATATTTGACCTTGACCTTCATTTCATGGTTCACTGACTTTGTAAAATATTGCAACCACCCCAGCGTTCACTCTAATGGTCAAGTTAATTTCTTAAGAACTATAAGAGCTTTATTAATGGTATTTGGTACAAACTTGTATCTAGGGATGGAAATTCTAATGAAACCATCCATATTTGATCTTGACCTAAATTTTATGGTTCACTGACTTAGTGAACTATTGCATCAACCCTTGTGTTCAACCTAATGTTTAAGTTCATTTCTCAAGAACTATTAGAGCTTCATTAATGATATTTGTTACAAGCTTGCATCTACGAATGGCAACTTTTATGGAAGCATTGATATTTGACCTTGGCCTAGATTTCATGGTTCAGTGACTTTGCGCCCCCACAGGCGCGACATAGCCTTCCGCGGAATTCTTGTGTTATGGTTGAGATTGTTTGCAGGTATATGCACACATACAAAGTACCAGCATGAAAACAAGCCTGTACAGTAAAACTTTGATGGCTCGAACTCTGATGGCTCGTTTACTATGGATGAGTCGAACCAGTTCTTCAGTCCGCAGGGAGTTCATCCAAATATGATATATGGGTAATAGGAAGATTTTCTTCATTTATCTTGCAAATGTATGCTGAGTGTACTCATTAGAATCGCCTCGATGAGGCGATTCTAATGAGCACACACAACATACATTTATAATACAGAACACCGAAAAGATATCCACAATTATCTCCATTATGCCTCCTGGTATGGCACTAATAGTATCCCTCTGTGGCTCGAACTACAGCTGTCTTGAACAAATTTTCATGGTCCCAAAGTGGTTCGAGCCATCGAGTTTGACTGTATAAGTTTTATCCTCCTTTGAATCCAACTTTTATATAGTAAAACTGGGGTTTACAGGGGTAAACTTATTTTTCTTATTTCTGCTCTAAGATGAGGCAGATCTAACGTTTACCCACAATCTATATTTGAGCAGAAATCAGGAAAATATCACAATTTTTCAATTTTTTCAGTGGTTAAGTTTACAATATATTTTGTATAGGTGTATTTTCATAATCTTTGGTGCAAACCTATCAACATGGGGAGATTAAAAAAAATCTGTGGGTAAGATTTCAGTTTTTCTTTTATTTTCAGCTGTTGCTCAGGACATGCTGTCAGAAATAGAGGGCTACTCGGACACTTTTGAAGGGATGTATAAGTATGTATTACCATCAAACATGCCAATGATCACCCATGTGAACGCTACTTTGTATAGAGAAAAGAAGTGTTTATGAACGTAAACAAGATTTTCCTTGTTTTTTAGCTCACCTGTCACGTAGTGACAAGGTGAGCTTTTGTGATCACATTTTGTCCGTCGTCCGTCGTCCGTGCGTGCGTGCGTCCATCCGTCCGTGCGTAAACAATTTCTTGTCCGCACGATAGCATCTTCATTTATGATTTGATTTTAACCAGACTTGCACACAACTTGTACCACCATGAGATCTCGGTTCCTTTCTTGAACCAGCCATATCCCATCATGTGATATGGAGTTACGGCCCCTGAAAGGGCAAAATTTGCCTATTTTGATCTTGTCTGCATGATAGCTGTTTCATTTATGATTTGATTTTAACTAAACTTGCACACAATTTGTAACACCACACAATTTGGGTTCCTTTCTTGAACCAGCCATATCCCATCATGGGTACCAGAGTTATGGCTCCTGAAAAGGCAAAAATTTCCTATTTTGGTATTGTCTGCACAATAGCTGTTTCATTTATCATTTGATTTTAACCAAACTTACACACAATTTGTACCACCACAAGATCTTGGTTCCTTTCTTGAAGCAGGCATATCACATCAAGGGTACTAGAGTTATGGCCCCTGAAAGGGCAGAAATTGGCTGTTTTGGTCTTGTCTGCATGATAGCTGTTTTGTTTATGGTATAATTTTAACCAAATTTACACATAACCTGAAGCACTATAAGATCTTGGTTCCTTTGTTGAACCACCCATATCGCATCATCTGTTCCAGAGTTATGGCCCCTGAAAGGGCACAAATTGCCTATTTTGGTCTTATCTGCACAATAGCTGTTTCATTTATGATTTGATTGTAACCAAACTTGCATATAACTTAAACCGTCATAAGATCTTGGTTCCTTTGTTCAAGTTTGAATATGGGTCATGACCGGTCAAAATTGAGGTCAGTAGGTCAAATCATAAGAAAACCCTTGTGAACACTCTAGTGGCCAAAGTTTTGGTCCGATCGTCATCAAACTTGCTCAGAGTGATCATCTTGACAATATCTCGGTCAAGTTCGAATATGGGTTATGTCGGGTCAAAAAATAGGTCAGTATGTCAAATCATAGAAAAACCTTGTGAACACTCTAGAGGCCACAGTGTTGGTCAGAATGTCATCAAACTTGCTCACAATGATCGTCTTAACAATATCTGGGTCAAGTTCAAATATGGGTCATGTCAGGTCACAAAGTAGGTCAGTAGGTCAAATCATAGAAAAACTTTGTGAAAACACTAGAGGCCACAGTTTTGGTCCTATCATCATCAAACTTGCCCAGACTGATTATCTTGACAATATGTCGGTCAAGTTCGAATATAGGTCATTTCGGATCAAAAAGTAAATCAGTAGGTCAAATCAGAGTAAAACCTTGTGAACACACTAGAGGCCACAGTTTTGGTCCGATCATCATCAGACTTGTCCAGAATGATCAACTTGACAATGTCTCAGTCAAGTTCAAGTATCGGTATTGTCTTGTCAAAAAGAAGGTTAGTAGGTCAAATCAGAAAAACCTTGTGAACAGGTCATATCTGGTCAATATGCAGGTAAGTAGGTCAGATTGTTGAAAAACCTTGTAAACACACAAGAGGCCCCAGTTTTGGTCCAATCATCATCAAACTTGCTCAGAATGATCATCTTGACAATATCTGGGTAAATTTTGAATATGGGTCATGTCGGGTCAAAAAGTAGATCAGCAGGTAAAATCATAGAAAAAATTTTGAACACTCTTAGAGGCCACAGTTTTAGTCAAATCATCATAAAACTTGCTCAGAATGATCATCTGGACAATATCTCAGTTAAGTTCGAATGTGGGTCATGTCAAATCAAAAAGTATATCAGTAGGTCATTTTGTTATAACTTTAAAACCGTTTGAGATAGAGCCTTCATATTTGGCATGTTGGTTCCTTCTGACAAGGGCTTCCCACTCATGTAAAGATTTGACCTGTGATCTTGACCTGTGACCTACTTTATCATACCTTTTGAACCATTTGAGATAGAGCCTTCATATTTGGCATGTATGTTCCTTGTGACAAGGTTTTCTCAACCATTCAAAACTTTTGACCCATGATCTTGACCTTTGACCTACTTTGTCATAACTTTTGAAGTATTTGAGAAACAGCCTTCATATTTAGCATGTAGGTTCCTTGCGATAATGTTGCTTAGATGACCCTCTACCAAAAAGGCTAAAATGATCTCACTCTGATGAACAAAATGGTTTACCGGAGCTAAAAATAGAAAATATTGTAAATTTGATTCAAACGTAAACTCCACCTAAACCCTAAGGTCAATTTGACTCAAAGTTCACAGGAATGTTTCCTAGGTTATTCCCTACCAAATAAGCTGAAATCACTCTGTTGATGAACAAGATGGCCCCCAGAGCTTAAAATAGAATGTACTAGAGACAGTGGCACACAAGTGAGTGAACAAGGGCCCTCTTGTGATATAATTTTAACCAAATTTACACACAACTTGGAAGCACCATAGGATCTGGGTTCCTTTGTTGAACCACCCATATCCCATCATCTTTTCCAGAGTTATTGCCCCTGAAAGGGCACAAATTGCCTACTTTTGTCTTATCTGCACAAAAGCTGTTTCATTTATGATTTGATTTTGACCAAACTTGCACACATTTTAAACCACCATAAGATGAGGTCATTGGGTCAAATCATAAAAAACCCTTGTGAAGAGGCCACATTTTAAGTCCAATTGTCATAAAACTTACTCAGAATGATTGCCTTGATGAAATCTTGGCCAAGTTTGTCAGGTCAAAAAGTAGGTCAGTAGGTCAAATCATAGAAAAACTTTGTGAACACTCTGGTAGCAACATTTTCAGGCTAAACTTCATGAAACTTGCTCAAAACAATCACCTCGACAAAATCTCTGTCATGTTCGAATATGGGTCATGTCCGGTCAAAAATAAGGTCATAGGAAAACCTTGTGAACACTCTAGAGGCCACATTTTAAGTCCATTTATCATGAAACTTGCTCAGAATGATTGCCTTGATGAAATCTGGGTCAAGTTCGAAAAAGGGTCCAGTCAAACAGTAGGTCAGTAGGTCAAATCATGGAAAAATCTTGTGAACACTGTAGTAGCCACATTTTGAGCCTGAACGTCTTGCTCAGGTTTGAATATGGGTCTTGTCTGGCTAAAAAGTAGGTCAATAGGTCAATTGAAAAAAAATAAGTTTGTATAAACATGGACATTGACTGGATGTACCGTGTATAACAGAATAAGAGTCCGTGGGTTATCACTCTTGGAGTTATTTCCCTTGGTAGTTTTTTAAAAATCAAAATGCTTTTTGCTTCACGTTTATAATTTTGTTCCTATTTCAATGAAACTTATACCACACTTTGTCTCTAAGATAAGGGAGGTGTAATGGTGGAATAATGGCCAAGGGTTTATAACTCTTGGATTTTTAAACATCAAAATTTTCCAGCTCTCATCTTATGCCTTGTAGTAGAACTATAGTCAGATTATCTGACAGCTCTAGTCATTCTTTTCAGTGATCTTTTTCTTCTTTTCAGGAGCTGGGTACACAGACCAGAAGATAAATTTTCAACATTCTTTAAAATTCTGCACTTGCAGAATTGTACCCATTATTTGAAAATGATTGCATTTAACTAAATACACATCTTTCTGTCTTAATATTGATTACTAAGACATTTTGATGTGGGTAAAACAGGTATTCCTGTACCGGGTAAGTGCCATTGGTAAAAGAGAAAATTTAATTTGTTTATTCTGTGAAAACAAAATAATTCTTTTTATTTTGTTTGTTGCAACATCTGAAACAATTTTGTATCAAAGTTCATACTAAAACTTATAAATATCATATGCTCACACAAAACACTTTTAAGGCAAAAATTATCAATGCACAAGTGGGTCTCTACTTGGGATAATGCCTCCTTGCTGATCACGGTGTTTCCTTTGTATGATTGTCAATATGATTGTAAATTGTGACTATTCAGTTTTGTTTCTTCATAAAGCTACTATGTTTTTCTTTTCTTTTTTAGTATCGCCAAACAGATTTTCTATCTGAACATTCTGCTGTGAACAATTGTGTTTAACAATTATTTATATTCATAACTATTTTTACTGTACATTATAATTTTTGTGAGAATCAAATTTGTGTTGGATTGAGGAATAAGGATGCCACGTTTGAAGAAAAAGTCTTTGAATCAACGGAGAAAGGAAGACAGAGTTAGAAAGGAAAGAACAAGACATGAAGAATCAGATGTGGAACCTCCTGGTGTGGCAGTACAGATGGGTGTTATTGGTTTATCAGATGGGGGCCTAGCCCACCCTTTCCTTTCATCTGTTTCAGATGAAGGGCCATCTGTGTTTATGGGTGTTATTGGTTTATCAGATGGGGGTCTATCCCAGCCCACAGAAAAACCATCTGTGTTCATTGAAGTGTCTGAAAATGTGTCTGAAAATGTGTCTGATAAAGTGTCTGATAATGTGTCTGATAATGTGTCTGATAATGTGTCTGAAAACATGTCTGAATACTTGTCTGAAAACTTCTATGAAAACAAGCCTGACAGTCTTTCCAGTTATTGTTGTGAACCTTTTGAAAATATTTTAGAAAGTTCTTCAAATACCTGTATACATGAAACAATGAGGTCCCCTAATGTAAATATAAGAGAACAGAACTGTTTGATGAATTCTAATAAGCCATTGTATAGTGCCATTCCAGCAAGTGAACATGCTGAAACAATGCTATGGACTCCTTCTAATGGTCCATTTAATTCTGTCAAATTTGAACTGGGATCTTTTCACCAAGGTTCTGAAATATTTAGCAATGAGTCCAGAGGATGTCAATGCACTGCAAATGCACTTTGTTCATTAATATATGCAGCGTACTCGGACATTTCTTGTAGTACAGATTTAGACAACATTCTTTTAGCTGGAGATTGTCTGTATAATAAGATTATATATGAATTAAAGGCTAAAGGTAAATTCAGAAGTAAGTTGCTCAACTTTGATGAACTTCCAAGATTAGTTTCAATTTTAAACAAAGAAGTTGTTGTTAAAAAATCTGCTATTATGACAGGTCTTTGTACAGAACAGTTTGTCAATACCAGTTTACCTACTCTTCACCAAGCATTATACACTGCTTTACAATGTTCTTCAAATGTTTTACTAATGATAGGTTCAATTTGTTCTTCTGTGTTCAAGAAAGATTGCAAATATTTTATATTTGATTCACATTCCCATGGTTTCAATGGATTATCAGTTCCAGATGGAAAATCATTACTAGCTGCTTTCAGTTGTTTAGATGATCTAGTTACATTTCTATGTGCGTTGTATGAAAGTATGATGATTTCCATTTCCACACAGTTCGAAATTCTTCCTATAGACTTTGACTTATCTGATCTTGAGCATAACTCAGCATTTGATATTGAAAATAGAGCACAGTGTCATACTGACACTCCATGTGACTATGCTTGGAAATCTGTAACTTACAAGAGAAAGATGTCTGAAAGCCATATGAGGAATGCACATGCAGGAGAAAACTTTTTTGATGATACAAGTAGTGAAAGTCATGCAACCCTTATTGGCAAATACTTCAAGGATCAAAAGCATAGACTTGAACAGAAGACTGGAAATAGCACAAAGGTAACTAAAAATCAAAAGATTAGGAACAAAGAAAAAACAAATAAGAAAAAAATTACAGACAGAAAAGAATATATGAGAGCTTATATGCAGAAACTGAGGCAGTGCTCTAACTTCAAAATAAAAGACAAAGAGTATACACTTCAATCTATGAAGAATGCTAGACAGTTTGAAGAATACAGAAAAAAGGATAGAGAATATACGCTTAAATCTAAGCAGAGTGCTAGACAAACTGAAGAATACAGAAAAAAGGATAGAGAATATACGCTTAAATCTAAGCAGAGTGCTAGACAGTCTGAAGAATACAGAAAAAAGGATAGACAATATACGCTTAAATCTAAGCAGAGTGCTAGACAATCTGAAGAATACCAAAAAAAGGATAGAGAATATACGCTTAAATCTATGAAGAATGCTAGACAGTCTGAAGAATACAGAAAAAAGGATAGAGAATATACGCTTAAATCTATAGAGAATGCTAGACAGTCTGAAGAATACCAAAAAAAGGACAGAGAATATACGCTTAAATCTATGCAGAGTGCAAGACAATCTGAAGAAAACAGGAGAAAAGACAAAGCTATGACAAAGGCATGTAAGAGAAGAGCTAGATTGATAGATGAATATAAAAGATGGGAAAGTGAAAAGAAACGAGAACATCGAAAAAGCCATGAATTCAAACAGAAAGACATTCAAATACAAAATCGGTCAAAGAGGAAGGCAAGGTCAGATCCATATATATTAGAACAAGAAAGGGTTGCAAAACAACAATGGAGACTAAATGAAAGAAACGAAAAAGGTGAAAACATTACAGACTGTAAAAGAAAAGCTGCCAAGCGTAAAGATCCATCCTTTTTACAGGCTGAAAAGTTAACTGCAAAGCGTAGAAAATGTGGTAGTGATATTGATGCTTGTATTGAAAAGTTTCACAAGAATATTTCAGTTGGACCTCTCTATATATGTAGTTGTTGTCACCAGACATGGTTTGCAGAGACTGTATCAAAAGCTGAAACATTTTTATGTAAAGACAAGGAAAAATACTTAACAGGTGTAAAATCTGTCAAGGAAGAAGAATGGATTTGTTGTACATGCAAAGACAATATTAAGTTTGGTAAAGTCCCAAGATTGTCTGTGTTAAACGGAATGAAGTGGCCACTAAAACCTAAAGAATTGGAGCTGTTTCCACTCGAAGAACGTCTTATTGCTTTACGTATACCATTCATGCAGATGCGTGTACTACCTAGAGGTCGCCAATTATCAGTAAAAGGAAATGTTGTTAATGTTCCTGTTGATATTCAACCAGTTGTGAATGCTCTACCAAGGCCTTTCGATGAAAATGTTACAGTTGCCGTGAAATTGAAGAAGAAGATGTCATTTAAGTCTTATGTATTCTCAGAAAATGTTCGACCATTTCATGTACTTCGTGCTTTGCACTGGCTAATGAAAGGTAGTGAGCTGTATAAACATGCAAATGTTGAAATTGACCAGCAGTGGATAAAGAGAATCACAGAACAAAGTAATGAAATATTGCATGCATTTTTTGAGTCACAAATAAAAAGCTGTTCAGAAACAAATATTGTTGATTTTGATGGTGTTTTGGATGAAACTCTACAGGATATCCAAAGTGATCAGAACCATGCTGAGGTTATACATGATTATTTTGAGGTGTGTATAAAAGATTGTTCAAAGTATAATATTGTTGATTTTGATGGTGCTGTAAATGAAATGTTTGAGAATGATAAAAAAAATGATGATATTTCAAATGATAACACATTTCATGTGGAAGAACTTTATGATTCAGATGCAGAAGAAATCACCCAGGAAAATGTGGGAAATATTGACACTTTGCTCGATGATGCAGATCTTGAAAACAGAAATTGTACTTTCACATTTGCTCCTGGAGAAGGTCAACGACCGCTTAGTATTTTTCAAGATAAAGATTCAGAATATCTTTGTTTCCCATCCATATTTTGTGGACAGAGGCGAATAGATAATGATGATAGAAAAGTGCCTGTACATTATAGTGATATAGCAAAGTGGGAATTGAGAAGTCAGGATAGGCGGGCTGCTAACAGTGTACCTAATATATTTTTTAAACTGAAAAAATTACAAATGAAGCAATTGAATGACAAAGCAAACCTTGCTGTTAGAAGGTGTCAAACTGGAATAAATAATATTACTGCTGCACAAGCAAGGAACTCAGAGTGTATTGACAGTATTGTAAAAAATGATGAAGGTTACTATTTGTTTAAACAGCTAAGAAATTCTCCAGCATATTTAGAATCTAAAAAAAAAGATGTTTATGCTATGATTCGACAGATGGGTTTGCCAACTTGGTTTATGTCATTGTCCTCAGCTGATACAAGATGGGTTGATCTTTTAAAAATGTTAGCTATCTTAAATAAAAATGTGAACTCATTCAATCAGATCCAGTCACTTGTTCCAGATATTTCGAGCATAGAGTTAAAGAATTCATTAACACAGTTCTAAAGAGTGAGCATGAGCCTCTTGGAAAAGTTGTTGATTACTTTTTTAGAGTGGAATTTCAGCAACGTGGATCTCCACACATTCACATGATTGTATGGGTACAAAATGCACCAAAATTCAATGTGGACTCTGATGAAAAATTGGCTGCTTATGTGGATCAGTATTTAAAATGTTCTATAAACAACCCTCATCTTAGTAGTTTGATAGAACTTCAAATTCACAAACATTCTAGAACGTGTAGAAAACGAGAAGACAAAATCTGTCGTTTTGGTTATCCATTACCACCTCTTTCCAAAACTACTGTCTTACAACCACTGGAAACTGAAAAAGACAAGTATTATAAATTGTACCAAAACATACAGAAAAAAATAAACAACGAGAAAGATGGGTATGATATGTCTTATGAAGAGTTTTTGAATAATGTTGTCCAAATGAGAGAGGAAGAATATATTAAATGTATTAGAAGTTCTTTAAACTCTTCAAAGGTATTTTTGAAAAGAAATCCAAGTGAGATCCGTGTAAATTTGTACAATGATAGTGTGTTAAAAGCATGGAAGGCAAACATTGACATACAATTTGTTCTAGATCCATATGCTTGTGCTATGTATATAGTTTCATACATTAGCAAATCCCAAAGAGGGATGAGTAATTTGTTGCATGCAGCTGCAAAAGAAGCAAGGAATGGCAACATGGATCTCAAAAGACAAGTTAGACATATTGGAAATGTATTTTCAAACAGTGTTGAAGTAAGTGCACAAGAGGCAGTTTATTTGGTACTGCAAATGCCATTGACTAAAAGTTCAAGGAGTGTTGTCTTCATAAACACCTCACTTCCAAATCAGAGAGTACAATTATTGAAACCAAAGTCAGTGCTTGATGAGTTGCCTGCAGACTCAATAGATATAATGTCAGACAATAAAATTAAAAGATACTCAAAACGTCCCAAACCATTGGAAAAGTATTGTTTAGCTGATTATGTGTCAGAGTTAGAAGTAATTTACCCAGATGGACAGAATGACTATAGGGATGAGGAAGAGCAAGATTGTGAGAAAAATGCAGAAATGTCAGATGGAGAATGCTTTGATGGCAGTAAAACTATTTTAACTTTAAAGAATGGCATAAAAATCAAACAATGTCGTAATCCTAAAATAATACGGTATGTCAGATTCAATCTCAAAACAGACGAAGAGAACCATTACAGAGAGAAACTTTTACTATTTTACCCATGGAGAAATGAAGAGACTGACTTACTTGGAACTTTTAGTACATATAAAGAACACTATGAGTCTATAAGGCATATGATAGATCATAAATGTTCAGCTTATGAACATCATGCTGAAGAGTTGGAATTAGCAAGAGATTTAGCAGAAGCTGAATATAATGCATTTGATGATATTGCACCAAGTACACAGCAAGTTGAAGGTGACGATGATGAAATAGAACCAGTTGAGTCAGAAGAGTTTATATATTATAATCCTGATAGGATTGAACATAGAGATTATGATATAGGGACTGAAATTGGATGTTATGTTTCTGCACCTCAAATTAATGTAAATGAAAATATCATGTCTGATATTGAATATAGAAAGCTCTTGCAGTGTTTAAATAGTAAACAGAAACAGTTCTACTATCATGTGATACACTGGATTAAAACAAAGGATGCCCCTTTATATGTATTTCTTTCTGGCGGAGCTGGTGTTGGAAAAAGTCTAGTTATTCGAGCATTGTATCAGACTTTGTTTAGAATATTAAATCTGAAAGAAGGAGAAGATGCTGATCATACAAGGGTTCTTCTTTGTGCTTTTACAGGAAAAGCAGCATTTAATATTAATGGCTCTACCATCTCATCTGCATTTAAGCAAAAGTATAAGCAATCAGATCAAACATTAACATGTGACAGTCTTAATACCTTTAGATCAAAGTACCAAGATTTGTCAGTTGTAATTATTGATGAAATTTCAATGGTTAGTAATTCTATGTTGAATTTCATTGATCAAAGACTTCAAGCATTGAAAGGAACACGAACACCTTTTGGTGGTGTTAGCATTATTGCTGTTGGTGATCTTTATCAGTTGAAACCAGTGAGTGGTGATTGGATATTTAATGATATGAAACATGATGCTGCTGCTTTATCAAGAAATCTCTGGAAAGACTTATTTACTATGTTTGAATTAACAGAAATTATGAGACAGAAAGATGACCTTGAATTTGCCGAATTGCTAAATAGATTGAGAATCAATACCTTGACCTCTGAAGACAAGACTAGGTTGAAGCAGTGTGAAGTTACTACAATTGATATTGAGTATCAGAAAAATGCTCCACATCTCTTTGCAGAAAACTATTTCATGCATGTTTTTAATGATGGAATTATAAGAAATATGGCGACAGAAAAGGTTGAAATACCATGTATGGATACATATGTCTCGCCTAAGTTATCTAAAGAAAAGATCGACTGCGCGCTCAAGAACCTAAAGAATGTAACAGATCCAAACCAAACAGCAAATTTGCATTGCTCTTTAACAGTTGTTGTTGACATGATTTATGATTTAACAATAAACATAAAAACAGAAGATGGACTAGCTAATGGAGCATCATGTGTAGTTAAGTTAATTGAGTATAAATTACAAACCACACAACGTCCAAGCATCATTTGGGTTCAGTTTGATGATAAGAAAGCAGGAATAGAAACAAGAATCAAATACAAAAATAGGGGACTGTATCATAGCAGTATTGATGATAACTGGACACCAATTTTTGATGTCAACAGGTCATTTACATACAACAGAAAGACATTTCAGAGAGTTCAGTTCCCTTTGCAACCTTCTGCAGGACGTTCTGTACATAGAGCCCAAGGTAGTACCCTTGAAAGAGTTGTCATTGATTTATCACAGCGCAAACCCCGCAAAGTTCCACATTTACACTATGTTGCATTAAGCAGAGTAAGATCAATTGAAAAACTTCAGATCCTTAACTTTAATGAGAAAGCATTACAAGTTGATGATCAAGTTAAGACAGAAATGCAACGTTTGCATGAAACAGCAGTGCTTGAACTGTGTGATACTTCTTTAGAATTGATAGATCCAGTTTCACATTTCAAAGTTGCTTTCAATAATTGTAGATCCTTGAATCTTCATTTTGATGATATTAGACATGACAAAAATTTGTTGTCAACCCACATATTTGGATTAGCAGAAACACGATTACATCAGCCTGATAATGATAATGATTATGCAATAGAAGGCTACTTTTTGATTAGAAATGACCAAATTGGATGCAATACTTGCAAAAGACCTGCTCATGGTATAGCAGTTTATGCCAAAGATGATACCATTATAATACAAGATAGAAAGTATAGTTCAGATACATTAGAATTTATCATGGTAACTGCCAGCCACGTCTTGATTGAGAGTCAGATAGTATTTTTGTATAAGTCACCTCAAATGTCTGACAGTAATCTTCTTTCTTCTCTGAACAAAGAACTTATTCCATATTTGATCCCATCAAAGCCATTGATGATAATTGGAGATTTTAATATTGATGTTTTGTTAAAACATAACATTGTTAAGAAATTAAGTGAAATGTTTTCATGCAAAATGCTGATAAATGAATGTACCACAGATAATATGACAACGCTTGATTTGATATTTACTAATATTGATTTTCAAGATGTGGATGGTGCAGTTGGAACGTGTGAAACATACTGGTCAGATCACAAAATAGTTTTTCTGCACATAAAATCCACATAATTAAAGTCTTGTCACCCACTCAGTTTTAAATGCATAATACCAACCTTTCATATTAAGGTTACTATTTTTTTTTATTAATTTGGTAAAATTGGAACAGAGGAATCCATTGGTCAGATCATAAAATACTGCACTTTTTCACATAACATCTTGGAAATTTTGTCAGGTGGTTTGTATGGTACTTTGCAGTGCATTCACCCACCAGATAAAATGCAGTACTTACCTTTTCAAAAGGTAGGTATTGCTGGTGGTTTGGCTTGATTTGGGTGGCCACCACTTACAGACATCACAAAAATAAACACTTCTGTTAAACCCCACATTATATAGAGAAAAGTGGAGTTTTCAGGGCTATATATTTTTTTCGCTCAAAACATAGACTGTGGGTACTCCTAAGAACTGAGGCATTTCTAACAAACACCCGCAATGGTCGGTGTTTGAAGCAGAAAGAAGAAAAAATATCTAAATTCTTATCCCCCGACCAAATAGATTTGGGGGATATAGCGATCAGCCTGGCGTCCGTCTGTTCGTCCGTAGACACAACCTTGTGATGGCCATAACTCCTATACCCTTTGAGATTCATTGATGGTTCTTGGCACAGTTGTTCACAAGGCTGAGAGGTCATGTCATGCACAAGAACCAGAACTCTGGATGCCATACTTTTTTGTTATCTCCCCTTTTAATAAAATAGAATGACTTCTTTGTGATGGCCATAATTCCAATACCCTTTGAGATATATTGATGGTACCTGGCACAGTTGTTCACAAGGCGGAGACAGTGTATCATTCACAAGAACCACAACTCTGGTTGCTATGGTTTTTGAGTTATCTCCCCTTCCAATAAAATAGAGTGACTACGTTGTGATGGCCATAACTCCAATACCCTTTAAGATATATTGATGAAACTTGGCACAGTTGTTCACAAGGCCAAGGCGTTGTGTCATGCATAACTCTAGGTGCCATGTTTTTTTAGTTAGTTCCCCTTCCAATAATATAGAATCACTACCTTGTGATGGCCACATCTCCAATACTCTTTGAGATATATTGATGGTACTTGGTACAGTTATACATGAGGTTAAGCAGGTGTGTCACGTGCTAGAAACCCAACTCTGGATGCCCTGGTTTTTGAATTATCTCCCCTGACAATATGACCTTGTGATGGCCATATCTCAAATACCCTTTTAGATATATTGATGGTACTTGGAACAATTGTATACAAGGTTGAGACGGTGCTTCATGCCTAAGAACCACAACTCTAAGTGCTATGCTGTTTGAGTTATCTCCCCTTCCAATGTAACAGCATGACCACCTTGTGAGGACCGTACATCCAATACCCTTCGAGACATATTGGTGGTACTTGATGCAGTTGTACATGAGGTTAAGCAGGTGTGTCATGCCCAAGAAACACAACTCTGGGTGCTCTGGTTTTTGAGTTATCTCCCGTGACAACCTTGGGATGGCCATAAGTCCAAGACCCTTTGAGATATATTCAAGGAACTTGGTGCAATTGGATACAAGGTACAGAAGGGGTGTTATGTCCAAGAACCACAACTGTTGGTGCTGTGGTATTTGAGTTATCTACCCATCCAATATAACAGTATGACCATATCTCCAATACCCTTTTGAGACATATTGATGGTACTCCGTACATAAAAACATGAGCTTAAGCAGGCATGTCATGCACAAGAACACAGTTCTGAGTGCCCTGGTTTTTGAGTTATCTCCCCTGACAGTATAATCTTGTGGTGGCCATAACTGCAGTACTTTTGTGATATATTGCTGGTTTAATTCTGGTGCACTTTCTATTGGTGAACAATCTTCTGAAGGCCATATTGGCTTTTGGTCGGGGATTTGCCATCTCTTCCGATGGTTATTTTCATTTTAAAAAGTGCCATTTTTACGATCATGATTGAAAGCATTACATCTCATAAATGTGTCATTCAAATAATGGAATAGGTCCTCATTCAGAAGTGAGGAATATGGTACTTTTGAAAAACAATATGGGAAAAGGAAAGTTGGCATTTATTGGACCTTCATTATATTTATCTCACATTTTGATTTTGTTAAATCTTCTTACAGCAGACCCTTATTCCAGTTTTGTAGTCCTACTTTCAGAGTAGAAGATGATAAAATCTTTTTTTTTTTATCGCCCCCACCGAAGGGTGGGGGGCATACTGCTTTTTGTGCAGATCCCGCCAGTGTCTGTCAGCGTCAGTGTCGGCGTGACAATTTCTTGTCTGCAAAATATCTCATGAACGAGTGGATGGATTTGAAACATATTTCCATGGCTATTACACTAGGACAGGATGAAGATTTGATTAGGTTTTGGTGACCTTGGCCTAATTTTCAAGGTAACAGGGCTCAAAACAGTCAAATTATAGGCCAAAAATGCACGCTTGTCTGAACTCTATCTCTTGAATCAATGGATGGATTTGGTTCAACTTGGTACATTATATAAGTGGGATGGTCTCAATAACTGATTAGATTTTGGTGACCTTGACCCGATCTTCAAGGTCACTACATGACCTAAAATTTTAAAAATAAGTTTCTGCACTCTATCTCCTGAACCCTGGATGGATTTGGTTCAAAGTTCATACATAAAATAAGTGGGATGGTCTTCAGAACCATTTACATTTTGGTGCCCTTGACTAATTTACAAGGTCACAGGGCTCAAACATTGTCAAATTGTAGGCTAAAAAAAGCTAAAATTTTGCTGGAAGACCATATACAGAAGAAATGTCAAGATGCTGGTGGGGGGACATATGTTTTCCTCTGAAAACACTTTTCTATTTTTTTTTAGTGTCAGTAGAATTTACCTAGAATGAACAATTTACCTTTTCTCAATGTTTTCAACTTTTTATTATAATTCATGTCAGAATATAAAAACTTATGTAAAATGTTTTTTTTTTTTTTATATAGACAACCAGGGATATATGTGTAAGTTAAGATGTTGGGGGAAAGTATGATTTACAAGATAAAACTATACTACTTATAAAGTTCATAGAACATTTGATAGTCTATTGATACAGTGCAGGTTTCAAAGATTTGAGTTTTATATGTGTAAATTTTTATTATGTTGTATTAAATGTATGTTTTGATGTATGTTTTGGTTAATTTAAATGGTAGTCTTCAACAACTACTTCTTACTATATTCATTTAGATGTATTGCAGAATAATTTGAAAAATAATAATTCTTTCCTTATACATTTGAACAACATTTGCTGCCTTCATATTAAATGTCTGACTGGACACATTGTCAGTTGAAGAACTAACTTACAATATAATTATATTCTGTCCATTTGTCACAATATTGTATTGTAATCTTACTTTCGATGGTGATGGTGTTTTGACATGTAAATCTGTTGTTCCTAGAGAAAGTTTTGTCTCAGTATTTTGAATTCTGTCAAATAGTAGATTTTGTTTTCTTATTTGCAACAGTATTTTGACATGTAAACCTGTTTTTACTAGAAAAGGCAAACAGATGTTTTTTTTTTTGTTATTTTTTTTTAAATTAAAGAAACCATTTTTCTAGATCATTGCAAGATCAGGAAAAGCTTTGTTAATGATCAAGAGAATTGGTTGATGCATCTATATTATGTGAGTTGATGCATCTATATTCTTTTTAACTGTTCTTTATATTAGATTGTGTGCTCTTAAAGAGAACTTTTTGGAACATATCACCTCATCGAATACACACATTTCTGTGTCTTACTGTATGCCTCTTTCCCATAAGTATGCCCACTGTAAAAGAAATAATTTTTGTGGGTTTTTGGTAGTCTTAACAACTGAAATATTTATGATAGAAAGGTAACTTAATCTATATGAACCTTATAGATCAATGTAGCTAAGTAATAAAGTCAAAAATACAGTCTGGACAAAACTTCCGAGACATTGGTCCCACATTTTTGATATGTAAGCTGCTATTTCAGATCAGCTGTGTTTCATTATGTATAATTTGTCATACCATACACTACTATTGTTAACTTCTATGACAAAAGGAAATCACGTCTCGAGATATTGATTTCTTTGACAAATTATATGACTTACATCATAGACAGAATAGCTGCATGGATTCAATCAAGTCTGTATACAATACATCATGCCCTTCAAGATTTAGATGTGAAGTGTTCAACTGATGTACAACTATATGGACAACACTGAGGCTATGAAGAAATGTATATCAATCAGGTAAACAATCATATCTTACCTTTATTCAAATTTTTTTTTCTAGACCTAGCAAATGATTTTCTGATACACAGGTGACCGATACAAAAATGAAATAATGAAGAAAGAAAAGTAGATGACTGCCGCTTTTCTGTTTCTTGTGATGAATGTGAACGATGGCAACATGGACTTTGTGGGACAGGTTATTTTATATTATTTATTTATTTTGATAGTTTATGTTCATTGTATGCCTCTTGTACAAATTACAAAATAATAAGAAGGTTACTAAGGAAATGCCACAATCAAAGACCACAGCCATCTCAAGACACTAAAGATAAGCAACATAAGAAAACACAAAGACACCAACAAAAACAACAAAACAGCACTCGCACACACAGCACACAACTCAAAAACACAGGAAAAACTGTGTCGGAACTAATTTTTCAGATCAAACAAATTACCCGTATGTTCACTGTACTCCTTTTTTCAGTATTACATGTTTTCAGGCCACACAATATAACCATGAAGCTACAGTTTAGTTAGCATTTATTTATATACTTATTTATTTATTACATTACTTATTTGTACTCTCGGTTTCATGGCTTACATGTTTCCAGGACAAAAATATCAGTCAACTACATGTTCATGTTTATTTATTTATTTGCTTTCGGCTGCATTGCATGTTTCAAGCACAACGAGTTACATTTCGTATGAGACGCGGTTTTGGGGCGAAACGGCTAAGTGGGGAGAAACCACTAAGGGGGGAAACGTCTTGGGAACGAAACGTCTTGGGAACAAAACGACCGGGGGGGGAATTGATGCTAAAAAGATACAAATAGAAAAAACAGTGTAAATTTGCTTCAAATGCGAACTTCTAAACCATTGGGCCAATTGGATTAAAAACTTCACAGGAATGTTGCCTAGGTGACTCCCTACCAAAATAGTTAAAACTCATTCCACTCCAATGAATAAGATGGCTGCCAGAGCTAAAAATTGAAGAAAAAAATCTTTAAACCACAATTCCTCCTGTACCCTTGGGCCAATTTCTTTCAAACTTCGAAGTAATGTTGCTTAGATGACCCTCTACTGAAAAGGCTAAAACAATCCCGCTCCGATGAACAAAATGGCTACCAGAGCTAAAAATAGAAAAATATTGTAACTTTGATTCAGACTTGAACCCCTCCTAAACCCTAAGGCCAATTTGATTCAAACTTCACAGGAATGTTGCCTAGGTTACTCCCTACCAAATGAGCTAAAATCCCTCTGCTGATGAACAAGATGGCCACCATAGCTAAAAATAGAATGTACTCGAGACAGTGAAACACAGGTGAGCGAACCAGGGCCCTCTGGGCCCTCTTGTTTACTAAAAAACATGGATTGTGAGTACATGTTAGAACCCCCCAATGAGGCTATTCCAACGCACACCCACAATGAATGTTTGTAGCAAAAGTAAGAAAAATATAAGAAGTTTTCATTGGGTTGGTATACCCTTTGTTAAGAAAGTATGTCTCAGTCATTGCTCCTTGTAAGGAAGAGTAATGAGGATAGTTAAGGAATAATTTTCCCTATTTCTTGTTAGAAATACATATATGTTGTGGGTACGGCAATGTAGATGATACTAAGGCTGACACGATTAATTGTATAATTGATTAATCGATCGATAAATTCCACAAAAATGATTATCATTTCTGATTTGCTTTTAATCTATTACTTGATAGGTAGGGTCAATCCGGGTAAATACTGACAGAGGGGTAAATACGGACAGTTTGATACAAATAGCCATATTTCGGTCCTTCGGGGATGTAACGGCGTATCGTTCAATTTTCTATTTAACTCTACATTCGGTTCTTCTACTGTTAGCTTTCACACGATTACATCCCTTTAGAACTACGTAATATATCCACGTCATTTTGACCACCCTTGCCTCCTTTTCGTAATGATAAAACTTCTAAAAGCGGGAGTATTTGAAAGAAAAAATTCTAAGGCTAACTTAAGGTATTTTTTTCTCAAATTTTATTGATAAAACTGATTTTAAACAAAGTTTGTATCATTTAATTTTTGTTTTTTAGATAAATTTTCAAGGAAATATGAACTATGTAAGTTTTATCAGCTAAAATGTAAACTGTCCGTATTTTACCAACTGTTTTTTCATATCAGAAAAATACGAACAGGTAGATTCCAGCAAAATTCTCCCTTCGCCTTTCTCTCCACTCTAACATTCCTTTCTCCACTTTTCTCCTCTCCCTTCTTTTTCTCCTCCCCGTCACCCTTTTCACTATTTCCTTATTGCAGAAATGCTTTAAGATTTGTCCTACTCGTTTAATAGAACTAGAGAAACTGACATTCACACTTTTCCAACACGAAACATCATCACATCCATAAGCTGATGTTTTGTTTGTTATTCTCAAATTTTACGATCCATTCAACATCATTTAAGGTCATACGGAGCTGATCAGTTTGCTGATACATTAACAAGTCAGTACTATAATGTTATTAAGCAAGTAATTTCGTATTGGCCCATTTATGGGTCCGAGGTCTGCTGTATTGGCCCGAGGCTACATGTAGATGGGCTACATGATGTTTTCATGCAGAGCTTCATTCGACCGTACACGAGTACTGGTAAACCGTTTAGAAGTTCTAAGCCAGCACAGGCAAAGCGGTGCGAGTCTGATCGTTCGTGCTTATGAACGTTATTGGTTTCATTGAGCGACAGGGCTCGAGATGTCATTGTCAGGTAAAAGTCCCACAAAATTGGAAGCAACGTCTTCAAAATGACATAAACAGTGTTGAAGGGGACGTTAAACATCAAATTAAACAAACATCGTCGGCAAGAAATGCCATTACATCCTCTCCAGAATGGACAGTTTTGGCCGGGGCACTTCGACTTGCAAAATTCATCTCTGCTTGCATGCACTACAAGGGTCAAGCTATCCCGCCATGTTCGCGTTAGGAAAAGTAGCAGGAAATGACGTCAACGTTATTGGCCCAGTCGTATTGGCCGGGTTACTTTTGCACTGTCTGAGTTGCCATGATAACGAAAACCCGCCTATACAAATATACTGGAAAAATATACTACCAAAAACTGAAATTTTTCCGATGAAAAATTGCGATTTTTTTCTGATTTCTGCTACAAACATAGATTGAGGGCACTAGTTAGAACCGCCTGCCGAGGCGGTTCTAACAACTACCCACAATCCATATCTTGGAGAAGGAATAAAGAAAATAATGCATACCCCTGCAAACCCCAGTTTTACTATATAAAAGAGGGGTTTAAGGGGGTCAAAATCATATAGGCATGTTTTTGTGATGTCTGTATTGGCTGCATTTGTCATCCACATGACTCAAAACTGCTTTTGTCATATAAATTATGAATAGTTAATTAATAATATGTCATTCTTCGTCAGAAACTGACAACTATCCTTCTTGAACCCGAAGAAGGGAGAGACTGACGGCATAATAGATTCAAGTTCAGTTTCTTTGAGAGAATGTTGTCAACTTAAGCAGGTATCCTGCTAATCAGTCAGACGTGAATCCAACTGAGCTGATGTAACTCCCTTTGTCTTTGTCATATCCATTTCCATCGCCATCCATCACCACATCCATCATCATTTTCTTTCAGAATGCCTAAGAAGTATGTGTATACAAAGAGGGGCAAAACCCTCAACTACTCTGAAGACAAACTCGAAATAGCTGTTAAAGCCGTCCAGTTTGGCCTGTCAGTACGGAAAGCAGCGGTTGTCTTTGGCGTGCCAAAGTCAACTATTGGAGACAGGATGAGTGGAAAACATGAGGTGCATGTTGAGCGCGGGAGACCACCCCATATACCTCGTGAAATCGAAAACAAAATAGTAGACTCTGTGAAAATGGCAGCAAGGAGGGGTATAGGCCTGTTGCGAAAACAAGTTTTGCAATGCACAAATGTATTATGCCAAAGTATGCCAATAAGTTCGCGCTATACTCATTTCAAAGCTGGCAAGGACTGGTGGGAAGGACTAAAGCGGCGTCACCCGGACGTTGCAATTAAGAAGCCAGAAAAACTAAGCTCAACAAGAGCCAGAATGATGAACCGAGAGGTTGTAAATAAGTATTTTGATGATCTGGGTACTTTGATTGAAGGTTTGAATCTTGGAGGGAAAGCACATTTGATATGGAACTGCGATGAAATGGGGAAAAACTTTGAACACAATCCGGTTAAAGTTGTTGCAGCAAAGGGAGAAAGCTGTGTTAGCAGAATGATGCCAAAATCATCCAACATGACTGTCATGGCATGTGTTAATGGAACTGGAAGACAGATGCCACCGATGTTTGTCGTTAAGGGCAAAACCTCCAGATCATTACATGGTTTTAATACTGAAGGGGCTCCTACTGGAGCTCGCTGGTTTTATCAGAAGAATGGTTGGATGGATGATAGTGTAGGAGACAAGTGGTTTAACGACGTGTTCCTGAAGTTCTGTGGATCAGAGAGGCCCCAGCTTCTGATACTAGACGGACACTCGTCACATGAGAGCCTTGCAATATTAATGAGAGCTATGGAAGAAGGAATCCATATACTAGCTCTACCATCTCATACAACACATTTTTTGCAACCTTTGGATCATGCTGTGTTTGGCCCTCTAAATAGGAACTACAATAATATCTGCTCGGCGTTTCTGCAAACCAGGCCTCTACATCAAATCAATAAGTGGACCTTCCCATCCCTATTCCGTCAAGCATGGGACCAAAGTGTCAAATGCACAAATATAAAGAGTGGATTTAAAGCCCGTGGGATTATCCCGCTAGTCAGAACAGCAATTTCCGAGTCAGCATTTGCATCAAGCGATCCTTCAGACTGCCCTGTGAGTCCTAGTGTGCATAACCCTTCTGAAAGCTGTGATCATCCTGTCTTATCTGGTAGCACGCAGTCCAACAGCTCAGTACCTACCAGTCCCATGACACTTTTTGAGAGAACTGCTTCCGCGGCTGACCGAACTGCCAATCTATATATGGATCACATAAGACTTGAACCAGTTCATGACAGTGTTGTTTTATCTCAGTTTTGTTCTGGCTCAGTAACGAATCCGCTCTCTACTGACTGTGCGTCCAAAACAAATGAAATCATTCACGAGCTAAATCTCTCTGGAACAAGCGACGTTTTGGACATTAGTGATCCAAATACACTATTTCAACTTCTAGAGGGCGGTGAAATTGCTCTTGAACCCGTAACAGACGTAACAGGAAATGAACTTATTGTTCCCTATTCAACTCCAGTACCTGAGCCTGAGATTAAGAAAGTTGAATCTTTTCCTAAAGCTATTTTGCCTGTAAACAGTGCGACAGTCGAATCAATGTTTATCCTACCAATAGCCAGTAACATAATTCAGCGAAAACGGGGACGAAAACAGTCTAAAAAGGCTATTACCAGTCACCGTTTACTGACAAGTGGCGATATTATAAATGAGTAGCTGAAGGTTATGCAAGAAAAGCAAGAAAAAGAACAAAACAGTAAACGTCAGAAAGTGAATGGGAAAAGGGTCCAGAAAAAAGAAAAGGCTTGAGCTGTTTAAATAGCTAAAACGTGTTAACGTGTTACATTATAATATTCATTTGTCTCTGTTAATTTTTTTTCGTTTTTTTCTTTTATTTTTAGTCATGGGAGACAATATTGCAAAAGCAATTTCCAGAAGAGAACTAAATGGGGTGTTTAAGACTGAATGTTTTTTGGTGGCATACCTGCTTGAAAAGCTGTTTTTTGAAGAGTATCTCTTTGACCATCCGTGTATGACTAAGCTTCATTTATTCATCAAGACTTTGGCAACAAACGATACAAATGTTCGGAGGGAATTAATTTACAAACTAGAACAGTGGAAAGGCGATTTAGAGGACACGACTAGCCATGTTTTTCTTGTGAACTGTTTTAAACAATATATTTCACAAACAGATCTTTACTATATTCAGACCTTAACAGATGAAATTAAAATGAATTCACATTAAACGTAGATGTCATGCACTTTTAGAAGGAATACGCAGTTTAACACTAAAGTTTTCTAAATACATTTGTAGATGAAATGAAGATGTACTCTTCAACAATTAAATGATATATTTTTAAAAAATAATTGAATGTCTGTATTTTCCCGACTGTTTTAATACTGTCCGTATTTTCCCAGTCTATGTCCGTACTTTCCCTACCTCGTCCGTATTTACCCGGATCTGCCTATCATGCTTTTTTTCGCTTTTTCAAGGCTTTAGGTCCCATTAAAACATGCAATTAATATTACATTGGCAAAGGGAGATAATAAACCTTTATAAAAACTGGTACCCAGGTCACTAACATCGGAACACCGACAACAGTAGCACGCCAAACTTCGACGTGTAAAAGTCGTCCGTATTTACCCGGATGGACCCTACAATTTACTACCCAAAGTTATGCCTAAAATAGCTGAATGAGTGGCAAACTGTGCAGACCCTGATGAGACGCCGCAATATGCGGTGTCTCATCTGGGTCTACACTGTTTGCTCAGGCCTGTCTGTTCACATAAACATTGGTAAAATGCAATATATGGTAAGAGCAATGCTCAGACAGAAAGCCAGACAGGTAAAATTATGACAAAAACCATAGCAATTACTAATCAATTATCAATCACAGTGACATGACTGATAATCGATTATCTTTTCAGCTCCGATTAGCCAGCCCCAGATGATACCCTGCCCATCGTGGATTTGAGAAATCAATTGGGCTGCATGGTGCTTCCACGCAGAACTGAAACGACCATGCATGAGTACTGGTTAACAGCTTAGGTCTAAGCATGCCCAGGCATAGTGGTGTAAGTCAGACCGACCAACCATGCATATAAACCCTATTGGTTTCATTGGGGGGCAGGGCTTGAGATGTCATTTCATCTCACTGTCAGGTAAAAGTCCCACACAATTGGAAGCAGTGTCTCCAAAATGACCTAAATTGTGTTGATGGGGATGTTAACCCTTCTCTTGCTGTTCACGACAACCCTTATCTTTGCAAACAGTGTAGATCCAGATCAGATGGCTTCTGAAGAAGCCATCTGATCAGGATCTACACTGTTTGGCATTCAGTTTATGAATTTGTAGCAATAAATTATATCAAGTAATTTGATTGGTTGATAGACAGAAATGGGTGTGGCTTAAATGAATATTCAGCAAGATAAAGGTTAAACGTCAATTCAAACAAACAAAGCTGCATTGCAGATGACTCACATGTAATATCAAGCTGTATTTTGTCTGAAAATAAGACAGAAATATTTGAAACTGATGTCTGCAAATGTCCTGATTGGCAGTTTATTGGTTGATGTAAATTTAATTATATAATGTTATTAATCAAGTAATTTCTTATTGGCCCAGTTACAGGTCCGAGGTCTGCTGTATTGGCCGGAGGCCGAAGGCCGAGGCCAATACAGCTGACCGAGGGCCTGTAACTAGGCCAAGTTTATTGGTTGATGTAAATTTAATTATATAATGTTATTAATCAAGTAATTTCTTATTGGCCCAGTTACAGGTCCGAGGTCTGCTGTATTGGCCGGAGGCCGAAGGCCGAGGCCAATACAGCTGACCGAGGGCCTGTAACTAGGCCAATACGAAATTACTTGATTAATGACAGTTTTATTAATTGACGCCATTAAAAACGTGTTTAATAGTGTTGATATGGATGACCTCCAAACAATACAGGATAGTCAATTAATAAATGGCTTTATTACCTTCTGGCTAAGTCAAATATAGGTTTAACTGGTGAACAGGAGTCAGCAGGTTTTATCCTCCGCAAGTCAGGCAACATTCTTAAGTGTAGATTAATCATGAACTATTTACTGCGGTCATCTTTTCCCCTTCTTCTGATTCAAGAAGGGCAGTTGTCATTTTGGATGAAAGAAGGTGCAGCTTACTGTTATGATCCTAAGTATTGGGACAGATAGGCCTTAGCTGCATTGCAGACCAAGGTCTACACTGTTTGCCATTCCTGCTTCACCTTTTAGATTCCTTACTGGAGCCTGAAACAAATCTGTTAAAATTGCAGGAGAATTGCAGCAAGTTCTAAATATGTCCAAATTTTTAGGATTTTTATGGTAAATCACTTAAACATATTAAAGGGAATAGGCCTACCCAAGAAAACATATGGCTAGGTTAATTAAGCAGCAGATTCTTTTCTTTTTGAACAGACCCCATTTTCAGAGTGGCTGCATTCAAAAGATCAATTTGGAAGCCCCAAAAGTTGTTTCCCTTATTAAATAATTGCACGATAATGTTGGATGGATTGCTTCACCTTGATGAGTTCTAAGATGTGTAATCCCATGGAAACATGAAATTCACTGCAGAAATGAAAAAACATTGAGTGTGCAAGATTTTCTGGGCCAGACTTGCTATTTTCAGCCAATAAGGCCTCATCAGTGACACTCAAATACATGTATTTAAAAAATTCCAGTGGAATCAATAATCCCAAAGGATTAGAAAATATAAATATATTAATGGTGAAGAGCAGGGAGACTTTTTACGTCTGCCACACATTCATTTAACACCAGCTATAGCGAAGTTTAATATGTTCTAAGAAGGGATACTCTTAACCCTTAACTTGCTGAATATTCATTTAAGCCACACCCATTTCTGTCTATCAACCAATCAAATTACTTGATGCAATTTATTCCTACAAATTCATAAACTGAATGCCAAACAGTGTAGATCCAGATCAGGTGGCTTCTTCAGAAGCCACCTGATCTGGATCTACACTGTTTGCAAATATAGGGGTTGTCGTGAATAGCAAGATAAGGGTTAAGCACCTTGTAAAATTTAGGAGCAGACAACATTTATATTTTTTTTTTCATGGAAAATTAGCCTTGGCATTTCATGTGAATTGTCTGTTCACATGTAATGTCAAACCTTGTTGTCTGTGACAAATAAGAGAAAAATATTTGAAAAAGGCATCTGCAAATATCATGATTGGCAGTTATAAAAGGTTATAGATATTGAAGGGTAACAGTAACTATACGAAGTTGTGTCCTATAAATATTTGTTGTATTTGTTTTTTTTCAGTACAGTACAGTTTGACAACTTTCTGATGCATTTACTCAGCTATTTCCATAGTTTCTTTGAAAAACTTCACCAAGAGCACAAACAGAACACAACAACTTACATGTGAGTATCCTCAGTTATACTGGGTGACAAAAGAAAGTCACAAGTTTGATGCACTAGTCTTACAAAATTGGATGAAAATTCATGTGGCATTAAGTCTGTATTCTTAACACATTTCGTACTGAATGGAACCTCCCGTCTTACATATAGGAGGATTCATTTTAATTTTTTCAGATGTCAGGTTAATTCAGCTATGAAAATGGCTGGACCTTTTCCAAACAGCGAAGCCACTGTGTTTTTACTGTACTCGAATCTAATACGTCAAGTTCATTTTTAAAACCAAAGCAAGACTTAAGGCTTTCTCTTTCTTTTGTTGTTCAGAATATGTAATAATGTTTTATCATAGGTGATAAAAATGTGTATTCATTACAATAACATATTCCATGACAGTTTGCATCCTATCATATTGCCAAAACTAATATTTTTTCTTATAATACTCCAAACATAGGTTGTGGGTGCTTGTTAGGATTGCCTCATTGAGGCGATTCTAACAAGTACTCACAACCTGTCTTTGGGATAGAAATAGGGAAAATAATGTAAACCCTCTAAACCTAAGTTTTCTCAATATAAAGTGGGGTTTAGAGGGGTGTTGTTAATGTGATTAAATGTTTGCTCTAGTGAGACTCTTCTTACATGCTGACTCATCTGAGCTAGTTGACTAGGTGATAAGTATTTTTTCTCATGAACTCATCTCATTTGAAGATCCTTCATTTGTCTAACAGACCCATGTGACATAGATAGAGAATACCAGGTTGGCAAGCCTCGCGATTCTACAAGCGTTCTCGAAGCCTTGCCTGATAAACTTGATATCAAATGACACTAATCTGGTATTCTATTTATCAGTTTATCCCCTTGTACACTCTTACATTAGCAATTTACGGTCAGTTATTGATGGACCTCAGTGCGTCCAAGCATTCTGGTGGTCTATATATTTAGTATCAGCTGACCATGTTCTTCCTATGATATTTTTTTTCAAGTAATATTGTCATATTTCCCAGTTACAATTACTTTTTTGTCATTTTCCAGTTGTCCGGTTCATCCATAAAAGTGCAATGTCACGTTGACGTGATAAAGCTCACTTGTCCTGAGATAGCATATCTTTATCAGGTCAGTGCGTTACAATGCAATATATACAGGGGGTAACTGATAATGCATTCTCTCATATCTCATAAGGGGGATGGCTACACCTGACAGAATTTTTAAAGGGAGACAGCTTTTTTGGATTTCCTGATCAATTTTTCTATAAACTCTGTAGCACCAAAAAAGTGGTTTGCTCTTAAAAGAAAGAATTCCCTTGCTTTCCTTATTTATCCCTATTGACATGTGACACCAAAATATATTTGAAGGAGTCCCCCCTACCCCCTGAAGGTGTACCATTCTTCTTAAATTGACATATTTCTGGTAAACAATTTTGATTTTTTTCTTATTTTTGCCTTAAAAATAGATTGTGTGTACTCGTATGCACACTTTGGGTTTGAGCAAGAATAAAGAATGTAACATATATCCTCGTAAACCTTGCTTTTCTCTATATAAAGTGGGATTTACATGGGTGTTCATTACATGGTCTTGGTAGCATGATGTTTGAACAGTATATAAATGTAACCAACGTAGCTTGCTCATATATAAAGAGTACAGTCGCTCAAACCCCTTTGGGACCATGAAAATTTGTTCGAGACAGGGTTAGTTCGAGCCACGGAGGGTTGCTATTGGTACCAAATCAGGAGGCATAATGGAGATGATTGTGGGATATATTTTGGGTGTTCTATATTAAAAATGTATGTTGTGGGAACTCATTAGAATCACCTCTATGAGGCGACATTCATTAGAATCGCCTCTATGAGGCAATTCTAATGAGTACACACAGCATACATTGGCAAGATAAAAGAAGAAAATCTCCCTAAATTTAAATTACACCTATCTCCCAAAATTATGCCTATTTCGTATTTGGAGGAATTCCCTGTGGACTCAAGAATGGGTTCGACTCATTCCTGATAAATGATCCATCGAAGTTTCACTGTATAAAAAAATACTGAAAGTACCAATTTTCTCCAATCTTGCTGTAAAAAGGAAGAAGAAAAAAGCTCAAGAAAGGTAATCATTGTAAAAATGTTGTTTCGAAGTATTTGATTGTGAGATTGTCATTACGATATTATCACACATCCGTGCCATCTTACAGTATCTTCAACAGCTGAACAGGGATACGAACGTCAGCTGATCTGCTGATTTTAGAGTGTTTTTTTTTTATCGAAAGACAGTGAAAACAAAGTGAAAAAGTTTCATTCCAGTCCAGTATGCCAGAAACTGGTATTTTTTACAAGAGTAGAGGTAGGGTAGGGTCATGGAATTGGTCTGTTCCGGCCTCATGATATAAATCTGATATTGTTCTAATTGCAACTAAAAACACAGGTTGTGGTAGTCATAAGAACCACCACAATCAAACATAGATTTTGGGTGCTCATTAAAACAACCTCATTGAGGTGGTTCTGATGAGTACTACAACCTATGTTCCTGAGCAAAAATAAGCACAACATAAGGTTGTTAGTACATGTGTTTGTCACAGGCTGTATTTGACAAGTACTTCTTTGTGAAAATTGATATGGTTAACCCTATTTTCAGTATTATACAGAGAAATAAGCTACTAGGTTATAAAATTTTGAAGAGATGGCAGGATGAGGCAAAGGAGTCATGTATGCTATAGTTTTCATGTTTATGTTTCAAGCATCGATAGTGGGTGCTCATTAAAACTGCCCCAAGACAGTTCTAACAAGTACCCATGATCTGTCTTGAGCAAAATATTGGAAAAATAATGATAATAGCCCTGTAAACCTCACTTTTCTCTTTCTTAATTGGGGTTTACAAAGTTATTCATTGTACGGAGGTGTTTAAATGATGTGAAAGTTGTTTCCAATCAATTTTTATGTGTTGTCCATTTGTCTGCCAGTCACTTAAAGGCTCAAGATGAGCTATAGTCATCATTTATATTGTGTTGTCCATCCATTTGTCAGTCACTAAGCTAAAGGCTCTATAGTGATCACTTTATGTGTTGTCCATCCATCTGTCAGTCACTAAGCTAAAGGCTCTATAGTGATCACTTTATGCGTTGTCCATCCATCTGTCAGTCACTAAGCTAAAGGCTCTATAGTGATCACTTTATGTGTTGTCAATCTATCTGTTAGTCACAAAGCTAAAGGCTCAAGATGAGCTACAGTGATCACTTATAATGTGTTGTCCATCCATCTGTCAGTTACAAAGCTGAAGGCTCAAGATAAGCTATAGTGATCACTTATAATGTGTTGTCCATCCATCTGTCAGTCACAAAGCTAAAGGCTCAAGATGAGCCACATTGATACTTATAATGTGTTGTCCATCCATCTGTCAGTCACAAAGCTCAAGGCTCATGATAAGCTACAGTGATAACTTATAATGTGTTGTCCATCCATCTGTCAGGCACAAAGCTAAAGTCTCAAGATGAGCTATAGTGATCACTTATAATGTGTTGTCCATCCATCAGTCAGTCAATAAGCTAAAGGCTCAAGATAAGCTACAGTGACCACTTGTAATGTGTTGTCCATCCATCTGTCAGGCACAAAGCTAAAGGCTCAAGATAAGCTATAGTGATCACTTATAATGTGTTGTCCATCCATCTGTCAGGCACAAAGCTAAAGGCTCAAGTTGAGCTACAATGATCCCTTATGATGTGTTGTCCATCCATCTGTCAGTCTCAAAGCTAAAGGCTCAATATGAGCTATAGTGATCACTTATAATGTGTTGTCCATCCATCAGTCAGTCAATAAGCTAAAGGCTCAAGATAAGCTACAGTGACCACTTATAATGTGTTTGTCCATCCATCTGTCAGGCACAAAGCTAAAGGCTCAAGATGAGCTACAGTGATCAATTATAATGTGTAGTCCATCCATCTGTCAGCCACTAAGCGAAAGGCTCAAGATGTGCTACAGTGATCACTTATAATGTGTTGTCAATTCATCTGTCAGTCACTAAGCTAAAGGCTCAAGATGAGCTACAGTGATCACTTATAATGTGTTGTCCATCCATCTGTCAGCCACTAAGCGAAAGGCTCAAGATGAGCTACAGTGATCACTTATAATATGTTGTCAATTCATCTGTCAGTCACTAAGCTAAAGGCTCAAGATGAGCTACAGTGATCACTTATAATGTGTTGTCCATCCATCTGTCAGCTACTAAGCGAAAGGCTCAAGATAAGCTACAGTGATCACTTATAATATGTTGTCCATTCATCTGTCAGTCACTAAGCTAAAGGCTCAAGATGAGCTACAGTGATCACTTACAATGTGTTGTCCATCCATCTGTCCGCCACTAAGCTAAAGGCCCAAGATGAGCTACAGTGATCACTTATAATGTGTTGTCTATCCATCTGTCAGTCACTAAGCTAAAGGCTCATGATAAGCTACAGTGATAACTTATAATGTGTTGTCCATCCATCTGTCAGGCACAAAGCTAAAGGCCCAAGATGAGCTACAGTGATCACTTATAATGTGTTGTCTATCCATCTGTCAGTCACTAAGCTAAAGGCTCAAGATGAGCTATACTGATCACTTTATGTGTTGTCCATCCATCTGTCAGTCACTAAGCTAAAGGCCCAAGATGAGATACAGTGATGATTTTTTATTGTCCATCCATTTGTCAGTCACTGTGATCATTTTTTATGCATTTTCCACCCAGTGGACTTAAAGTTAAAATCATGGCCTAATTGTTGAGAACACTGACTCTTAAACATTCGGTCTCTCAATGTTGTGGGTTCGAGCCTCGCTGAGGAACATGACTTTTTGGTTCCAAGTTCCGTACTGAAAGGTAGGTGGTTTTTCACTTGTTCAGACTTGCCTACCCTTACGATTTGGTCGTAAGGCTTACTTTTTTCATGTCCAAAAACTCTTTCGGACAAAATTACGGATACCATTTGCTAACAGAATGTTCCTTCAAAAATAGAATAAAAACGAATAAGTAAAAAATAGGCCTACTACCCCTTATATAACAAACTGACTTGTCTGACATATAGCAATGGAAGAGTCCACTAGTATAAAATGGGTTAAAATAGCTTTCAAGGAAATGAATGAAAAGAAAAGTCCAGCAATGTATTATATACAATCTGTTTCCTTCTAAGATATAAAATCATAAAACATCATCATCCCTAATACATTTTATCGTGAAAACTTAAGGGGAACAGATACTAGTGGCATATTTCTGCAATTTATGCAAGGGAGTCAACTTTTGTGAATTCCTGTTTGTTTCTCTGTAAACATATCCCCTCTAGAAAAGGGGCCTACTCTTAAAGGAAAGAATTTGCTCCAGAGGAGCAAATTCTTTCCTTTAAGAGAAGACCCCTAGGGATAAGGGAGAGGAAAATATTTTTGTATGAATTGCCTCCCTTGAAAGTAGTTCTGTTCCCATTAAATGTATATAATCCCAGCAAGTATGTAAGTGTTATATACTATGGAAAAAACAGTGGACAAGTGGTTAGATTGGGATAAAATTTTGTGATTGATCATTGGTTCATTTAAGCGTCAGAAGATCGCTTTTACATGACACAGTCTGATCAGACTCTTATATATACCCATGTGGTCTCATTGGGCCCTAGACTTGCAATAAACCCTTTAGACACCAAGAAAATTTCTACCACAAATGTTATCTGTTGTTGTCTGCTGCATCTTCTTGCAAACTTTTTTAACAGATCTGGGTGCACACTGTTTGCAACAATGACTTTTAAAGTAACCAGCAGACAGTAATTGTTGTGACTGGCCTCTTAAGGTCTTAGAAAACATTAATGCCTCCTGTAGTTTTTGCAAGAAAACATTACGAAAACACGCATATACAAACATATCCTTTACATGCCACCTTTATTGCCGAAAAAAATGAAAATTTTATGATGAAAAATTGTGATATTTTTCTTATTTCTGCTCTAAATATAGATTGTGGGCACTCGTTAGAACCGCCTCATAGAGGTGGTTCTAACGAGTACCCACAATCTATATTTTAGAGCAGAAATAAGAAAAATAAGGTATTCCTCAGGAAACTCCAGTTTTACTATATAAAAGTGGGGTTCAAGGGGGTCAAAATTATATAGGCGTGTTTTTCACGATGATATTGCCTTGCAACACTGGTGCCCAAGGGTGCCCAACAAAAACTCAGATTAAGATGCACTTCTGTGCACCCTGATCAGAATCTTTGTTATATGAACGAGGCTCCCATGTTGAAATAAGCTCATTGTAAGCTGAAAAAAGCTCATTGTTATTCTTTAAGTGCAAGGCATGACTAGCAGGTGGCATTTTGAAAAGTTTTTGTTTATGATTCTGAAAAAAAAAATAGGATTTATATTCCATGTGAATTGTCATATGATTCACATGAAATGTCAGACTTTGTCTTTGAAAAATTATGAATAAAAAAAGGACATTTACGTCTAGCTGTTCTTGAATTTTCCAAAGCACTTGCAGGATTGATTGTACACTAACTAAACATATTCTTATGTAACATATTTAACAGAATGATATAATTATGAGAAACATGATTGATGTAACAAAAATGATTAACAACTTAATACACACAAACGGAACATAAGAATGATATGCTTCTTGCAGTGGAAGTGATAAAAATTGAAGAAAGACAGTAAAATTTCTGTATTAAGACCACCACTTTTGAACAGTCCCAAAGGTGGTCTCTTATTAGGAGACACTGGGTGTAGAAAACACAAAGAAAGAATAACTGAAACCTTCTCAATAAGCTTTTAAAAAGCAGATTTACTGTAATGATCCAAAGTATTGGGACACACAGGCCTAAGCAAACAGTGCAGACCCAGATCAGACTGCTCCTGAAGGAGCAGTCTGATCAGGGTCTGTACTGTTTGCCATTCCAGATACACTTTTTGGACACCTTGCTCAGTTGTGAAAGAAATTTGTTAAAATTTTGGGACAGTTATGGCAAGTCCTAAAGGTGTCCATATTTTTTAGAACTTTTAAGGTAGTCTCAATTTTAGGTGGTCTTAATAGTGGAATTTTATTGTGGATCAGCTCTAGCAGTGATTTGTTGAGTAATAAATCACTGTTTGGAAGTCATTTGTCAATGGGATCAAATCACAAATGCATAGTATTTCGGATGTATTGATTCTGGGCCACTAAAAGTCGACCAAAACAGTGTTATTTCCTTCAAATTCTCCATTTGTCAAAAACTTTGCGATGGTTTCTTAACACATAAAGATTTTAATATAGTGGCTCCAAATCTTGCAGTTATTATATTCAACCTATTTACCATACATGCTCTTTCAAGCTTACACTAAGGGCATTTTTCTAGAAAAGTTTAACAATGGCACATTGATTTTTGGGCATTTTAAATATCCCAGCTTGTAAACTTTGTCTGATTATCAAGTTTTCTGAGTGAGTGTTTGAGTTTTACGTCCCGCCAACAGCTAAGGTCATACGGAGACGAGACCTCGGTTTAAAGACTCATCCGAAATTCTGGAGAAGCCCGGGATCGATCCTGCAACCCCTGGTTTACAAGGCGAGTAGCATAACCACTACACCATGGAGGCTTCTTTAAAGTTTTATACTTGGTTTTGTTGTTTGTCATGGTTATGTTACTGAACCGGAGAAGTGCAGGCAAGTTTGAATCAGAAATGGTAATCGTTTCAGCTGTGTTTGAACCATTGAAGTAAAGGTGTTTTATTTGACTGTGACCTCTTTTAAAAGTATGAGTACACATGTAGTCTTATGGAAGAAATACAGAAGCTGACAATAATTACGTGCTTGATAATCCAGCTCATGAGAAAAGAATCATTATCACAAAGGCGAGCAGCAAAGACTCTGGAGAGACTGCGCATATGCGCAGGCTCGCCAGAGTCTTTGCTGCTCGCAGACATGTAGCAGATACCTTGAGGGAGCTTTATGGCTGAAGTTGTGCATATAACACTATTATAAATTGCCTATGCAGGCTAGGCTAAGCCTCGTCTGGTCACTTATGAGACAAGTACCCTTGTTTCATGCGCTGGCTCAGCTGTATCAACTATGGTACGATCTATATACATCATGAAAGACTTCCATCAACAAAAACAATGATGAGCCACATCGTGAGAAAAGATGATTTATACCATGGTTGATGAGGATAAGCCTAGCTCAGTCTGCCCATCTGTGTGGTCTAATCAGTCTGAACAGTCTTTGGTATGCACCAATATCCCCCTTGGTCCACCCCAAGGGTAAGTGGTAATATAGACACATCGGCCCCGGTGGCTCAGTTGATGCACCTGACTGGTTTTTTGTTTGTTTATTTTGGAGTTTGATGCCTAGTCAACACTATTTAGGTCATACCATGCCACCACACTTACGGGGCAGGCTTATAGCCAAACTAATTTGCTTGACATGACATGACATAAGTAATGTTGACTTGGCCATTACACTTTAATGCCATTACGATAACACACTCATGTAACATAATGCATTCTTTCATTTCTCCAAAATGGTTAGTTTTGTGTTGAAAATTTGCGATATCTTGCATATTTATACTTCTAACATTGGATGTGGGAGCTCATTAGAAATGGCTGATTGAGATGTTTCTAACAAGTACCCACAACCTTAATTGTTAGGATGTGGGTGCTCAAAAGAACCATCTTATTTAGGTGGTTTTGTTTGTTTGTTTGATTTGAGGTTTAACATCCCCGTCAACACTGTAAAGGTCATTTTGGAGACGTTGCTTCCAATTTTGTGGGACTTTTACCCAACATTGAGATGAAATGACATCTCAAGCCCTGCGGCCCAATGAAACCAATAGGGTTTATAAGCATGTACGGGCCGACTCGCATCACTTTGCCTGGGCAGGTTTAGATCCTCTAAGCGGTTTACCAGTACTAGTGTGCGGGTAGGTTTCAGCTCTGCTTGGAAGCATCATGCAGCCCATTTATTTCTTCAAATTATTTAGGTGGTTCTAACAAGTACCCACAACCCATATCTTGGAGCAGAAATGATAAAAATAATTTACACCCTGTAAACCCCAGTTTTCTCCTGTTTAAAGTGAGTTTTAGAGTGTATAAAGTGAGTTTTAGAGGGATGTTCATTACACAGACATGTTTACATGATGCAAAAAAACAAAAACTTCAGAGAAATGTATCGACAGACAGTCTGATCTGTGTATTGACAGATTGGAGGGCACCATGAGGATAACACTCTCGTGTGACATAGTGCATTCTATCATCCTAAAAATGCATACTTTTTTCTGATGAAATTTTGTGATATTTTACTTATTTTTACTCCAAACATAGGTTGTGGGTGCTCATTAGAACCGCCTCATTGAGGCGGTTCTAATGAGTACCCACAACCTATGTCTTTGAGCAAAAATAAGCAAAATAATGTATACCCCTGTTAACCCCAGTTTTCTCTATATAAAGTGGGATTTAGAGGGGTGTTCATCACACGTGTTAACGTGATGCCATGAGGATAAACACCTATTTTCTCAAGGTCTGGCTCAAATATATTCACATTTACCCTAAATTTTAGTTATTCACACATAAAAATATTTTACATAATGCATAATAAACATGATATGGACATATTATGTAGCAAAGTTCAGATATGAGATTATTGGGCACTTCTGGCTTACCATAATCTACATTTAATTATTGTTAAAGATCAAATGCAACGATTTTTCGTTTTCTCTTAAAGTCAATGAAAGAAATAGCCTATGGCACTGAAAACCACGTTGAAAAATTCCAAACGCTTCACAATTTTTACATTTTTGCAACTACTGAGTCACTTAATCAGGAATCAGTTTTTGGCAACACCACAAATTCTTTATAACATTGTTCATTATGGCACAAATTTGGATATAACACAGTTTAAAGATGGATCCCAAAAATGTATATATTATATAGAAAAATGATCAAAAATGAACATAAATGGTCATTTTTATTTGCCTGTATGAAAAACTGTCGTATTATGTTATGCTGCTTTTGTTTTCGGATAACTCCTACATTTTACATCTGATCAAGCTGAAACTTGATATATGATTAGACCATGATGTGGAGCAGCACATATTGTTTCGAGGTTATAGTCCATCAAATATTAACAGAGTTATGCCCATTTGAAAATTTCCAGCAAACTCCTCTTACAGTTAACTTAGCATTTGCTGTTTTGAGGTTACAGTCTACTAAATATTAATAGAGTAATGCCCCTTTGAAAATTTCTATAAACATTTTGTTTTCTGGCTAACTCCTAAAACTTAATATATAGTTAGACCATGATGTGGAGTAGCTCATATTGAAAATTGAAAGCCCCTTTGAAAATTTCTGTAAAATATTCTGTTTCTAGCTAACTCCTTTTAAAGGTAACATTTGATCAAGTTGAAACTTGATATATAGTTAGACAATGATGTGGGACAGTGCAAATTGTTTTGATGTTACGGTACACTAAATATTAATAGAGTTATGTCCCTTTGAAGTTTTTTTCTGTATAATCTATAAATGTTTGTTTGGATAGAACATGGTTGTCTAAACACAGTTTCTGCCTTGCACACCAACAATAGTGTTATAAAGAGGTTGTGGTATATTTCTGGAACATTTTCCGTGCTATTATCTTTGGTAGTGGGTGGACTCTGCCCAGCAGACAACTCACATGAAATATCAAGCCTTATTTTCCCTGAAAAATGAAATGCCAATCACAAACTTGCTGATGTCATTTTCAAGTATATTTTCTTATTTTTGAGAGAGAATAAGGCTTTACATTACATGCATATTTACAAAGTTGAAGATTTACATGTAATGTCAAGCCCTATTTTCCCTTAAAAATTTAAAAAAATAAAATAAACTGCCATCTGCTATAAAATCTATAGGGTGCTTTAAGCGTAAAATTGAACAGAGCGTTATTTCATCTTCCAAGATGACTGCTATAACCTTCATAATACAAAATAAAGCCCTTTAAATGACAAATTAAGCCCTTTAAATGACATCATTTCCAACATTATTTTTGAAATGGATTTTGGTTGGCTTTGACGTGATATTGATGTATTGGCATAATGTGTTAATGGCTTCAAAATTATGAAAATGGCTAAAAAATCATTAGGATGTTAAACCTTTGGTCTCCAACATCAAATTACCTGTGTGTGTGTTTTTATGGAGAATGCATGCATCTTCAGGGGAGACAGCTTGATCTTTCAAAAATATGTTTGTCTCCCTTATCTTAAGGGTCTGCTTATAAAGAAAGAATTTATGCCTAAACCATAAGGGGTGGTCTACTCATAAAGAAAAGAATTTGCTCCTCAGGAGCAAATTCTTTACTTTATGAGTAGACCCCTTTTGTAGGAGGGCTTGGCTTAAAGAAAATTAAACAGGAAGTTCTAAAAGTTGTCTCCCTTGTAAAAATGACAAAAAAATAACTAGTTTATCCTTTTTCCCTTGAAGGGAAATATATATACTTCCTGCCCTTTTTAACTTTCGGTTTGCTTTCCTGCAGATTGAGTCCCGCTGAAAATGGTATATTTTCTTCAAGAAAAGAATTTAAATTCCTCCTTCCTTGAAGAGTAGCCCCTATTGACGTCTGCAAAAAGGTTTTGAAAAAAGTGAACTTGGCTGGGAGAGTATATTTGATATGTTCCTGATACAAATATGCAGAAAATAATGATTTTATCGTATAACGTTGCTGTTATTTCATGGATCAAAAATGATGTGACCATGAATGAGTATGAGCGTTAACTAGTCTGATTATAGTTGCAGATACTTTTATTAGACTTTACTCCCTTTACTCCCTTGTAAAAGAAACAGCCAACATGCCGACGAAACTAAATTACTGGTTCTAGTGTTCTGCTGTTCTTCAGGGTGTTCTGCTGTTCTTCAGGAAAAACAGGGAACCAGTCAACCATAGTCTGACCATCCAATTAGGATGGTCAGACTATGGTTGACTGGTTCCCAGCAACTATAGTACACTGTCGATCAGGGTGGTTAACATTCGAACTTAGCCCACATGTTTCTGGCATGTAATTTCATCACTCCAGCCATGACACCCTATTTTATTTAGTGAAATTCTTTTGAGCTTCTTTGGCAATAATATCCTATTTTAACTCTCTGAATGCTGGGTATTTTTTTTCGCAGCAGAGGACATTTTGAAATATTTTTCTAATTATCCCATAAAACAGGATTTGACATCTCCTGCAAATTGTCTCTGGAGACAATTTACATGAGATGTCGTGTCCTGTTTTCTGGGAAAAATAACAAAAATATCAACAATTTGTCGTCTGCTGACTTAGCCTAGAAATTGGTAAAGGTTGAACTGCTATTGATAAACAGAATCTTACACTTGTTGTCATTTCATAGGAAATTTATGAAAGGAATCTGAAGCTTGTTCATTGACTTCATATTAAATGATAACTCATGTAAGATACTCTATTTCGCAAATGACAGAGTACCGTATTAAAATTTATTTTAAGGCATATTCTTGGTACTCAGTCTGGTTTGTCAACATCATGTCAAATTCACGTCTGCATGATCAGATTATCTGCAGCTTATACATAAATGATTTCATTTGTAGTTTTGGCTCTGATTCACAAAGTATAGATCAAAGGATGTACCCACTGATCACAAAAGTCACCTGAGGATCACTGGATCCACCTTACACTCACACATGTGAATCACTGGAGCTACCTGCTGATCACTTTTTTCACCTGTGGCTCGCGGCAACCTTGTGTTGATCACTTAACCCGTAACACACCAATCACAACAGTTGCCGTCTGCTTTGTCGTCTGCTGGTAACTTTAAAAGTAATTTTTGCAAACAGTGTGGATCCAGATCAGACTGGCATCTTAAGGGTAAAGTCAACTGTAGATTACTTGAGACACCTGTTGATCACCTATGGATCACTGTTCATCTGCTGATTGCAAAAATCACCCATGAATGAAAGTAAGGCACCTTCTGATCACATAAATGACCTATGGGTGAAAGTAAGCCACCTTCTGAACACATAAATCACCTATGGGTGAAAGTAAGCCACCATCTGATCACATAAATCACCTGTGGGTGAAAATAAGCCACCCAATCACATAAATCACTTACAGGTGAAAGTAAGCCACCTTCTGATCACATAAATCACCTATGGGTGAAAGTAAGCCACTTGATCACATAATTATATCACCTATGGATGAAAGTAAGCCACCTTCTGATCACATAAAAATCACCTATTGGTGAAAGTAAGCCATCTTCTGAGCACATATCACCTATAGATCATGTAATTCTTCTGTGGGTTACAAGCATTACCTGTAGACACATGAGTCTCCCATGGCTTACAGGAGCCACATATGATCACCTAAGTCACCTGTTGATTAAAGGAGCCTGGGATCCTTGCATTGATCACATTATTTTACATTTGCATGTGAATTAATGAAGGCACCTTCTTATCACCTGTGACATATGGATCACAGGGGCCAGCCACTTATATCACTTATTGCCTTTGGCCACCCATTGATCACATCACCAATGGATCACAGGAGCCACCTACTCGTTAGCTGCCAACTTATGGATCACAAGAGCCACCTACTCCTTAGCTGCCAACTTATGGATCACAGGAGCCACCTACTTAGGCTACATACACAATTCACCTATGAATACAACCTACATACCACACATCACAGAAGCAAGGTACTTGCCACACAGATCACCCATGGATCACATGAGTCACCTTGCCATACAAGTCACATGCCTCTGGATCACAGGAGATACATGTACCTGCTTATCACATGTCACCTATGGATCTGAGGAGTTGCCATCTGCTGTTCATTTAAATCATTTATGGACCACAGAGTTACAGAGCAAATGCATTTCACTCTAGACATGTGAGCTGATATGAGTCAGTGGTGGTTGCACATGTCATTTTTTTATGCTTAGCACTCTTAAGTGTAAGCTTACAATCATTACCCAGAATTGTTTGGACACCAAAACTGAATGAGTTTAGCTCCAAGGGAAATCACTCCATGGCTCAGCTCTCTTCTGAGACTAGTTTCAACCCTTAAGGAATCAAGAAAACTGAAAATGTGGTCTGCTTATGTTGTCTTCTGCATCTCATTACTAACTTTTCAAACATATTTTTGCATGCAGGAAAACAGTGTGGACCCTGATCAGACTTCTTTCAAAAAAGCAGTCTGATCTAGATCCACTCTATTTAAAGGTAATCCAGCGGACGACTTATTGTGATTGCTGGGCAAAGGGTTGAGTATATGGGTTTTATTCATAAGGGATTCAGATTCAAGGGAAATTATTCTTTTTAGCTGGAGTGATTTCTCTTTGCAAATGGAGATGAAAATTAATTTTCCTGTAATGGAATATGAAGGGAAGAAATTAAGTTTGCAGTGGGAATTTGCTGCCTCCCATTGTGAGTGGGTTACTTCCCTTACCCATAGCTCCAGCTAAAGGGGAGTAATTAGGATAATTAAGGGATAAATTTCCTTATTTCTTTTAGAAATATATGTTGTTGGTAGTTGTTAGAATTGCCTCAATGAGGCAATTCTAACAATTACCCACAAAATATATAAGCAAAATTATCCCCAAATTATCTGAGTACTCCTCCACCTTATTTGGATCAAGCTATGCTGCCTATCTATAGGTGGATTAATTTATATTACCGGTAATTTCCAATCAGAGGAAATACAACTGCAAGAGTGGTACATTTGGTGCCCATTTGTCCATATATTATAACAATTTATGTAAAAAAGGCACTGTTAATAATAGTAATAAGGTCACCATGTCTGTATGAGTTTTGCAAGAGGAGTCTTTGGCTTCACCAGTTTTTGGATTGTTGTAATAGATTTCATTTTCTTTACGTTTGGTTGTGGAACTCATCGTTGTCTTCGTAAGGTCATCTGTAATTAAAGAAAGGAAAAGAATATCTGAATGACAGAATATACACATATATACAAATTAGTGTGTATCCAATGTTTTTACCCACTTAACCCATGTTCTATCTATATATATAAAATGAGCCTCTGTGGCCTAGCGGATAAGAATGCTGAATCTTAATCATTAGGTCTCTCATCACAGTGAGTTCGAGTCTGGCTCTGGTCACATGTTAGTGGCCAATTTTTGCAAGTTCTACTATTTGAAGGCCACTAATGAGGCCTTATTGGCTGAAAAAGAAAATTCCAGAGGCTATTTTTTTGTCTTTTTGGCTAGTTGTGGAAGCTTCTGGTCCTTCTTTGACGGTTAATGTGCATGCTGTGAACAGTTTTGGGAATAATGTATTTGGAAACAGCTACATCAAAAGACTGCTTGAAAATGTGAAGAAATGAGGGTCATTCAAAAAGTGTTGAGCAGAAATTACGCAGAAATAGGACATCATATGAATTTATGATTAATGAGCCTCTGGCGAGGTTTAATTACCTGGTTTTATTGGTGGTTTTCTCCTTGATTCACTTGTTGTTATTATTTCTGTTGTTGTGGATGCTGTAGTAGTAGAAGAAGTAGTAGTAGGGGTAGTGGTCGTTGTTGTTGTAGAAGTGGTTGTCGAGGGTATAACTGGAAATGACCCATGAACGATTAACGAAATAATAAATAAAGTTTCATACCATAATGACTTTAAGTATTGGGATGGAAATGCCTAAACAAACAATGCAGAACCAGATCAGACTGCTCCTGAAGGAGCAGTCTGATCTGGGTCTACACTGTTTCCTGTTCCATCTGGACCTTTTGGACTCCTTGCTGGATCATGAAACAAATTTTGTTAAAATTTTTGGAAAATTACAGCAAGTCCTCAAGGTGTCAGAACTTTTAGGATTTTTACGGTAATAAACAACTCCACATAAAGACAAGTACTGAGGCTGGCACAATTAACCCATTTAGTACCAGAAACCCCAAAACGGGTATTTGGCAAACAGTGCAGGCGGCCCAGATCAGACGCCACAGAACGCGGCTGCACAGTTTGCAAAAAGTTGAGCCATTTTCCTAATCAATTTTGAAGAAAACACAACCTGACACCTATATGTAAGGAGGAAGATTCCATTTGGTACAAAAAGGGTTAATCGGATAATCAATCAATTGATCGATAAATTCCTTAAAAAAAAAAAAATTGTAGTTACTGATTTGCTAGCTAGCAATTGATAGTTGAACAAGTACAATTTTCTAGCCAGTGTTGTCTAAAATAACTGGATGAGAGGCAAACAGTAAAGACTCTGATGAAACGCCACAAAACTATGGCCTGACTGCTTTAATTGTATATTTACAATAATTAAATAAAAATTACTTACTCCTTGCTGAGTAAGAGTACGCTCTACCTTTTGTAAACAGTGTAGATACAGATAAGATAGTCTGGCTTCTGAAGTATGATCAGTGTCTACACTGTTTGCCATTCAGTTTGTGGATTCGAATGAATACATTATATCAAGTAATTCTGTTAGTTTATAATCAGAATGGTAGTGGCTAAATCAATTTATTCAGCAGGGCAAGTGTTAACATGTTATAAAATAAATTTCAAGCCAGAAAAAAGCTTGACAGAAAAAAAAAAAACTTGTTGGCCTATTTGATTGCAAAAATTAAAGAAAGGAGTTGAAAGTAGGGCTGGCTAATCGGAGCTGAAAAGATAATCGATTATCAGTCCTGTCGTTGCGATCGATAATCGATTAGTAATCGTTAAGGATTTTGTCGTAATATTACCAGTCTGGCTTTCTGTCTGAGCATGACTCTTACCATATGTTGCACTTTACCATATGTATATTTGAACAGGCAGCAAAATGCGGCGTCTCATCAGGGTCTATACTGTTTGCCGCTAATCCAGCTAATTTAGGCACAACTTTAGGTAGTAAATTGCACTTATCAAATAATCGATTGCAAGCAAATCAGTATTGATAATCATTCTTGTGGAATTTATCGATCGATTAATCGATTATACGATTAATCGTGTCAGCCTTACTTGAAAGTGCAAGGATTTTCATTTGATGTTGTGGGGGATGGATCAACCCTTTTTGATGGGGGGAGGGGAACGAGGTACCGCTTGCAGAAATATTTTTTCTCCAATGTCAACAGGAGGAGACTACCTTTAAAGGAAAAATTAAAGGAAAATCGAAAGTTGTTGAAGAATGGTGAGAAATATGGTACATTATTTAGGTGCCACCGGGCTTCTAAGACACAAGCATCCATTAATTGAAGTCATATTTGAAAAGCAAAGGTTATGTTAATCAAGGACTGCTGTTTGTGGTTGCATCCTGTGGCAGCGGTAACGTTGAGAGTTTGCTTACGGCAATTCCTAATTATAAAACAGGCTTACCATAGGCTCTCACATATTCATCTTCCTGCCCGACTTTATTTCTTGCCATGCACCTGTATCGCCCAGAGTCCTCTTTTTCCATGTTCTTAACTACTAGAACAGCCGTTCTCGCTGTCTGACTATCCGCATATGTTTCCACTTTATGTTTGCTGCTCGTTGTAAGTCTGTAATTAAACCGTAGCCACATGATCTGGGGGGCAGGGTTTCCCTCAGCAGAGCACTCCATTATGCCATCTCCGCCTTCCTTGACGTGGATCCGGGTAGCTGCCATGCTTACTGTGGGCTTATCTAAAATTGTTAGAAAGTGTGATAAGTAAATGTTTTTGCTGCATAAATCTGTGGAAATAAAGAAATAAGAAAAAAGTAAACAAGAATCATCTGAAAATAGATGGTTCTACAGCTATGCAAGATGCGGAATAATTTCATTTAGCCACACCCATTCTGGCTATCAACCAATCATATTACTTGATATAATGTAATATTCATTCAAAATTGCAAACTGAATGACAAACAGCTTAGGTCCTGATCAGATAGCTTAGATCAGATGGCTTTGATCAGGGCTTCTGAAGAAGTTTGTTTGTTTGTTTTTTTGGAGTTTAATGGCCCAGTCAACACTATTTAGGTCATTTTTGAGCCGGTCAGTTTACCTATCCACACTTTCCTGGGCAGGCTTATACGTAAGCGGTTAACCAGTACAGTGCACATTCTTTCGCCAGAAACTGACAACTGCCCTTCTTGAATCAGAGGAAGGGAGAGAATGACCGTAGAAAAGATTTCATGATCAATCTCCACGAAAGAATGTTGCCAACCCCGGCAGGAGTCGAACCCGCGTCCTCCTGATCACCAGTCAGACGCGCATCCAACTGAGCTACCGAGGCCGCTCTGAAGAAGTCATCTGATCTAGATCTACACTATTTGCAAAGGTAGGGGTTGTGATGAACAGCAGGATAAGAGTTGAAATGCCAAGAAAAACTGCATCTGAAAATATGAGGCAGTCCTGACATGCATAAAAATCTGTGTATTGGAACCAGAATATGTGAGCACCATTTGCTCAGTGCGATTTTGATCAGGGGCCAGTTGTTCAAAACTAACGACGTCGTTAGTTAACATATCGTTAAAACTTTGATCATTTATTATGGCAAATATGCTAATATTTTTGCTGAAAAAATTTGAGCATCTTTTGCAAATGCAAAAGCTGCTCACATTTTTTCAGCAAAAATAACAAAATTTTAGGTATTAAACTTGCTAGAAGAGTTAACAATTTGACCACTAACGAGCTCTTTAAGCTAGCGATGCTTTGAACAACTGGCCCCTGACTGGTGATCAGATATGGTTGCAGGTTTAATCCCCGCTTGGACTACAACTTTTTTTTTCATGCAGGTTGATCATGAAATCTATTATTCACTCATTTTCTCCTTTCTGCTGATTGTAGAAGGGCAATTGTCAGTTTCTGGTGAAAGAATGAGCACTGCATCAGTTAACCTCTTATGTTTGAGCCTGTCAAGGAAAAGATGGTGGCTATGTAAAATGATAGGCTTGATATGGCCTTAACAGTGTTGAGTGGGATGTAAAACTTAAAACCAAACCAAAACTGCTCTTGCGAAACTAATATTTACAGTTTACTTCAAGGATTGTCTGCTTCTCCATTATCCCCATCTCATTTGTGGCCTCACAGATGTATGTTCCAGAATCAGTCCGCCTTACAGCATTGATCGTCAGCAATGGTCCTCCTTGATATAATTCTGGAATACAATTTTGAGAGAAATTACTTGAATACCATAAAGAATCTAAGTATTTGGACAGACCGGCCTAAGCAAACAAAGCAGACACTGTTTACCATACCCATCTGCCTTTTTTGACTCCGTTTGGATCGTGAAAAAGCTTATTTAAATTTGAGGAGAATTACAGCAAGTCCTCAAGGTGTCTAATTTTTTTTATTTTTTACGGTAAGGTGCAGTATATACAATGGGACAAAAATAAAGCATCATTTCAATTAGGATTCAGTGTTATAAAGGTGGGAATTGGTTTTGTCTCTGGAATCAGTCCATGGCATGTTAGAATACATTGTATTGGTGAGCTTTCCAGAGGTCATTAATGCATTGCAACTTGCCAGATTTCACAAGTGCATTAGAAAACATTGTATTGGTGAGCTTTCCAGAGGTCACAAGTGCATTAGAAAACATTGTATTTGTGAGCTTTCCAGAGTTCACAAATGCATTAGAAAACATTGTATTGGTGAGCTTTCCAGAGGTCAGTAATGCATTGCAACTTGCCAGATTTCACAAGTGCATTCGAAAACATTGTATTGGTGAGCTTTCCAGAGGTCACAAGTGCATTAGAAAACATTGTATTGTATTGGTGAGCTTTCCAGAGTTCACAAGTGCATTAGAAAACATTGTATTGGTGAGCTTTCCAGAGTTCACAAGTGCATTAGAAAACATTGTGTTGGTGAGCTTTCCAGAGTTCACAAGTGCATTAGAATATATTGTGTTGGTGAGCTTGCCAGAGTTCACAAGTGCATTAGAATACATTATATTGGTGAGCTTGCCAGAGTTCACAAGTGCATTAAAATACTTTGTATTGATGAGCTTGCCAGAGTTCACAAGTGAATTAGAATATGTTTTATTGGTGAGCTTGCCAGAGTTCACAAGTGCAATAGAATACTTTGTATTGATGAGCTTTCCAGAGTTCACAAGTGCATTAGAATAAGTTGTATTGGTGAGCTTGCCAGAGTTCACATGTGCATTAGAATAAGTTGTATTGGTGAGCTTGCCAGAGTTCACAAATGCATTAGAATATTTTGAAAATCCTGTTAGCAAACTGCAGATCTTGATCAGACGCCACGCCACATTCTGCAGTATCTGATTTGGGCCTGCACTATTTGCCAAGTTATCCCTTTAGGGATTGGTTAAAATTTCAATTGCATCAGAATAGATTACGATGAAGAGCTTACCTCTGGTTGTACCATTTGGAAGCGGTTTCTGAATATACCAATTGACATTTGGTTTTGGCATTCCCTTTGTGATACAAGATACTGCAAGGGGCTTCCCTTCTGCTACTTCTATGATTGGCTGAAAACTGTTCTCCATTATAGAAGGTAGCTCTGAAATTCATCAGTAAAGCTGTGTTAACCCTTGACCTGCTGAATATTTAAATATGCCACACCCACCACTGATTATCAACCAATCAGATTTCTTGATACAAATCATTGCAACAAATTCATAAACTGAATGGCAAAAAATGAAGATCCTGATCAGATGGCTTCTTCAGAAGCCATCTGATCTGGATTTGCATTGTTTGGAAGATCATACATATCCGGGCTCAGCAGGACAAGGGTTAACACTTACAAACAGCATATAAAATTGCAAAGCAGATGGTATTTTTTCCCCTTATTTTTAAAAAAAAAATCAGACTAGACATGTCATGAGGATGTATCACGAAAACATGCCTATATAATTCTGACCCCATTGAACCCCACATTTATATAGTAAAACTGGGGTTTACAGGGATAAACCATATTGCTCTTATTTCTGCTCTGAAAGATAGGTTGTGGGTTCTTGCTAGAACCGCCTCAGGTTGTGCACAGGGGCTTCCCTTCTGCTACTTCTATGATTGGCTGAAAACTGTTCTCCATTATAGAAGGTAGCTCTGAAATTCATCAGTAAAGCTCAGGTTGTGCACAGGGTACTTTTTTTCAGCACTAAATTTACAATGTATTTGAATAGGCGTGTTTTCATTATGTATCACTTGAATTTATCCGAAAAAAAATAGAAAAATTATTTTGAAAAATGATGTCTTTTGCTAACTCTTATCCTGTTGTTCACAACAATCCTTTTCCCTTTTCTTTGCAAGCAGTGTAGATCCAAATCAGAAGGCTTCTGAAGCCATCTGATCAGGATCTACACTTTTTGACATTCAATTTATGATTTTGTAGGAATAAATTATATCAAAATAATAATCTGATTGGTTCAAAGTCAGAAATGGGTGTGGCTAAACTGAATATTCATCAAGAGAAGGGCTAATTCTGATTGGTGTCTTTGAATCGACTGCCTATTCGAAATACGCAAAATTGCAGTATGTTTCCTCTGGCTTTCTTTGCCGGATCATTACAGGGTCACTGATGAGGCTTTATTAGCCGAAACTACGTAGTATGACCCATCTTCTTTCTTATGAATGTTTTCATTGCTCTTAAAGGAACTCATTTTTGATTTTTATTTGAAGGGTCAACTTCAGCTGTTGTATAAATTAAAAGCTATGGAAAAAAATTATGACCCCCCTCAAAACCCCACATTCCATAGAGAAACCTTTGTTTATAGAGAATATAGAATATTTTTCTTATTTCTGTTCCAAGACAGCGGTTACTGGTGCTCAGCATACTTTTATTTTCTGACCTTGCCTTATGAATAACCCTCAGTGGCTCGAACTAACCCTGTCTCGAACAAATTTTCATGGTACCAAGGCCATGGGTGTTAGAGTCATTCGAGTTTCACTGTATCTTGTTCTATAATACAAGCAAGGCTGGCACGATTAATCTGATAATCGATTAATCTGATAATCGATTAATCAATCGTTAATAATAAATAATCATTATTGATTTTCTTGGAATCGATTATTTCATAAGTAGAATTTATTATACCCAAAGTTGTGTCTAAAATAGCTGGATGAGTGGCAAACCGTGCAGACTATGATGAGACGCCGCATTTTGCGGCGTCTCATCTGGGTCTACACCGTTTGCTCAGGCAAACATATGGTAAAGTACAACATATGGTAAGAGTCATGCTCAGGTTGGGGGAGTGTGTGTGTGTGGTGGGGTGGGGTTAACATCAAGGTATTCCAGCTATTTCAGCTGGGATAATCCCAGTTGTGTAAGGCAAACACTGATGTTTTCATTAAATGGTTGACAAAAGCAAACTATTTTCTCTAAAAAAAAATCACACATAACTTGCTCTTTCATATGACAGTTTTTGTTTGATTTGAGGTTTAACGTCCCCGTCAACACTATATAGGTTATTTTGGAGACGTTCTTCCCAAATTTGTGGGACATTTACCCGACACTGAGATGAAATGACATCTCAAGCCCTGTTGCCCAATGAAACCAATAGTGGTTATAAGCATGGACGGTCCGACTCGCACCGCTTTCCCTGGACAGGCTTATATCCTCTAAGCGGTTTAACGGTACTCGTGTGCAGTCCATTTCAGCTCTGCGTTGAAAAATTATGCAGTCCATCTACTTCTTCAAGCCCCGATGGGCGGGGGCTGCTTCATATGACAGTACTACTTTGGTGGAAAAATATTAGTTCTGATGAGATGGGTTTGGTCGAGGGGAGTGGGGGCAAGCTAAACTGGCAGGCTATCCAACTCTTGGGGGCAAGGTAAACTAGATGCTAGTTTGAAGTTTTGGATAAACAAACAATGACATACCTCTGACTGTTAGTTCCACAGGCTTCATCTGTGGCGGAATGGTTTGTATAAGACATATATATTTCCCTGAATCTGCGCCCACAACATTATGTATTTGTAAGTTCCATTCAGAAACATGTTCCTCATTGTTTATAACAGTCACTGATAGCCGCATATCATCGTCTATAACTACTTGTTCATTGTCTGTTAGTGGTTCATATCTACTGGTCAGCCATGTTATCTGGGAAATAAAACATTACGATAACACATTCTGTGCAACATAGTGTATGTTTACATCTCCAAAGTGGCTACTTTTCTGATGAAAATCTGTGATTTTTTATTTCTGATTTATACTGCAAACATAAGTTGTGGGTACTTGTTAGAACGGCCTCAATTGAGGGGGTTCTAACGAGTACCATAAACCTGTGCCTTGAAGCGGAAATAAGAAAAACAATGTATTCCTTGGTAAACCCCACTTTTCTCTATCTAAAGTAGGGTTTAAGGGATATTCATTTCAAAGACATGTTCAAATGATGGGTTGTGGTGCTTGTTAGAACTGCCTCAATGAGGCAGTTCTAACGAGTACCCTCAAACTATGTCTTGGAACAGAAATAAGAAAAATATGGTTTACCCCCGTAAACCCCAGTTTTCTATATATAAAATGGGGTTTAGGGCCAATTAGTGGGGGTCTTCATTTCACGGACTTGTTCCATGATGTTGGGAATATCTTGTTTGTTTGTTTGATTGGATGTTTAATATCTGTTTTCAAAAATGCTGTTTCCGGAGGTACTAGGGTTGGAAATTTTGTTTTATGGAGACAATCATATGTCAGGGGAGCCCATCAGATTAAGGTAAATGAAATTTTATGACCGTAAAACCAATGATTTTTTTCTCTCCAAATGGCAATTTTCTTTAGTCTCCATTTTTATGCACAGATTCCAAAGTAACAAAACTAGTTTTAATAGCAGTTTCAATTTGATGAATCTTAAGATCGAGATAGATGGATGAATGGAGATATTTTTGACCAGCAATATTATAGTTAATACGCTAAGAATTTTCGAGAAAACATTACACCTATTTTATCATATGACGTCGCGTCTGAGAGTGTAATAACGCCATGTAATATTTCCGATAATCCACTAGTGGATTAAATATGCAAATAAGCTAGATACATCCCGTAACATTACATGTACAATGTCCTTAACGACGTCGCGTTTACTAATGGCGGAATATTGATACTTTAGTAAACAATCGAGAATAAAATGTGTATTAAATGTCATATGATAAATAGAATCTTGCATTCGTGTTCATGTATTATTGAATTTATTAAACTCGTTGAGCAAAAGGGATAAAATGCTCGGCACAGCCTCGCATTTTATCCCTTTTCCTCAACTCGTTTAATAAATTCAATAATACATGAACACTTACCCGGTATGTAAGATCCTCTATATTCTGCATGGCAGTTCTTTATAGAGGCAAATTCTTAATATGTGCAAAATGTTGGGGAACAAATACTGTCGTTATAACATGGGTTCTCTGTAATTGATATGTTAGAGCGTTCTTTTATTAGCACTGCTACAACGTCAGCAGATTGCAAAATCTTGCAATCTAAACTGGTGTCAACTTTACTTTGTATTGCAGTGTGCACTTATTAGAGCATGTGCACTGATTACAGTGTTTTTGGTGCAAAACTTTTTATTTTAATTATTTATAAGAATGAATTTCTATGCAGGTTGAGTCCTCACCTCAAATTATTTGTCGAAATAGCGACGGAAATAAGGGCGAGGATTGTGACCACGTGAAATTGATTTAAGTCCCCCCCCCCCCCCCCCCCCTGAATTCATTTCACTGACCAATCCAAGGTTTGTCTTTGAGTGCGTGTATCGCTTATATTATTTTGTTTTGGAAAGCCAATTGGCCATTTTGTTGGAAAGTAACTGTCCTTTTGGCTTTCTGCTATTGATGTTAACCCCATTAGGGCCTGGTTATTTCATGGTTGTACCCCATTAGGGTCTGGTTATTTCATGTTTGTGTTTCTTTCCCTTTGGTGTCACTGATGGAAGCTGTAGGTCAATTGTATCGATTCTTGATCATTGCCTTCACTTCTGTATATGGAGTTTGTGAGTGATTTGCCGGAGTTTACACATCAATGATATACAGTTTGTGAGTGATTTGCCAGAGTTTACACATCAATAATATACAGTTTGTGAGTGATTTGCCGGAGTTTACACATCAATAATATACAGTTTGTGAGTGATTTGCCGGAGTTTACACATCAATTATATTCAGTTTGTGAGTGATTTGCCGGAGTTTACACATCGATAAAATACACAAAATTGATATTCATTCCTTTTCATTCCAACCTTGTCATGATGACAAAATGTTATAAATGTCACCAAAATGGTAAATTTTAGGAATTTTTTTGAAAGCACAAGAATCAACTTACAAAAGGCCACGGGGGAATGACTATTCAGTTTGAAGCCGCCAACTTTGAAAAAAAAGCAAGCGAAAAAAATGGCAATCTTTAAATTGCACGACCCGCAGAAAAAGCGACCGACTGAAGTCGGTTGATTTTCTAAGTGCCCTAAAATCACCGTGTCATTTTGTCATTCGGTCAATCGGTCATTCTGTCAGTCTGTCTGTCCGTCCGTAACCCTTTTGTGAAAATTGGTGATAGTGACTTAACTGCTTGGAATATTTAAACAATTTTTGGCATACTGATAGATATCAATGAGATCTAACCAATGAACTTGCGAAATATTACATTCCATTTAGTATAGCCTCGCCGAGGCGAAAAATGTGAAAATTTTCGAACTGCTCCTCAAAAACCGTTGGGTCGATTGAAGTCAAATTTCATATGGAGCCTCTATGGGATGGGGGAAACCAAAATGTGCTCATGGGGTCCAGGTCACAAGACCACAATGGCCGAGAAGCCATATATGGTCTGTCTGTCTGTCCGTCCGAAACCCGTTTGTGAAAATTGGTGATAGTGACTTAACCGCTTGGAATATTTAAACAATTTTTGGCATACTGATAGATATCAATGAGATCTAACCAATGAACTTGCGAAATATTACATTCCATTTAGTATAGCCTCGCCGAGGCGAAAAATGTGAAAATTTTCGAACTGCTTCTCCTCGGAAACCGTTGGGCCGATTGAAGTCAAATTTCATATGGAGCTTCTATGGGATGGGGGAAACCAAAATTTGCTCATGGGGTCCAGGTCACATGACCAAAATGGCCGCCAAGCCATATATGGTAAAAACCCTTCAAAAATAGTCTTCTCCAGAACCACTGGGCAGATTTCCACGAAACTTGATAAATGGCATCTGGGACGTAGGCCCATCATAAATTGCTAAAATGGTGATCCTTGGTTGACCTCGACCTTCTTTGTGCCTAGGTCAAACTTTGACACATATGCTTTTGTATTGGAAAATGTGAGAATGCATTTTATCCTGCAAACGATTCAGAATACAGTACTAAAGTATAAGATATATTTTTGTTCCTTACGATAAGGCGCATTTATTGGGGGAACCGTTTTAGGTCCAGGTCACATGACCAAAATGGCCGCCATACCCATATATGGTAACACTCATAAAGCTAAAAGCATCCGGCGGGTCGTGCACTTCAGCTGAAGCACTGGTTCAGTTTATTTGTCTTTTCAATAGTTTCCCATCTTTTAATCGAACACTGTTGCATCACTTCATATACAATGAGGTAATGCGCAGGTTCTAATATTAATAAGCTTTTTGACCTCATGGTAAATCACTACCTACATGTTGCTGTGTGAAATAGTTCTGAGATTATTTCTTGCTAATGGAATTAATCGAAGTGTAAAACTTGCTCAAAATGTACATAATGGCGGTGAATTGGAATTGTAACATTATATTGCCAGGATTCAAAGCAAGATCTGTATCAACCCATTTTGTATGGGAAACACCAAAATGGGTTGTTGGCAAACAGTGCAGGCCCAGCTCAGATGCCGCAGAATGCGGCATCTGAACAGGGCCTTCACTGTTTGCAGAAAATTTAACCATATTCAAAATAGATTTCTTAAAAAACACCATACCTGACACCCCTAAATTTCGAAATGAACCTCATGTTGTATATAAGAGTGAGGGTGGTGGAGGGAGGTGGGGATTTTCCATTCAGTACAAAATGGGTTAAATAAATCATTCGGCTAACATGCCCGTGTGACATAGTGCATTTTTTCACATCTCCAAAATGGCTACTTTTCTCAGGAAAAACCGTAATATTTTTCATATAAATTCTGCAAACATAGTTTGTGGGTGCTCGTTAGAACCGCCTCATTGAGGCGGTTCTAACGAGTACCCACAACCTATGTCTTGGAGCAAAAATAAGAATGTATTCTTACGACATGAAAGCCATAACAAAGGAAAGAAGCATAGCCTGAAAAAATCCCCGCCTATGGTGGGATTCGAACATGGGCTGCTCGGGTGATAGTCCAGTGCTCTAACCGCTGAGCCAAACAGTCGACTCCCTGATGCAGTTGTCAGAGAGTGGTTATAAACCTAGAAGCTATGCATTATGATCTACCAAGGTAGATAATGGAAGGGAGGTAACACACCCCCTCTTCAAGGTAGTCATCATTTATGATGACGTGGAGCCAACTTCGGCACAAAGCCAATTCTGGCATGTAAATTCCGATCCCGGACGAGTCCCCATCTTACGTCATGAAAGCCGTAACAAAGGAAAGAAGCATAGCCTGAAAAAATCCCCACCTCTGGTGGGATTCGAACCCGGGCCGCTCGGGTGATAGTCCAGTGCTCTAACTGCTGAGCCAAAGAGTCGACTCCCTGACGCAGTTGTCAGAGAGTGGTTATAAACCTAGAAGCTATGGATTATGATCTACCAAAGTAGATAATGGAACGGAGGTAACAGTATGTATGTAATAATGTATATCCCCGTAAACCCCAGTTTTCTCTATATAAAGTGGAGTTTAGGGGGGTGGGGTGTTCATTTCACGGACTTGTTCATGTGAACGGCTATTATATCGACCCGCTTGTGCTGTTAGTACTTTGATTAACTTACAGTGTGTGATCCAAGATTTGAAACGGAACATGGAAGTAAGACAGTCTCGCCTGCTGAGGCATCTATTGTGACTGGACTGGTATCTAATACTGGAAACGGTGAATTGTCATCAAACATTGGAAATTGACAGTATATGTCAGATATCACTGGAAATAGAAATAAAATAATTTTGAATATTAATATTACAATCATACATGTATAAAGTGACAGTAAAATTTCAGATCTGTGTTATGTCAGATATCACTATAAACAGAAACAATAAAGGTCAGATATCACTGGAAACAGTTCTTACTGAAAATGTGACAATCTCAAAATTAGAAGTATAAGGTGAGAATTATCTCAAGAAAGAGAACAGATCTTCCTGAAAATCACAGAATTGGCAGAAAGCTGATGCCAGGTACTCAGATGCCATTACGATAACAAACCCGTGCGACATAGTGCATTTTTTTCACATCTCCAAAATGGCTACTTTTCTGACGAAAATCGATGGTATTTTCCTTATTTATAAAGCAAGCATAGGTTGTGGGTGCTCGTTAGAACCGCCTCATTGAGGCGGTTCTAACGAGTACCGACAACCTATGTCTAGAAGCCGAAATAAGGAAAATAATGTAGACCCCCGTAAACCCCTGTTTTCTCTATATAAAGTGGGGTGTAAGTGGGTTTTCATTTCAAGGACTTGTTAGCATGATGTCTGTATGCACATGTAAAAATAAAAATCTGAAAATTGGAACTTCATGTGATATAAAAGTCACTGTAACAGAAACATCACATTTCTTACTAAAATATGAAACACTAAAGCTATCTCTAGAAAGTAATGATGAATATAGAGTAAAACCTGCCATTGTGGCCACCTCTGTTAAAGGTGCATTATTGAGCTATCTGGAAAAAATGCTTCCAAAAATAAAATACATATAGCCGGTATTTTTCTTTAAAACAATACAAATGAATGCATTTTATGCAAAAATGCGAACAATTATGATGACAGGTAAACGAGTTTGAGAGGGATTCCCTAACTAGGTTTCGAACACTAGTTAGATCTATTTTTAGTCTGTGACAAAAATAGAATCCCCATATATGACGTTATGCGACGTTCATTTTTGGCCTTGTTTGCTTAGGCCATGCCTGAATCCGAAAAAAATATGACGCTGAATACCATGCCATAAGTAACGACACTCAGAGACGATACTGCCACCATGTATGTGTAAAGTGACAGATTTATTTTTAGAACAGAAATTCCGAACACATGTTCAGAGCGAAGGGTAAACACGAATGAAAACGACCATTTTCACAAAGTTCTGAAGCTGTATTTGGCTCCAAAAGTGTACATATGACAAATGAGTATGCATTGAAGATAAAAACCAGAAAAAAAATTTTGAGACCAGGTAGCTCTAAATAATGCACCTTTAAAGTCACTGTAACAGAAACATCACATTTCTTACTAAAATATGAAACACTAAAGCTATCTCTAGAAAGTAATGATGAATGTATAGTAAAACCTGCCATTGTGGCCACCTCTGTTAACCCTTATCTTGCTGTTCACGACAACCCCTATCTTTGCAAATAGTGTAGATCCAGATCAGATGGCTTCTGAAGAAGCCATCTGATCAGGATCTACACTGTTTGGCATTTAGTTTATGAATTTGTAGCAATAAATTACATCAAGTAATTTGATTGGTTGATAGACAGAAATGGGTGTGACTTAAATGAATTTTCAGCAAGATAAGGGTTAAGAAAGTAATCTCATAAGAGTCCAATCACAAAAATTGTCATCTGCTGGTTACTTTATAAGTCATTTTTGCAAACCACACAGTCTGATCTGGGGTTGAACATCTTTTGATCTATGAGAATTTGTTTTTAGATAGGGATAGTTTGAGTCACTGAGGGTTAATTATAGGGGCATATCAGGAGGCATAATGGGAAAATTGATATATTTTTTGTATATATATAAAATAAAGCTTTATTATGTGCACTCATTAGAAGTGCCTCATTGAGGTGATTCCACTGAGTTCACAAAATGTAATTTAGAGCAAAATCTCCCTAACTTCCCCTAAATATACAGATATCCAGAGCTTGAGGACGCAGGCTAAAGGAAGAATTATCTTTGGACTAAACCCTTATCCTTCTGAATAATTTAGCAACGTCCATTTCAGCATTTGAACCAATCAGATTACTGGATGTAAATTATTGCTACAAATTCACAAACTGAATGTCAAACAGTGTAGATCCTGATCAGATGGCTTCTTCAGAAGCCATCTGATCTGGATCTACACTGTTTGCAAAAGTAGGGGATGTCGTGATCAGCGAGATAAGGATTAAGACAGAGTTTGAATTAACCAAGGTAAAGGATCCATTGGTTTTTGAGCCATTGAAGTTTCCATGCATATCTTTCTGTAATATTCGCAGTAACGTTTTGCTGGGTACCTGCTGGGTACCAGCCAGGATTATCTAGATGGCCAGCATATGTAAGCATTTCCAGGCCAGCTGCTTCTCCTCAGAAAGCATGATATCCCAATATTGAGAGAGCATGTTTCTTCACTAATGGATAGTAAGTTGCAATTTGTGAATGAAAACTTGATAACAGCTGGCTCCAGTGAAGTCAAGGCAAGATAAGACTTTTGAATGAAAGCTCACAGCATTCTTAGCATGTTCCTGGGTCAGTCTGATATTTTGATGCCATTTAAGGTGAATGTATACACTTATTTTCCCTGTTTTTCAGAGAAAATAAGCCCTGTTTTTCAGAGAAAATAAGCCTTGATTAACATTACATGTGAACCGACTGACCGACTGTTACTGCTGGCCGTTGATTCACATGTAATGTCAAGCCTCATTTTCTCTGAAAAAAAAAAGACAGTTATGTGAATTGACTCAGAGAATGGTAGCCATCTTGCCCATAATTATCATCTTCCATTTAGCTGCCTGCAAATATTAATTCTGATGCCATAGGCAACTAGACAACCACAAAAATAATCAAGTTTCTGCCTTTTTATGCCCCCAACTTCGAAGAAGTTGTGGGGTTGTGGGGGCATATTGGTTTTGCCCTGTTCGTCCGTCCGTCCATCCTTTCGTCCATCCCGCTTTTTTACTGCATAGCACAACTTAAGAACCATGGGTGCTAGGTTTTCGAAATTTCATATATGGATTCGTTATGAAAAAATAATTGACCCGTGTCTTTTTTTCTCGTCAGGATTATGCCCCTTTGCAAAAAAATACTTTGAAATCTTGTAAGCAAGATATCTCAAAAATTGTTTGAGCTTTTGCCCTGAAACTTTACGGATTGGTTTAGGATGATGAGTAGATGAACTGATTAACATTTGAAAAAAATCCAAAATTTTTTTCTTGAGTTATGGCCCTTTGAAATTTTTTTTTCGTTTTAAGCTTGTAAGCAAGATAACTGAAAAACTGTTTGAACTAGTGCCCTGAAACTTTACTGAATGGTTGGGGATGATGAGAAGATGAACTGATAAACTTTTGACAAAAATCCAATTTTTTTTCTTGAGTTATGCCCCTTTGAAATTTTGCGAGTTTGAAGCTTGTAAGCAAGATATCTCAAAAACTGTATGAGCTACTGCAGTGAAACTTTACAGGCTGGTTCAGGATGATGAGTAGATGAACTAATTAACTTTTGAAAATATCCGAAATTTTTTCTTCAGTTATGACCCTTTGAAATTTTTTGCGTTTTAAGCTTGTAAGCAAGAAAACGCAAAAACTGTTTGAGCTATTGCCCTGAAACTTTACAGAATGATTGGGGATGATGAGAAGATGAACTGATTAACTTTCGACAAAAATCCAATTTTTTTTTCTCGTCAGGATTATGCCTCTTTCTTGAGTTATGCCCCTTTGCCAAAAAATACTTTTAAATCTTGTAAGCAAGATATCTCAAAAACTGTTGGAGCTTTTGCCCTGAAACTTTACAGACTGGTTTGGGATGATGAGCAGATGAACTAATTAACTTTTGAAAAAAATCTGAAATTGTTTACTTGAGTTATGGCCCTTTGAACTTTTTTTGCATTTTAGGCTTGTAAGCAAGATAACTAAAAAACTGTTTGAGCTATTGCCCTGAAACTTTACAGAATGGTTAGGGATGATGAGAAGATGAACTGATTAACTTTTGACAAAAATCCAATTTTTTTTCTTGAGTTATGCCCCTTTGAAATTTTGTACGTTTGAAGCTTGTAAGCAAGATACATCAAAAACTGTATGAGCTATTGCCCTGAAACTGACCAGGCTTGTTCCGGATGATGAGTAGATGAACCGATTAACTTTTGAAAAAAATCCAAAGTTTTTTTCTTCAGTTATGGCCCTTTGAATTTTTTTGCGTTTTAAGCTTGTAAGCAAGATAACTAAAAAACTGTTTGAGCTATTGCCCTGAAACTTTACAGAATGGTTGGGGATGATGAGAAGATGAACTGATTAACTTTGGACAAAAATCCAATTTATTTTCTTGTAAGGATTATGTCCCTTTCTTGAGTTATGCCCCTTTGCAAAAAATACTTTGAAATCTTGTGAGCAAGATATCTCAAAAACTGTTTGAGCTTTTGCCCTGAAACTTTACAGACTGGTTTGGGATGATGAGAAGATGAACTGATAAACTGTTGAATAAAATCTGAAATTTTTTTCATGAGTTATGGCCCTTTGAATTTTTTTGCATTTTAAGCTTGTAAGCAAGATAACTAAAAAACTGTTTGAGCTATTGCCCTGAAACTTTACAGAATGGTTGGGGATGATGAGAAAATGAACTGATTAACTTTTGACAAAAATCCATTTTTTTTCTTGAGTTATGCCCCTTTGAAATTTTGCACGTTTTAAGCTTGTAAGCAAGGTATCTCAAAAACTGTTTGAGCTATTGCCCTGAAACTTTACAGGCTGGTTCAGGATGATTAGTAGATGAACTGATTAATTTTTGAAAAAAATTCCGCAATATTTGCAGCCAAATGAAAAAAGATATCTCAATTACTATTAGGAACAAGCAGTGTTAGGGTCAAGCAGTTTTAGGGTCAAGCAGTTGGGGGCATTGTGTTTCATAAACACTGGCTCTAGTTTCCAATAGAAATGCCTGGTCAAGGTCAACCAAAGGTCACCATCTTAGCAAACTAGCTAGGAATATCAGTTTTGATGCCACAGAATACAACAGATCAGAAAAATCCATGGTTTTGCCTCTTTCACATGCAACAGTCTAAGTGATTAAAGTGGACCTTGACGTAAAATAGATCAGGGTCAACCAATTCCCAATGCTACATACCAAGATTCAAGGTCATGCGCAATTTTGTTCCTGAAAGGAAGATTTCCGAAGAACTTATACCATATAAGGGCATGGCAGCCATCTTGGTTATGTGATTTCAATCCCAAAAATAACGTTCCATTGCCTCAAGTCCCATACAATCCAATAAAATTTGGTTTCAATCAGCATAGCAGTTTAAGTGGAGAGGAAGATAAAATTCTGAATCTAAGTCATCCAGGACAAAGGTCAGTAAATGGCCTTGACCTTTGGAATCAATGAATTTCCTTTTAGCTGATTGCAAATGTCAATTCTGAGGCCACAGGCTTCAATAGAATCAGAAAATTCCATTGTTTTTCTTAAGTGACCAACTTTGACCTTGATTTAAAATAGGTCAAGGTTACCCAAAGGTCATCTGAATAAAATTGGTAGGGCCCTGAGTCCCCAATACTGCATACTAAGTAAAGTTTGCTGGAACAGAAAGCCGTCTGATCTGGGTCCACACTTTGCAAAAATGTCGTTTAAAGTAACAGGCAAACAGCAAAGCAGAAAACAGTTTTTGTCAGAGCTTTTTGTGAATGGCATTATGATGTCAGAATTCCTTCTTCCTTTATTGATGTCACTTCTCCACATAATACACATATAAGAGCATTTGAAGAAAATTGTTACAAAGCATAAAATCAAAGCAAAGGAAATGGACAGAAATGATCAAGTACATTTTTTTATGTGCTTGTTTAGAAAAACAGTCAGACATCCACTTCCGATGCCGATCTAAATCCTAGGGTCAGTGGAAAATGGCTGAACTGGATAAAACTTGCTTTCGCATTTATCCATTGCCAAGGCCCTTGGGTTTTGATTTCTCTGTTCGCATCAGAATCTTTAAATCCTGCATGGGTGTGTCCTCCTAAAGACCCTCTCAGATCAGAAATCAGAAACATGCTACTTTGTTTTATCTCAAGGTACAGACTTTTATGTTTTATATTTTAATTTTTTCTGGGTTATCAGTTTGGCAGGAGCTATAAAAGAGATAAAATCCTTCATTCAAGCTGTGATCTCTGAAAACTTCTGAAAGTCTTTCAGTAAGAACCGGTACAGTTTGACCTATTTTGTCTTGAATAGATTCGTCTGACTTATGTACAGTGAAAGCCGTCTATTAACCCTTTTTGTACCAAATGGAATCTTCCTCCTTATATATAGCAGGAGTCCATTTCAAAATTTAGGGGTGTCAGGTTGTGTTTTCTTCAAAATTGATTTGGAAAATGGCTGAACTTTAAGCAAACAGTGTAGGCCCTGATCAGACGCTGCATTCTGCGGCGTCTGATCTGGGCCTGCACTGTTTGTCAGGGTACCCGTTTTTGGGTTTCTGGTACTAAATGGGTTAACCCATTGTAAACTTGTGGACTCTTCCATTGCTATATGTTGGAAAGTCTATTTGTTATATAACAAATGTTGGGCCTATTTTTACATTTTATTCCATTTTTGACAGAAATCCTGTTAGGAAACAGTGCAGACCCTGATCGGACACCATTGGGTCGGCACTGTTTGCCAAGGTACCCCTTTAGGGGTTTTCCCACATGCAATGGTTTAAGACCATCTAAAATTAGACTCCTTCTTCATTAAAAATCATATTTGAAAGGTAGTTGTACTTCCTTTCTTTTTTTTTTTCAACACCCGGTGTCCTGTAGTAAGAGACCACATTTGGGACTGTTCAATAGTGGTCTTCAAGACCACTTTTGAACAGTCCCAAAGGTGGTCTTAATACTGTATAGTGATTTACAGTATACATATGGCATTAATTTATGGGATTATTTTTAGCTCAGGGGGAACTATTGATATCTCCCTGTGTCTGTCGTCTATCCTCCTTCGTCCATTGCAAACAATTAGTTTGTTATCACTCTAAAGGTTGATCTAAGGTCACTTGGGGTCAATAACTAGGTCACCAGGTCAAAACAAAGGAAAACTGTTAACACCCTAGAGGTCCCACTGTTGACTTAATTTTGATTAAACTTGTACAGAATATTTGCCTTTGTGAAATCTAGGTCAAGTTTGATAGTGTGTCACTTGTGGGCCAAAAACTAGGTCACCAGGTCTAATCTCATGAAAACATTGTTAACACGCTAAAGGTCACAGTAACTGTTTTGACCCAATTTAGATGAAACTAGCTCAGAATGTTTGCCTCTGTATAATCAAGGACAAATTTGATACTGGGTCATTTTGGGTCAAAAACTAGGTCACCAGGTCAAGTCAAAGGAAAACGGTGTTAACACTCTGGAGCTCACAGTTTTGACCCAATTTTGATGAAACTTGCTCAGAATGTATGCCTCTATGCAATCTAGGTCAAGTTTGATACTGGGCCACTTTGGGTCAAGAACTAGGCCACTAGGTCAAATTAGACTTTCGGATGAGTCTTTAAACCGTATGACCTTAGCTGTTGGTGGGACGTAAAACTCAAAGACTCACTCACCAGGTCAAATCAAAGGGAAACCTTGTTAACATTCTAGAGGTAATAGTTTTGACCAGATTTCCATGAAACTTGCTCAGAATGATTGGCTTTATGAAATCTAGGCTGGCTCGGCTCACCTGGGGTAAAAAACTAGGTCACCAGGTCAAATCAAGGGAAAGCCTTGTTAACACTAGATGTCACAATTTGACCCAATTTTAAGAAACTTGCTCAGAATGTTTGCCTCTATGAAATCTAGGTCAAATTTGATATTGTCTCACCAGGTTAAATCAAAGGAAAACCTTGTTATCACTCTAGAGGTCACAATTTTGACCAAATTTTATGAACCTTGCTAAGAATGTTTGCCTCTATGAAATCTAGGTCAAGTTTGATACTAGATCACTTAGGATCAAAAACCAGGTCATAGGTCAAATCACATAAAAACCATGTTAGCACTCTAGAGTTTGACCCAAGTTTGATGAAACTTGTTCAGAATTTTTGTGTCTATGGAATCTATGTCAAGTCCGATACTGGGTCATTTGGGATAAAAAACTAGGTCACCAGGTCAAATCAATGGAAAGCCTTGTTAACACTAGCTGTCCCAATTTGACCCAATTTTAAGAAAATTACTCAGAATGTTTTTCTCTATGAAATTTAGGTCAAGTTTGATACTGGGTCACATGGGTCAAAAACTAGGGCACAAGGTCATATCAAATGAAACCTTGTTAACACTCAAGAGATCACAGTTTTGACCCAATTTTGATGAAACTTGCTCAGACTGTCTGCCTCTGAAATCTAGGTCAAGATCGTTACTGGATCACTTGGGGTCAAAAACTAGGTCACCAGGTCTTGTCAAATGAAAAGATTGTTTAGACACTAGAGGTCACATATGGCCATTTTGTGGGAAAGTAACTGTCCTTATGGCCTTCCTTTGTTTAGGTTTCCATTATGGTCTTGTCGCTTCATGTTTGTGTTTCTTTCCCTTTGGTGTCTTTGATGGGTGGAGTAAGTTAATTGTATTCATTCCTGATCTTTGTTTTACTTCTACTTTGATCCAATTTGGATGAAACTTGTTCAGAATCTTTGCCTCCATAGAATCTAGGTAAAGTTTGATACTGAGTCACTTTGGGTCAAAACCTAGGTCTCCAGGTCAAATCAAATGAAAACTTTGCTAACACTCTTATAGGTCACATTTAAGTAATCATTATCAATATTGCTTGATGATTTCTAGTTCAAAACTAATTTTATGGTGACTTAGTATATAAATTCAGAAAAATATATGACTTCAGCACACAATTTCGTAAAATCATTCTTCGATATAAAAAGATTGGGTACAACATGGATGTTATACGACAGACTGCATGCATGGTAGTTAACCCAATCACAGTTGGCAACTTTGCTTCCCTCTTTAATTCCACGCTGGTGGGTCAGGCCTCAGATTCTATGACGGCTCCAACGTAAAGGCTTATTGAGAATTAGAGAGATCTAATTCAAGGTAATGTTGGTTGGTGCCTGATGCTCTGTCTCTGGTCGGGCCCATCGGAGTCTAACTGTTGGTTTTCTTTTGCTCCTGCATTTCAGTGGTTTCTTGCTGTCGAGTCCTTACCGTTGTCTCACCTCTGTGGTTCTTTGATTTTTTGTGTTCACGGAGATGTTGCACTGATGAGTTAGGAGGCCTTCATGCGGACTGAACAAATTATTTGTCTAAATCGCGACGGAAGTAAGGGCGAGGATTGTGGCCACGTTAAATCTATTTAAGCCCCCCAGTGGAATCATTCCACTGACCGTTCCAAGGCGGTTCTTCTGTGGCGGTTTATTTATGGTGTTGTTTGTCACTTACTGTGTGTATCACTTGTGTCTTTTTATTTTGGATGGCCATATGGCCATTTTGTGGGAAAGTAACTGTCCTTATGGCCTTCCTTTGTTTAGGTTTCCATTATGGTCTGGTCGCTTGGTGTTTGTGTTCTTTCCCTTTGGTGTCTTTGATGGGTGGAGTAAGTTAATTGTATCAATTCCTGATCTTTGTTTTACTTCTACTTTTCATTTTGGGCTAAAATAAGGTCACAGGGCCTAATTAAAGGAAAAACCTTGTTAATGCACCAGAAGTCACATTATTGAAGTTATCATCAAAATATTGCTTGTTCAAAATGTTTGTCTTGATGATTTATAGTTCATGTTTGAAACTGGGTCACTTGGGGCTAAAAAGTAGGTCACCAGACCAAATTAAAAGAAAACCTTGTTAACACTCCAGAGGTCACATTTTTTAAGATTGCTCAAAATGTTTGTCTTGATGATTTCTAGTCATGTTCGAAACTGGACCACTTCAGTCAGAAACTATGTCACCAGGCCAAAAGAAAACTCTTGACTTAATATTTTTGAAGTGATCTTCTTGAATTGTGTTCAAAATGTTTGTCTTAACCCTTGTCCTGCTAATCCCGGATATGCCTTATCTTTGAAACAATGTAGATCCAGATCAGATGGCTTCTGACGAAGCCATCTGATCAGGATCTACATTGTTTGCCAGTCAGATTATGAATTTCTTGCAATAATTTGCATCAAGTAATCTGATTGGTTGATAATCAGTAGTGGGTGAGGCATATATGAATATTCAGCAGGACAAGGGTTAATGTTTTCTAGGTGAATCTTGGTCAGACTGTTTCTCTTGATGATTTTTATGTCAGTTTCTCCATAAGTGCTATGATACTTAGGTGAGTGATACATCATGGCCCTCTTGTTAGAAATTTATTTAGAAAATGTCTGAAGCGTCTGAAGACATTGAAAGCCCAGATCAGAGGCCGCATTCTGTGGCCTCTTAATGGGTCTACACTGTTTTGCAGTGCTCCACATATAAAGTGGGTTGAAACAGGAAATGAAGCGCCCAGAGGGAGCAATTTAGTCACCCTGTTAGAGAGTAACCCTCAACAGCAAATGTATGATTAATATAATGTTATTAATCAAGTAATTTCGTATTGTCCCAGTTACAGGTCTGAGGTCTGCTGTATTGGCACGAGGCCGAAGGCCGAGGCCAATACAGCTGACCGAGGACCTGTAACTGGGACAATACGAAATTACTTGATTAATGACAATTTTATTAACTGACACCATAAAAAACATGATTTATGATTTTTTAATATTGGTTGACCTTGTGTAATATAGGATAGTCAATTAATAAAATGTGATAATTCCACTTCTGTCACCGTATTCCTCAGAATTTCTTCCCATATTTTTAACTTTGCGATATGTTATTGCAAACTTTATATTTTTTGATAATGCCAAAAGTTATATCTCCCAAGTGAAAGTCATTTCTTGATAATATATCTGTAAGTTGAAGATCATTGGTCTTTTTTATCTTTCTGTCTGTGAGTTGGAACTATCTGCCCTGAATCATTATGATCTGAATTTTTTTTCTAAATAAATTTTAGGTGAATTGTCTGCTTACATTTTTATGGTTAACTTGTTTGTTTGTTTGTTTTGTTTGATTTGAGGTTTAACGTCCCCGTCAACACTGTAAAGGTCATTTTGGAGACGTTGCTTCCAATTTTGTGGGACTTTTACCCGACATTGAGATGAAATGACATCTCAAGCCCTGTCGCCCAATGAAACCAAAGGGTTTATTAGCATGGACGGTCCGCCTCGCACCGCGGTTCCTGGACAGGCTTAGATCCTCTAAGCGGTTTACCAGTACTAGTGTGTGGGCCGGATTCAGCTCTGCGTGGAAGCATCATGCAGCCCATATATTTCTTCAAGCCCCTATGGACGGGGGCCTTGGTTAACTTGTTGCATTTGTTCTAGCTTTGTTTTCTGACCCTCCCATGCTTACATTCCTGCACTCCTCCCAACTAAGTACTGGTTAACCACTAAGAGGGTCTCTATTAATCCAGGTAGTCTGGCCTGACCTGACTATAGCTGTTTACTGGGCCATAAACCACAACACACACATGCACATACACAATGCTTTGAGCAACTCTGTCCAGATTGATGATATCTGTCAACTGGGTCATAAAACTACAACACACAAACTTTTTGAACCACGCACATGCTCAGATTGCTATTTCCCAACCCTTTACCTCCCCCGTTAATTGCATGCTCATTAACAGCAGCTAACTATTGTTTGAGACACCTGTTTTGACTGCAAAGAAACAGTATTATTGCAACTTCAAATTACATCTCATCAAGTACTCTGACATTCTCAGTCATAAATATAAACTGTTAAGAAATAAAATGTTATTATTATTGATAGATACAGCATGTTTCATATCTTCATTAAGATCTGTCTGAGCTACGACATGGGAAGTCGTACTTTATGTCATACAGAATAAGATTTGCATAAACCTGTGTAATCAGGAATCAGCCTGTGCCTGTTGTATTGATATTTCATAAAAATCGCAATTTGGAAAAACAATATTTTAGACAAAATGATCAATCCCGAGATCAGTGCTACAAACATTGAAGGGTCTGTGGTTATTCTTAAGGGCTTAGCTAAGGACACAGGATTTTTTTAATAGCAGATAAGATACAAACGAGTAGTATAGCCAGATATCCATTTCAAAACAATGCCAGCAAATGCACAGATCAGCCTGTGCATTTGCAAAGGCTCATCTGAGCATTGCTGCACAGATGAGGCTTCTTTGAACCCTGGGCTTCCCAAAGAGATCCAGTTTATGCTTTCTTCACAATACTGAATGAACACAAACATGAACCCCATACCTGTATCTTCGCCCCTCGGACAAACAAACAGAAAGACAGGACTTCTCCCGATAGGGCTGAGAATGATGATGGCTTTCATCCACTCAGAAGCTGATTAATGTCAAGAAAATGGTTGTTAAACAAGGTTGCTTTTATATGAAACTCTTATGATAAATTAATTTCATACCTCTACTTTATTATCACTAATCATCAGCCGGGTCGCTCTAGATATTTTCGTTTTCTTGGCGAGATCCGAAGCTGGATTGCAACAGATAAAACGTACCATATTCAGCCCATTAAATGCACAGAGCACTTGACTTTTTTCAAAACTGAACTGTGTTTGTAAGAATTCAATTTAGGAAAAAAACAACTTGACTTTCAAAATAATAAATCTTCTGATATTGAAAAAAAGTCATTGAGAAATAATGTATTTGCTCGCACTTCACCCATGTCATTATATGTTTACAAGTCAGGGTAACGAACATCTCCGTAAATTCCACTTTATATAGAGGGCACTAGGGTATGCATTTTTTTTTTATTTCTGCTCCGAGACATATGTTGTGGGTACTTGTTAGAACCGTCTAAACGTGGCAGTCATAATGAGTACGCACAACCTAAGTCTGAGGCATTTAAAGAAGAAAAATATCACAAATTTTCATTAGAAAAAGAACGGTTTTTGAGATATTAAAGAAAAAGTTACGTTATCGCAATGTTAATCAAATATCCACGAAATACACCACAACAAATACACCTCCTAAACCCATTTCAGACGGGAAACCCCTAAACGGGTACCATGGCAAACAGTGCAGGCCCAGATCAGACGCCGCAGAACGCGGCGTCTGATCAGGGCCTCCACTGTTTGCTAAAAATTCAGTCATTTTCCGCATAAATTTTGATGAAAACACAACCTGACACCCCTAAATTTTCAAATGGACTCCTGCTATATATAAGGAGGAAGATTCCATTTGGCACAAAAAAGGTTATAATACTGGGTTTTCACTGTTTGTTCAGGGGTATATGTTCGAATACATAGGGTAAAATATAGTAAAACATGATAGATAGATAGATGAAGTTTACAATACAGGTTGATCTACAAATTGTGCTCTTGTAATGCGAATTGTCTGTAAATGCACTCTTGGTGTGTGCTTATTGGAACATTTGCGGTTAAATAGTTTGAATAGGGTATAATTTTTTCTTGGTCATATCTTGATATCTATGTGTCATGTTTTTCTCATTTGCTGTATTTCCTAGTAAGCTCTGTTACTATTAGTACTCACCATAAATATGCCAAATATAGCATTGGTGTCCATCAGCTTTTAAGAGCTCATATTTTCGAAAACACATGGTGGATATTTGATGACAGATATAAGTCAAGAATTTTATTCAGCAATACCCCCACCCATATCCATGGCCTAAAGATCATATAGGTTACAGTCTTAGAAATTATATGTTAACCCTTCTCTTGCTGAATATTCATTTAAGTCACACCCATTTCTGTCTCTCAACCAATCAAATTACTTGATGTAATTAATTTATTGCTACTAATTCATAAACTGAATGCCAAACAGTGTAGATCCTGATCAGATGGCTTCTTCAGAAGCCATCTGATCTGGATCTACACTGTTTCCAAAGATATGGGTTGTCGTGAACAGCATGATAAGAGTTAAAGTTTCAAATTAGAGTCTTTTGAGAGCTCATATTTTCCAAATTATTCCTATATGGTGTGGTGATACAGGCCCCAATAGCTCAGTGGTAGGGCGTCTGCTTTGGGAATGGGAGGTCGCAGGTTCGATCCCCGGCCAAACCATACCAAAGGCATGAAAAATGGTACTAGGCACACCCTCGGCTGATGCTCGCATTATCAGGGGTAGTCCTTGGCAGATAAATTAAGGCAGGTAAGTATTTGTTAAAGGGTACTTTGTTTGTCGCAATAAAAACACTACAGAGCTTATGTTACTTGTTTCTGATATGCAACGTTAAATAAAGCTTCTTTATCTTTATGATAGATGCAGGTCCTTTTAAGTTTTATTTAGCAAAACACCAGCCTGCGCCCATTACCTAGAGGTCAAGGTCACAGACTAAGAAATTTTATGTTAGCATTTCACATTAAAGTTTTTCAGAGCTCATATTTTCCAAAATGTTTGATGGATTTGGTTTGCATTTGGCATGCTGATAGGTATGGGTCCACTGTTGTATTCAGCAATATTACTACCTCTAGGCCCTTGACCTCAAAGTCCCACAGACAGAATAGAAATCTTTTGTTAAGGTTCTTTGTTTTTAAGGACTCAAAGTTTCTCAACCATATAATGGATTTGACCAGCATCTGATTGGTATATATGCCCATAGTTTTATTCAGCTCTCTTTCAATGTATGGTTCTGAAGTTTTTATTTAGCTACCCATGACCTCAATGTCACAGATTTTTATGCTATGTCTGATGACAACTCTTTTAACCTTTACCACTCTCTAGGCTAATTCAGCAGACGACAAATTGTTGATATTTTCCTTATTTTTCCCAGAAAACAGGACTTGATATCTCATGCAAATTGTCTCCTATGGAGACAATTTGCATGAGATGTCAAATCCTGTTTTCTCGGAAAATTAGAAAAAAAAATCAAACTGTCGTCTGCTGCAAAAAAATACCCAGCATGCAGAGCGTTAAATCACAACAGTTGTTGTCACTGATAGCCTCAGAAGTTGTTGTGGCAAACAGTGTAGAACGCAGAGCAGGACCCAGAGCAGACTGCTCCTAATCATGGTCCACACTGTTTGCCTGGAGGTAAAAAGATGAAATTAACAAACAATATTTTTAGTTGCAGTTTTTTTTCTTGGCATCTTCAGGGTTAAAGCACCAAGAAATTTTCTGGAGCAGATGACAGTCTATTTTTTATTAGCTCACCTGAGCTCGAGTGTGTGAACTTTTATGATCACCCTTTGTCTGTTGTATGTCTGTCATCAGTCATCTCTCATTTGTCGTCAACAGTTATGTTGTTCACCCTCTAGAAGTTATAGTTTTGCTTCAATCTTCAGGAAACTTGCTCAGAATGTTTGCCTCTATATAATCTAGGTCCAGTTTGATACTGGGTCATGTTGGGTCAAAAAGTAGGTCACCAGGTCAAATCAAAGGAAAACCTTGTTAACACTCTAGAGGCCACAGTTTTGGTCCAAATGTCCTCAAACGTGCTCAGAATGATCATCTTGACAATGTCTAAGTCAAGTTCGAATATGGATCTTGTTGGGTCAAAAAGTAGGTCAGTAGGTCAAATCATAGAAAATCCTTGTTAACACTCTAGAGGCCACAGTTTTGGTCCAAATGTCCTCAAACTTGCTCAGAATGATCATCTTGACAATGTGTAAGTCTAGTTGGAATATGGATATTGTTGGGTCAAAAAGTAGGTCAGTAGGTCAAACCATAGAAAAACCTTGTTAACACTCTAAAGGCCACAGTTTTAGTCCTACCATCCTCAAACTTGCTCAGAATGATCATCCTGACAATATCTCGGTCAAGTTTGAATATGGGTCATGTGAGGTCAAAAAGTAGGTCAGTAGGTCAAACCATAGAAAAACCTTGTTAACACTCTAGGCCACAGTTTTGGTCCAATCATCCTCAAACTTGGTCAGAATGATCATCCTGACAATATCTCGGTCAAGTTCGAATATGGGTCATGTCGGTTAAAAAAAATAGGTCAGTAGGTCAAATCAAAGAAAAACCTTGTTAACACTGGAGGCCACAGTTTTGGTCCAATCATCATCAAACTTGCTCAGAATGATCATCTCTACAATATCTAGGTCAAGTTTAAATATGGGTCATGTGAGATCAAAAAGTAGGCCAGTAGGTCAAATCATAGAAAAACCTTGTTTACCCTCTAGAGACCACAATTTTAGTCTAAGTATCATCAAACTTGCTCAGAATGATCATCTTGACAATATCTAGGTCAAGTTCCAATATGGGTCATGTGGGGTCAAAAAGTAGGTCAGTAGGTTAAATCATAGAAAAACCTTGTTAACACTCTAGAGGCCACAGTTTTAGTCCAATCATCATCAAACTTGCTCAGAATTGTCCTCTTTTGGTAATGCCTTGGTCAGGAGGGGTATTTTATGAATATAGTGATATTTTTTACAAAGGGCCACCCCCTTCCCCCCGCCCCCACTCCCTTTGTCATCATTGTTTGTTAGACTGAGCGTGTTCATCTCCGTCTGGTGCACTAGGACCTGACCCTCAATGTCCACAAGGTGCCCAGATAGTGACATAGAAGTCAGCTCTGTATTGTCAAAGGGATGGATACCACCCCACCCCCACCCCTTGCCACCATGAGTCATTGTTAGTTAGTTAGACTGAGCCAATATATCTCTCTCTGTTGCACTAGGACCTGACCCTTAATGTCCACAATGTGCCCAGATAGTGACATACAAGTCAGCTCTGTATTGTCAAATGGATGGATACCCCACTTGTCACCACAAGTCATTGTTAGTTAGACTGAGCCCATTCATCTCTGTCTGGTGCACTTGGACCTGACCCTCAATTCAATGTCCACAAGGTGCCCAGATAGTTACATACAAGTCAGCTCTGTATTGTCAAAGGAATGGATCCCCCCCCCCCCCCACCACTCTTCTCTCGTCACCAGGAGTTATAGTTACTTAGACTGAGCCGATTCATCTCCATCTGGTGCACTAGGACCTGACCCATCATGGCCCTCGTCTTATTGGAAATAGGGCTTGACATTTTATTTTTATCGTCTGCCCAGCAGATGAGTCACATGCCAAGCCTTATTTTCTTTGAAAAAAAGTTAGAAAATAGAGCTTGACATTCATATTAAACACCAGCCCAGTAGAACATTCATGTGCAAGTCAAGGCTTGTCTAAGTGACTCTGAAAAAAAAAAACTTCGGAAAGGCCGTATGCAAGATGTGATTGATAGGCATGGAGTAATACTACTGGTTTAATGTTCTGCATACTGGATTTTTTTTTAGCAGACAACATTTTGAAATATTTATCTTATTTTTTCCCAGTAAGCAGGATATGACATTTCATGCAAATTGTCTCCTATGGAGACAATCTGCATGAGATGTCAGATCCTGTTTTCTGAAAAAAATACAAAATACCAACAATTTGTCGTCTGCTAATTTTACCTAGAGTGTGGTAAAGGGTTAAATTGATTGAACAAAACCTGCTGGTTGAACTGTCAGGATCCATCGAAGCATTTGCGCACCATCAAGATAGTGACATTGTGGAAATCAAGATTTTCAAGGCTGTTGATTTTGATTCTAGTAACGGCAATCATCTAGCCCTTAAAAGCCAGAAAAATAGCATCTTGAAATGTTGTCTGTTTATGTCATTTGCTGAATATTCTTGCAAACTTTCGAAACCTATTTTTGCATGCAAGCAAACAGTGTGGACCCTGAGTCTGATCAGGGTCCACATGGCTTTGAAAGTAACCAGCAGACACCACTTCTTGTGATTGGCATCTTAAGGTCTAACGCTTAACACACTAATCAGACAAGCAGATGAGATTTAGGAAGTATTTTTTTCCAGAGAAAACAAGAATTGACATTTTGTGATTCACATGAAATATCAAGCCTAATATGTTAGTTGTTAAATTTTTGTGATGCTTTAAGGGAAATGGATACACCCTCAGGGGAGGCAACTCCTTCAAAAGTATTTTTGTCTCCCATTTAAATAGGTGTCTACTCGTAATGGAAAGAATTTGCTCCTAAGGAGCAAATTCTTTCCATTACGAGTAGACCCCTTTTTCCTTGTGACAGAGTTTATAGAAAAGCGAACAGGAAGTCCCAAAAGTTGTCTCCCTTTGAATAATGGCAGAAAAATAGGCTAGGTGTATCCATTCCCCTTAAATCTTAGAGATTCTCACAGTCAAGGTCACAAGGTCAAAAACAATTCTACAAAAAGAATTAATAAAAAAGTTGTATGGCAAATGGTTCAAAAGTTATGGTCTGTGTTATTTTTTGTCATAGACAGAAAACCAGATGGCACACCCTGCAACGATATGCCTACGGAATCTTTGATTCTGGAGATTAAAAAAGAAAAGAAATTTCATTTGCTACCTAGTTTTGCTTGGTTGTTTGAAGGCTAAGGATATCATCCAGTGTCTGCAACTCTTCTTTGCTTTTGTTTTTCAAGCAATTTGCTGAGGATTTTCCCTGTAATCACTGCTAGAAGAATGTATCGCCCATCTTCCCTCTCCTTGAAGTTTATTTACTGTTCGATAATAAGGGGTAAAGTAACGCAGTTACAACAAACCTTCAATATTTACCTAACCAGAAGCCTGTTTTGATTCTAAACAGCCGATATTGGTGTTTTATTGCTCAGGAGGTTGGCTTCAGGTGTCTGTCTGACTTGGTGCAGTAGATAGTGCATTTCCCTTGATTTATAGAAGCATGATTGTTTAATTGATCAGCTGTGCTAGTGAAGGGTTCTTATAATGTTTTGTGTGCAGTCTCGACAGCAGTCTCGACAGAACCTTGGCTGTTCACACCCAGGAATACAGAGACTGTTGCGCAGTCTCGACAGAACCTTGGCTGTTCACACCCAGGAATACAGAGACTGCTGTGCAGTCTCGACCGAACCTTGGCTGTTCACGCCCGGGAATACAATGGTTTCTAAAGATAGAGGAAGAAACAAGATGAAGCCCGCACAATGAAGTGGCTGCATGCTTATTTGATCATGACTAGGCCGAGGACCATTTTCATTTTAATGGGTTTTTTGGACATGACCTTGATATAATATGATCATCTTCAGGTGGAAAAATAAATGAAAAGTTTCATCAGAATCCCTTGAAAACTGTAGGAGGAGTTGCAGAGACAAGATTGTATCGACAAACGGACTGATGGACGAACCCATTACTGTAGTCCTATTCGACTAACGTCTGTTATGTCTTATTTGTCAGTTTTAGCCATTTTATCAACAGAAGTTCTTTTCTCAACAACCCCTGACTACTTTTTACAAGATTTACAGACCTTTGTTAGTTTAAGTCATATTCAGGGGAGGCAACTCCTGCAAAAGTATTTTTGTCTCCCTTGTCAATAGGGGTCAACTCTTAAAGGAAAGAATTTGCTCCTGAGGAGCAAATTCTTTCATTTAAGTGAGGAGCAAATTCTTTCCTTTTAAGCGTAGACCCCTTTTTCCATGGGACAGGGCTTATAGAAAGGAGAACTGAGGAAGTCCCGAAAGTTGTCTCCCTTTGAAAAATGGCAGAAAAATCTGCCAGGTGTTCCCATTCCCCTTAAACCAGTAGACATGCTTTCCCATGACAGAGGTCATATGTTTACAAGAAAGAGCAATATATACGCCTTATTTTGACGCCTAAAGTTTTATTTTACAATAACCTTAAAAACCATCAAGCCATTTGGACGAAGGTCTCAGGTGTGTTCCAGCAAATTTTATCTCTGTGGTGACTGACCACATTTTAAAATATTGTCATGGAGAACATAATGAAGGTGATGGAGTTACAAATTACCTTACATATACCGTGGGTGTTTGGGTGAGGCAAAGGTGACATATCTTGCAACACCAGGATATCCATCCCATATTAGCTTACAGTTGGACAAGGCCTGCTGTCCTTGCAGCCATTTATGGTAGCTGGGGAATGTTGTTATTTCTTCTGTTTCTGCAGTTCCATTCATTTTCCGCTTTCTCCTCTGTGACCTTACTTTCATCTCTTCTACAATCTCTTCTATCTCTTTTCTCCCTTTCTCTGGGAGACAAAACAAAATGACCCACAAGGTTTGATGTGTCGTTATACCCAAAACAATCAGTCAATCAGTACATGTACAATACAATAGATACCTAAATAGACTCCAAAAAAGTAACAAACATTATGCTGGAGCAAACAGCTACTTCAGCACTATGAGCTATGGTTTAGACCCAGATCAGACTTCAGTTTCTGCATACTGATCACCATCTACATTGTTTTCTCTTTATAATGAATAATTACAAGCACTACGAGGTCTGTTCAAATATGAATGCAAGTAGAACGCTTTCTCATGCACTAATGCAAAAATCACCTGGAAATAAATATCACAGCGTAGAAAAACATTTTACCTATACATTGATACCAAACCTGTTAAAATCCGTCCACTTTAGCCATGTATATCATTGGATAAACACTGTCTACTCTTGTATACTAATACAAAACATGGTTGGAAGGTCAGAGTACGCCGTTGAAATACGGTCCTATATTAAGAATCGTTGTATTCTTGGTATATGGTGCAAAGACATTTTTGATGAAATATGTTCGGTTTATGGGCATAATGAAATGTCTTTTCCGACAGTTTTTTGTTGGTGTAAGAAATTCAGCTGTGGGCAAGGCTCAACAGAAGATGCACCACATGATCGTCGTCCGAAAAGAGCAACATCTGCCAAGATGGTTGCTAGAGTGAAAGAAATACATGCTACCGATGCACGATACACCACTAGGCAAATAGCTAGTATGGTTGGCATCTCATTAGATCAGCTCATACAATTCTGAAACGGGATTTGAAAATGAGAAAGATCTGTGCTAGATGGATTCCCCATCTGTTGACAGATGAGCAGAAAAAGACACGCGTTCAGTGCACCAAGAAGTTGCTTAAAAAATTTCCAAATTACAATGCACGGTCTTTCCCTAATGTCGTCACAGGTGACGAGACATGGATTCACTTTTTTGAGCCAAAACGAAAGATTCAGAACAAAATATGGGCAACAAAGTATTGCAAAAGACCATGCATTGCAAAGCGGACCATGAGCGTCAAGAAGGTAATGTATGCCATATTCTTTTCAAATCAGGGCCCTGCTATTCAGGTTGCCGTGCCTAAAGGCAAATCTGTAAATGCGAAGTTTTACAAGAATAAAGTTCTTCGAAAATTGAAGAAATATTTGAAAGAACGAAGACCAGCAACTGGTTTGGCCAATGTCAGATTGCTACATGACAATGCGTCATCGCACAAGGCGTTCATTGTGCAAGACTATCTGAAGCAGGAAAAGGTTGTTGAACTCCCTCACCCCCCGTATTCCCCTGACCTTGCCCAGTGTGACTTTTTTGTTCCCGCGGCTGAAAAAATACCTTTCTCGTCGAAAATTTGTACAGCCCAAACACCTCGGTTCTGCAATATTCCAGTGCCTTCATAGTGTTCCTCGAAAAGACTACCAAAATGCATTCAATGATTGGATCAGAAGACTGAAAGTTTGTGTATCTGTTAAAGGGGAATACTTTGAGGGGACAAAATAAATTTTTCATCGAAATCTATCACAGAATCATTTTTATGTGCTTAGTTGTATTTATATTTGAACAGTCCTCGTATATGGCTCATTGAAAGTGTCTGAATTCTTATTGATAATGCCAATGGGTTGCAGCAGTGCTGCTGTTCATGACCGACCCTACCTTAGCAAATAGTGACAATCCAGAATGGCTTCTGAAGAAGCCATCTGATCAGGATCTACACTGTTTGTCACTCAGTTTGTAAATTTGAACGAAAACATTATATCATGTAATCTGATTGGCTGATAGTCGGAAAAGGGTGTGGCTTATAAAAATATTCAGCAGAATAAGGGTTAAAAGAAAAAAAAAATAGTCCAAGGCACCATTAATCACTGCACCAACAGTACTTTTGGTTGATCAGAAGCCTTCGTGGTGCAGTGGTTACGCTACTCGCCTTGTAAACCAGGGATCGCAGGATCGCTTCTCCAGACTTTCGGATGGGTCTTTAAACCGAGGTCCCATCTCCGTATGACCTTAGCTGTTGGTGGGACGTAAAACTAAAACTCACTCACTTTTGGTTGATTGTCCCTGAGTATATATACGCTGGAAAAATGGTTCTGAACTAGGATCTACATGACTTTGGTCCGTTTTGTATAACCAATTAAGCCTATTATTCTGCTGAACCCAATGTGACCCCTACCTTTGCAAACAGTGTAGATCCAGATCAGATGGCTTCTGAAGAAGCCATCTGATCAGGATCTACACTGTTTGTCATGCAGTTTGTGAATTGAATGAATACAGTAAATCAAGTAATTTGATTGGTTGATAGTCAACAGTGGGTGTGGCTAAATTCTTTTATTCAGCAGGATAAGGGTTATATAAATGCTGAGAAACACTTTCTGGTTCTTGTGTGTCGTAAACAATACAAAAAGCCTTTTATTTGTGCATGGTTTGTCTTTATTGTTCACTCACTGATAACCACATGGACACCAGCAGTGTGGGCCTGTTGGTATTGTTAACCTTGGGTTGACTGTCAAACATTCAAGCTAAAAACACACATATGTGTGATACAGTCAACCCTCTTTATACCGACGTTTGATTTAACGACAAAACTTGTTATAACCACAATTTTAATGGAGCCAATCCTTAGCTCAAGATGAGGTGAAGTAACCCTTATCTTGCTGAATATTCAGTTTAGCCACACGCATTTCTGACTTTGAGCCAATCAGATTACTTCATGTAATTTATTCTTACAAATCCATAAACTTCATGTCAAACAGTCTAGATCCTGATCAGATGGCTTCTTCAGAAGCCATCTGATCTGGATCTACACTGTTTCCAAACTTAGGGCTTGTGGTGAACAGCATGATAAGAGTTAGAAATATTCAAGATTGCTGTAATTATTTACAGTAATACTCCAAGAAATAATGTTGTGCATATTAATTTTTTGTTAGAGTTGCCTCATGAGGTGATTCTAAAAAATGCCGTTTCTTGGGATTAATTTAAGGAAAAGTCCTTTATTGCCTATTATACTACTCCTTATTAGGATTCTTTAAAGTGGCAAATATTCACAATAGCGGAAAGTTGTTTGAGAACAAACACCGTATTCACCCTAATTACCGCATATGCTCCTATAAGTGCACACCAAAGCCATTTTTGAAAAGGAAATGCATAAGGGGACACTTTACAGTAATCTCCCCTTGAAGCTCTCATAGTAAATCTATAAAAACTTACCATTATTTCTTCCAACAGTGAAGGCAATGCTTAAGTATCTTTTTCCATCCTATCAAATATCAGTATGCATCATCTTGGAAGCTGTTGTTTTTGTATCAAGTGTGCGCTAATTAGGTAGATTTTTCACCATGATTTTATGACACGATTTTGAAAAAACTATATATGCGCACGGTGCGGTAATCAGGGCGAATACGGTAGTCTTTAATTATAGCGAGGGTCCTCTGTAATGCTATCCTTTGGCTATAAATATGATAATATACTTTAAACATAAGTTGTAGATGTTTCTACACTGTTTCCGAAAAGTTAAGCCATTTTCCAAATAAATTTTGAAGTAAACACAACCTGATATCAGTTAATTTTAAAATGGACAAGGGGGAAGAAAATGTGTTAATCCTTGTCTTACAGAACCAGTATAAGCATTACCTTTTACAAACAGTGTAGTCATAAAAATCTATGGCCTCAGAGGTCCTGTAGATTCCTGATCATTGCCTTTCTTTCTATTGGTAGAAGCTGGTACTACTGAACAAGTATTAGCTTTTACAAAAAGCTTGAGTCTACACTTAGCACACAGTTTATTGGAAAGTAAACTGATAAAATTTTTCATGCATATGTAATATCTGCCACAGTTTAATTTCCAATAGTTCACTACGATTTTACATATTAACAAATCATCCAGTCTTTCATTTGCTATGACAATTAATGAGTGGTAACCAACAAAACATCTCAAGAAGGGCAGTTGTCAGTTTCTGGTGACGGAATGTGCACCATACTGGTTAACCCTTACTTATAATCCTGCCCAGGAAAAACTGACTGGCTTGATATGACATTTAAATAGTGTTGAATGGGCTATTGAACTGCAAAACAAACAAACTAACAACGCTTCAATAGAGCAGGTACATCTACCTACATTTACGTTTTCTTTCATTTCCCATTGTAGATAGTGGAAAAAACTTTCGCCATCCAAGCTTGAATTTATTTAAAAGGTGAAAAAAAAAAATAAAAAAAATAGATGTACTGTATTATGGGAGCAAAGTCAAAATCATGCAAATCCAAAATACATGTTTGATTTATGAGAGCACCGTACATGTGATAAACTTTTAAGGAAGCCTTCTGGTCATTGCCAGGGTTTAATCATTTTGGCAAATAACAACGATAACCAGTCAACAGAAAATAACATTCCACCAGTCATGATGTTTTCTTAAATGCTTCCAGAGCAAAAGTAAACATTAGATAGTCTACACCCATGGGCATAGACAATAATGAATTAAGGCAGGTACTGTTGCAGAATTATGTACCATAAAAGCTGTTACTCCAGAATACCATAATGATTCTAAGCATTGGGACAGATAGGCCTAGGAATACAGTGCAGACCCAGATCAGACTGCTTCTAAAGGAGCAGTCTGATCAGGGTCTATACTGTTTGCTATTCTGTCTGCACCTTTTTGGACTCCTTGCTGGAAATGAAACAAATTTGTTAATTTTTTTGGAGAATTACAAAATTTTGAAAAAAAAATATAAATTTATAAAAAATCATTGAGAGATGAAGATATGAAAATGTATCCCTCTTTGCCACAAAGTCACATAGGCCAGCATAAAAAAATCTTCAATATCAAAATAAAGGCATGATGTAGTATGTTTTAATTTAGAATGCCAAGAATCACAAAAAAATAGCATGACACGCTCCTGCCAATCTTGTGGTTTTATAGTAGGTAATCTAAGCAATGAAAGACAGTTTTAAAGCCTTGTTAAAGTCTAGGAGATAGACTGTATGCTTTTTATTAGTCTACCTGAAGCATTCCATAGCAATATGGTACACATCAGGTAATAAATTAATTTGGTCTTTTCAGCGAATCTTGGTCATTGACGTTCTCGTTGTCAATGTACACTGCATGTATTGGTTTATCGGTTGTCAATGTACACTGCATGTATTGGTTTATCGATTATTTGTTGCACCCGATTTTAACATGAGCTTATAAAGATATAACTCTTATCCCGCTAAATAATTCATTTAGCCACACCCTTTTCTGACTTAGAACCAATCATTGAGGCGGTTCTAACGAGTACCCGCAACCTATGTCTTGGAGCAGAAATAAGAAAATTGTGTACCCCCGTAAACTCAAGTTTTCTCTATATACGGGTAAGTGGCGTTTAAGGGGTGTTCATTTCACGGACTTGTTCAAGGGTATATTCAGACCTCACAGAGCTCAACATGACATTAGTAGTTTTGATTGGGCTGTTAAACCCCAAACCAAAAGAATTTTCCTAAATGTTCATTGACATTCCTATCAATGAAAATATCTTCCCCTTATTCAAGAAGGGCAGTTGTAAGTTTCTGGCGAAAGAATGTGCACTGTACTGGTAACCGCTTACGAAAAAGCCGGGCTGTCATTGATGTTTTTCTATTCTGATCAGTTGGTCTGCAAGCAGTGAAGTTTCAGTGATGTCACTGGTTTCGGCAGGAATTAAAAACATTCAGAAATGAAATCCATTATGGTGGACAGATAAAATACAGTACCTACCACTTCAGGGACATTTTTAGGAAAACATTATATATTTTGGGGCTTATTTTGAACAGAAAAGGACACAGAACACAGTTCTGTTACTTAGATCGGCCGACAGCATAAAACAGTTATTTAACCATTACTTAATGGAATTTCATGTTTTCACACGGTGGCTACAGTGCCTTACAGGAAAGCAGCGTAGCGTATTGTTTGTTTGTTTGATTTGAGGTTTAATGTCCCCACTGTAAAGGTCATTTTGGAGACATTGCTTCCATTTTTGTGGGACTTTTACCCGACATTGAGATGAAATGACATCTCAAGCCCTGTCGCCCAATGAAACCAATAGGGTTTATAAGCATGGGTGGACCGGCTCGCACTGCTTTGTGTGGGCAGGCTTAGATCCTCTAAGGGGTTTACCAGTACTCGTGTGCGGGTCGTTTTCAGCTCTGCGTGGAAGATTCATGCAGTCCATCTATTTCTTCAAGCCCTGATGGGCGGGGGCCTAGCAGCGTAGCGTAATGTATGGAAGGTCATGAGTTCAGGACATTGCTTAGGGAAGTCATGCTACAAAAGATCAGGGACATCAAGGAAACAAATCCTGTGTAACTTAGTGCAGTCTTTAACGGTTCCAAAACTGATGTTTTTCTGAAGAAAAAAAAAAAAAAATCCTATTTCTGCTCAAAAACAGTCGTTAGAACCACCTGAATGAGGCCATAATCTATATTTTTGGGCAAGATTAAGAATATTGATATTATACCACTGCAATTCCCATTTTTTCTTGGGGTTTATAAGATATTGATTTTACACACTTGATCTGAACCCGGAAAGACATTTTCCTTTTTCCAAAATAGTCTCCCTTTGATAAATGATGGGTAGTTAATTCCTGTGCATCTACTCACCTGAAGACAACCTTTGTAAATTAAGAAAACATTCAGAACAAGTTCCATGCTATAGCATGTCAAGCAGAGAAGTACTCATTACTACAAATTATCTTGCAGAATTAGCTAATAATCTTCATAATCTATATCACACTACTGATTATCCGGTTAAGCAAAGAAAAAAGATGAAGAGAAATCCACAGAGAGTGTATCTCCAACAGTCAGTATGTGAGTAATTGTAGCTTGCGTCATTTGGGTCCGTTACTGATTATCCCCACGTTTTTAGAAGAAAAGTGGGGATATTGTTATCGCCTCTGTCCGTCCGTCCATCCGTCTGTCCGTCCGGCTATCTCCTCCTTAACCCTTGGGTGGAATCCAACCAAATTTGGTATGTGAGTTGCTTATATGAATGGCTTGCGCAAGAGCCCTTCTATTTTTGGTCTCGACCCCAGGGGCCCTGGGGAGGGGTCAAAAGGTCAAATTTTGGCCCTATTTCTTCAAAATTCAATAACAAAGTCAGTTTTAAAGATTTTTATCCCAAACTTTGTATGTTTACTCAGTAGGCAAGTCTCTTTAACATATTGAACGGGTATTTCGTTGTCTCCTACATCATGCCCTGGGGGAGGGGTGGGGGGTTCAAAAGGGCTGAAAAAAGAAAGTTTTCAGAAAATAGTCATGTAGTATGTCAAAGCGAAGGGGATAAAGAGTACAACAATATACAAGCAAAATCAAAGCCCTAGAAAAACGTGGGGATTTGCGATGGCGCGCCATCGACTGCGCGATCTAGTATTGGATTACAGTTGGGCAAGGCCTGCTGGCGGGTATAGGGGTGGGAAATGTTGTAATTTCTTAAGTTTTTACACTTCCATTCATTTTCCTCTTTCTCCCCTGTCCCTCACTTCCATCTCCTCTACTGTCTCTATCTCTTTTTCTCCATTTCTCATAATTGCATGTCATTAACCCATTGAATACAGGTCAAACCCCTAAAGGAGTACCTTGGCAAACAGTACAGGTCCAGATAAGACACCGCAGAACACAACGTCTGATCAGGGCCTGCACTATTTGCTAACATGATTTTCTGTCAAAAATAGAATAAAAACGAAAAAATAGGCATGACACCCCTTAATATGACAAATGAACTTACCCAACATATAGCAATGGAAGAGTGCACTAGTATACAATGGGTTAACTCTTGTCCTGCTGAGCCCGGATATGCCTTACCTTTGAAACAATGTAGATCCAAATCAGATGGCTTCTGAAGAAGCCATCTGATCAGGATCTTCATTGTTTGCCATCCAGTTTATGAATTTGTTGCAATAATTTGCATCAAGTAATTTGATTGGCTGATGATCAGTAGTGGGTGTGGCATATATGAATATTCAGCAGGACAAGGGTTAAACTCCAACACAATCAATCAGTGATAACACAGCCTACTTTAATGTTAGCCGGCCTCGGTGGCATGCTCCAATGCACTTCTCTGGGTAGTGGGTTCAATACCTGCCGGGTTTGCAACATTCTTTCATGGTGAATGATCAATAAAATCTTTACTATGTTCATTCTTTCCCTACCCCTGATTCAAGAAGGGCAGTTGACAGTTTCTGGCACTGTACTGGCTAACTTCTTATGTATAAGCCTGCTCAGGAAGTGTGGTAAGAAAAACTGACTGGCTCGACATGACAGTAGGGCGGCATCTAAGGCCGTTGCTATGATTCTATTCGCAATCTGCTTCCGCCGGTTGGGACTATATTTTGTCAAAAAATATAAGGAAGAAAATCACAAGAACTTCCGGTAATTTATAGGCCATTACATTATGTTACGAGATGTAGATTGGAGACAAATGAAGGACAGTTAATGAGAATCATCTTTTCTGAGGTCTATAGAAAAGGGTAGAGAGTGTGAAGGCTTAAACCGACTTAGAAGACGCCGCGAAACAACGGCCCCTCAATTTATTGACGTCCAAGTACTTTGATACACATGTTGGGAAAAAATGGCACAAAAAAATGCTCCCCTCCAGATTAAGATTATTTTTCGCACATTTGTCAAGGACATATCAGTCCGTCTTAAGGACTGAGTGGGAGTTGTCGCGAGCCTGTTACATTTAGAAAATCCTTGTTCAAATGAGAGCCAATTCTGCTTGGGTTTACGAAGATTACGCATGCGCGTTTCGATATCTTATCAAGTCATTTTTTCTCGCATGCTTCAGGATTACGGGGGGACATTGTTTAATATGCCTTCAAGTCTGATGAGTTGAATTATTTTGGTAATCTAACCATACTAGAGAGAGAGAGAGAGAGAGAGAGATAGAGTTAGAGAGACCCAGCCAGCAGAGTATGTCGGACCAACGTCGAGCCGACAGCGGTACAGCGTGTCTGTCCGGGCCCGACGTTGGCCCACTATTTTGTGCTAGCAAGAGAGAGAGGGAGAAAGAGGAGAGAGAGAGGGGGGAGAGAGAAATCAAAATGATGAAAGTTTACAGATACGCGTAAGTAATGCTTCATGAACCGAAAGAAATGACGAGAGAGAGAGAGAGAGAGAGAGAGAGAGAGAGAGAGAGAGAGGGAGAGAGAGAGACCAATCTGTCAGTTAAAAAAAAAAATCAGTAGTATGCGGACTTTGATTTAATCGATCAGGTTTACTGACGTCATTAAATATGACGTAATTTAATATGATTTCGTCACACCAAACTGTCTACACAGCTGTGTCATGCTGGTGTAAATATACTGTACATTCAGTGTGTTGACATATTTTGTTGATGCAAATTATAAACAAACACGTTTGAAAGGTGGATTATTCAGTGAAGAAGATGAGTATGGTACCACAAGACTTGTATTCCACTCGCTTTTCATTCGTTGTTATCGAATACAGGGGAATTCTGTGAGTTTCACTTAAAACTTTTAGCCAAACCTACCATTTTGGAGAGAAAAAAATGCTTTTGTACACACGTTTCGACCGGAAGTGGGTAGAAAAAAATGGCACAAAAAAATGCTCCCTCGCCGATTTTAGCACAAATTTCAAGGTGACCAGATTAATGTATGCCGGAATTGATGATATAGGTGAGCATTATCGCGAGGAACATTATAATAGTCTATTTTTGGTTTCCCCGATGGTACCGACATGGTTGAAAATTCGCCATTTTCAAACCCTTGGTCTGCCCACACAAAAATGCTAATTCAGGTTTTAGTCTTTATATTGAATACAGCAATATTTATATATATCGCTTTTATCTTTGTCAAAGATAATAAATAAACGACAATCACGTAATTTGATGCCAAAATAGTTAGTCGAATGGGAGCATCAAATTCGGAAGTAGTCCCATCGAATCGACGCACGAGAATTTTGTTTTTAAATCTACCTACGCTGGCCACTCTGATGCCCTACTGTGAAGCCAAAGATCCCTGATTTATTAGGTGAGTAGCTCAACCGCTACACCACGGAGACTTCAATTGAATTGGTTAAATGAAATAGTTTTGTTTGTTTGAATTGAGGTTTTACATCCCCGTCAGCTCTAATTAGGGCATTTTGGAGACCTTGCTTCCAATTTTGTGGGACTTAATTTACCTGACATTGAGATGAAATGACATCCCAATGCCTACCGTCCAGTGAAGCCAATAGGGTTTATATGCAGGGACAGTCCAACTTGCACCGCTTTGCCTGGGCAGGCTTGGACCTAATCTAAGCGGTTTTCAAGTACTCATGTGCAGTTGGTTTCAGCTCTGCATGGAAGCAACATGCAGCTCAGTCTATTTCTTCAAGCCCCAATGAGTGGGGACCCTAAATGGAACAGTCTCTAGCTCCAAGTCCTGGACAACTTTTCCAGCAAACATTCAGAGACAGTTGGGGGTTGTCATGTGAGGGAGCTTAGGTGTTGTGTACCTTATGTCACTGGGACATCCAACTGATATTGGCTTAAAGTTGGGCAAGATGTGCTGTCCTTGAAGTAGGTGAGGATAGAGGGAGAGTGTTGTTATTTCTAAAGTCTCTATTTCATTACTTTTCTCCATCTCCCTATCTCTCACTTTTATCTCCTCTACTATCAGATTCTCTTCTGTCACTTTTCTCCTTTCTCTTGGAGACATCACAAAATGGCCGACAAGGGTAGATGTGTCGCTAAACCCTAATACAATCAAAAACCAATTTCTGGAGTAAGCTTGCACCACAGTGATGAGAGACCTAATGATTAACCCTTATCCTGCTGAATATTTAAATTAGTCACACCCATTTCTGACTATCAGCCAATCAAATTCCATGATATAATGTTTTTGTACAAATTCACAAACTGAATAAAAAACAGTGTAGATCCTGATCAGATGGCTTCTTCAGAAGCCATCTGATCTGGATCTACACTGTTTGCAAACGTAGGGTTGTCGTGAACAGCAGGATATGGACTAAGAGTCAGCACTAGGCCACAGAGGCATTCTTACTGTGATGTTGACTGATGTACGTATGATTGTTTACCCTTTATCTCATCTTCATGTTTTTCTAATGCTTTGATCATTGATCTCGATGAAAAAACATGCTAAATACACAGTGCACACCGCCATTGACGTACTAGAGACGTTCCACATCTCTGTTATAAATATAAAAGTTATTCTATCTTTCTGTAATAACTAAGTTGTAAATGTAATTCAGAGATAAAGATAATGAGGGTAACTGATGATAATTTTAGGAAATTTTCCTTAATTATTTCTCAGAAATGTTTGCTGTTGGTACAGGTTAGAATCGCCTCAAGAGGCGATTCTAACAAGTACCCACAACATACATTTTTAAGGCAAAGAAAAAATATCCAAAAATTATCTACAGTATCTTTCATTATCGGGAGCTTTTGTACAGTAAATTATACCATATTTGCCTTAATTAGCGCACATACTCTTATAAACACACATAAAAACTTTTTCAAAAAGTAAAGTTGGCACCAAGTTACTCATAGAGTGCCATATTTTGCAGTCTGCTGAATTAAGTTATAACAATACCAAAATATCACTCTATTTACGAGGAATAGTAATGTATCAATTATTAGGACCCCACAAATTTTTGCGAGTGCCCTATTAGTAATCACCCTGTCTCTCTGTTTGTCTGTCCATCCACAGTTTTCATCATTAATTAAAATTAACCAGTATTTATTCGTTTATTTTTTGTTTCCAATGTTTTATAACAAATCATTTGATCTCCTTAATCAATCAAATGTGAGCTTTTTTACATGTATCACCTAAAATTGGTGATATGATTCAATTTAAATACTTAATGTTATTAATAAACTACTAATGTTTCAATTATCACTAACTAGTTGAAATCCATTTATCACTAATTAGTTGAAATTCAAAGGAAAATAGAGTTCCCATAATTATAGATGATATAAAAATAAATGTGAAATCATGAAAAATATATGTTGTGAGCAATTGTCCTATTTTCCATTAAGGTTGTGGGCAACTGTCTTGTGAGCAATTGTCTTGTGAGCAACTGTCTTGTGGGCAATTGTCTTGTGAGCAAATGTCTGCGCACCCTTACAAACAGTCAAACACATCATTTTCAAACTTTAACATTATGATAACTCGCCTGTGCGACATAGTGCATTTTTCATATCTCCAAAATGGCTACTTTTCTGATGAAAATCTGTGATATTTTTCTTATAAATGCTCAAAACATAGGTTGTGGGTGCTCGTTAGAACTGCCTCATTGAGGCAGTTCTAACAAGTACCCACAACCTGTCTTGGAGCAGAAATAAGAAAATTAATGTATACCCCCGTAAACCCAAGTTTTCTCTATATGAAGTGGGGTTTAGGGGGTTCTTCATTTCACGGACTTGTTCGCGTGATGATATAACGTCACAATATCATTACACAATTTCATGGCAAGTTATGTAACTCTGGCTACAATACTGTCAGAGTTATGGCCCTTTGAAAAACTTAAAAACGTCCACATTTTTCATGTTGTTTTTTAGCTCACCTGACCGAAGGTCATGGTGAGCTTTTGTGACAGTAAGATGTCCGGCGTCGTCGTGCGTCGTCCGTCGTCCGTCGTGCGTCGTCCGTGCGTAAACTTTTTCTTGTGAACACACTAGAGGCCACAGTTTTGGTCCAATTATCATCAAACTTGCTCAGAATGATAATCATGACAATATCTCGGTCAAGTTCGAATTTGGGTCATGTCGGGTAAAAAAGTAGGTCAGTAGGTCAAATCATAGAAAAACCTTGTGAACACTCGAGAGGCCACAATTTTGGTCCAATCATCATCAAACTTGCTCAGAATGATCATTGTGACAATATTTTAGTGAAGTTTGAATATGGATCATGTCGGCTTAAAAAGTAGGTCAGCGGGTCAAATCATAGAAAAACCTTGTGAACACCCTAGAGGCCACAATTTTGGTCCAATCATAATCAAACTTGCTCAGAATGATCATCATGACAATATCTTGGTCAAGTTCGAATATGGGTCATGTCCGGTCAAAAAGTAGGTCAGTAGGTCAAATCATAGAAAAACCTTGTGAACACTCTGAAGGCCACTGTTTTGGTCCAATTATCATGAAACTTGCTCAGAATGACCATTGTGACAATATTTCAGTCCAGTTCGAATATGGGTCATATCGGGTTAAAAAGTAGGTCAGCGGGTCAAATCATATAAAAACCTTGTGAACACCCTAGGGGCCACAATTTTGGTCCAATCATAATCAAACTTGCTCAGAATGATCATCATGACAATATCTCGGTCAAGTTTGAATATGGGTCATGTCCGGTTGAAAAGTAGGTCAGTAGGTCAAATCATAGAAAAACCTTGTGAATACTCAGGAGGCCACAAGTTTGGTTAAATCATTAATCTTGCTCAGAATGGTCATTGTGACAATATCTTGGCTAAGTTTGAATAAAGGTCTTTTCGGGTCAAAATGTAGGTCAGTAGGTCAAATTAAAGAAAAAACTTGTGAACACTCTAGTTTTACATAGACTTATATAGGGAAAATCTTTAAAAATCCTTTTCTCTGAAACCACAAGGCCTAGGTCTTTTATATTTGGTATGAAGCTTCATCTAAAAGACCCCTAACAAGATTATTCAAATGATAGTGCTGAGGCCAAAAATGTCCCCGCCCCCGGGCCCTTTGGTTTTACATAGGCTTATATAGGGAAAATCTTTAAAAATCTTCTGCTCTGAAGCTGCAAGGCCCAGGACTTTGATATTTGGTATTAAGCTTTATCTAGTGGACCCCTACCAAGATTGTTCAAATTATAGTGCTGGGGCAAAAAATGCCCCCGTTCCGGGGCCCTTTGGTTTTACATGGCCTTATATAGGGAAAATCTTTAAAAATCTTCTTCTCTGAAACCGCAAGGTCCAGGACTTTGATATTTAGAATGAAGCTTCATCCATTGGACCTCTACCAAGATTGTTCAAATTATCGCCCTTGGGCCAAAAATGCCCCCGCTCAGGGGCCCTTTGTTTTTACATAGACTTATATAGGGAAAATCTTTAAAAATCCTTTTCTCTGAAACCACAAGGCCTAGGTCTTTTATATTTGGTATGAAGCTTCATCTAAAAGACCCCTAACAAGATTATTCAAATGATAGTGCTGAGGCCAAAAATGTCCCCACCCCCGGGCCCTTTGGTTTTACATAGGCTTATATAGGGAAAATCTTTAAAAATCTTCTGCTCTGAAACTGCAAGGCCCAGGACTTTGATATTTGGTATTAAGCTTTATCTAGTGGACCCCTACCAAGATTGTTCAAATTATAGTGCTGGGGCAAAAAAAGCCTCCACCTGGGGCCCTTTGGTTTTACATAGGCTTATATAGGGAAAATCTTTAAAAATCTTCTTCTCTGAAACCGCAAGGCCCAGGACTTTGATATTTTGTATGAAGCTTCATCTAGTGGACCCCTACCAAGATTGTTCAAATTATAGCCCTTGGGCCAAAAATCCCCCTGCTCAGGGGCCCTTTGGTTTTACATAGACTTATATAGGGAAAATCTTTAAAAATCTTCTTCTCTGAAACCGCAAGGTCCAGGACTTTGATATTTAGAATGAAGCTTCATCCAATGGACCTCTACCAAGATTGTTCAAATTATCGCCCTTGGGCCAAAAATGCCCCCGCTCAGGGGCCCTTTGTTTTTACATAGACTTATATAGGGAAAATCTTTAAAAATCCTTTTCTCTGAAACCACAAGGCCTAGGTCTTTTATATTTGGTATGAAGCTTCATCTAAAAGACCCCTAACAAGATTATTCAAATGATAGTGCTGAGGCCAAAAATGTCCCCGCCGCCGGGCCCTTTGGTTTTACATAGGCTTATATAGGGAAAATCTTTAAAAATCTTCTGCTCTGAAACTGCAAGGCCCAGGACTTTGATATTTGGAATTAAGCTTTATCTAGTGGACCCCTACCAAGATTGTTCAAATTATAGTGCTGGGGCAAAAAAAGCCTCCGACTGGGACCCTTTGGTTTTACATGGCCTTATATAGGGAAAATCTTTAAAAATCTTCTTCTCTGAAACCGCAAGGCCCAGGACTTTGATATTTTGTATGAAGCTTCATCTAGTGGACCCCTACCAAGATTGTTCAAATTATAGCCCTTGGGCCAAAAATGCCCCCGCTCAGGGGCCCTTTGGTTTTACATAGACTTATATAGGGAAAATCTTTAAAAATCTTCTTCTCTGAAACCACAAGGCCTAGGTCTTTTATATTTGGTATGAAGCTTCTTCTAAAGGACCCCTACCAAGATGATTCAAATTATAGTGCTGGGGCCAAAAGTGGCCCCGTCCCGGGGCCCTTTGGTTTTACATAGACTTATATAGGGATAATCTTTAAAAATCTTCTCTGAAACCACAAGGCCCAGGACTTTGAAATTTGGTATGAAGTTGCATCTAATGGACCTCTACCAAGATTGTTAAAATTATAGCCCTGGGGCCAAAAATGCCCCCACTCTGGGGCCCTATGGTTTTACATAGACTTACATGGGGAAAATCTTCAAAAATCTTCTTCTCTGAAACCACAAGGCCTGGGTCTTTGATATTTGGTATGAAGCTGCATCTAGTGGACCTCTATCAAAATTATTCAAATTATAGCCCTGGTACCAAAAATGTCCCCGCTCCGGGGCCCTTTGGTTTTGCATAGACTTATATAGGGAAATCTTTAAAAATCTTCTCTGAAACTGCAAGGCCAAGGCCTTTGATATTTAGTATGGAGCTTTATCTAGTGGACCTCTACCAAGATTGTTCAAATTATAGCCCTGGGGCCACAAATGCCCCCACCCTGGGCCGGGGCCCTTTGTTTTTACATAGATTTATATAGCCCTGGGGCCATTTGGTTTTGCATAGGCTTATGTAGGGAATATCTTTAAAAAAAATCTTCTTCTCTGAAACTGCAAGGCCCAGGTCTTTGAAATTTGATGTGTAGCTTTATCTAGTGGACCTTTGCCAAGATTGTTCTAATTATAGCCTTTGTTGATGTTTGGTATGAAGCTTCACCTTTAAGACCTCCCTCAACATTATGCACATTAAAACCCTGGGGCCAATAATGGCCCTCTCTGGGGCCCACTTGTTACACTATGGATCAGGTGAGCGATCCAGGGCCATCATGGCCCTCTTGTTTCTGAATAACGTACAAACCGTCGAACACGTCAACTTCAAACTTTAAATATAAGGTCAGAATATCATTACACAATCTCACGGCAAGTTACATAACTCTGGCTACAATACTTTCAGAGTTATGGCCCTTTGAAAAACTTAAAAACATCCACATTTTTCATGTTTTCTCTTAATAATTTCAAACCGTCAAACGCATCAACTTCATTATGCTTCTGTGAAAAAGGGGGGGGGGGGGGGGGGACAACAAACTGCAGACTTATTTGTATTTAGGAATGTACTGTGTTTTAAGATGCATGCTCCTTCAAGACAACTTTGGACATGTTTGGTTCAACAAAAAATGGCCAAAGTTGGCATAAGGATTATACGGTTGTGCTTGATCGTCCTCTTAACCCTTGTCCTGCTGAGCCCGGATATGTCTTATCTTTCAAACAATGAAGATCCAGATCAGATGGAGCCATCTGATCAGGATCTACATTGTTTGCCATTCCGATTGTGAATTTATTGCAATAATTTGCATCAAGTAATCTGATTGGTTGATAATCAGTAGTGGATGTGGCAGATTAACATATTCAGCAGGCAAGGGTTGGTTAACATGTGGACTTTCTGGGGCTTGTTTTTATGATATGAATGAAAGGTCTTAAAGCCCACCGTACGGGGCCCATATTACAGTGAATACGGTAATATAAATACTCATGAAAAACAACTTACTCAAGTTGATATAATTTGTTATTCATGCTGATTTTGTTACCCTAGGTAGCAAAAAACTAGGTAAACATACTTTCAACAGAATCAAAATGGTTTTTCCAGGTCTTACTATCATTTTGAAATTATCATTGCTTTAACACCAGGTTTATCTGCGGTGTTAGCGAGTACAAATACTTATCTCCCTTGGGTAGACCTCAGAATGATGTAAGCATGGAATTAGACAGGTCAAGACACAAAAGCCTTTGGCAAGTCTGCCAATATACAAAAGAACATCAGTGGTTAAAATATCTTTTGGAACTACAGTTCAATGTTAAACAGCCAACCAGGGGGGAAAACTCTAAACTTGACTGCTTAAAGGAGGTGACTCTTCAGCAGAGTGAAATATATGATGATACATGCAGTTTAAAAAGAGATAATTGTAGGCAGCTCAGCATGGATGTACAGGAAGAAAACTAAATAAAGGAGAACATAATAATACTTGTTTATCCATCATTTTTTTTTCTTTTTATTGACCCTTTTCTATGGTCATTCTCTCCCTGGCAGATGTCAGTTTCTGGTGAAAGAATGTGCACTGTACTGGTTAATTGCTTATGTATAACCCTGCCCAGGACTAGTGTGAATAGGTAAACTGACTGACTCAATATGACTAAAAAGTGCTGACTGGGCCATTAAACACCAACACAAACAAACAAACTTGTATATTTTTTATACTGATAATTAAATACATTAACACACCAGGATAGAAATTATTCCTAATTTTACTTCCAAATTTTGGGTGTTGAGTAAACTTAAAATTGGTTGTTAAATAGAGGGAATTTAGATTTGGTTAATTGGCTTCTGGCTGGAGGAGAGAGATGGCTGCTCAGCAGAGGTCAAATATATAGTGAAATGCTTAGGCTAGGGTGTTAATTGTGTTCAGCTTGGTGAGTGTTTAACCCATTTAGTACCGGAAACCCCAAAACGGGTACCTGGCAAACAGTGCAGGCCCAGATCAGACGCCGCAGAATGCGGCGTCTGATCAGGGCCTACACTGTTTGCAAAAAGTTCAGCTATTTTCCCAATAGTTTTGAAGAAAACACAACCTGACACCCCTAAATTTCGAAATGGACGCCTGTCATATATAAGGAGGAAGATTCCATTTGATACAAAAAACGTTAATGAAGGTATGTTGTGTTACTCATTATTATACCTCAGTGAGGCAATAAAAATGAGTACCACCACGATAGGATAGGAATCAAAGCACTGACAGCACTGTTGGGCAGACTATAGATAGGAAAATTGGGCCTGAACAGGGGACCTAGACCTTTTCTATTATACTTTTGTACTTAAAGCAAATAGTGTAGGTGCTGATCAGATGCTGCATTCTGCAGTATCTGATCTGGGTCTACACTGTTGGCCAAATCTAACACATGATTTTGACAGATAACCCTCTTACACAACACTGACCTCACAGCAATAAGAAAAGCATAGCTATTTTCTATAAATAACCATTTCCTGGATTTGCTACAAATCACTGATAGTCATGTCGACATCAGCTTCGAAGAGATTCTGTTCTTAGTAACATTGGATTGACTGACAAACAGTTGACCAAAAAAATCGCTCAAGATTATCACAAACATTTGTTTCTCTCAAGATTATCACTAAAATTTTGTTAGTCTGAGGTTCCTGGACAAGATTTGGAAGCTAGGACTACCTTTTTATAGACCATATTATGTTGTTAATTAAGTAATTTGGTATTGGCCCAGTTACAGGTTCTCAGTCAGCTGTATTGGCCCTTGGCCTTCAGGGCCAAGGATAGAAGCCTCCGTGGTGCAGTGGTTACGCTACTCGCCTTGTAAACCAGGGATCGCAGGATCGATCCCGGGCTTCTCCAGACTTTCGGATGAGTCTTTAAACCGAGGTCCCGTCTCCGTATGACCTTAGCTGTTGGTGGGACGTAAAACTAAAACTCACTCACTCACTCACTCAGGGCCAAGGTCTGCTGTATTGGCCCGTGGCCAAAGGCCAAGGGCCAATACAGCTAATTGAGAACCCCTAACTTGGCCAATATCAAATTACTTGATTAATGTTAATTTTATTGACAAAATTAAAAAAATGATTATTGATTTTTGACCTCATCCTAATACCACTTGACCAAAATGACCTAAATAGTGTTGAATAGTGTTAAACCTCAATTCAAACAAACAACAAAGAAAGCTCAGGTTAATATTGACTCACCTGGTGTTAATACGGATGACCTCCTATCAATACAGGATAGTCAGTTAATAATGCACTGATATTGGTGATTATTTTCGAAGCTAGTGTCTTTTAATAAGGCAATGAGGGACTATTTTTGCGAATATCAGTACAATATAAACCCATGAATATTATATAGCTTTAAATAGCTTAAGTTCAGTACGAAAACACACCAATATAAATACATTGTAAACTTAACCGTCCAAAAAACAAAAATTTTTAAGATGAAAAATTGTGATATCTTTCTTATTTCTGCTCAAAGTATAGTTTGTGGGCACACGTTAGAACGCGGTTCTAACGAGTACTCGCAGTATATATTTTAGAGCAGAAATAAGAAAAATAAAGTTTACCCCGGTAAACCCCCCAGTTTTACGATACAAAAGTGGAGCTCAAGGGGGTCAAAATTATATAGACTTGCTTTTGTGATGTACCGTATTGTGCTTAAAGATTGGGACACCCAAAGTTTTGGGACACGGTTGAAAATCTTGAAAATAATTATTTTTGACAGTCCAAAGATTTGGGACATACTAAAAATCACAAGAAAATTATGTAATTTTTCTTTCCAAAGAATTGGGACAGGTTTATTTTTACGAAACCGTAAGAAGAAAAATGCCGCACTTGACGATTTTTATTTTTCAGCTTGTCCTTTGCTTGCCAAATCTTACCGTGATGAAATGAAGATATTCAGAGCCGATTTTATCCAGTAAAAGAATTATTCATCAATATACACCGAATTGAAATTAAAGAATTACAAGCATTAGTATTTCTGATCACCTAATCAATTTATTTGTGTCTGAACATAAATCTGGCAACGATTTTACCGATTCGTGGCCGCCATTTTTAAATCCATATCATGTGACCGCCACGTGACCAGACATGTGGCAGTCACTTGCAAATTTGCATATTTTTATTATATTTTTTGTTCTGTGTGTCTTTTTTCGCCGTAAATAATATTTTTTAAAAGAAAAGAGGATAATCATAATTAAAAAAAAACGCTGAACAATTAATATATAAAACTACGTCCTCGGCCGATAACTTCAGGGCTAATGCAAGGTGCACTTCTCAATCCTATTTTCTTCTGACGAACCGGAAAAATCATGAAATTTTTTTTATCTTCATTTCAAAATTTTCCATTTTGCATGCTTGCTTATTTGTTTGTTTGATAGATTGTTTGTTGTTTTCTGTGAGGTCATGGACTGCAGGCTTTTTTCCGGCAATGTCCCGCGAAGACCATACATACGGAAAAAGCCGATCGGTGATTTTTGAATTGATATAAATCGGTACCGGTAAAAAATCTTTTCTCGATAGCTAAACGGTTGTGAATAGAGGTGGATAGAAAACCAGCGCTTTGCACAGCCCCCCGAATTATCCCCAGAAGCTCCGTGTCAATAACCAACAACAGCGTTCGACTTTTCCCGCCCAGCGTCTGCTATTTGGCGCCAAAACATAACCATTCATGAGATCGCAGAAAAGTCCGTTTTTATTATGAAAATATCTTCCTTTAGATGTAGCTAATTGTCTGAGGAGCAATTAAATCATTTTCACATTGATTGTGGATTAAATTTTATGATTGGAGGATAAACGCCAATTAGAGACATAACTTGACCATATTTTCACACCTTATCGACACGCACCGCAGGGTGGCAATTATATGACAGGGATTAACAATAGTGTCATACTTGAACCATAATAAATACACAGATGGTTTGTTTCTGAATTGACAGTGCAGTAATAGACGTTTCCGAGAATCTAATCTTATGCTCCGCCTACTTGGTTACTGTTGCTACGTCCCACAAGCTTTGCAGCCAATATGGCGGAAACAAAGAAAGTCTGTGTAGATCTCGGAGGAGATTTATCAAGTATTCCGGACAATATTGGCGTTTCTTACTTACTTTGAAAAAAAAAAAAATAAAAAAATAAAAATAAAAATAAAAACAGCCTAACCAAAGTGCTAAGGAATTATAAAATAATTATGTGCATAATTTCAAAATATTCAGCCTAGAAAACTATCTCCAAGTTAATGCGAAGTGTTTGCGTTTGGTGCGGAAAACGAAAGCACACACACACACACACACACACACACACACACACACACACACACACACACACACACAGACTCGAGTCGGCCCGTCCATGCTTATAAACACTATTTGTTTCATTGGGCGGCAGGGCCTGAGAAGTCATTTCCTCTCAATGTCGGGTAAAAGTCCCACAAAATTTGAAGCAACGTCTCCAAAATGACCTTTATAGTGTTGACGGGGATGTTAAACTTCAAATCAATCAATCAAACAAACAAGCAAAACTTGATTATAAAGTGTATGCTCCTCATTTCATTATATAATAATTCCACACCGAGGGTACAATTTAATGCAACCGAGAGTGGTGCCAATCATATACCCTAACCCTCTCTTGCAATCCGCATTAACTCTATATCTACTGATCCCTAATCACTGAGACAGCCAAATGTAGACCAGCAACCCACTCATCAACCTCTAGACCAGAGATGAGCATATACTACATGAGCCAACACACCCACCGCATCAGTCTGCTTAATTACTCACTAAGACACGAGATTTCGCGCATCTCTCTTTGAAAAGCCAGCAGACTATAGAAGGGCAGTTGCAATCCGCGAGGGCCCCAGTCAGACTGCGCAAATGCGCAGGCTGATCCCAGTCCTTGTTGCCCACATTTATAAGCCCCAACGCTGGCCCCGCAGCACACCAACCATACAATATTTGTGACTGCACTGCAGTCTGAGGAGAAAAATCTGTAAATAAAAATAAAACTCCAGTCGAGTGCCCCGACCGGGGATTGAACCCACGAAACTCGGGTTACAAAGCGAGCGACACAACCACCAGGCCCGGACCAACCAGGCCAGTCAGTTATGCACTCTATATGGATATTTATTATGGTCGTACTACTACATTCTTCCACACTACAGAGAGACATTTGTTTCAAATGTTTAGGTGATACTAATGTAATAATATCACATTTCCAGCTTCTTTTGACTTGGCCGCATCCGCCCCGCCCCTGGGCCCAAGCGGTTATCATCGTGGCACCAAGCCCCATCGTAGCAGGAGGAGGAAAAATCTGTGAAGAAAAATCCAGTCGAGCTCCGACCGGGGACTAAAACCCACGAACTGAGGTTACAAACCGAGTGACACAACGACCAGACCAAAAGGCCCGGAGCAGTTAGACCGGTCACTTATGCACTCTTTATGTATATATACACTTATACATGTTTGTTTGTTTGATTTAAGGTTCAACATCCCCGTCAACACTGTAAAGGTCATTTTGGAGACGGTGTTTCCAATTTTGTGGGACTTTTACCCGACCTTGAGATGACATCTCAAGCCCTGCCGCCCAATGAAACCAATAGGGTTAATTAGCACTGACGGGCCGACTCGCACCGCTTTTCTTGGGCAGGCTGAGATCCTCTAAGCGGTTCACCAGTAGTCGTGTGCGGGTCGGTTTCAGCTCTGCGTGGAATCATCATGCAACCCATTTATTTGTTCAAGCCCAGATGGGCGGGGGCCATCATATATACATGTACATATTTATCTCAATATTGCCGTACTACAACATGACAATTGTTTGACAGTCCTAATAATAAACTTCCCACACAACCCCATTACCCTGAAATGCCCTTCCCCACTACCGCGTTACTTTGTTTGTGGGAGAAAATGGCCGTTAGTGACGAACACAGCGGCACTAAATAAAATCGATTTTTTCGATTGGATGAAACAGCGCTCTTGATTGACAGCTCGGAAACGTCTATTATTGCGATTTACTTACTGGTCTAGTTTTACTCAAAAAGTCTGACAGTTGTAGACGATTTTTTTTTTTTGGCGTCATAACTTGATAAGGTCCAAAGCTCAGATCAGTTAGATGTTTTCTCTTGTCACTATGCGCCAATACTTTTTGGCTTTTGCGGCGCATTGCGACTACCCCTTCGACCCCAAACCAAAGTTTTGGGACACCTAAAAATATAATTATTTTTCATCGACCTTAATATTGGGACAGCTCAAAAAGTAATTATTTTTTTCTGTCCCAATTTTTAAGCACAATACGGTATTACCAGTTGTTTTAGTCTTAAAATTTGCATTTAATCAGAAGTGAGGTGCGTAAAAAAAAATTTTCGCCTCATTTCATTGCAGTAAGACGCCATTGGATGCACCGTCTCCGAGTAACAGTAAAATTTGAAGGCATCTAAGTGTGCAATTTTAAGTAAGCATGCTCAGATATGGAATGATATCAGCATGATAGTTTCTCAGATTTTATCGTTCATTTCTAATCGTTTGATATATAACTATAAAATAATAGCAGGTTATTATGTTCTGCTACTTGATTGCTGTCTATCCGTCTCTGTGTTTGTGTCAGCAGTAATTGTTTCTTAGTTGATACTGTAATGACCCTTACTATTGGGAAAGATAAGCAAACTGTGCAGAACCAGATCAGACTGCTCCTCAAGGAGCATTGTGATCAGGTTTGTCATTCTGTCTCCACTTTTTGGACTCCTTGCTGGATCATGAAACAAAATTTTTTAAAATTTTAGTAGAAATACAGCAAGTCTTCAAAGTGTCAGAATTTTTAGGATTTTTACTGTTTCTTAACCCTTTCACTCCTGAGTTTAAAAATTGGACCCTTCTGTCTTTGTTTGTTTGTATTGGAGTTTAACAGCCCATTCAACACTATTTAGGTCATTTTTAAACCAGTCAGTTTACCTATCCACACTTTTTCCTGGGCATGTTTATTGTCATAAGCGGTTAACCAATACAGTGCACATTCTTTCGTCAAAACTGCCAACTGCCCTTCTTGAGTCAGCGGAAGGGAGAGATTGACGGTAGAAAAGATTTCATGATCAATCTCCACGAAAGAATGTGGCTGACCCCGGCAGGTATCGAACCCGCGTCCTCCTGTTCACCAGTCAGACGCACATCCGGCTGAGCTACCGTCAGGCCGGCTATCCCTTCTGTCTGTGACGTCTGTTCTTTGTAAATAGGGAGTTTTTGTAATGATCCTAAGTATTGGGATAGATAGGCCTAAGCCAACAGTGCAGACCCAGATCAGACAGTAGTCTGATCTGGATCTACACTGTTTGCCATTCCATCTGCACCTTTTAGTCTCCTTGCTGGATCGTGAACCAAATTTGTGTTAAAATTTTAGGAGAATAACATGAGTCCCAAAGGCATGCAAAGTTTTAGATTTTTTTATGGTAGTCAATATTATAGCCTGGGTGGGAAGCAACATAGATCCTGATCAGATGGCTTATTGTGATCTGGATCTTCACTGTGTGCATTTAAGGTTAACCCTTCTCTTGCTGAATTTTCATTTTAGCCACACCCATCTGTTACTTTGAACCAATCAGATTACTTGATGTAATTTATTCCTACAAATTTATAAACTGAAAGTCAAACAGTGTAGATCCTGATCAGATGGCTTCTTCAGAAGCCATCTGATCTGGATCTACACTGTTTCCAAAGATAAGGGTTGTCGTGAACAGCAAGATAAGGGTTAAGAGCTACAACTGTGGCAACCATAATTCAGGCACAAAGATAGAAATTGAACAAAGTTTGTTGCAAGAAGCATCACTTCCGGAGTTATCTACGCTTGAAATATTCAAAGAAACTGACTTTGAAAGCAGATGAAGTTAATAATTGATAGAACATACAATTATCTGCCCCTGAAATTATGGTGGAACATGGTGGATTTATTACTGTAACTGATAAAAGCTTTGTTCTCTGCAGGCATAGACCTTTAACGTCAATGTTTAGCTGACCTGAGCCAAAGGCTCACAACTGTGAGCATATAGTTTACAAATGGTCCTTTGTCGTCAGTACACTCTTTCAAACATCTCCTCAGAAACCAATGGGTCAACTGGAGTCAGATTTTACATAGAACAGCTATGCCTCATGGGAACAAAAGTTTATATATTTTGTCATTCTCATATAACCAAGATGGCTGCCATGCCCATATTTAATGGTAAAGACCCAATAAAAAACTTCTCCAGAAAAAGAGTTTTGATCCCTACAGAAGTTATATAAATGATGACCCAGGGGGTTGATCTTGACATATTGTACATTTATCCAAAACAATTGTAGTTTAGGAAATGAAAGTAGATCTTGCAGGAACCTCTATGAATGTCAAAGGTCAAGTTATTCATTGACCTTGGACCGAGGTTACTAGGATTGAATGTCAATCAACATTTCAACTGCTGGGCCAATTTCAGTTAAACTTAATGGCAAGGGCCAGGGGGTGGTGTGGGGAGGGGGTGAACAATATAGCTGTCACACCTATGTATGGTATAACTGGTATGTAGTTCTACCAAATTTGTTAAAATGATGATCTTAGGTTGACCTTGACCCATTTTAGGGCAAGACCCATTTTAGGGCAAGATCAGATATAGTCCCTTTGGCCCAAGCCTATCGGGGCTTGAAGAAATAGATGGGCTGCATGATGCTTCCACGCAGAGCTGAAATCCGACCACACATGAGTACTGGTAAACCGCTTAGAGGACCTAAGCCTGCCCAGGGAAATCGGTGCGAGTCAGACCGTCCATGCTTATAAACCCTATTGGTTTCATTGATTGGGCGACAGGGCTTGAGATGTCATTTCATCTCGATGTCGGGTAAAAGTCCCACAAAATTGAAAGCAACATCTCCAAAATGACCTATACAGTGTTGATGGGGATATTAAACCTCAATCAAACAAACAAACAAACAGATATAGACCCTTAACAGTTTGAATGGGAAAAAGGTAAAAACAGTTCACTTTTCAAGAAGACTGGATGTCATTTAGATCAAGGTCAGTATGTTTAAATTTCTGTCAATATTTCAAAGTTTTTTTCTCTGTGGGCTGATTTCAGTTAAATTTCATATACAGCCTCCTGCCAGTTGAGGAGGAAACTTTGTTTAATGGTCCATAACTGTCACATGACCAAGATGGCTGCCATGACCATATAAGGTTACTATTTATGGAATTATGTTAGTTAGAACTCTCATAGGAACAATAAGCACACTTGCTAGGATGTAAACATCGAGTGTGAGCTATTTGGGCCAGAAATGGTTTAAATTTGTTAAACGCTTTTAATAATGAATGGATTTTGAAAAGGGATGTCAAATTGGGTTGTTCTTAGGAATTTATCCTAAATATGGCTGAACTTTTTGCAAATAGTGAAGGCCCTGATCAGATGCTGCACACTGCAGCATCTGATCTGGGCCTGAACTGTGCACATATCCCATTTAGGGGTTAATGTTTCCCCATTAACAAGATGATGTTGTATTGTTTCCTTTGATGAAGGTCTATTTTTTTAAAAGCTACTTCTTGTAAGTTTCCCTCTGTCTGGCAAATGTAGAACAGGAAGCTGTTAGTGACCAGACATCTCAAAGCCTTGATGCTTCATTAAGTTTTAGATTCTGTGGAAAAGTTGTATTGACTGTGAAATTCCAGGTGCCTGCAAACTGAATGTTTTTCCCTAGGTTTAGTTGAAAATATGCAATAGTATGTTTTATTTCTCTCTCCCCCACCCCCACATGTCAAGTTGGTCATTTCAGTTAACCCTGAATAAATTTAGCCACACCCATTGCTGACTATAAACAAATCAAATTACTTAATATAATTTATTCATTCAATTTCTTAAACTACATGTCAGAGTAGATCCTGATCAGATGGCATCTGATCTGGACCTACACTGTTTGCAAAGTTAAGGAATGTCATTAACAGCAGGATAATGGTTAACCTTTTCAGTACCTGGGTTGGCGTAAACCTTCTGAGGGACAGATAAGTAAAAATACCGTATTCAACCTATTTACCACACCGTGCCGCTTAGTTTTTTCAAAATTGTATGAAAATATTGTGGTGAAAAATCTACCTAATAAGCGCACACTCAATACGAAAAAAAAATACGAAAAAATCTTCCGATATGATTATTTTATAGAGTTGAATTTCAGCATAGGGGTTCACCACATATACATATGATTGTCCGGGTCAAAGATGCAGCAAAACTCAATATGAATTTGTTGGGAGGTTACTGTAAAGTGTGTGCTTGTGTATTTTTTTCCAGAAAAAGCTTGGGTGTGCGCTTATAGGAGCATGTGCGGTAAATAGGTCGAATACGGTAACAAGAAAAGATATGACAGTAAACTGTCATATCAGTGATTGACTTGAGTGCAAATGTGTTTGTGGAACACTGTGCTGCAGTATGCTCCACATTAAATGGGAAAAAAATCATCACATTCATGCAGTGGATATCAGTGAGCTGGCTTTTTGTAACATTGGGTCAGTTAATTGGGTTGACCCAACAAGATGCAATGCTTAAAGCTCACAAGAGAACTCAGAAACTGAGAGTGGGCAATTTTAGTCTCAAGTTAATTATTCCTTTTAAATTGGTAAAATAATTTCTTTTTCTCTGATGTGCACACTCATTTCTAGTGGCACACCAACTGATTTTGTAGGAAACTGGCCCTTTTTATAGTCCTGAACCCATACCTGTGATATCTCCCTCATCAGGAGGGAGACTTTCTCATTTTGATGCTAACTTTTTCTAATTTATGCTAACTTTTAGAAAAGTTTGGAGTCTCCCTCATTTGAACTAAGAATTTCCTTATATTCTTTATCTCCCTCATCAAAATGGCAAATCTCCCTCTGTCTAGTTCCAATTTTCACTTGTAAAATCATGATCAATGCCCTGGCTATCACCATTGTTGGTCCTTTATTTGTCATTAAACAGTGTGGTCAAGCATCTGCCTAATTAATGATCATTTACCCCTTTTTTTATTTCATCAGAGCCAACGGCTGTAGGATAGGCTATGGTTCATTGACTGTCGTTTTCATCTGCGTCATCAACATTCTCAAATGACATCTCCCCAGAACTGCTAGGTGAATTGAAACCAATTTTCATGTGGAGCCTTCATGGGTAAGGGGAAAGAAAGTTTGCTCATGGGATCTTGGTCATATGACCAAGATGGCCGCCTGCATGCCGCTATATGGTAAATGCCTTTAAAGATCTTCTCAGGAACTAAATGGCCAATGACCTTGAGACTTGGTTTACAGCATTGCGGACTCAGGCCCAATCAAGTTTTCTCAAATGATGACCTTTGGTTGACCTTAGCCTATTTTACATCAAGGTCAAATTTGGTCACTTAGACGGTCGTTTGAACAAAAGGCAAAACATTGGATTTTTGTCATGCCTGCTTAAGCATGGCTTGATATAGGAGTCCGGTTTTCCATCCCGTTATCCATTTGTCTGTTAGTCCATCCATTCATCCACCAAGCCGTCAACACCCTAACTTTCACCCTATTTCTTGAGAACTATAAGAGCTTTATCAATGAAACTTAGTACAAACTTGCATCTAGGAACATTTTGCAACTTTAATGCAAGCATTCATATCTGACCTTGACCTACATTTCGTGGTTGACTGACTTAGTGAATTATTGTGACAACCCTAACTTTCACCCTACCGTAAGAGTCCATTTCTCAAGAACTCTTAAGAGCTTCATTAATGATACTTGGTACAATCTTGCATCTAGCAATGGCAACTTTAATGCAAGCATCCATATCTGACCTTGACCTACATTTCGTGGTTGACTGACTTAGTGAATTATTGCGACAACCCTAACTTTCACCCTACTGAAAGAGTCCATTTCTCAAGAACTCTTAAGAGCTTCATTAATGATACTTGGTTCAATCTTGCATCTAGCAATGGCAACTTTAATGCAAGCATCCATATCTGACCTTGACCAACATTTAATGGTTCACTGACTTTGTGAATTATTGCGACCACCCTATCTTTTACCCTAATGAAAGAGTCCATTTTGTGAGAACTTTAAGAGCTTCATTAATGATAATTGGAATAAGCTTTTATCTAGGGGTGACAATTTTTATGCAAGCATCCATGTTTGACCTTGACCTAGATTTCATGATTTGGTGACTTTGTGCCCCTACAGGCCCAATATAGCTGTCGGCGGAATTCTTGTTCTGGATCTGTTGTAGCATGTGGCATCATAATTGATATTTGCAATCAGCTGAATGGAAGTTTATCAGTTTCAAAGGTCAATTTGTCCTGGATGGCTGAGATGCAAGATTTTCTTATCTTCTCCTCCACTTAAACTGCTAGGCTGATACAAACCAAGTCACATGTGCAGCCTGTATGGGATGAGGCAATGAAAATTTACTGGTGGGATTGAAGTCACATTACCAAAATGGCCGCTATGCCCATATATGGTAAAAGCAACTTTGAAAATCTTCTGCTCAGGAACCAAATGGCTGATGGAAAGTCTTCATTTCAGGAACTGAAAAGCTAGATTTTTCAAGCCACCACAGTTTGTTGAAAAAGATTGCTGGCGATTGTATCACACTTGTAGTGGCCCATGGGCCTCTTTTCTTTTTTTTGAAGTGTTGCAATGGGTACTGGATTTTAAGATGCAGGATTTATCGTGATGGCCCTTTGGAGAACAATTTAAGACTCATAACACTGAGTACCTCTTGTTTCATTCCAAATGCTTTGCACTGCATTGTGGGAGGTCAGCCTCCCAATACGTGCCTAAAGAGAGAATACCTCAGGGCTGCCTTTTGTCAGGTAACTGCCCTAGGATTACTGACTTTTATCCTAATTCTAGTTTGTGAAAAATGAATGAAACTGACAGAACATTGATCAAGATTGAGATGTGAATATTTAGAATGATGGATGTTTATCAGGAATAGTGGGTCATTAATTGTATGTAACTGAGTTTGCCCAACTGACCATTGTCTTATCTGGCAACTGCCAGTGGAGATACATTGTAAGATAAGGCTGCATTTTCTTTCCAAAACTGACAAGACATCATGTGAACAAGTCTGTGAAATAAATACCCCTCTAAACCTCACTTAGTGTAGACAAAACTAGGGTTTACAGGGGTATACATTATTTTGCTTATTTTTGCTCCAAGACATATGTTGTGGGTACTCATAAGAACCACCTCAGTGAGATGGTTCTAATGAGCCCCTACAACCTATATTCGGAGTATATATAAGAAAAAATATCATAAATATTAATTGGAAAAGGTAGCCATTTTGGAGAAATGAAAGAATGCACTAAGTCAAATGTGTATTTGTATGCAAAACTGAATAAGTGTTTTTTCAAAGGTTTGAAATGAAATGCCTTCATCTTCATCAAGTTCATACAAATAAATACCAGAGCTTTTGTGATCACCTTTTGTCCGTCGTACGTGTGTCGTGCGACTTGCTTCGTCAACATTTACCTTGTTCATCCTCTAGAGACCACAATTTTGCTTCAATCTTCATGAAACTTTACCATAGAAATCTTAGAAAAATCTTGTTAACACTCCGGAAGGCAACAGTTTTGGTCCAATCATCCTCAAATTTACTGAGAATGATCATCCTGTCAATATCTCGGTCAAGTTTGAATATGGGTCATGAGGGGTTGAAAAGAAGGTCAGTAGGTCAAACCATAGAAAAACCTTGTTAACACTCTAGAGGCCACAGTTTTGGTCCAATCATCCTCAACTTTGTTCAGAATGATCATCCTGACAATATCTCGTTAAAGTGCGAATACGGGTCATGTCGAGTCAAAATGTAGGTCAGTAGGTCAAATCATAGAAAAACCTTGTTAACATTCTGGAGGCCACATTTTTGGTCCAATCATCATCAAACTTTGCTTCAGAATGATCATCTGTACAATATCTGGTCAAGTCCGAATATGGGTCATGTGACGCCAAGTTTTGCAACTGAAGGTCAGGTGGTTTTCTCCGGGTACTCCAGTTTTTGCCCATCTCTGACTAACAATCGGCTCGAAATAAGTGAAATAATCTTGAAAAACGAATACAAACAACAACAAAAAAAAAAAAATGAAAAAAAATAACAACAAAAACAGTGTATTGTGTTATATGAGACTTATTAACCCTTTTTGTACCAAAATGGAATCTTCCACCTTATATATAGCAGGAGTCTGTTTCAAAATTTAGGGGTGTCAGGTTGTGTTTTCTTAAAAATTTATTTAGAAAGTGACGGAACTTTTAGCAAACAGTGGAGGCCCTGATCAGACACCGCGTTCAGCGGCTTCTTATCTGGGCCTGCACTTTTTGCCAGGGTACCTGTTTTGGGGTTTCTGGTACTAAATGGGTTAAGTGTGGTTTTATTGTCGATATACGCTCTAAACTCTTTTTCCAAGAGACATTGCAAATGATGCACAACAGGGTTGCAGAAGAAGGTAAGATAACAAAGGTGGGATAAGAACTTTAATACCATGTTAAGATCTTATGTTTTTTTTTACTTGTTTGCATGAAAACACTATTGCATAATTAAGTTATCTTGAAGCCTCAGAATGTATTTTTTTCTAATAAACCCATTTATCATATCACGTCGCGTCTGAGAGTGTAATAACGCCATGTAATATTTTCGATAATCCACTAGTGGATTAAATATGCAAATTAGCTAGATACGTCCCGTAAAGTTACATGTACGACGTCCTTAACGACGTCGCGTTTACTAATGGCGGAATATTGATTTTTTTTATAAATAATCATGAATAAAATGCGTTTTAAATGTCATATGATAAATAGAATCTTGCATTCTTGCTCATGTATTATTGAATTTATTATACTCTTTGAAGAAAAAGGATAAAATGCTCGGCAAAGCCTCGCATTTTATCATTCGTTGAGGAAAAGGATAAAATGCTCGGCAAAGCCTCGCATTTTATCCCTTTTCCTCAACTTGTTTAATAAATTAACTAATACATGAACACTCATGTAAGATCCTCTATGTAATGAATGCCCTTGTTTAGACCATGTTACCATAAACATCCTAAAAAATTTGATGTGTTATGGACTTTGTTGTAATTCTCCTAAAATTTTTGTTTCATGATCCAGCAAGGTGTTCAAAAGATGCAGACGCTATGGCAAACAGTGTAGATCCTGATTGAACTGCTCCTGAGCTGGGGCTGCACTGTTTGCTCAGGCTTATCTGTCCCAATACTTAGGATCATCAGAATTTATAGAGAAAAATAGTTTACAAGGGGATATATTATTTTCTTATTTTTAGTCAGAAACAATAGATTATATTGGTGCTCTCTCTTAGAACATCTTAGGATGAGGTGGTTATTACTAGCGCCCACAATCTTTGTCTTGTCTGGTGGGTGGATTGTCTTTTGCGGGGTCCAGAACTAGAACTTAGACTGTTTTAAATTTATTTAACTCGCAAGTTCCTAGACTTTTGGCAAACAGTCATCATCTAGAACAAATTCTAGATTGTTCCAGAACAAATTCTAGAATACATTTGTTCTAGAATGGCCATTTAATGTTCAAGAACAGACCCTGATATTGTTACAGTCAACAGCTAAATGTCACAACTTTTTCCAGAGTGAGTGAGTGCTTGAGTTTTACGTCCCACCAATAGCTAAGGTCATACGGAGACGGGACTTTTTTCCAGAGCCATGAAGAGAAATGACATTGGTAAATCCCATGGAAGACGAGTTTATATTGCATATGCAACTTATCTGTATGCCATAAACTGTATTTTTTCGATATTAAACCACAAATGGTTTTCTTTTAAAAATGAACATCAGAAGACAGTACGGAAATGCTCTCAGATAGCATCAATACATTGGTATTAAAGTATCTAGCTAATCAAAGGGCAGATTACCAGTGATTTGGAAGCAATCAAAACTACCCTATCATTAGCAATTAATCAAACTAGATCTGCAACTCCTGAAAAAATCGCTAATGAGAATGAGCCGTGTAATACAAAAACGGTTCTTATCTACACGTACAGTGAATCTGAGGTGGCACGAGCAACTGATGAGTCTTTAATATACGTACCATGGTTGGTCCGAACTTGTTCTGGGGTTCCTGTAACTGCAGATATTATACCCTCATCATACATGTACTGAACCTGGATATATCCTTTCTTTTGAAAACAGTACAGATCCAGATCAGCTGGCTTCTAGCCAGCTGATCAGGATCTATACTGTTTTCAATTCTGCTTCCGAATCCATGGTAAAAATTGACATGCTAAAGAAATGGTTGAAAATTTACGAGGCTCACACACATGTAGTATATTGAAATATTGAGAGAGCAAGCATGCAATTTATGCATTTGAGATTTATATTGAGGAATGATTTTGTCTGGAAAATGTTTGTTGTAAGTTTGTACTCATTAGAATTGCCGCACTGAGGCCATTCTAACGAGTACACACAACATGCCTTTAATCTAAAGAAAATCAAAAGGATATCCCTGCTATGCCCTCTGATCTGGGGCTATGATAAACCCTCACCAAGTGCACATTATCCAGGCTGGCCCCCACCCATCGGGCTTGAAGAAAAAAAGATGGGCTGCATGATGCTTCCATGCAGAGCTGAAACTGCCCACACATGAGTACATGAGGTTAGAGATCTAAGCCTGCCCAGGCAAAAGGTGCAAGTCGGACTGTCCATGCTAATAAACCCTATTGGTTTCATTGGGTGAGAGGGCTTGAGATGTCATTTCATCACAATGTCCGGTAAAATGCCCACAAACTGGGAAGCAACATCTCCAAAATGACCTAGATATATAGTGTTTATGGGGACGTTAAATCTCAAATCAAACAAAAATCAAATAACCCTCACTAAAGCTGTTTGAGCCATTGATGTTTGATTGTAATTATGAACAAGAAAGGTACAAGATGATACTATTGTTGTTGACTGGTTAGGATTATAAGAATCTTCAATGAGTACAAGAGGAGAATAAAAATCTGTTCCAAGTTCCACTGATGTTAATATATCGCTTATGAATAAACCTGCCCAGGAAAGTATGGTTATATAAAATGACCTAAATAGTGTTGACAGGGCCATTAATTAGTAGTTTCCTGAACTACCAAGGAAAAACACCTAGGGACACATTCAATATTAATAATAATTGTCTTTATTTTGAGAGGGTAACACATTTAGCTACAACAAGCTAATCTTCTCTGAGGCCCTCTAATATGCACAATATTTACACATTCAGCATGTTACTATAAATTCTTCTACTGTTTTTCAGAAATACTTGCGAATATAAAATAAGTTGTAAATTTTTTTTAGGGCCCCGCAAATTTTTGCGGGTGCCCTATAGTAATCACCTGTCTGTATGTCTGTCCGTCCATCCATCTGTCTGTCCATCACTGTCAAACGCATCAACTTCAAACTTTAAATATAAGGTCTCAATATCATTACACAGTTTCATGGCAAGTTGGGTAACTCTAAGCTACAATACTCTCGGAGTTATGGCCCTTCGAAAAACTTAAAAATTCAGCTTTTCTCTTCTTTTTTTTTCATCTTTATGTCAAAACTGCTATAGATATTCAAATGAAACTTCCTGTAGTTATTGACAGTTGCCCTTTAGTAATACCCTGTCTGTCCAGCTGTCCATCTTTCTGTCTGTCTGTCCATCTGTCTGTCTGTCCATCAACATTTTTCATGTTTTTTCTTAATCAAACTCATCAACTTCAACCTTTAAACATAAGGTCACAACAACATTACACAATTTCATTTTTTTTTTTTTTTAGTATTTTTTGCAGTCATATTTCTCTTACTTTGAATAACCTGAAAAAAAAACTCGGCACAGAATTCTCCAAGAAATCTAGGAAAGAGCCTGATTTAATGACACTAAAGGCAGATTCTGCCAACTGGTGAAGATTTTTGACTTTATAGAAAAAATGAATAGAAAATGTATTCTAGGTCTTGCCTTAATTCTCCTAAAATTTTGACAAATTTGTTTCACGATCCAGCTAGGAGTCCAAAAGGTGCAGACTGAATGGCAAACACTGTAGACCCTGATCAGACTGCTCTGAAAGTCTAATCTGGGTATGCACTATTTGCTTTGGGCTATCTGTCCCAATGCTTTTGATCCTTACAGTATTCCGACATCTCAACACCTTACCACATTTTGTTCTAAAATTTGAACAAGTACTATGTTCAATGTCATTTCATCTCAATGTCGGGTAAAAGTCCCACAAAATTGGAAGCAACGTCTCCAAAATGATCTTTACACTGTTGAAGGGGACGTTAAACTTCAAATCAAACAAACAATATGGTAAAAACGGTATATTCATTTTATAATTTTTACTGTTATAAAGCTTCACGGCCCCCGCCCATTGGGGCTTGAAGAAATAAATGGGCTGCATGATGCTTCCATGCAGAGCTGAATCCGACCGCACACGAGTACTGGTAAACAAACCTCTTAGAGGATCTAAGCCTGCCCAGGCAAAGCGGTGCAAGTCTCCATTGGTTTCATTGGGCGACAGGGCTTGAGATGTCATTTTATCTCAATGTCGGATAAAAGTCCCACAAAATTGGAAGCAACATCCCCAAAATGACCTTTATAGTGTTGATGGAGACATTAAACATCAAATCAAACAAACAAAAACTGTTATAAAGCTTAAAGTTCTATAGAAAATTCTAAAGCAGACGACTATCTACGTTTTTTTTTTTTAAATTTTTCAAAGAAAATCAGGCTTGACATTAATTACATATAAATTGGATCTAAGCCTGCCCAGGCAAAGCGGTGCGAGTCGGACTGTCCATTGGTTTCATTGGGCGACAGGGCTTGAGATGTCATTTTATCTCAATGTCGGGTAAAAGTCCCACAAAATTGGAAGCAACGTCCCCAAAATGACATTTATAGTGTTGATGGAGACATTAAACATCAAATCAAACAAACAAAAACTGTTATAAAGCTTAAAGTTCTATAGGAAATTCTAAAGCAGACGACTTTCTACGTTTTTTTAAATTTTTCAACGAAAATCAGGCTTGACATTAATTACATATAAATTGTAATTCACTTGTAATGTCAAGCGTAATTTTCTTTGAAAAATTAAAAAAATACTTTGATTGATACCACTGTCTGCCAGTTATGATAAGTGTTTGAAGGGTTTAATATCATTGCTTCAACAGGTGCTTTTGTAACAGGTATGAAAAAAATATATAATAAGAATAAAAACTGAAAAAAAAAATTATATAATTAAATTTGTACTTACCAGAAATGAAAAGTAATATAAATCTCGTTTGTAACATTTTGCCGAAAATAAACTGTACAGAAGGCATGTCTGAATCTTGAATGAGTTCTGAAGATAAAGTCTCCTGTTAGTTGAATCACATTCTGAAGATAAAATAGGTATGGTTTTTACCCACTATCAATGGATCTCATATTTATGGTGAAAACTCTGATATCCTGATTTGATAGACAAAATACTGTAAATATGCTAAAAACAGACAAATATTGAAAATTGAATTAAGGAAAACAAATATTTAAAGGAAAATAACAAATTTTAGCTGAGGGAAGCAATTTTATTGTCTCCCTTTTCTGGACTTTGTTACTTCCCCTGATTGACACATGATAATTTACCTTAGTTTATTTACATATTTATAAATTATTTATATGAAATTATTTCTGCTATTATATTTACAGTTCTGTTATACCTTATACTCTTAGCCTTTCAAGTGCTTAATTCCTAACTTAAGCAGACGTCATTTTCAAAGTACGTTTTTCTTGTGTGTTTTTTTTCTGAGAAAATAAGGCTTGACATTTCATGTAAATCGTCTGCCTAGCAGACGATTCACATGAAGTGTCAAGTTTTATTTTCTCAGAAAATTTGAAACAGAAAAAAACTTTGAAAATGCCGTCTGCAAATTAGGGGTTCATTTTTAGTTATGCACATACACCACAACCTCGTTATAACACGGTTTGTTATAACAGGGTTATGGATATAACACAGTTTCAGGATGGATCCCAAAAATGTATAGATTATATAGAAAAATGACCATAAATGGTCATTTTTCTATATAATCTATACATTTTTGTTTGGATATGACATGGTTGTTTAACTAACACGGTTTCTGCTTTGGACCCCATTAATAGTGTTATAAAGAGGTTGTGGTGTATTAACACGCTATTTTTTAACACATGAATCAGTTGTCAGCTGCGCTTTTGTCATTTTAATGGTGGTAGGTATGATTAATATTAAGCCTTTTTTCTTTTTCTTTTTTTTTTATATTTCGTAACGAATTTCACACTTTTGTGTGGGTTTCAACATATCATGAGGCAGTGTATCATCTATACCGTTTTATTACATCTTTCTTAATCCAAAAGCAATATTTTCCAGCGCTATAAAGTTCTTTTTGCTGTATTTTATTATTGTTAAAAAATTCCTGGTGATATTTCGAAATTTGAATTGTTGTCGTATAAAATTTATTTCACATGCTTCTGTTTAGATTTAATTTTGATTTGATTTGTTTGAATTGGGGTTTAACGTCCCTGTCAACACTATTTAGGTCATTTTGGGGACGTTACTTCTTACTTTGTGGGACTTTTACCCGACATTGAGGTAAAATGACATCTCAAGCCCTGCCACCCAATGAAACCAGAATGCTTAAATGCATTGGACGATCTGACACACACCACTTTGCCTGGGCAGGCTTGTCCTTCTAAGCGGTTTACCAGTACTCATTTGTGGTCAGATTCAGTTCTGCGTGGAAGCACCATGCAGTCCAATCTATTTCTCCAAGCCCCTCTGTTAAGATCTAACTTATTCTCAAATAAGAAAAGAGATTAACAAAAACAAAAAACTGTTTCAGGTGTGACATCTCAAGACAATAATAAACAAAAATAATAATAAAAAAAAAAAAAAAAAAAAAATAGAATGTACATATTGCAGAGAATGAAGCATTTTTTGCTCTGTAAAACTATGAAAATCGATTAAAATTAATTTAACACTATGATGGAAATAGTAAGATATCTTAGAGAAATAGATTAGGATGGTGTTGATAAAAGCATCAGTTAACTTAACAAACTCTTTAGTGGTCAAAAGTTTAACTGTTGTAGCAAGTACATTACCTCATATAGATATTTTTGGTGAAAAAAAAATGTGAGAAACTTCTGCATTTGCAAAAGCTACTTATATTTATTCAGCCTATGATTAAGTGTATTTACTGTATAGAATATAAAAATTTTAATATGTTAACCAATGGTGTATTTATAGCCCTGCGGGCTATATTGGATTTGCCTTGTCCTTCTGTGATTCCGTAATTCTGTAATTCCGTAATTCCTTAATTCCTTTATTCATTGTAACTCAAAAACTATCTGAGGTATTTTCATGAAACTTCACACAAATGTAAAGCACTGTGAGGCAATGTGCAGAGCGCATGAACCATAACTTTGGATTGCCTACTTTTGGAGTTATTGCCCTTTGAACATTGAAAAAATTCCGTTATTCATGATAACTCGAAAACCGTTTGAGGTATTTTCATAAAACTTCACACAAATGTAAAGCACTATGATATGATGTGCAGAGTGCATGAACCATAACTCTGGATTGCCTACTTTTGAAGTTATTGCCCTTTGAACATTGAAAAATGGCAATTTTAACCTTGTCCGCTCCATAACTCAAAAACCATTTGAGGTATTTTCATGAAACTTCACACAAATGTAAAGCACTATAAGACGATGTGCAAAACGCATGAACCATAACTCTGGATTGCCTACTTTTGGAGCTATTGCCCTTTGAACATTGAAAAATTTAATTGAAAACATTTTTTTTCTTGTATTTTTCTTTTCTGATAGCGCTTTTTCAGATATGTAGATAAATTAGAATTTTGATGACAACTGAGATTTTTTATGTTTCTTCTCAAAAATATGCATTGTGAGTACTTATTAGAATTGCCTCATTGAGGCAATTCTAATAAGTACCCACAATGCATATGAAAATATATAAATAAAAGAAAGTATCAATGAAAATGGAAAAAAAAACAGTCTACAGCTCTTGAAAATATTCCTATAGTGACTTAATCAGCAGGTAATTTTGCTATTATATCAGGTCAGTGATATAATCCGTTTTCTCCTATGTGTCCAGACTATTTATATAAATCCTTAGGAAATGTCTGTAACTTGTTACTTTCTGTGCATGGAGCAGGGCGTTACCTGAAGGTAGTAAACCAGGTAATGAAAGCGTAGAAACTTGATAAAGTAGGAAGTTGATAAAGTACAAAATGTTTTTTTTTTTACGGTTTCAATAAATCATTTGCCGGAGATTCCCTGTGTAGTCAGGTGAACAAAAAGATTGTTTTCGGTTCAGAAGCAGATTATCCCATTTTGTACCAGAAACCTCAAAATGGGTACCCTTGCAAACAGTGCAGGTGCAGATCAGACGCCGCAAAACGCGGCGTTTGATCAGGGCCTCCACTGTTTGCAAAAACTTCAGCCATTTGTCAAATAAATTTTGAAGAAAACACAACCTGACACCCCTAAAAAATTTTTAAGTAGACTCCTGCTATATATAAAGAGTAAGATTCCATTTGGTACAAAATGGGTTATGAAAGCATTGTCCGCATTATTTTCAATTATCCTGATGTAAAAAAACGGTAAAGACAAAATGGTTTGTTCATACCAAGAGTTTTACAATAATTGAGGCCAAATGAATAAATATTCTTTCTTTGCATTTCATACTAGAGTTTTTCTTTCACTAAGGAAAATTGAAACACCTTCAGGGGAGGCAACTGCAATGTTTTGTCATAGAGCTCATGCTCTGTGATAAGTGTAAAGCAATAATTTTTTAACCCTTCTCTTGCTGAATATTCATTTTAGCCACACCCATCTCTGACTTTGAACCAATCAGATTAATTGATGTTATTTATTCCTACAAATTCATAAACTGAATGTCAAACAGTGTGGATCCTGATCAGATGGCTTCTTCAGAAGCCATCTGATCTGGATCTACACTGTTTGCAAAGATAGGGGTTGTCATGAACAGCAAGATAGAGTTAAGAAGTATAGCTGACACCAATTTAACCCTGATCCACCTCTACCTTTGCAAACAGTGTAGCTCCAGATCAGATGGCTTCTGAAGAAGCCATCTGATCATCATCTACACTGCTTGTCATGCAGTTTGTGAATTTTAATGTAACTTTATATCATGTACATTTATTTTGATTGGTTGATAGTCTGAAATGGCTTTGGCAAAAATAATTTATTCAGCAGGATATGTGTTAAAATGCAAGATTTTGCAGGCTGTACAGTCCTGAAGTAACGGTACTGTTACATATCAATTATTATGTTTCTATGGTAAAGATTGACAGATTTGTATTGACCGTAATGAACCTAAGTATGTAGATAGATAAACATGAGCAAACAGTGCTGGGCCAGATTAGACAGCTCCAGAAGGAGCAGTCTGATCAGGGTCTACACTGTTTGCCATTCCATCTGCACTTAAGGGAGACAACTTTTGTGGTATTCTTGTCAATAATCTGTGCCCTTCCACAAAAGACCCGGTCTACTTGTAAAGGATTTGCTCCTGACAATTTAACTCTTGATGACAATCTAATTGTTTTCAGAAAAAATAGTACTCAACATTTCATGTAAAATGGTCTCCCAGCAGATGATTCACATCTGATGTCAAGCCTAATTTTTGCTGAAAAATAAGCAAACATTGCAGACCCAGATGCAGCATCTGATTAGGGCCAGCACTATTTGCAAACAGAATTTTCCATCAAAAATAGAGTAAAAATGAAAAAAATAGGTGTGACACACCTTATATGACAAAATTTTATGAACTTTTCCAACATATAGCAATGGAAGAGTCTACTAGTATACAATGGGTTAATTTTATTGGTTAGTGATAATCACATGGACAACAGCAGTAGATGCCTGCAGTATCCTGTGTTTTGGGTGGATTGGCAATCAACTGATTAAGAATAACCCTTATCCTGCTGAATATAGTTAATTTAGCCACACCCATTCCTGACTATTAACCAATCAAATAACTTTATCATGTCCTGAACTGCATGACAAACAGTGTAGATCCTGATCAGATGGCTTCTTCAGAACCAAACAGTGTGGATCCTGATCAGATGTCTTCTTCAGAACAGACAGTGTGGATCGTGATCAGATGGTCATCTGATCTGCATCTACACTGTTTGCAAAATGTAGGGGTTGTCTTTATCAGCAGGATGAGGGTTAAAGGAAAGTTTAGCATTAATCAACAATAAGTATAAGTTTTTAGCTGACATAATCTTGTGACAATCATAAAATAATTGACACTGATAATTATGAGAATTTAACCCTTATCTTAATTGCTGTTCATGACAACCCCTATATTTGCAAACAGTGTAGATCCAGATCAGATGGCTTCTGAAGAAGCCATCTGATCAGGATCTACACTGTTTGGCATTCAGTTTACGAATAAGTAGCAATAAATTACATCAAGTAATTTGATTGGCTGATAGACAGAAATGGGTGTGGCTTTAATGAATATTAACCCTTGTCCTGCTAATCCCGGATATGCCTTATCTTTGAAACAATGTAGATCCAGATCAGATGGCTTCTGACGAAGCCATCTGATCAGGATCTACATTGTTTGCCATTCAGATTGTGAATTTGTTGCAATAATTTGCATCAATTAATCTTATTGGTTGATAATCGGTAGTGGGTGTGGCATATATGAATATTCAGCAAGAGAAGGGTTTATTGATTGTTCTGCAGCCACTGTATTGTCTTTCCAGTGGGAATTAGAGGTGAATGCATTTATTTAGTATAATGTTTTTCTTGAGGGGTGACAGATAAATAATTTAGAATGTAAACAGTTCCTCTAAAATTTCTAAGTCATTTGGGAAATGGGAAACACACACACATTTAATTATTTTTGGCCTCAGATGGGAAATTTTAGAGATAAAACATTGAATTTTTAATGACCTGCTGCATGAGATTCTGTGGCAGTGCCTAAAATTCTGTTATGATTATATTATAATTAACCTTGAAAATGCAAAGAGAGACAAAATAGGGCTTGACATTTAATATGAACCATCTGCTTAGCTGATGATTCACAAAATGTCAAGCCTTATAGACAGACTATTAACATGAAATGTCAAGTCTTATAGCCAGACTTATATGAGCATGAAAATGATCGTACCTTATTTTTTGCTAGGCAGATGAAACGTCAAGCGTCAGTGTTCACTTTCATTCTGATAATAATAAAGGTGTCCCATGACGGTCATACATTCAATATGTGGCCTGGCTCCATGTTCACTTTCATTCTTACTGCCTTGAGGGTCATTCATTCTGTATGCTGCCTGGCTGCATGTTCACTTACATACTGACTGTAATGGAAAATGTCTCTTGAGGGGCATTCATTCTGTATGTGGCCTGGCTCCATGTTCTAATGAAAAATTTCTCTTGAGGGTCATTCATTCTGTATGCCACCTGGCTCCATGTTCACTTTCATACTGACTGTAATGAAAAATGTCTCTTGATGGTCATTTATTCCATATGTGGCCTGGCTCCATGTCCACTTTCATTCTGACTGTAATGAAAAATGTCTCTTGAGGGTCATTCATTCTGTATGCCGCCTGGCTCAATGTCCACTTTCATACTGTCTGTAATGAAAAATGTCTCTTGAGGGTCATTCATTCTGTATGTGGCCTGGCTCCATGTTTATTTTCATACTGACTTAAATGAAAATGTCTCTTGAGGGTTATTCATTCTGTATGCCGCCTGGCTCCATGTCAACTTTCATTCTGACTGTAAAGAAAAATGTCTCTTGAGTGTCATTCATTCTGTATGCCACCTGGCTCCATGTTCACTTTCATGCTGACGTTAATGAAAAATGTCTCTTGAGGGTCATTCATTCTGTATATGGCCTGGCTCCATGTTCATTTTCATACTGAATGTGATGTGAAATGTCTTTTGAGGGTCATTCATTCTGTAAACCACCTGGCAGTCTGTTCACTTTCATACTGACTGTAATGAAAAATGACTCTTGATGGTCATTTATTCTGTATGTGGCCTGGCTCCATGTTCACTTTCATTCTGACTGTAATGAAAAATGTCTCTTGAGGGTCATTCATTCTGTATGCCACCTGGCTCCATGTCCACTTTCATACTGACTGTAATGAAAAATGTCTCTTGAGGGTCATTCATTCTGTATACGGCCTGGCTCCATGTGCACTTTCATACTGACTTTAATGAAAATGTCTCTTGAGAGTCATTCATTCTGTATGTGGCCTGGCTCCATGTCCACTTTCATACTGACTGTAATGAAAAATGTCTTTTGAGGGTCATTCATTCTGTATGTGGCCTGGCTCCATGTTCATTTTCATACTGACTTTAATGAAAATGTCTCTTGAGAGTCATTAATTCTGTTTGTCGCCTGGCTCCATGTCCACTTTCATTCTTACTGTAATGAAAAATGTCTCTTGAGGGTCATTCATTCTGTATGCCACCTGGCTCCATGTCCCCTTTCATACTGACTGTAATGAAAAATGTCTCTTGAGGGTCATTCCTTTCTGTATGTGGCCTGGCTCCATGTTCACTTTCATACTGACTGTGATGAAAAATGTCTCTTGAGGGTCATTCATTCTGTATGCCACCTGGCTCCATGTTCCCTTTCATACTGACTGTAATGAAAAATGTCTCTTGAGGGTCATTCCTTTCTGTATGTGGCCTGGCTCCATGTTCACTTTCATACTGACTGTGATGAAAAATGTCTCTTGAGGGTCATTCATTCTGTATGCCACCTGGCTCCATGTTCACTTTCATACTGACTGTAAGGAAAAATATCTCTTGATGGTCATTTATTCCATATGTGGCCTGGCTCCATGTTCACTTTCATTCTGACTCTAATGAAAAATGTCTTTTGAGGGTCATTCATTCTGTATGCCGCCTGGCTCCATGTTCACTTTCATACTGACTGTAATGAAAAATGTCCCTTGAGGGTCTTTCATTCTGTATGTGGCCTTACTCCATGTTCACTTTCATACTGACTTTAATGAAAAATGTCCCTTGAGGGTCTTTCATTCTGTATGTGGCCTTACTCCATGTTCACTTTCATACTGACTTTAATGAAAATGTCTCTTAAGGGTCATTCATTCTTTATGTCGCCTGGCTCCATGTCCACTTTCATTCTGTCTGTAATTAAAAATGTCTCTTGAGGGTCATTCATTCTATATGCCACCTGGCATCATGTTCACTTAAAAACTGACTCTAATCAATCAAAGTACTGAAAGTACTAATAGAAGGTGATGGTAGAAAACAGTTATATAGTTTTACACTGGGCCATTTCATTTCATTATCTTTTTTTTAATTCTTTAAAACCGACAATGGCTATGTATGATTGTAGTAACGCGAGGAGCAGACAAATGAAATGTCAAAAACAAAATTGAGGATCGAACGGTACATGTTGTGAATCCCTTCTTGTGTCAATGGGAATAATTCTGGAGACAATTACATACATAGACTCTAGCAAACAAGATAATTTACTCAACACTCTATACGTGCTAGCAAATGGCTTTCTTACACCAACGGCCCCCGCCCATAGGGGCTTGAAGAAATATATGGGCTGCATGATGCTTCCACGCAGAGCTGAATCCGGCTCGCACACTAGTACTGGTAAACCGCTTAGAGGATCTAAGCTTGTCCAGGAACCCCGGTGTGAGGCGGGCCGTCCATGCTAATAAACCCTATTGGTTTCATTGGGCGACAGGGCTTGAGGTGTCATTTCATCTCAATGTCGGGTAAAAGTCAACAAAATTGGAAGCAACGTCTCCAAAATGACCTTTACAGTGTTGTCAGGGACGTTAAACCTCAAATCAAACAAACAAAAATTTCATACACCAATATTCCGGGACACTGGCTGGGTTTTATCTGAGGCTTTAATCACAAGTTTAAAAGTTTGTTGGTTGCTATGTTTTGTCAAGTGTTTGAAAGACGTCCGTCGACCCAGTGAAACCTGGATTAAACAAGAGGGCCATAATGGCCCTGGAACGCTCACCTGATCTGAATTGTACAGATAAAGTGGTAGGTAATATAAGGTGGAGTGGATGGTTTGAGCCATTTTGGTTGAGAGTGACCAAAGGAACATTCCTGTGAAATTATTTAAAAACCGGTCTACCTATTTAGTAGTATATCACGTGAACAAAGCCGTGAAATGAAGACCCCTTTAAACCCCACTTCATATAGAGAACACTGGGGTTACGGGGTGGGGGATGGAGGTATACATTATTTTCAAATTTCTGCTCAAAGACATAGGTTGTGGGTACTCGTTAGAACCGCCCCATCAGAAAAGTAGCCATTTTGGGGATGTTAAAAATGCACTATTTCACATGGATGTGTTATACTAATTAGAAGTCAGTTTAAAGCTTGTTTATTGTTCGTTTGGTGGCTTTTATGTTCAGTGGAGCGAAACTATTTTGAGCAACTTTGTCAGAGGGTCGGTCACCCATGGAACATTCCTTCCAAATTATTTTCTTTCTGCATGAGGATGAAGTCTTTTCATAGTTCCCTCTAAAGAGCTGACTTATATGTTACTATCCGTAAAATGCCCCCCCCCCCCCCCCTAAACCCCACTTTATATGGAGAAAACTGGGGTTTACGAGGGTATACATTATTTTTCCTATTTCAGGCTGCTCCAAGACATAGGTTGTGGGTACTCGTTAGAACCGCCTTACTGAGGGGGGGGGGACACAAGGACTGTGATGAAAAATGTCTCTTGAGGGTCATTCATTCTGTATGCCATCTGGCTCCATGTTCCCTTTCATACTGACTGTAATGAAAAATGTCTCTTGAGGGTCATTCCTTTCTGTATGTGGCCTGGCTCCATGTTCACTTTCATACTGACTGTGATGAAAAATGTCTCTTGAGGGTCATTCTTTTCTGTATGTGGCCTGGCTCCATGTTCACTTTCATACTGACTGTGATGAAAAATGTCTCTTGAGGGTCATTCATTCTGTATGCCACCTGGCTCCATGTTCACTTTCATACTGACTGTAATGAAAAATGTCTCTTGAGGGTCATTCCTTTCTGTATGTGGCCTGGCTCCATGTTCAATTTCATACTGACTGTGATGAAAAATGTCTCTTGAGGGTCATTCATTCTGTATGCCACCTGGCTCCATGTTCACTTTCATACTGACTGTAATTAAAAATGTCTCTTGATGGTCATTTATTCCATATGTGGCCTGGCTCCATGTTCACTTTCCTTCTGACTGTAATGAAAAATGTCTTTTGAGGGTCATTCATTCTGTATGCCGCCTGGCTCCATGTCCACTTTCATTCTGACTATAATGAAAAATGTCTCTTGAGGGTCATTCTTTCTGTATGTGGCCTGACTCCATGTTCACTTTCATGCTGACTTTAATGAAAATGTCTCTTAAGGGTCATTCATTCTTTATGTCGCCTGGCTCCATGTCCACTTTCATGCTGACGTTAATGAAAAATGTCTCTTGAGGGTCATTCATTCTATATGCCACCTGGCATCATGTTCACTTTCATACTGACTCTAATCAAAAATGTCTCTTGAGGGTCATTCATTTTGTATGTGGCATGGCTCCATATTCACTTTCATACTGACTGTAATGAAAAATGTCTTTTGAGGGTCATTCATTCTGTATGTGGCCTGGCTCCATGTTCACTTTCATTTGATTGCAATGAAAAATGTTTCTTGAGGGTCATTCATTCTGTATGCCACCTGGCTCCATGTTCACTTTCATACTGACTGTAATGAAAAATGTCTCTTGAGGGTCATTCATTCTGCATGGGGCCTGGCTCCATGTTAACTTCCATACTGACTGTAAATGAAAAATGTTGCTTGAGGGTCATTTATATTACATGTCGCCTGCTGGATTCATGTTCTTTAATGAAAAAATGACTTTTGAGGGCCATTCATTCTGTATTTGGCCTGCATGGCTCTGTGTTGACGTTCATTCTGATGATAATAATGTTTAAGGAGGGCAAATTTCACTCAGTATGTGTCCTGCCTCTATTGTCCTGAACCATAAAAGTTGTCCCTGCCTCACTCTAACCATGGTCCTGAACCACTGGCCTGAGGTGACAAAAGTCATCATCGTCTCACTCTAACTATTGTCCAGAACCAATGGCCTGGGGTAACAAAAGCCATCATTGTCTCACTCCAGCTTTTGTTCTGAGCCTTTGGCCCGAGGAGACAAAATTATTCTTGTCTCCAATCCCCAACTGTTGTCCTGACCCACCAGCTGATGAGACTAAATCATCACTCTCACTCCAATTGTCCTAAATCACTTGTCTGAGATGACGAAAGTCATCCTTGTCTCACTCCAACTGTTGACTTGAGCCACTGGTCTGAGGTGACAGAAGTCAATTCTTGTCACCCTCCAACTGTTGTCCTGTACCATTTGCATGAGGTGAAGAAAGGTATCACTGCTTCACCTCAACTGTTGTCCTGAACCATTGGCCTGAGGTGACAAAAATCATACCTGTCTCACTCCAACTATTGTCCTCAACTACTTATATAAGGTGACAACAGGCATCACTGTCTCACTTCAGCTGTTGCCCTAAACTATTTGTATGAGTTGACAAAAGATATAACTGCCTCACTTTATCTGTTGTCTTGAACCATTGGCCTGAGAGGTGACTAGATTCATTCCTTTCTTATTCCAACTGTTGTCCTGAACCACTGGCCTGAGGTGATAAAAGTCATGTTTGTCTCACTCAACAGTTGTTCTGAACCACTTACCTGAAGTGACAAAGGTAATTTCTGTCTCACTCCTAACTGTTGACTGATGTGACCACAAGTTATTCCTGTCTCAATCAGACTGTTAGCCTGAACCACTGGCCTTAGGTACAAAAGTTGTCCCTGTCTGAATCCATGCTGTCCTGATCCACTTGTCTAATAGGTGACAAAAGTCATCCCTGTCTTATTCCAATGGTTATCCTAAACCACTTGCCTGAGTGGCACTGTAATCCTTGTCTCATTTCAACTGTTATCCTGAACCACTTACCTGAAGTGACAAAAGTCATCCCTCACTCACTGTCTCACTTTAACAGAACTTTCTCCTGAACCACTTGCCTGAGGTGAGAAAAGTTATTCCTGTAATATTCCAACTTTTATCCTGAGATGACCAAAGTCATCCCTCCTCCACTTTAACCGTTGAACTGAACAACTGGCCTGAGATGACAAAAGTCATTCCTGTCTCACTGTAACAGCTGTCCTGAGCCTTTTGCCTGAGGTGACAAAAGTCATTTCTGTCTCACTGTAACAGCTGTCCTGAGCCTTTTGCCTGAGGTGACAAAAGTCATTCCTGTCACACTGTAACAGCTGTCCTGGGCTTTTGCCTGAGGTGACAAAAGTCATGCCTGTCTCACTGTAACAGCTGTCCTGAGCCTTTTGCCTGAGGTGACAAAAGTCATTCCTGTCTCACTGTAACAGCTGTCCTGAGCCTTTTGCCTGAGGTGACAAAAGTCATTCCTGTCTCACTGTGACAGATGTCCTGAGCCTATTGCCTGAGGTGACAAAAGTCATTCCTGCCTCACTGTAACAGATGTCCTGAGCCTTTTGCCTGAGGTGACACAAGTCATTCCTGTCTCACTGTGACAGCTATCCTGAGCTTTTGCCTGAGGTGACAAAAGTCATTCCTGTCTCACTGTAACAGCTGTCCTGAGCTTTTGCCTGAGGTGACAAAAGTCATTCCTGCCTCACTGTAACAGCTGTCCTGAGCCTTTTGCCTGAGGTGACAAAAGTCATTCCTGCCTCACTGTAACAGATGTCCTGAGCCTTTTGCCTGAGGTGACAAAAGTCATTCCTGCCTCACTGTAACAGATGTCCTGAGCTTTTGCCTGAGGTGACACAAGTCATTCCTGTCTCACTGTGACAGCTATCCTGAGCTTTTGCCTGAGGTGACAAAAGTCATTCCTGTCTCACTGTAACAGCTGTCCTGAGCTTTTGCCTGAGGTGACACAAGTCATTCCTGTCTCACTGTGACAGCTATCCTGAGCTTTTGCCTGAGGTGACAAAATTCATTCCTGTCTCACTGTAACAGGTGTCCTGAGCTTTTGCCTGAGGTGACAAAAGTCATTCCAGGTGAGTGTCTCACTGTAACAGGTGTCCTGAGCTTTTGCCTGAGGTGACAAAAGTCATTCCTGTCTCACTGTAACAGGTGTCCTGAGCTTTTGCCTGAGGTAACAAAAGTCATTCATGTCTCATCCAGTTATCCTGAACCACTTTCCAGAATTGACATGTCATCCCTGTCTCACTCCATTTGTTGTGCTGAACCACAGACCTGTAGTACCAATGAACAGAGCTGCACCAGTTGATACCCTGTTCAAAAAGTGGTTCACGGAGTGCACTTCAAAGTTATCTTAACCCATAAAATGCCAATCACGACAATTGTCGTCTGCTTTGTCGTCTGCTTTGTTGTCTGCTGGTTGCTTTAAAAGTCATTTTTGCAAACAGTGTGGACCCAGATCAGACTGCTCCTCTGGAGCAGTCTGATCTGGGTCCACACTGTTTGCCTATATGAAAAAATATTTCTAAAAAGTTTCCAAGAAGATTCAACAGTCGACATTTTCAGATGTAGTTTTTCTCGGCATCTTAATGGTTAACTAGTAAGTTTTCCTAGGAATTTTGAACAAAATTTTTGGTTAATTTTGTGGTAGACCAGTGCATTATTAATTTTTTTAGGATGATAATTATACCACTATAATGCATTAAAGAACAGCATGATCCCACTTTGTTTTACCACATTATCTTGGGTTTATTAAGGGAAGAGGATATACATTGTATATATTCTGCCATCTTTGCAAAGGGCACAATTTTCTGCTTTCCTACAATCTAGCCCCTGCCCCTGCCCATCAGGACTTTGAGAAATAGATTGGGCTGCATAGTGTTTCCGTGCAGAGCTGAAAACAACCAAACTTGAGTACTGGTCAACCAGGAAAAGTGGTGCAAGTCAGACTGTTCCTTAAACCTTAATGATTTGTTCAGGCGGTAGGGCTTGAGATGTAATTTCATCTCAATGTTGGGTGAAGTCCCACAAAATCGGAAGCAATGTCTCTAAAATGATGTAAACAGTGTTGACAGGGACGTAAAACCTCAACACTAACAAACAAACAATACGAGCCTTTTTGAAAATAGGGGTCTATTCATAAAAGTATCAAACTTACTTTAACTGAATCACTTTTTATCATCATGCTTTATTATACCCACGCTTTTGCATTTGGGGATATTGTGAATGCCCCCGTCAATTTACATCTGTCCTTCCATCCATCCATCCATCCATCTATGTCTGTCCATCCATCACACTATCTCCTCCCCGCCTATAGGGGCTTGAAGAAATATATGGGCTGCATGATGCTTCCACGCAGAGCTGAATCCGGCCCACACACTAGTACTGGTAAACCGCTTAGAGGATCTAAGCCTGTCCAGGAAACGCGTTGCGAGGCGGACCGTCCATGCTAATGAACCCTATTGGTTTCATTGGGCGACAGGGCTTGAGATGTCATTTCATCTCAATGTCGGGTAAAAGTCCCACAAAATTGGAAGCAACGTCTCCAAAATGACCTTTACAGTGTTGACGGGGACGTTAAACCTCAAATCAAACAAACAAACACTATCTCCTCCTTAACCACTGGCCGGAATGTAGCAACCAAATTTGGTACATGGCTTCCTTACATGATGAGGGCATGCAAGAGCAGTGTTATATTTGGCTCTGCCCGAAATGTGGGGGATTAGCGATGGCATGCCATCGACTGTGCGCTCTAGTTACAGTAGAATCTCGGTGATTCGAACGCCGATTTTTCGAAACTACCGGATTTTTCGAAAGTATCTGTCGGTCCCGATCTTTTTTGCTATTATTTTATGTGAAAATATTACCGATTTTTCCGATTTTCAGTTATTCGAAAAATTCTATTTTTCGAATAAAATTGTCGGCCCCCATTGAAGAAATTCCCATTAAAATCTATCTCCAAATTCGAAGTCAAAATATACTCGGTAAAAAAAGTTTTGTCCCTATGTATACAATCGGCTGTAAAATATCACAGGGTCGGTTGATTCTCATATGGCATATACCAAACTCTTCAGCAGCCACTGCTCGTCAATACTGATTAGGTTTAGGTAAGAAGGACGCGATCGTAAATGCTCCAGAGGCTGCGGAGTGCGACTGGGGTCAACTTTCAAAACGTGCAAATCGTAACAAAGGACTAGCCACGTATCGGCATACGACAAACATGAAATATCGACTCATCGAGACCACCGCATCCTTTGATTGAAACATTGTCATATCGAATCAACGTTGATACGACATTATTCCATTTTATGCATATACTGATACGTGGCACTGGTCTTAAAGGTGCATTATTGAGCTATCTGGAAAAAATGCTTCCAGAAATAAAATACATATAGCCGTCTTTTTTCTTTAAAACAATACAAATGAATGCATTTTATGCCAAAATGCGAACAATTATGATGACAGGTAAACGAGTTTGAGAGGGATTCCCTAAATAGGTTTCGCACACTAGTTAGATCTATTTTTAGTTCGTGACAAAAATAGAATCCCCATATAGGACATTATGCGACATTCATTTTTGGCCTTGTTTGCTTAGACCATGCCTGAATCGGAAAAAAATATGATGCTGAATACCATGCTATAAGTAATGACACTCAGAGACGTTACTGTCGCCATGTATGTGTAAAGTGACAGATTTATTTTTAGAACAGAAATTCCGAACACATGTTCAGAGCGAAGGGTAAACACGAATGAAAACGACCATTTTCACAAAGTTCTGAAGCTGTATTTGGCTCCAAAAGTGTACACATGACAAAGGAGTATGCATTGAAGATAAAAACCAGAAATTTTTTTTTGAGACCCGGTAGCTCAATAATGCACCTTTAAACAAAGCAAGAAGATCAGCAACTTTTTTTCACTATTCTGACATTTGAAATTCATTTGACATGTGAAACACTATTCAATAAGTTTGAACTTTGTCTTTCTTTAGTAGTGGGTATAACCTCCGCGATTGTCTCTGCACTCAATCAGTCGTTTTCTGGTAGAGAAGACCATCTTCCGGATGGTGGCTTGAGGGATTGGATGCCATTCCTCTCCAAGGAAGCGCCGAAGATCTGCCATAGTGCTGTGCTCTGTTATCCTCGTTTGGACGGCTCTGCCGAGGACATCCCAGACATGTTCAATGCAGCTTAAGTCAGGCGACATTGCTGGCCAGTCTAACCGTCTGACGTTGTTGGCTTGCAGATAGGCGTCTACAATTCTTGCCCGATGTGGTCTGGCATTATCATCTTGAAAGATGGCGTTGTTTCCCATTTGCTGAAGGAAAGGCACAACATGGGGACGTAGGATCTCGTCGATGTAGCGTTGACTGGTAAGAATTCCTGGAACCACAACGAGGTTGGTACGCCTATCTGCCGTCACACCAGCCCAGACCATGACACTTCCTCCATTGTAAGCATGGCGTGGCTGCACGTTGGCTTCCGCGTGACGCTCCCCATTCCGACGCCAGACACGTAGACGTCCGTCAATATGATGTAGGCAAAACCGACTCTCATCTGAGAACACGACAGTTCGCCACTGCTGTCTATTCCATCGCACATGATTCCGAGCAAACTGAAGACGAGCTGCTCTGTGCCTCGGTAAAAGAATGGGCTTCTTCGCAGGAACACGTGATTTCAGCCCAGCAGCATGGATTCTGTTCCGAATGGTTTGAACAGAGACGGCTATGCCCCCAGCACCTCGTAGTCGTCGAATCCGCATAGTCGTCATTTTGGCATTGGTAAAGCGGCTTCTTAGAGTGCTGTTGGTGATCAGTCGATCCTCGGCATGGGTTGTTGCCCTGGGTCTTCCTGAGCGAGGGAGGTCCTTGACATCCCCAGAAGCTGCATAGCGTTGCCTTATCCTGTCGATAGTCTTGCGATTTGTGTTAAACGCTATGGCAACACGTCGACTAGATTGCCCTGCCTGGAGCTGCCCAAGTGCCCTAGCCCGGTCTAAGTTTGACAGTTTTCGGTAACGAGGTGGCATCGTGATCAAAGTCTATGGTGTTTCTACGGTAACAAGTTTATCAAATCTGTTTTAAAGCGATGCTCACAAAAGTGCACGATTAAAAAAAACATTGATGAACTCAACATTTTGAAAAATCACAAAAAGCATGCAAGTGAAATTTTAATGAGTTTGTCGGTAAAACTGACCTTTTTGAGAAATGAATGAATAAATAAACGAACAAACGAACGGACGAACGAATAGACGAACGAAAGAACAAACAAACGAACGAACGAACGAACGAACGAACGAACGAATGAACGAACGAGCGAGCGAGCGAACGAACGAACGAATACCGCATGAATGAATGCGGTAAACAATATCAAGCCGCCTCTCAAAACGATTGTCATTTTTGCCGGCGTTTTTAACCCCCTCCGGCATTTTGCAGCATCTGTACCAGCCGTTAAGGTCTAAAAGGGGCTAATGGTTTCGTGCCCTTTTCAAGTACAGACTGTGCATCAAAATGATACAAATTACACAAAAATCTGATCATTAGCTATTGAGTTATACCCAATTACAGCCATTTTTTTCACCTTTTTGACAACGTCTTCTGGGGGTCTGCAGCCTCTGTATCAGGAGTTAAGGTCCAAAAGACAAAACACCTTTCTGATCCCTTTTTGGCATAGTCTTGCAATATCAACAATGAAAATTTCACAAAAATCTGCCCAGCAATTACTGAGTTAGACCCCGTTGTTTACAATAGTCATTAACGCTTAAATTACGATTTGCACGTTTTGAAAGCTGACCCTTACAACATTTGGCAGCCTCTGTAGCATTTTCTGACAGGTTCATAAGACTCAAACCTAATCAGTATTGACGGGCTGTGGCTGCTGAAGAGGCTGGTATATACTATATGAAAATCGATCGTTCCTGTGATATTTTACAGCCCATTCTCTGCCTAGGGACAAAACTTTTTTTACCGAGTATATGTCAAGCTCATTATTCATGCTTGAAGAGCATGTTTTCTTTGAGCTTGTTCACACCCGACTGATTTCACAGGTACATTATATTATTGTGTAAACAGGTAATTGACACCTAGTTAATCCTGAGGTACTTAATTGATATAACGGTAATAGGTAATGAGCATCGTTAAGAATATTATTCTGTTTGACTTTTTAAATAAAGCGACTTTAATCATTTTTGGGCACTGAACTGAGAATTTCAAAGACAGTTGAAAGTGAAAATAGAAAATAAAAGTCCAGTAAACGAGTGGCTAGAAACATGTGGTTTGCCAGCATAGACCTCAACAGTAGGCGTATTGCATTCTGATCTAGATCTGTGCTGACTACTCCAGTGAGCCATTTCTGCCCCGCCTTTTTACTGGTACAATAGTTCGTCCATTAGAGATTTATTGTTTTACATTACACAGTTGTTGTGGGATGTTAAATGGTTCATGTTGTTTTGTTTAGAAAGGCTTTGTTCTTGCCTATGGACAAAATGCAGTCAAATATTATACCGAGCGAAAACTGCCGAATGTTTCCGAAAAATACCGATTTCGAAAATTCGAACTCCCGATAATTCGAAGACAATCTGGCGGTCCCTGGCACTTCGAATTATCGATGTTTGACTGTATTTATATTGTTAAGTCATGACCAGCAAAAATGCATTGACATGATTGGTAAAAATACCCATTTTTTTTTTTTTTTTTTTTTGGTTTGGGTTTTACGGCCCTTTCAAGATTATTTCACTCATATCGAGCCGATCGTTAATCAGAGGTGGGCGAAAACCGGAGTACCCGGAGAAAAACCACCTGACCTTCCGTTGCAGAACTTGGCGTCTCACACATGGCCCGAGCGAGGCTCGAACCTACGGCGGTGAGAGACCAAATGACTAAGAGTCAGCGCTCTTATCCACTAGGCCACGGAGGCCCGTAAATATACCCATTAAATTACCAGTTCTGACCATCAGTAATATGTCATTAACCCTTTTTGTACCAAATGGAGTCTTCCTACTTATATATAGCAGGAGTCCATTTCAAAATTCAGGGGTGTCAGGATGTGTTTTCTTCAAAATTTATTTGGAAAATGACTGAACTTTTAGCAAACATTGGAGGCCCTGATCAGACGCCGCGTTCTGTGGCGTCTGATCTGGGCCTGCACTGTTTGCCACAGTACCCATTTAGGGGTTTCCAGTCTGAAATTGGTTAATGTCAGTAGTGTTATTTAATGTCATTAGAGGTGTACTCCTAAAGAAAGAAATGGCTCCAGAGGAGCAATTTCTTTCTTTTAAAAGTTTATGGCCAGTCGGGGCATGCAGAAATAGATTGGGCTGCATGGTGCTTCCACCCAGAGCTGAAACCGACCTCACATGAGTATTGGTAAACAGCTTAGAAGGTCTAAGCATGCCCAGGCAAGGTGGTGCAAGTCGGACCGTCCTTGCATATAAACCCTATTGGTTTCATTGGGCAGCAGGACTTGAGATGTAATTTCATCTCATTTTGGGTAAAAGTCCTATAAAATTGGAAGCAACATATCCAAAACGACCTGAATAGTGTTGATGGGGACATTACACCTCAGATCAGAGATAAAATATTTTTGAAAGAGAAGACACCCATGAAGGTGCATCTGTTTCCCAGACAAATTGACAAAATTTAATGCAGTTTTTGGTGAAGTTTCAAGTTTGATTATAGTTGTGTATTGATTGATACATTAGAATTTATCAGACAATAGAATCTGTTTAGATAATTTTAACCCTTATGTTCCTGTTCACAGCAACCCCTACTTTTGCAAACATTTTAGATCCAGATCAGATGGCTTCTGAAGAAGCCATCTGATCAGGATCTACACTGTTCTGAAGAAGCCATCTGATCAGAATCTACACTGTTTGACATTCAGTTTGTAAATTAAAATTTTATAAGGCCCATAAATTTTCGAATGTGTTATCCTAATGATTATAATTTGAGGCTGTCTGTGTTTTTTGGTATCCTGCTGCATAATTAAGTTAGCCACACCCATTGCTGTCTTTGAACCAATCAAATTACTTGATGTAATTTATCGCTGCAAATTTACAAACTGAATGTCAAACAGTGTAGATCCTGATCTGATTGGGATCTACACTGTTTGCAAAGATTGGAATTGTCGTGAACAGCAGGATAAGGGTTAATTTATTTAGAAAATGGTTCCAACAACAGTTGTCCAGGATCCTGGAATGAATAATGCAAAAATTGTTGTAATTTTCTACAATATTAACCCATTTTGTACTGTAGACTCTCCCATTGCTATATGTTGGACAAGTCCATTTATCATTTAAAGGATGTCAGGCCTTTTTTCGTTTTAATTCTATTTTTGATAGAAAATCCTGTTAGCAAACAGTGCATACCCTGATCAGACGCTGGGTTTTATGGCATCTAACGCGGCATTTGACCTGGGCCTGCACTGTTTAACAGGATACCCGTTTAGGGGTTTCCCGCCGGAAATGGCTTAACCCATTTTGTACTGAATGGAATCTTCTTCCATATACATAATAAGTGTCATTTTCAAACTTTTGGGGTGTCAGGTTGTGTTTTCTATAAAGTTTATTCGGAAAGTGTCTTTTGGGCTGCTTGGATAAATAGACAGCTTAAAGGGTCAAAGGCTGTGCAAGGTAGACTGACCCTACATTTAAACCCTTATTGTTTGTATGGGCGGCAGGGCTTGAGATGTCATTTCCTCTCAATGTTGGGTAAAAGTCCAACAAAATTGGAAGCAGCATCTCCAAAAATGACCGAAATGATATTGACAGGGATGTAAAATCTCAATTCAGACAAAAACAAAGACTGAACTTTTTGCAAACAGTTAAGGCCCAGATCAATGTGCGATGTCTGATCTGGGCCCATACTACACTAATTGTTTGTCAGATACATGTTTAACCCATTGTATGCCGGGAACACCTAAAGGGGTACCTTGGCAAACAGTACAGGCCCAGATCAGATGCCGCAGAACGCGGCATCTGATCAGGGCCTGCACTATTTGCTAACAGAATTTTCCGTCAAAAATGGAATAAGAACCAAAGAATAGGCCTGCCATCCCTTATATAACAAATGGACTTGTCCAACATATAGCAATGGAAGAGCCCAACAGCATACAATGGGTTAAGGTTTTCCCTTATAAAAAGGGTTCATTATCATCTAAGTCAAATTCAGACCAACCCAACTGTCCATCATCTTACAGACAATTTTGAAATATCTAAAAAGTATATCAGTGATAACACAGAGAAAGTGGAAAGAGAAAAAATCACTTTCTTTCGATGAAACATTTAGTTGTTAAGAAATCTAGGCTAATCTACCAAAAAGTGCTTGAGGTTTAAAGCAAGGTACAAGTGTTACACCCATTTATAACAAGTATTCTATAGATAATATTGATGAAAAACTTGATTGCTTTTCTGCAAATCAGATTGTTGCTACTGTTCAGAGACCACTGGGACTAAAGCACTGCTCACCAGAAATAAATGCTGCAGCTCAACCAATCAGATTTCTTAACCCATTTCAGACGTGAAACCCCAAAATGGATAAACTGGTAAACAGAAAACAGTTCAGGCCCAGATCAGAAGCCACAAAATACAATGCAAAAATCTCACTCTGTTATTTTAAAAAATATATCAATGAGTGACACCCCTAAATTTCAAAATGGACTCCTGCTATATATAGTGAGGAAGATTCCATTCTGTTAAAAATGGGTTTGTATATACAGCTAGTATGGTCATATGGTTTCCATTTCCTGTGCAACAGATTGAATTTTAGCTGTGCAAAAAATTGACTGATAGTAAAAAATCTATCAACAGTATGACGGCCCCAGCCCATAGGGGCTTGAAGAAATATATGAGCTGCATGATGCTGCCACGCAGAGCTGAAACCGACCTGTACATGAGTACTGGTAAACCCCTTTGAGGATCTAAGCCTGCCCAGGCAAAGCGGTACGAATCGGCCCATCCATGCTTATAAACCCGACTGGTTTCATTGGGTGACAGGGATTGAGATGTCATTTCATCTCAATGTCGGGTAAAAGTCCCTCAAAATTTGAAGCAACGTCTCCAAAAATGACCTTAACAGTGTTGATGGGGATGTTAAACCTCACAACAAACAAACAAATCAACAGTATGACTAAGTTAAGTCTTATTCCGCTGAAAACAACAGCCCCTACCTTCACAAACAGTGTAGATCCAGAAGCCATCTGAGCAGGATCTACACTGTTTGTCATGCAGTTTGCGAATTGAACAACTATATTATATCGATTTATAGTCAGCAATGATGTGGCTAAATTCTCCAGGAGCAGTCTGGAGCAGACTTTAAATCCTTCAGGAGCACAGTCTGATCTGGGTTTGCACTGTTTGCTTAGGCCCGTCCCAATGCATGTACTTAGGATCATTATGGTAGAATGTCCTGCCTATATATAAAGCAGGAGCCCATTTTAGAAATTTTGGGTGTCAGATCAATTTTAAGTTATTTTAGAAATTTAGGAAAATGTTGAAGACCTAACTGAAATCAACCATCATGTTCTACTTTAGCTAACTATAGGCCTGCATTGCTTACCATTGCCCCATTTTGGGGTATCCCAATTAACCCATTTAGTACCAGAAACCCTAAAGGGGTACCTTGGCAAACAATGCAGGCCCAGATCAGACGCCGCGTTCTGTGGCATCTAATCAAGGCTCACACTGTTTGCAAAAAGTTCAGCCATTTCCCAAATAAATTTTGAAGAAAACACAACCTGACACCCCTAAATTTTGAAATGGACTCCTGCTATATATAAGGAGGAAGATTCCATTTTGTACAAAAAGGGTTAATTGCCCCATTTTTGGGGTATCCCAAATAAAAGTCTTTAAGTGTTTTTTGCTACAGCTCAACATCCAGATCCAGCCTTTCCTCAACTCTTTCTCTGCCCATTCAAGAAGGGTAGTTGCCAGTAATACTTAAGAAAAGCATGTGCACTGTACTGGTTACCGTTAATCTGCTGAATAAATTAATTTTGCCACACCCATTTTTGACTATCATCCAACCAAATAATTGATGTTAACCCTAATGTCCTGTTTAGGCCCAATATGCCTTATCTATCAAACAATGTAGATCCTGTTCAGAATGGCTCTTCAAAACAATGTAGATCCAGATCAGATGGCTTCTTCATGGCTTCTGAAGAAGCCATCTGATCAGGATCTGCATTGTTTGTCATTCAGATTGTGAATTTGTTGCAATAATTTGCATCAAGTAATCTGATTGGTTGATAATCGGTTGTGGGTGGGGCAGATTAAAATATTCAGCAGGACAAGGGTTAATTCACCAGTTGAATGACATTAACATGGAAGATCCAGATCAGGGGCCAGTTGTTCAAAACTAACCATGTCATTAGCTAACGTATCGTAAAATTTGTGATCATTTAATATGGCAAATATGCTATTTTTGCAGAAAAAATATGAGCAGCTTTTGCAGCTGCTCACATTTTTTTCAGCAAAAATACCAAAATTTTAGATATAGTACTTGCTGGAACAGTTAACAATATGACCACTAACGAGCTCGTTAAGCTAACAATGTTTTGAACAACTGGACCCTGATGTCCTAGGACCAGAAGCTTTATATACACTGCAAAGTTAGAGTATCAAAGGAAGCATCCTCGTTCCTCATCACCAGAACATGAATATAACTTTGACCCCTTAAACCACACTTTTATATAGTAAAACTGGGGTTTAGAGGGATAGACATCTTTTTCTTATTTCTGCTCAAAAACATAGATTGTGGGTACTCATTAGAATTTTAACCAGTTCCTGGAGTCTATGTTTTGAGCAGAAATATGCAAAATTGCAGAATTTTTCATCTAAAAATTTTCTTTTTTAAGGGGTGGTATAATTTTCAATATATTTGAATAGGCATGTTTTTCATAAATGAAGGACAAGGATTAACAGCTTCTACCCAGGAAAAGTGTGGGGCTTGGCATCACCTTAATTATGTTGACTAGGCTGTCGAACTTGGAATGACAAAACACAAAACAAACAAACTGCTCAGGATCAGTTCTGGAAATATTCTGCCTACCTTAGTTTCATGCTAATGGAATTTTTTTTATCAAAAGTGCATTTTAATGCATAAATCTTGTTATGAGATTGGGCAACTGTTTATTGTTTTATAAAATCATCTATAGGGGGTCCATTTATTTTGTAATGTCATATTTATTTGATGCAAAACATTTACCTTGCAATCGCTTTAACCCTTTCACCCCCTGAGTTTCTGAAATTGACTCGCCTAACTTTTGCTTTGGGCACATCCATTCTTGCAAATAGGTGGTTTAGTCAAAATCAGTAAGAACGTGAAAAACTGTGTAGAGCCAGATGAGACGGCTCATTATGAGCCGTCTGATCTGGATCTACACGGTTTTTATCGGTAACTCAGTACCCTTCACAGGATTATAAGGGTTCAAAGAGATACTGAGAAAATGATAGATAAAACATATTAAAATGATAAGATTTTTACTTCTGATAATATTTATGCAGTTTGTTTAATTTTTGTTTGTTTGCTTATAATGACGTTTCCAAGAATATTCTTTGTACTAAGTGGTTATACACTTTGTACTGAGTGGAATCTCCCAATTTGTATTTAACACGAGCCCATTTCAAGTTAACTCTTATCCTGCTGTTCACCAAAGTCGTTAAAAATGGTACTAGCTGCTCCTCGCTTGGCACTCAGATTTACATGGTAGAGCTAGGACTGGTCGACCCAGTGTCAGGATAATGTGACTGGGTGTGGTATCATGTAATGTGTCTGGGACATGATACTTCAGTGAGGCAGCACTATAAAAGTGAGCATTGAGCTCCCTGTCGCAACCAGACACCGTCGTGATATGACTGAAAAATTGTTGAAAGCGACGTTAAACACGAATTCACACACATATCCTGCTGTTCACGACAACCCCTATCTTTGCAAACAGGGTAGATCCAGATCAGATGGCGAAGCCATCTGATCAGGATCTACACTGTTTGCCATTCAGTTTATGAATTTGTAGGAATAAATTACATCAAGTAATCTGATTGGTTCAAAGTCAGAAATGGGTGTGGCTAAATTGAATATTCAGCAAGAGAAGGGTTAATGGGTGTCAGGTTGTAATAGTTATTGTTTTTAGAAAGGTGGAACTTCTAGCAAACATTGAAGGCTCTGATCAGTTGCAGAGTTCTTTGTTGTCTGATCTGAGCCTACACTGTTTGCATGATTATGGTCCCCATTTTGGGATTTTCCTATTAAATGGTTAATGACTGTTTCAAGAATCTTCCACTTATTTTTAGTCAGCTATTACAGTAATGGAGTTAGGCAGAAACCAGATTATCTGGAGAAAAACAACCTAAACTGCAGCCTCTGAATGTGGCATCTGATCAGGACCTTCACTGTTTGAAAAAAGTTCTGCCATTTTTAAAAAAAATATATAAAAAAAATGAATTTCTGACAATAATGCCACCTATCACCCCTACATCTCGAATTGAAATTTTGCTATATGTAAGTTGGAATATTCAATTCTAAGATGTTTTGTTTTTTTTCCACAGAAAATCATGGTTGACATTTCATGTGACTTGTTTGCAGGCCTCGGTGACTCAGTCCAATGCGAAATCAGGAGTCCTACCAGGTTGGCAACCGTTTTTCATGGAGATTGAAAATGAACTTCTGATTCAAGGAGGGCAGTTGTCAGTTTCTGGCAAAAGAATGTTAACTGCTTATGTATAAGCCTGCCCAAGAAAGAAAAAATAATGTGGTTAGGTAAACTGACATGCTGGACTTGACCTAAATAGTGTTGACTGGACCATTGATTGTCAAACTAAATAAACAAAAATCATGAAATAGCAAGCCAAATTTTTCTCTGAGAATTGAAAAATACTGTCAAACTTCGATAATTCGAATACCACTGGGACCATGACAATTGGTTCGAAATAGGGGTAGTTTGAGCTACTGAGGTTTAACTGTTATCCTGCTGAATAATTAATTTAGCCACACCCATTTCTGACATTGAACCAATCAGATCACTTGACGTAATTTTATTCCTATAAACTCACAAACTGAATGACAAACAGTGTAGATCCTGATCAGATGGCTTCTTCAGAAGCCATCTGATCAGGATCTTCAGTGTTTGCAATGGTAAACGGTTGTCATGAACAGCAGGATAAAGGTTAGTCATAGTATCAGGTCATGAAGCATAATGGGGATCTCTTTATGATATTCTTTGAAATATAGGTATGTTTTGTGTACTCATTAGAATTACCTCAATGAGGCTATTCTAATGATTATACTCAACTTACTTTTTACAAATAAAATCAGAAAAACCTCCTTAAAATATCCAAATATAATGGCTATCTGGAGATAGTTGATGAATTCTCTAGGGACTTAGGCAAGCTAGCCATGTAAAACGAGCTATCGGTGCTTGTAGATATCGAAGGTTTACAATATTAGTCTATGAATATGTCATCTGCTTTGCAATTGCTTGGCACTCAAGGGTTTAAAAACGGTCTGAGGGCTTGGTTCTATACAAGATAAGTTGATTATTTTCTGTCAAGAACCCTTCCCTGTGACAACCTGTTCAGAATGTTTTACCTGTTTCAAAACAGGTAATCTTAATATATCTGGAAAGATTATGGGATTCAAGCCAAGGTTAAGTGTAACACCATCATTTTTGTCTTAATTATAAAATCTAGGATGAGGGGTATCTACAAAAAGATGTGCCGAAATCATTGAAAGACTGTTCAGCCTGTGCGGATGCACTGAGTATGGTCAGAGGCTTTACCACTTTGTCACACATCCTGAAATTCCTACAGCAAATAATCAAGATTCAGATCAGACATGTGGTCTCTGATCGTAATCTTTGCTGTTTGATATGAAATTGCAATTTTACCTATGTATATTTTTCTGTGACCCAGCGAGTGTCCTAGTAATGGGAACCAGCTTCCCACTCCTAATAAGATAATTCATTGAAATATGCTGGAAGCTTAAGGCTTATCATGTTGTTATTGTATGGTATGCACCAATTCATAATCAGATTTGACAAGCGTTCAATAGTAGATAAAAAGCATATTGGTTGTAGATTTGGCACCTTTCTACTCTGAAACACGTCAGTTACTGTCCGACTTCTTATCACATATGATATTTTATAATACAACTAATGTTGAAAGCGTTGTCTTAATTTCACTGTATATTTTTCACATATGATGGTAATGATCCTAAATATTGGGACAGACACGCCTACAGCAAACAGTGCAGACCCAGATTAGAAGGAGCAGTCTGATCAGGGTCTATACTGTTTTCCAATTTGCGCTGCATCTTTTTGACTCCTTGCTGGATAATAAAACAAGTTCATTAAAATTTTAGGAGAATTACAGCAAGTCCTCAAGGTGTCTGAATTTTTAGGATTTTTATGTTAATGTCTCTGTTATTTAATGGATAAGGTCATGCTATGATATGACGGAATAGTTTTGTTCTTCAATTTAACCCTTGTCCTGCTGAATATTCATATATGCCACACCCACTACTGATTATCAACCAATCAGATTACCTGTAGCAAATCATTACAACAAATTCATAATCTGAATGACAAACAATGTAGATCCTGATCAGATGGCTTCTTCAGAAGCCATCTGATCTGGATCTACATTGTTTCAAAGAAAAGGCATATCCGGGCTCAGCAGAACAAGGGTTAAGGCAGGTTGTTTTTCTCCATGTAATCTGGTTTTTGCCCACCTCTTATTGATGGGCTTGACATGATTTTAAGGGGAGGTAAAAACCAGATAAAAAGAAACGGCTTCATGTCTCCTAGCAATCTCATGATCCCATTTTATATATGGGAAACCCTAAAATGGGTCATCGGCAAAAAGAGCAGGCCCAGATCAAATTGTGATTTCTGATCAGGGTCTACACTGTTTACCAAAAAAATCAGCTATTTTTAAATCAGTTTACAACCCATAAATTTTGAAATGAACTCTTAATTACTATTTACAAGGTAGGAGATTCCATCAGGTACAAAATGAGTTAAGTGATGTTTGTGACAATGTTTTCTCCATTATGAGTCAATTATATCAAGTACCACCCAGTAAAACTTCAGAGACTAAGATGCCGAGAGCTTGTTTACCATGGCTGCTTCAAACTCATACATTTATTCTTGAGTCCCTTCAAAGCTCAAGGGGCCAGTTGTTTGAAACTAAGGACATCGTTAGTTAACGTATCGTTAAAACTTTGATCATTTATTATGGCAAATATGCTAATATTTTTGCTGAAAAAATGGGAGCAGCTTTTGCTGATGCAAAAGCTGCTCACATTTTTTCAGCAAAAATACCAAAATTTTGAATACAAATGTATTAAACTTGCTAGAACAGTTAACAGTATGACCACTAACGAGCTTGTTAAGCTAAGGATGCTTTGAACAACAGGCCCCAGATAATTGTTTGTTTGTATTGAAATTTTATGTTTCCATCAACACTATTTATATAAATTTGGATACATTGCTTCCAACTTTGTTGGACTTTTACCCGACATAAAATGGCATCTCAAGCCCTACTGCCAAAAGAAAGGTATAGGGTTTAATGAACGGTCTGTTTCACACCACTTTTGCTGGGCAGGCATAACTTTGGTCTATTTCAGCTCTGCATGGAAGCACCATGTAGCCCAATCTATTTCTCCAAGCCCCAATGGGTGTGGTGGCAGCTCCAGATAAGAGAGGATGAGGGATTATTTAGGGAGATGTTTATACCCCCAAGTTGATAAAAGGCATGTTGGTTTTGGCTTGTCTGTCAGTAAGTCATGCTTTTTTGTGCACAGCAAAAGTTTTGAATAGTGCTTGCTATAGATTTTGGATTCCTCATGAAAAGGAGCTGACCCATGTTTTTCTTATCAGGGTTATGCCCCTTTCTTGAATTATACCTCTTTGAAAAAAAAAAATGCAGTGAAATATTATAAGCAATTTAAGATTTCTCATATTTTATTGAATTGCGTTAACCCAAGCAAACGGCTACCCAAGCCAACGGCCACCCAAGCAAACAGTGCAGGTCCGGATCAGACATTCTGCGGCATCCGATTAGGTCCTCCACTGTTTGCAAGATGCTCAACCATTTTCTTACTGAATTTCTGAAACTGACACAGCCTGACACCCCTCAATTTCAAATGAGACTCCTGCTATACACAGTGAGGAAGTTTCCATTCAGTCTTAACCCTTATCCTGCTGAATATTTCAATTAGCCACACCCATTACTGACAATCAGCCAATCATATTGCATGATACAATGTTTTTGTTCAAATTCACAAACTGAATGACAAACAGTAGAGATCCTGATCAGATGCCATCTGATCTGGATCTACACTGTTTGCAAAGGTAAGAGTTGTTGTGAACAGCTGGATAGGATTAATGAGGTCAATCAGCTGATATGGGATGATCAAGTAGATGACTGATTTAGTTTTGAAAAAAAAATCCAATCTTTTTTTCTTGAGTTTTGGTCCTTTGAAAAAGTTGGCAACAAAATGTCTCAAAAACTTTTTGTTGCCTTGAAATGTAACAGGTTGCCAGGTCAACTATTCTAAATTCATAGGATTGCATGATCATGAAATCTTTTATACCTTTTGCTGATTCAAGAAGGGCTGTTGTCAATTTCTGGTAAAAGCATGTGCACTGTACTTGGTAACTTTTTATGTAAAAGCCTATTACATATGTTGACTGGACATAGTGTTGACTCCGGGGCTGTTAACCCCTTTTGTACCAAATGGAGCATTTCAAAATTTAGGATTGTCAGGTTGTGTTTTTGTTCGGAACATTGTTTGAAAAATGGCTGAACTTCTTGCAAACAGTGTAGGTCCTGATCAGAAGCCGCGTTCTGCAGTGTCTGATCAAAATTTAGGATTGTCAGGTTGTGTTTTTTGTTCGGAACATTGTTTGAAAAATGGCTGAACTTCTTGCAAACAGTATAGGTCCCGATCAGATGCCACGTTCTGTGGCGTCTGATCTGGGCCTCCACTGTTTGCCAATTACCCATTTTGGGGTTTTCTGTACAAAATGGGATAAACTCCAAACAAACAAACAAATGATGGACCCCTAGCTGTTATAAAGGGTGTATACTTTAACAGACAAGTGAAGCGCAAAGTTTTTTTGGAAAAGCACAACGAGATTCCAATCTTTTGTGTGGCTTATCTGGACTATCATGAAAAGAAAAACACACTCCATAATCAATTTGAATATTTCCTGATAACCATTTCTATAGAAACACATAAAAAAGTCATTGAAACAGATACAGAAAAAATGAAAGAAAAAGAAGAGATTGTGGAGGAACTGTGGTTGTATATTAATTCAAATATTGGAATCCAGTCAACTGTTATAACACAGCTTTAGATAAGGGGAATGTTGAGGATAATCCTGGGATAATTTTTCTTATTTTTCTATTAAAACATATGTTGTGGGGACTCGTTAGAATCGCCTCGTCGAGGCGATTCTAACGAGTACCCACAACATATGTATCCGACAAGAAATAAAGATAATTATACCAGAATTATCTTCTTTACTCCGCAGTGTCTGGAGCTACGAGTCTGTTATTATCTTGTTATGGCTGCCACTTCATACTTTATGAATATTATCCATTTCACAGGTGGAATCTACAGAGATCTTCCATCTCACAAGAAAACCTGTTTTTCAGTTGTCTGCTACGCGTAAAGATATGGAGCAGTCTTTAGGTCTGTTCAGTATGGTTGGAGACATAAATTCTTTTTCCAGTGAAAGCATAGGGTTCATAAGAGTCTGATATGGACAGCCCGGTCTCTGGTTAGACTGGCTGGATGGGCAGGCTGATCTGAACCTACACTGGCTGTGTGTCTAGGTTTCCTTGGGGCTTGACTCAGACTGAGCAAGTGTTTGATAAAAAAAGAGCCCTTTTGACATGTATACAGCAATTGATTGCAAATATTGGTGCACCCATTTCTTTTGAAGTTTAAACTCGGGGTGGAATGTGTTTTGCTGAATCCAGTAATATGTAAAAACCATGCTGCATGCTGACAGCATGGCAAAAAAATATTGACCCTGATCTGATCTGGATTACTATTTTTTCAGGCATTGATGTCCCAAGATTTCGGTTAATTATATTAACCCTTAAAATGCGAATCATTACCATAGCAGACAAAAATTTTCGGATATTTTTTTTTTATTTTTCAGAGAAAGAGAAAATCAGGCTTGACATTTCATGTGAATTGTCTGCCAAGCAGAAATGTCAAGCCAAGCAGACAATTTACATGAAATGTTAAGCCCGATTTTCTCTGAAAAATATTTAGAAAAATTAGATTGTTATCTGCTCTAGAAATTTCCTTGGTGCTTTATCAGTTAAATTCACCTACTTCTTTTTTCTACCGGTCATATTGACCCAGATGGTATGCAGCAGCTCTGTTGTATAATGTATACCCCAGTAAATTCATCTCCATCACAGAATTAATGGTGGAGTTTGCTAGTATGTTTTGTTTGGTTGGTTTAAATTTAGAGTTCAACGACACAGTCAACACTGTTTAGGTCGTGTCGAGGCAGAAAGTTCGCCTAACCACATTTTTTCTGGGCAGGGTGGTACATATAAGAGGTTAACCAGTGCTAGCAGCTTTGTACATTGTTATGCCAGAAACTGACAACTGCCTTTCTTGAATCAGCAGAAGGGTGAGAATGGCCTTACAAAAGAAATCATGATCGTTCCCGCCAGCCCAGTGGGGATGCAACCATGGCCCTCTGATCGTCACTCAGATGTGCATCCGACTGCGCTATGAAGACCAGCTAGCTAGGGTAAACATCACAATGTTAGATATAAAAAGGGCCAGGCCTGTTGTAGAGTTATTTGGTGAGATAGATTTGAACTGAGTGGGTTAGTGGATTCAATGTCTCTTCATCATTTATCTTTAGTCATTCTGTTTATGGTCCAACTATTCTGTCCATGAACACCTTTTCTATAACTCGTCTGTCCATGAACACACTGTCTGTATATTTATTTTCTATAACTGTTCTGTCTGGACATTCTTCCTCTATAACTGTTCTGTCCTTTGACCCACTGTCTGTAGATTCTTTTCTTAGTAACTGTTTTATTCATGGACCCACTGTCTGTACATTCCTTTTCTGTAACTGTTCTGTGCTTTATCCCATTGTCTGTACATTGCTTTTCTTTAACTGTTCTGTTCTTGGACCCACTGTCTGTACAATCCTTTTCTATAATGGTGCTGTCTATGAACCCGCTGTCTGTACAATCCTTTTCTATAACTGTGCTGTCTATGAACCCACTGTCTGTACAATCCTTTTCTATAACTGTGCTGTCCATGGACCCACTGTCTGTGCATTCCTTTTCTATAACTGTTCTGTTTTTGGACCCACTGTCGGTACATAATCTTTTCCCAATACAGTTCTGTCCTTGGACCCACTGTCTGTACATTCCTTTCCTATTACCTGTTGTCTATGTATTCCTTTTTATGCCCCCACCATTCTTCGAATGGTGGAAAGGGCATATAGTGTTGCCCCTGTCCGTTCTTCCATGCATCCGAAACTTAAACGCGGTCAATAACTTCCTTATTTCTTGATGGATTTTAAAATTACTCAGCAGAAATGTTAACCATCATGAGACGACGTGTCACATGCAAAACCCAGATCCGTACCTCCAAAGTCAAGGTCATACTTAGAGGTCAAAGGTAAAAAAAAAAGGGTGCGAAACTGAAATGCAGTCAATAACTTTCTTATTTCTGTATGCATTTTAAAATTACTTTGTAGAAATGTTAACCATCATGAGACGATGTGTCACATGCAAAACCCAGGTCTGTAACTCCAAGGTCAAGGTCATACTTGGAGGTCAAAGGTCAATAAAAGGGTCCGAAACTTAAACACAGCCAATAACTTAGTTATTTCTGGATGGATTTTGAAATTATTTTGAAGAAATGTTAACCATCATGAGACAATGTGTCACGTGCAAACCCAGGTCTGTACCTCCAAGGTCAAGGTCATACTTAGAGGTCAAAGGTAAAAAAAATGGTCCGAAACTTAAACACAGTCAATAACATTCTTATCTCTGGGTGGATTTTGAAATTACTTGGCCATCATGAAACAATCTGCCTCACACAAAACCAAGGTCCTTACCGCCAAGGTCAAGGTCATACTTAGAGGTCAAATGTGAAAAAGGGTTGAAAACTTAAACATGGTCAATAACTTTGAATATGAACATAGACATATTTTCAGGTGGGGGCATCCGTGTCCTATGGACGCATTTCTAGTTTTATCAAAAGAAAGGTTCAGTATGACATGACATACTTCTGACAAGTAAGGTCAGCAAAATCTTGCCAGGTAGCAATCATTCCAGGCATCCATCATGAGCATACAATTTGATTAGAAGTCAAAACATTTTACAGAATACTATTTCTACAAACTGGTGGTTTCTTAGCCTTATCCTGTAAAGCAAAAACAGCAAAGGCTTCCAAATGTCCTGAAACAAATTTCTCCACACATGGCTCAGATAGGTTCATTACCAGTGCCTACCTTTGAGCTAGTGTCAGAGAGGCAGAAGAAGAGATTAGAAGGCATTCAATTGATTCCACTATCAGCTCTATCGCTTCTAGTGCTTTATCAGTGAAGCTTACAGAAAATCTTCGATTTTAAGTTTTTTGATTGTAATGTCCCATAAAAACAGATTTCTCTCTGAAATTCAGGTGTATCTGACCTAGAAATCAATTTGTTTAACCCATTTTGTACTGAATGGAATTTTCCCCTTTATATGCAGTTGGAGCCCATAACAAACTTATGGGTTGTCGTGCCGATTCAGATATTTTCAGAAATTTATTTAAAAAATGGTTGAACTTTCTGCAAACAGAAAAAGACCCAATCAGATGCCACATAACTTCACTGCTTTCCAATGATCCATTTTGGGGTTTCCGGTAGATGTGTCAAGAAGTGCTTTAAAGAAGTTAGATGAAAAGAAAGAACAAGATATGATCCAAAAGTTCTGTTAGACAATACCTTGAACCACTGCCATCAAGAGTGCTTACCATAGTTCTTAGGGCTTGCACCCAGTTAGAATCCAAGTACTGTAAAAATCCTAAAAATTCTGACACCTTGAGGACTTGTTGTATAATATTCTCCAGAAATATTAACTACCAGCAAGGAGTCCCAAAAGGTGCAGACGGAATGACCAACAGTGGCGACCCTGATTAGACTACTGTTTGCTGAGGCCCATCTGTCCCAAAACATCAGATCATTATGGTAAATGTCATGCTTTCTGATATTTGCAGGACCTTTATTTTTGTCGTCTATCCCATATACACCTGGGGCTCCAACAGTGGGACATATTGGGAAAGAGAGCAGCACCAAATCAGATGCCGATAAATGTGGTGTCTGATCAGATTCTGCGTGGTTTGCTGCTTCAAGTATAGGAATTGATAATTAACTGTTTATAAATATAACAAATCTGACACCCCTAAAATTGGAAATGGAATTGTCTTAGTCTAGTAAGAGGAAGATCCTACATGCCATATATGAGTTAATTTGCAAGCAGATTCTCTTTTTGTACAAGAATAAGTTGTACAATGCAAACAATATAAAATTTAATATATATATATATATGACCTTCTGGTGATTTCATTCAGTTCCTACAGTCCTACCAACATAGATAATGTATTGTTGAAACTCAGTGGTCATTTACAACTGCGCACCCAGCAGTTTAGCAAATCGACATCAGTCGTCGGTTCATTGAAGTGCAAATAGGTCAAAAACACAATGGCATGCTGAACAAGATGTTGCATCAGAAGCGACATGCTTGTAAAAAAGTACATAGATACCGTAACCCTTGAATACCAGTAAATTTCCACTTAACACGGAAAGTGGGGGTGGAGCTTAGCGATTGTCAAAAAAATTATAACACTGCAATCCCTCCTTGTTCAGATTTGCGGTGCATATTCAGAAATGTTATTAACATGATGTCAGTTGTCTACTCACTATGCAATCGTTCTGCCTATGTTGTCAATCATCCCTAAAATCTGTCCAGAAGCACATGATGGAAAGTTCAATAAGGTGCGACAAACCTTTCAACGAGTCTTTGATTCTCGTTGCAAACAGCATCAAACGTGTGATGGGGAGAAGTCTTATTGCTAAACTGCTGGTTGCGTGGTTGTAATATCATATGGCATAATTAGGGCCCCGCACTGAAAGTGTGGGTGCCCTATAGTAATCACTCTGTCCATCCGTCTGTCTGTCCGTCCACAAATTTCTGATAGCGCTGCCGGGGCCCTAGTCAGTTTCACTGACAGCTCCAGTTGCATCTGACCACTGAGTGATGCCCTTAATGGGACTTCCTTTGTGGGGCTTGTTTTTATACACATGAAATGTCTAAGCACATTGTACCCTTATTACTGCGAACACATGACATTGTACTGAGTTAGGCCTTGGGAATATTGGGCGGACACCTTTCATTTATGAGATTCCTGTTTTTTGTTTTCATTGAATTTTAGGTGAATAAATGACAGTTGGATTTAACACAAGTAAACTATTAATTCTGAAGCTGATTTTGAACAGTTCTGTAACCATTGAATTTATCACTGAAGTACTGCACCAGTCATTTGTAACCACTGCCCCCCACCTCCCACCTATGGGGAATAGTGGGTACAACGACTATAACTAATGTAGCTATGTTCTCAATATGTACATGCTTGTCATTGATGTTTGTGTTATACAATAAAATAAAGTGTAACCCTTGTTCTGCTGAGCCCGGGTATGCCTTATTTTCCAAACAATGAAGATCCAGATCAGATGGCTTCTGACAAAGCCATCTGATCAGGATCTACATTGTTTGCCATTCAGATTGTGAATTTGTTGCAATAATTTGCATCAAGTAATCTGATTGGTTGATAATCAGTAGTGGGTGTAGCAGATATGAATATTCAGCAGGACAAGGGTTAAACCAACCACATTCTCTCCATCACAGCCCTGCTAAAATCCCGGCACTGCGGGGACAAATGGATGGTAAAAGCACTGCAGCTTATCCCCCATCCCCGGGGACAAGGAATTTTTGGTTAATTCATAAACAAATATGTTATATAATTCATTGTTGTAGTATGACAGAATTGACCTGAAGGAGCAGTCTGATCAGGGTCTCAACTGTTTGCTTTTCTGTCTGCACCTTTTCGACTCCTTGCACGATCATGAAACAAATTTATTTAAATTTTAGACGAATTACAACAATTAAGTCCTTAGGGGGGGTCTTAATTTTTAGGACTTTAATGGTTACATTTTTCTTATTCTTACTACGGCACATTGATTGTGTGTGCTTGTATAAGTACCAACTTGATGATGCAGCTCACAATCTTATGATATATATCCTCATAAACTCTACTTTTCCTAATGTAAAGGGAGTTTCCAATAGTCATGTACAGTATGGCTCAGGTATAAGAACAAAAAAACTCTTTATTCCGAATCTCGGCATTTCAAGCACTTCCCAAAACACTCGGAATTGTTCCGAGTAGATGTATATATTAGGCGGACACTCCTCGAAATCACTCGCAAGGTCTGCACTAAGTAAGTGGGACCCGACGTTTCACTAAATTATTCTGAGTCGTAATATCGTACCTGGAGGCAATATTTTCTTGTGAAGTTATGCGGAAATACTTGAAGGAATTTGACGAAATACCTGGGCATTTTTTTTTTGTTTATTGAATGTTCTTTTACCATCATATATATCTATATATAATACACACACACACACACACACACACACACACACACACACACACACACACACACACACACACACACACACACACACACACACACACACACACACACACACACACACTACGGTACATAGATTGTGAGTGCTTGTATAAGTACCAACTTGATGATGCAGCTCACAATCTTATGATATATATCCTCATAAACCCTACTTTTTCATAATGTAAACTGGGGTTTCCAAAAGTCATGTAGAGTTCATGACAGCCACTTGTTATTTGACTTGATACCCTTGTTTAGAAAAGGCAGCATGATGACTAATGTTTGTTCTTCCATTTAAACAATTACAAACTTGGCTAGAATTTTGAGAAATCGCAGAGAAAATTAAAGATTCAAAAAATGATAAAGAAAAAAAAAAAAAATACATAAAAATGAAAAAGAGCCTGCTGCTTGAATCATTGCTTTTTCTTCTTCTTTTCCATAAAAATATATTGAAAAATTCTGATCTTTTTGATTTGTTTGGGTGTGATTTTGATAAATTAGCCAGGGCATTAGAAAACTTGTTTTTTGCCATTTGCCAACAACAGAAGTGCAGATCATCTTGTGCATCTGTGTATTCTGATCAGCACCTTTATGTGTTCACTGCTTGAATATACAGTACCTCTGGTTTCTGTATCTAAGAGTTTAGAACTTTTGCTAGGCTCTGAGCAGGCCGATTTATACATAATCGGGTCACAAACAGCGATGACGGGTTTTCTTGTGATGGGGCCCAAATATGAGCCAGTGCATGACAAAACCAGCAACAAGTTTTGTGTGATCAGTTAGGACTCTGATCAGACTGTGCTGATGAGAGTCCTAACTGGCCGCATGAGCCTTCTCCATCCAGCCACCTGGCTGTTCTGAGAGGGTTAAGCTGTCTCTTGTGATACTTCAGGATTGATGTACAGGCTGAGATGAGTGTTCACTGGTCGCACAGATCTTACTATAGGTTTTGTTATACCTTGACTCATATATATGATATTACAAGAGATGAATGAGCATTTAAGCTGAAAAGATTTGCCAAATTTATGTCATAGTTAAATCAGGGCTAATTTCTTGGCAGAAACTGCAAATATCTTATTAAGGATTGTTTGGTGCTTCTTACATCAAAGTAAACAAACGAATTTGAGCAAGTTCATGAAACATATTAATAAAATAGTTTGATGGTGGGGGAGTGTGGTTCAATATGTGAAAGTGTCGTATATCCTTTAGTGTCAGAGTGTCCTATAGATTTTAGCTTACACATGGGCAATGCAAAAAACAAAACAAAAAAAAAACAGGTAGGGGCAGAGGGGGAAAGCTTCTATTCTGTTCTAATGTGACTCTCAATAGCCCTGTTGACTTTTAAACTCTTACCACCGTGGATTTGAGCCTAGCTCAGGTCACATGATGTGAGAGACCAAATGCTGCAACAGAAGGTCTTATGGTTTTCCACCAGATACTTTAGTTTTTGCCCACCTGTGATTAAGGACCAGCTCAGTATACATTTATTATCTCTGCTTGGGTACACATAATGCTGTATGCACTCTAATTAGCACACATGCTGTATTTAGCACACACACTTATACTTTTTCAAGTCATTTGGATTGACACCAATAATTAAGGGTGCAGATTTTGCAGTCTGCTAAGTTGTAACAGCTCCCTGGTGAAAATGACAATGGAATTTCACTGAGATTTTAGCGTTATTTCATGGAAATAACTGTGGAATTTCAGTGAAAGAATTGGGCAAAATAACACTGAAATAACACTGAGATTTTCAGTGAAATTTCACTGTTATTTCAGTCAATTAACACTGAAATCTCAGTGAAAGAATCCGGCAAAATATTACCAAATTTCAGCAAAATCTCATAGAAATTTCAGTGAAAATTTGTTAGTATTTCAATAAAATAATACTGATTTTCAGTGAAGTTTCACTGTTATTTCAGTCAAATAACACTGAAATCTCAGTGAAAAAATCAGGCAAAATATTACCGAATTTCAGTAAAATCTCATGGAAATTTCAGTGAAAATTTGTTAGTATTTCAATAAAATATTACTGATTTTCGGTGAAATTTCACTGTTATTTCAGTCAAATAACACTGAAATCTCAGTGAAAGAATCGGGCAAAATATTACCAAATTTCAGTGAAAATTTGTTAGTATTTCAATAAAATAATGCAGAGATCTCATTGAAAGAAATGGGCAAAATACCTCTAAATTTTGTTGAAATTTCAGAGAAATTTTCCTGAAAGTGTGTTAGAAAATTTAGGAAATATTCAATAGCATTTCACAGATATATCAATGAAATTTCAAAATTGTTTCCCCTTTGATGGTACTTGATTTATATTTTGATATACGTAGATTTAATTACTATTAGTTCGCATGAGAAATATATATAATGAACAACTTCATTCATCCCCCAAATACTTTTTTCTCTAAATGGTTACATAATGATATCAATTACAACAACCAAGAGTCTCTGTTTACATGCCACACTGTACCCCACCCATTTCGAATGACCATATTAATTTTCGGACAAGAAGAAAAAAAAAAGTACACCTCAACCTCGTTATAACACGGAACTCCGGGTCCAACCAACGGACCGTGTTAGTTAACCGAATCGTGTTATTAACGCCGACCGTATATGTCACAGATCAACCATTGACACAATGGTGATCAATAGTTTCCCAAACAAGATGATGTGCGGTCCGGTTAATGATCGTATTTCCCGACTAAAATGTGTTTAGAACTAATCAATGGCAGTAAATACCATGGCCCATCAAGTCAAACAAGTCCTTTTAATCGAAACCAGCTGATAAACCATGTTTTATATCCAGAAATCATCCGATCTGACAGCGAGTATGACGCCATTTTGATAGCTGGTTCCCGGCTAACTTTGTTGTTACTGAGCGTCCGAAACCGTACCGAACTACAGTACCGTTACTACATTTCAATGGTGAAATTACCGGGTTAGGATTCGGATCCGGATAATGATCAACGCTTACAAGAAATTTGAATTACTTCCCTTGAAATGTCTTACCCTTAATATTTTAGCCATTTGAAACGTTTTTTAATGGCGCGCATGGTCTTTGAAAGATTATTTTACCGCAAAAATCGATCTTGAATATGTTTTATCATTTGTTTTTAAGCTGCAATAAATTTGACTTTCTTTTACATGCGGCTCTAGAAAATGAGTTTTATTGCAGTGGACCGATCACATCGTCTGCATTCTGCTGAGCAGTGATCCTTAACAGAGCGTGATAAATATTTTTTTCCGGTTGTGTAACTGAATTCTTTAATCTCTTTATCTCACTAAGCCAACACTTTTGATATTGCTGATGGCAGTTCATGTTTATCATGCGTGTCAAGCTAAACAAGTTTATATACTGTATATTCAACTCTGCTGGAGGCCTGCAATAAGTATCAAAAAGTACCGTTATAAACCGTGTTAGCTACCATATTACCGCACTCAAAGGTGAGAGGAAAATAAAGTTGTTGTGCTTAAAAGCCGATACAATCCTTGGATAATATTTATAAATGTTGGTTGGGGAAAATTTGGGGTCCAAACCAAAACCGTGTTATATCCGAATTCGTGTTGTAACGAATCGTGCTATAACGAGGTCCGGGTGTAATTTATTAAATATAAGTCGGATTTATCTTTTTTCTGTCAAACTTGTGTTTTCTAAGGCCTTTCAGCATGTTTGTTAATCTAACACAGACATTGAATGACCAGAAACTTTCGACCTTCAAAATCCGCATGCTGACCTGCTAACCTGTGTCTGCCATCATTTCTGCCCAATTCAAACAGCACCTTTTCAAACTGTGTCCTGAAGTGTACTTACTATATCAGCTAATGTTCTGTGATGTTTGTCATCCTGATATTACCGAACAATTAGTTTTCTGGCACTGCTTTGAAAATCCCTCCAATACTAAGGCAGCCATGTTTTTCCCATCATTCAATTGAAATGATGTCATCATCAATGACGTCATCACCAAAATTTCAGTGAAATTTCAGTGAAATTTGGTGAGATTTCATTTTAATTTTAATAATTTTCAGTGTCACTTATTATCAAAACAACATTGCATGTTAAACATCAAGTTATTGTTGATGTATAAATCCTCGTAAGAAAGAAAGGGGCTGATTAACTTGCCTGTTTGTCCCTTAGCTTATGGTACTTTCTTATAATTGGGTTGGCATAAAATTTTGATTGTGGCACTTCCTGAACTATTCATTCTTATACTTTGTCATAGAATGAAATTACTTTCTAGTTGAAAAGACATTCTATGAAAACTAGATTTCACTCAAGAAACAACAAATTACATGCAAAGACTGAAATTTTCGAATACTGTACTAAAATTTAAATGAAATACTAAATTTGATTAAAATCCTTGAAATTTTACTGATGCTAGAAAATTGTTGAAATGTTGAAATTTCACTGAAATTTCATTTGAATTTTTGTGAATTTCCATTGAAATTGAATTCTATTGAAAGGCGTTCTTTCAGGGTACAGGAACTTTACATTGGTTTCTGCCCTCGCTTGGAATTTGATGATATTATGCATAACAATTGCCTTGAATTATGATGCATTCACTTTTAAATGCAATTCCTTTGTAAATTTATCACAATTTTAGGAAGTCACTACCAAAACAGAGGGTTTTGTTTGTTTGTATTGGATTGCCCCCGCCCATAGGGGCTTGAAGAAATATATGGGCTGCATGATGCTTCAACGCAGATCTGAATCCGGCCAGCACACTAGTACTGGTATACCGCTTAGAGGATCTAAGCCTGTCCAGGAACCGCGGTGCGAGGTGGACCATCCATGCTAATAAACCCTATTGGTTTCATTGGATGACAGGGCTTGAGATGTCATTTCATCTCAATGTCGGGTAAAAGTCCCACAAAATTGGAACCTTTACAGTGTTGACGGGGACGTTAAACCTCAAATCAAACAAATTGTTTGTATTGGAGTTTAACTGTCCAGTCAACACTATTTAGGTCATTTATGAGCCGGTCAGTTTACCTGTCCACACTTTTCCTGGGCAGACTTATACATCAGCGGTTAACCAGTACAGTGCACATTCTTTAGCCAGAAACTGACAACTGCCCTTCTTGAATCGGCGGAAGGGAGAGAATGACCATAGAAAAGATTTCATGATCAATCTCCACGAAAGAATGTTGCCAACCCCGGCAGGTATCGAACCCGCGTCCTCGTGATCAACAGTCAGAGGCGTGTCCGACTGAGCTACCGAGTCCGGCCCCAAAACAGAGGGTACTCTGATATAAACCTGTATACATTTATCTTAGCCGACATTGCAGACTCAGAACAGCCTGTTTCTGATCAGGGTCTTCACTTTTTGCTGTTCCAACTGCAATTTTATTATGTCCACTTTTTTATGTCCTCATGCATGCACGCAAGAGCAAGAGTGGGGACATATTGTTTTTGCCCTGTCTGTTTGTTGGCTTGTCTGTTTGCTGGATAACTTTAAGGCCGAAACAAGCTAGTCTTGCCCAAACATCTGGATTCCCTACTTGAAAGGAAAAACATTGGTCATAACTTTTGAACCGTTTATATTTGGCATGTAGGTTCCTTGTGACAAGAAAAAACATTGGTCAAAACTTTTGAATTGTTTCAGATAGATCGAGCCTTCATATTTGGCATGTAGGTTCCTTGTGACCCCTTCAGATAGTTTGTTTGTTTGTTTGATTTGAGGTTTAACGTCCCCGTCAACACTGTAAAGGTCATTTTGGAGACGTTGCTTCCAATTTTGTGGGACTTTTACCCGACATTGAGATGAAATGACATCTCAAGCCCTGTCGCCCAATGAAACCACTAGGGTTTATTAGCATGGACGGTCCGCCTCGCACCGCCGTTACTGGACAGGCTCCTTCAGATAGAACCTTCATATTTGGCATGTAGGTTCCTTATGACAAAGGCTTAGGATAAGAAAAAAAATTGACCTTGGCCTGGGGACATGTTCGTGTTTCACAAACACATCTTGTTTAAATTTAAGTCAGTGTGACAGCAGTCTATATGTATGTCCAAACTTCTGAGGCTTTTAAGATGATATGCTGATACTTTTATGTACTCCACTACCTGAGGACTTTATAGCACGGTTTTAGGGGTCCAAAGCATGAAATATGTTAGTAAATGGGTGGCAGTGTTGTGTCCAATTACAACGTATAGATTATACAGAAAAGAAAATTTAATGGTCATTTTTTGTCGCACCTGCTTTAGCAGGAAGACATAGGCGTGCAAGTTTCCGTCCGTCCGTCCGTCAACATTTTACACTGGATGTCTTGTCATCGCAACTCCTCCTACACTTTTAGACCGATCATTTGGAAACTTTGCATGTGCTTTCGCCATGGTATGAGGATGCGCATGTGGTTTGGACTTAATCTTCGAATCAATTTTTGTCACTTTTTCCATATTGTGAACTTAGTCATTTTTAGGTATGCGATACGTACCTCTTGTCATCGCAACTCCTCTTGCAGTTTTATACCGATCATTTTGAAACTTTGCATGTGCTTTCACCATGGTATGAGGATGTGCATGTGGTTTCGACATAATTTTCAGAGTATTTTTTTCCGCTTTTTGCACATTATGAACTTAGCCATTTTTAAGCTTCATTTGATATACGATAGGTACCTCTTGTCATCGCAACTCCTCCTACAGTTTCATACCAATTATTTTGAAACTTTGTGTGTGATTTTGCCATGCTATGAGGATGCGCATGTGGTTTGGACTTTATCTTCGGATAAATTTTTGTCACTTTTTCCACATTGTGAACTTAGTCATTTTTAACCTTTGATTGATATATGATAGGTACCTCTTGTCATCGCAACTCCTCTTGCAGTTTTATACCGATCATTTTGAAACTTTGCGTGTGCTTTCGCTATGGTATGAGGATGCGCATGTGGTTTGGACTTTATCGTCGGATCATTTTTTTTCACTTTTTCCACATTGTGAACTTAGTCATTTTTAACCTTCAATTGATATATGATAGGTACCTCTTGTCATCGCAACTCCTCTTGCAGTTTTATACCGATCATTTTGAAACTTTGCGTGTGCTTTCGCCATGGTATGAGGTTGTGCATGTGATTTCAACATAATTCTCAGAATATTTTTTTTTCACTTTTGCACATTGTGAACTTAGCCAATTTTAAGCTTTAGTTGATATACAATAGGTAACTCTTGTCATCGCAACTTCTCTTACAGTTTTATATTGATCATTTTAAAACTTTGAGTGTGTTTCTACCTATGGTATGAGGATGTGCATGTGGTTTTGACTTTATCTTGGGATCAATTTTTATCACTTTTTCCACATTGTGAACTTAGTCAGTTTTTTACCTCACATATATAGGCTATGGATTCTTCTCAAAGCCCTATATTCATTTCTTCTGCCTTAAATAAACTTTTATTTTTTTGTGTGGGGCAGGTGGGGAGCAGGTGCGACATCAACTTCACCGAAGTTGAATTTCTGGTCTGTATGATCTGTACATTTTTAGGATCCATCTGTGAAAAGTATTTTATCCAAAACTGTATAAGGAGGAAAAATTGTGGTGTATGTTCTTGCATGTTTTCTTGCTTCATTCTTACATTGTTTCTACGCATTAGTCTTATCTAATATTTTCCTTAGAGACTTTCTTTATTTTAATATACATTAAAACTTTTGTAACTGAAGAAAATGCATTGGTCATTTGATTGAAAAAATACTGAAATTGAAATTTCATTGAAATTTCACTATCACTTAAATTTTGTAGACGATCAAAATTTATGCAAGAATACTGCTGAAATTTTAGTGAAATTTCATTGAAGTTAAGTTTCACTGAAATTTTGAATATGTCAGTGAAATTTGTTGAAACTTCACTGAAATTTCATTGAAATTTCATCAAATTTTGGTCAAATGGGTGAAATCCACCAAAATATGAGGATTTCAGTGAAATTTCAATGAAATTTACTGAAATTTCGATTAAATTTTCTCTGGGGAGTGCTTTAAAGATCACTAATATATCAATATTTATGTGAATTGCCGGCTTGTTTTTGTTTATTTTAATATATATCCATATTATGCTGACTTTAGACATGGGGTGTTGCCAAACAAACATGTCCAAAGTTGACATAAGCAGCATGTTGTTGCAGTCCAGACCATGTTCTCCATCAAAGGACAAAGTTACTAAGCACAAAAAGATCTTTCAGCACTCGAGTCCATGTGACTGTCACTGATTTGGGGAAACCCAGGTTATGGTTATTAATAGAAAATAGTCACGCTATTCTTATAGATGTTAGGTCAGAGTGTTGGGTAAGAGGTTTGTCTAGAGAATATAGACAGGAATCATGTGTTAAGTTTGGCAACAGTGTAGATCCGGATCAGATGCCGCAATGCGGCATCTGATCAGGGTCTACACTGTTGGCTTACGGTACATGAATTTAAGCAAGTCTAAGTCTCCATTCAGGACCTTTTTTCCTGCCCAAACACTCTAAGACAGTTGACCCACCAGAACTGTTAGTACTTTGATTTTTATGATCTTAGTGCACTGTGCCCATACTACGCTGAATATGGTATTTTTGTTGCACTTCCATGAAACAGTGCAAATTCAGTGAGCAACTGTACTGAGAGTATTTTTCTACCGTAAAAATCCTAAAAATTCAAACACCTTGAGAACTTGCTGTAATTCTCCTAAAATTTTAACAAATTTGTTTCATGATCCAGCAAGGAGTCCAAAAGGTGCAGAGAGAATGACAAACAGTGTAGACCCTGATCAGACTGCTCCTTCACGAGCAGTCTGATCTGGATCTACACTGATTGCTCAGGCCTGGCTGTCCCAATACTTAGGGTCATTACAGTAGACTATGTTATCCTCTTGGTTAATAGCATAGACTTACTGTCCGTCGAGGAATAGTTGACAGTGACGTCACAACTTGTTTTTGTTCTGAACAATGCAAAGCTTATGGGGCTAACGGTAAAATAGCTCAAATAGTCAGCTACATCACTGCCAGCTATTTGTTGGCCAACTATTACTAGATCAGCTTGCATATGTTTTCACTTGTGATTATTGTGGATTGAACTTCAATAAACAATACATTATTATACCCTCAGCAATAATATTCACAGTAAGCATATCCTGCTTGAGCCTGCTCAGCCGTGAAGCTGATCAGGCTCTTTGCGGTTTCCAAGGGCGTTAGCATAGGTTTTGTACAAATTCCTTTCCAAACACACCTTTCTTGTTAGGTAAATGATATACGATCAATTAAGGTGCTAACGCCCTCCTTTAACATGCATTATGCCAAAAAAAACTTGAATGAAATATATTGACTTGCAATGTAGTGCAATTTTATTTTGCACCTGGGGAGATTCAAAACGTCACAATTAATTATATAAGGATAATTTTTTTTTTTTATCCTTTTTAACTCTTATCATGCTGTTCACGACAACCCAGGCTATCTTTGGAAACAGTGTAGATCCAGATCAGATGGCTTCTGAAGAAGCCATCTGATCAGGATCTACACTGTTTGACATTCAGTTTATGAATTTGTAGGAATAAATTACATCAAGTAATCTGAGTGGTTCTAAGTCAGAAATGGGTGTGGCTAAACTGAATATTCAGCAAGAGAAGGGTTAAAAAGATATCCTCCATAAACCCTTATAGTGTTAGGAGAACAGTTTTTCATATTTTTCAGAGAAAAAAGGCTTGATATTTCATGTGAATCTTAGCAGCCCAGCAGGTGATTCTCATAAAATGTCAAACCTTATTTTCTTTGAAAATAAAAGAAAAACAATTGAAAGGGTGGTCTGCTAGTCTTAACCCTTATCTTGCTGAATATTCATTTAAGCCACACCTATTTCTGTCTATCAACCAATCAAATTACTTGATGTTATTTATTGCTACAAATTCATAAACTGAATACCAAACAGTATCTGATCTGGATCTACACTGTTTGCAAAGATAGGGGTTGTCGTGAACAGCAAGATAAGGGTTAATTACCATTTAAAGAGTGAAGGTATTGTGGGTTTTAATTGGTAATTTATTTATAGAATAATGAATGATTCCTAATTTACCAAAATGATCCTTAGTATATGGACAGATAGGCCTAAGCAAACAGTGTATACCCAGATCAGACTGCTCTTCCAGGAGCAGTCTGATCAGGGTCTTTACTATTTGCCATTCTGTCTGCACCTTTTGGGCTCCTTGCTGGATCACAAAATAAACATATTGTTAATATCTTAGAAGAAATAACCGCAAGTCCTGAAGGTGTCAAAAGTTTTAGGATTATTATGGTACTCATATATGCCTAGCATCCCATAAAAGGGACACTGTAGCCCCAGCTCAGAAGTGTTTGCTAAAATACAGATTTTTCTTTAGACTCACCCAAAATAAAACAAGCCTACTGAAAAATTTGAATTTATTTCAGACGAAAAGAAATTTCAAAGTAAGCTTGATGTTGTAAATTCAACATAAATATGAGCTAAGAAAGTCTCTTGTACCTCACATTACAATGTGTCTAATGACTGTGGGATAGTGATATGGCATTTTTTCTGTCAAAAAATATATTATTCTTGCTGGTGGTGCAAACTTTATACTAATTCAGATTGTGGGAATATGTTAGAGTTGCCTCAAGGAGGCGGTTCTAATGCATACCTACAATCTCTATTTCTGATCAGAAATAAAAACAATGTATCTATCCTTGTAAACTCCACTTTTCCTTCCATAAAGTGGGGTTTACAAGGGTGTTCATGACATGATACAAACTTGTTGATGTGATTCACGTACTATATGTATTTATATATAATTATATAAAGTGATTGTAAGCATTATTTGAGTCTCATGTCCGTTGTAGTTGTGCACACTTTCAAGCTACATCAGCTTGTGTACATGTACAATAAAATTTCCATGATTAACCCTTGTCTTGCTGAGCCCAGATATGTCTTATCTTTCAAACAATGTAGATCCAGATCAGATGGCTTCTGGAGAAGCCATCTGATCAGGATCTTCATTGTTTGTCATTCAGTTTATGAATTTGTTGCAATGATTTGCATCAAGAAATCTGATTGGTTGGTGGGAGTGGCGTATTTAAATATTCAGCAGGTCAAGGGTTAAGACCAGCTGAAAAAAGGATAAATTCTGCTTTTAAAAGCCTATTTAAAATTCCTCAGTGTTTTTGTTTTTGTGTGTTTGCTGCACCCAGGGTCTCTAGTAAGAGATCACCTTTGTGACTGCACTTTTGAACAGACCCATATTAAATGGTCTTAATATCGGAATTTTACTGTATATATGTGATGTTCTCGGAGATTTTTGGACTGGTGGAGATATGAGTACAACATCAGGAGCAGTCTGATCTGGGTCTACACTGTTTGCTTGGGGCTCTCTGTCCCAATACTTAGGATCATTACGGTAGTCAGACCTGTGCCCAATGAAAACTCAGATCAGACTGCACATCTGCCAAATCTGATCAGAATCTTTGTTGTGCACTAGATAAATGCAGGTTTTTGTAGACAGGGGCCATTGTTTTCTGACTGAGTGGGAAGGTTGGCTTCCTTTGTTCTCCATGTGCACAAATGCTCCATTTAGACACATTTTCACTTCTTTTTTTTTCGCAGCCCACAAGTCATGTGGTACACAGCATTAATTGTCATAGAGTATCCAATGTCATCTAATTTTGTCTTATATATGATACTCAGTATTGTAACACAGAGACTATACTTGTAATGTGGTACAGTGTTATTTGTCATAAACAGTTTTTGTTTGTTTGATTTGAGGTTTAACGTCCCCATCAACACTTTATAGGTCATTTTGGAGACGTTGCTTCCCATTTTGTGGGACTTTTACCGGGTTTATAACCAATAGGGTTTATAAGCATGGACAGTCCGACTCGCACCGCTTTGCCTGGGCAGGCTTAGATTCTCTAAGCGATTTACCAGTACTCGTGTGTAGTCGGTTTCAGCTCTGCATGGAAGCATCATGCAGCCCATCTATTTCTTCAAGCCCCGATGGGCGGGGGCCAGTTGTCATAAACAGACTCGTATACATGGATATATTATATCATGTTTTGCATCTAAACAGACTCGTATACATGGATATATGATATCATGTTTTGCATCTAAACAGACTTGTATACATGGATATATGATATCATGTTTTGCATCAAAGAGACTGTATATGTAATGTGGTGCACAGTAATGCCATAAACAGATTATACATCTATATATGATACTCTATGTTGTATCAAAGATACTGCACATATAAAGCTGTACACAGTATTGTCATAAACACATTATACATGTAAATAATGATACTCTATGTTGTGACAAAGAGACTGTACATGCAATGTGGAACACAGTACTGTCATAAAAAGATTATACATGTATATATTAATTATATGATAGTATATATGATAGTCTGTGTTGTAACAAAGACTGTACATGTAATTCTGTAAACAGTATTGTCATAAACAGACAATGCATGCATACATAAGTTATATGATAGTATATATGATACTCTGTGTTGTAAGACTGTACATGTAATACTGTACACAGTATTGTCATAATTAGACTATACATGTACATGTATATATAAATTACATGATAGAATATATTTATGATACTCTGTGTTGTAACAAAGACTATAAATGTTATGCTGTGCATAGTAGTATCATAAACAGACTATACATGTAATACAGTATATATAGATTATATGAAAGTATATATGATACTCTGTACGGGCCTCTGTGGCCTTGTGGATATGAGTGCTGACTCTTAATCATTAGGTCTGTCATCGCTGTTGTTCGAGCCTGGCTGGCAGCACATGTGGGATGCCAAGTTCTGCAATGGAAGGTCAGGTGGTTTTTCTCTGGGTGCTCCGGTTTTTGCCCACCTCTGATTAACAATGAGTTGAAATGAGTGTAATAATGTTGAAAGGGCCATAAAACCAAAAAAAAAGTATGATACTCTGTGTTATAACAAAGACTACATACACAACAGCTATGTTATAACACATTTTGTATTATACCCTCATTTTTTCAGTGGGGGTATACTGGTTCACATCTGCCCTTCCAGCCTTCCATCCATCAGTCCATCCATCCTTGGATCCATCCATCTTTCCATCCATGTATAATTTTTTGTCAAAGATTTCTCAAGAATCATGAAAGCTAGAAACCTCAAACTTGGCAGACTAAGCAATCATGATGTCTTGTATCACATGAGAGGTAGTGGGAACTATCTGCTTATTTGTTCATCTTTTCTTTCATTCTTCTTTATCTCCATATAGGTCAATGTTTACCCTTGTCCTGCTGAATATTCATATATGCCACACCCACTACCGATTATCAACCAATCAGATTACTTGATGCAAATTATTACAACAAATTCACAACCTGAATGACAAACAATGTAGATCCTGATCAGATGGCTTCTTCAGAAGCCATCTGATCTGGATCTACATTGTTTCAAAGACAAGTAAAGGCATATCCGGGTTGAGCAGGACAAGGGTTAAATTTTTTGCAAAAGATTTCTCAGGAACTACAAAAGCTAGAAGCCTCAAACTCGGACTACTATGCAATGATGATGACTTGTATTGTGTAAGATACAATTGGCTTTCTTGGCTTATTTGTTCATCTGTTTTCTTTCATTCTGCTTTCTCTCCATATAGGCCAATGTTAACTTTTTTCGTCAACGATTACTCTAAGGAATTGTAAAAGCTAGAAACCTCAAACTTGGTATGTATTACAATAATGATGACTTGTATCGTGTAAGAGACAATAGGCATTCTTTGCTTATTTTTTCATCTGTTCTCCCATTCTTCTTTCTAACCATAGGCCAATGTAAATTTTTTGTCAAAGATTTCTCAGGAACAACAAAAGCTAGAAGCCTCAATTTAAACATTTAGGAGCAGGACAAATTTGATCTGAGAATGAAGCCTATTTTCAATTTTGATGACTAAAATAGATTAAAATAAAACCTGGAGTGTATGTAATATACACCTACGGTTATGGTCAAATGCGACCGGCGCAGTATCAGAAGATAGATAGATAGATAGATTATTTTCAGTTGAATTGAAAGATGTTTTATAACTTTTAAGGCTTGTCTTAGACAATGATATTTATAGTACTTCATGGACTCTTTTTTTTTTCTGAATGTTTTGTCACCAGCTATCTTAGATAAATTTCTGTGTTTAATTTAATTGTTGTGTCAACCCATTTTATATGGTAAACCCTGAAATGGAACACTGGGTAATACAATACCGTAATACAATGTCTTTTTCTCCAAATACTCAAAGAAACAAAATGTTGTGGACATTTGTTAGAATCACCTCACTGAGGCGATTCTAACAAATATCCATAACATTTGTTTTTTTGAAGTAATAAATTCAATATTCTTGAATATTTAAGCCAAGGATTAGTCCTATTGAAATTGTCATTGTATGGAGTGTTTTTATGCCCCCGCCATTCGAAGAATGGTGGAAAGGGCATATAGCGTTGCCCCTGTCCGTCCATCCGTTCGTCCGTCCGTCCGTCCGTGCGTCCGAAACTTAAACGCAGTCAATAACTTCCTTATTTCTTGATGGATTTTAAAATTACTCAGCAGAAATGTTAACCATCATGAGACAATGTGTCACATGCAAAACCCAGGTCCGTACCTCCAAGGTCAAGGTCATACTTGGAGGTCAAAGGTCAAAAAAGGGTCCGAAACTTAAACACAGTCAATAACTTTCTTATTATAGCCCCGCTTTGAAAAAGTGGGGCTATATTGGATTTGCCATGTCCTTCTGTCATTCCGTGATTCCGTTAATTTGTGTTGGCTCCATAACTTTGTATCTGCTTAACATATTTTCATGAAACTTCACACAAATGTTAAACACCATAAGACAATGTGCAGAGCGAAGGAATTATAACTGTGGATTGCCTACTTTTGGAGTTATTGCCCTTTGAACATTTTCCGTAATTCCGTAATTCCGTGATTCCGTTAATTTGTGTTGGCTTCATAACTTTGTATCTGCTTAACATATTTTCATGAAACTTCACACAAATGTTAAACACCATAAGACAATGTGCAGAGCGAAGGAATTATAACTGTGGATTGCCTACTTTTGGAGTTATTGCCCTTTGAACATTGAAAAATGGCAATTTTAATTGTGTCCGCTTCATAACTCGAAAACCGTTTGAGATATTTTTAGGAAACTTCACACAAATGTTAAGCACTATGAGACGATGTGCAGAGCGCAGGAACCATAACTCTGCATTGCTTATTTTTGGAGTTATTGCCCTTTGAACATTGAAAAATGGCAATTTTAACAGTGTCCGCTTCATAACTCGAAAACCGTTTGAGATAATTTCATGAAACTTCACACAAATGTTAAGCACTATGAGACAATGTGCAGAGCGCAAGAACCATAACTCTGGTTTTCGTATTTTCTGTGTGTCTGTCTGTGTGTCTGTCTGTGTCTGTTAACAATTTTCGTGTCCGCTCCATAACTTTAAAACCCATTCACATATTTTCATGAAACTTCACACAAACATTAAACACCATGAGATGGTGTGCAGAGTGCAGGAACCATAACTCTGGATTGCCTAATTTTTGAGTTATTTCCCTTTGAATATTGAAAAATATCAATTTTAGCCGTCTTTGCTCGATAACTCAAAAACCGTTTGAGATAATTTTATGAAACTTCACACAAATGTAAAGCACCATATTACGTGTGCAGAGCGCAGGAACCCAAACTCTGGATTGTCTACTTTTTCAGTTATAGGCTTTTGAATATTAAAAAATGGCAATTTTAACTATGTCCGCTCCATAACCATTTCTGATATTTTCATGAAACTTCTAATAAATGAAAAGCACCTTGAGATGATGTGCAGAGTGCAGGAACCATAACTCTGGTTTGCCTACTTTAGGAGTTATTGCCCTTTGAACATTTAAAAAGGCAATTTTGACTGTGTCGGCTCCATAACTCACAAACCATTTGAGATATTTTCATGACACTTCACACAAGTGTAAAGCACCATGAGACAATGTGCAGAGCGCAGGAACCCTGACTCTGATTTGCCTACTTTAGGAGTTATTACCCTTTGAACATTGAAAAATGGAAGATGAAATTTAGTATAAACATGGACATTCTGGTAATGTATCATGCTCATTGAAATGAGGGACAAGGGCTCACAACTCTTAGAGTTTTTCCAGATAATGTAAAATTTTCAACAGTTATTTCTTGTTCATAACTGTTTTCTCTGCAGCTTAAATATCTTTCTTCTCTGACAGCGCTGAAGCGGGGCTATAGTCAGATCCTCTGACAGCTCTAGTTTCTTAATGGATTTTGAAATTACTTTGCAGAAATGTTAACCATCATGAGTCGATGTGTCACATTCAAAACACAGGTCCGTACCTCCAAGGTCAAGGTCATACTTGGAGGTCAAAGGTCAAAAAAAGGGTCCGAAACTTAAACGCAGTCAATAACTTTCTTATTTCTGGATGGATTTTGAAATTACTTTGTAGAAATGTTAACCATCATGATTCGATGTGTCACATGCAAAATCCAGGTCCGTACCTCAAAGGTCAAGGTCATACTTGGAGGTCAAAGGTAAAAAAAAAACGGTCCGAAACTTAAACACAGCCAATAACTTACTTATTTTTGGATGGATTTTGAAATAATTTTGAAGAAATGTTAACCATCATGAGACAATGTGTCACATTCAAAACACAGGTCCGTACCTCCAAGGTCAAGGTCATACTTGGAGGTCAAAGGTCAAAAAAAGGGTCCGAAACTTAAACGCAGTCAATAACTTTCTTATTTCTGGATGGATTTTGAAATTACTTTGTAGAAATGTTAACCATCATGAGTCGATGTGTCACATGCAAAATCCAGGTCCGTACCTCAAAGGTCAAGGTCATACTTGGAGGTCAAAGGTAAAAAAAACGGTCCGAAACTTAAACACAGCCAATAACGTACTTATTTTTGGATGGATTTTGAAATAATTTTGAAGAAATGTTAACCATCATGAGACAATGTGTCACGTGCAAACCCAGATCCGTACCTCTAAGGTCATACTTGGAGGTCAAATGGCATAAAAAGGGTCCAAAACTTAAACACTGTCAATAACTTTCTATGGATGAATACGAACATAGACATATTTTTGGGCGGGGGCATCCGTGTCCTATGGATGCATTTCTAGTATTTATATTAGAGGGTTAGGCTCCCGCTCATCAGGGCTTGATTTGTTTGATTTGATGTTCAACGTCCCCGTCAACACTATAAAGGTAATTTTGGAGACGTTGCTTCCAATTTTGTTGGACTTTTACCCGACATTGAGTTGAAATGACTTCTCAAGTCCTGTCGTCCAATGAAACCAATAGGGTTTATAAGCATGGACGGTCCAACTCGCACCCCTTTGCCTGGGCAGGCTTAGATCCTTTAAGTGGTTTACCAGTACTCATGTGCGGTTGGATTCAGCTCTGCGTGGAAGCATCATGCAGACCATTTAGTTCTTCAAGCCCATTTATTTCTAATGGGCGGGGCCGCCATCAGGGCTTGAAGAAATAGTTGAGCTGCATGATGCTTCCACGCAGAGCTGAAACCAACTGCACATGAGTATTGGTAATACGCTTAATGGATCTAAGCCTGCCCAGGCAAAGTGGTGAGAGTTGGACCGTCCATGCATATAAACCTTTTTGGTTTCACTGGGCGGCAGGACTTGATTTAATGGCGGGCAAAGTTTAAAGTCACCCAAAATTGGAAGCAACGTCCCCAAAATGACCTATATAGTGTTGATGGGGATGTTAACCCTCAGATCAAGCAAACAGATAAAAAGGGTGATCTGTAAATTTTTTTTTTTCAAAAATAGCTTTTGAAATAGATTCCATTTTGCTCATCTAAATATATACTGGGATTAAAGGTTGTCCCTCCCGATCAGTCGGAATTATAAAGGATAGTTTTTGGCTTAAAGTGTGGAGATATGAGGTTAAGAACTATCTGAGCAAATTTTGTATGGTGGAACCAACCAGATTTGTTTGTTTGTTTAATTTGATGTTTAAGGCTGCTGTCAACACTATATATAGGTCATTTTGGAGATGTTGCTTCCAGTTTTGTGGGACTTTTACCTGACATTGAAATGAAATAACATTCAAGCCCTGTTGCCCCGATGAGCGGGGGCTGTGGAGCTAACCAGATAGTTTAATTTTTTCTCATAGGACATTAACTGTCATTCTGTTGTGGAAAGAGATGGTAACTTCTAGTACCGTAAAAAATCTCTACCCCCCCCAGACCCCCCCCCCTCCCCCGCCCCCTCCCCCCCCCGATTTAAAAATAGAGATTTTTTGGGCAATTCTCAGAAAAATACCAGCTTCAAAAACAAAATGATCTTACCTTATGCTGAGAGTTTCCAAATTTGTTGCTTGATAGTCGAACACACAAAGCCTTTTTTCCCATGTGGTCCAAATAAATGGTAATAATTAATCATGGTCTACACTGTTTGCTTAAGAGCGTTAACTCCGATGTTAATTCATAGAAACTTTTTTTTGATTTTGTGACAGGGTTGGAAATTAAACAAGTATTAATAAAAATGACTTTAAGTTTTAAGTATTTTGCCATCTTTGACCCATCGGGGCTTGAAGAAATATTTGGACCGCATGATGCTTCCACGCAGAGCTGAAACCGACCCGCACACGAGTACTAGTGAACCGCTTAGAGGATCTAAGCCTGCCCACGCAAAGCGGTGAGAGTCGGCCCGTCCATGCTTATAAACCCTATTGGTTTCATTGGGCAGCACGGCTTGAGATGTCATTTCATCTCAATGTCAAGTAAAAGTCCCACAAAATTGGAAGCAACGTCTCCAAAATGACCTTTACAGTATTGACGGGGACGTTAAACCTCAAATCAAACAAAGAAAAATGTTAATGATATTTGCTTTATTGAAGAAAGGGGAGGTAACTACTATTCTAAGACACGGCTATTGTATCCCCAGTCATTTTCTGAGAAACAAGATGGCGGCAATTAGAAAGAAACTGAGTGTTTTGGACCGTCATATGCGAGTTGCAGGTTTCTGTAGCCTCTAATAAATGCCCACCCCCCCCCCCCCCCCCCATAGTACATTTCTACTTGTATTATTAATCTAAGAAATATCATATTTCTGGTATTTACGTAATTGTACATTGTTTTGCTTCTCCTGTTAAATTGGTAAAAAGTAGTTATGAGATTTTGTAATCCGAAGGACAAAGTGCTTTTGCTCCTGTTATCAAAAAGAAATGGAAAGAATTTGCTTTCAACCCATTTCGGACCAGAAACCCCAAAACGGGTATTTTTTTTTTAAACAGTGCAGGCCTAGATCAGACGCTGCAGAACGCGGCATCTGATTTGGGCCTACTCTGTTTGCAAACAGTTCACCCATTTTCCAAATAAATTTTGAAAAAAAAAAAAAACCTGACATCCCTATATTTTGAAATGGACGAAGATTCCATTTGGTACCAAAAGGGTTAATGAGCCCCCCAAGAAAACTGTTACAAATTTCTGTTTAAATGAAATTAAAAAATTCTGTTTTGGATTTTGGAGATATGATAGAATTTGGCAGGCCTCGGTAGCTCAGTCGGATGCTCGTCTGACTGGTGATCAGGAGGACGTGGGTTTGATACCTGCCAGGTTCGGCAACATTCTTTCATGGAGATTGATAATGAAATCTTTTCTGGGATCATTTTCTCCCTTCCTTCTTTTCTGGGATCATTTTCTCCCTTCCACAGATTCAAGAAAGACACTTGTCAGTTTCTGGCAAAAGACTGTGCACTGTACTGGTTAACCGCTTACGTATAAGCCTGCCCAGGAAAAGTGTGGATAAGTAAACTGACCGGCTTAATCAAAGTACTGAAAGTACTGAGGAAAGTTGATTTACGAGGTATATTCACCATGATAAAATGGTAGTGGTAGATTAAACAGTCTCTAAGTGTCTTTTTGACAAGATTGAAAAAGGAGTTTAACCAGGTTCGACTAAGAAAAAAATGCCTGTTGCTTGTTATTGTCCTCGTGACAATCACTGACCATCTGACTGGCGCCGACCCTGAACAAAATCCAGGTAGTAGTTATTGATAGCACCCCTAAGATGTCAGAGCGGAACGTCAGAAGAAAATTCTGGACTGTGCTTGTTTGTTTGTTTGTTTGTACGTTTGTTTGCTTGTTTTTGAGGTTTAACATCCCCGTCAACACTGACTAGGTCATTTAGAGACGTTGCTTCAAATTTTGTGAGACTTTTACCCAACACTAAAATGAAATGACATAATTATCAAGCCTGTCGCGCAATGAAACCAAATAGGCTTGTGGCATGGACGGTCCGATTCGCACCACTTTGCCTGGCCGGGCTTAGATCCTCTAAGCTGTCTACCAGTACTCATGTGCGGTCGATTTCAGCTCGGCGTGGAAGTATCTTGCAGTTCGTCTATTTCTTCAAGCCCTGATGGGCGGGGCGGGGTAGGACTGTGCTCGTGCATTTGGCCATTGGCAAACAGAATCTTCATAATCAGACGCCACATAATGTACCTGCTTAAACGAACAGTGCGATTCTCAACTCATGACTATTCTCCAAACTTACATTCAGAGACGATCGATCCACCAGTTCTCTCAGCACTTTGATTAATTGAGTACTTACGCAAATACGCTGTTTATCTGGAGCACTGGACGGGAGTGAACTTTAAAACCTATTGCTTTCTTTCGGCGAGTCATGGGTCTCCAAAAAAGAAGTGTACATTGCTTTCGGAGACGTTACAGCAGAGCCCTTTAATTTCTACATTTTAAAAAGTGGAGACTCTTCGACTTAGATTCGTCTTCCCAAGTGTCTATAAAACGAGTGCATATGCACCAAAAATGCACTGAAGGGTCTGATTTGAGGTCACAGAATGAGGTGTCTGATCAGTGGCTTCTGAATTTGCTTAACCAATATATGACAATGACATCTTCCAACAAATAAGTTCGGAACAGGATTGTCAGATTTGTTTTCTCAAAGGTAGGATTTGCAAGAATATATGTTTTTTTAGCAATCAATGCAGACTCAGATCAGACGCCAAGTTGTGCTGCGTCTGATCTGGGCCTACAATACTTACATGCCATAAAAAGTGACGATAGTTATATATGGACCAATGTCCAGTTCGGAAACCGAGGGGTGAAAGGGAAGGAACACCTGTGGAATCAAGTCGGCCTTGATATAAAAGGATACACCTAGTATCAAAGCTGGAAAAGTCCAGTTTTGCAACTGAGGGGTGAAAGGGAAGGAACACCTGTGAAATCAAGTCCGCATTCAGCGCAAATGTTAAGAAATCAATGCGCTGGAAAAGGAAATGAGGCAAGTGCTTAATTTGGACTATTTTATGCAGCGAACGAACAGCGGAAGTGTAGTAACGCGGTCCAGTACCGGAAGTAGAAATGCGATGACATATAAAGTTGATACAAGTATCAACTTTCAAAAATGACCTAAACTAGTGTTGACTGGGCTGTTTTTTATTTGGAAAATGGCTTAACTTTTCACAAATAGTGTAGGCCCTGATCCGACGCCGCATTCTGCAGCGTCTGATCTGGGTCTGCACTGTTTTGCCAAGCTTCCTGTTTTGGGGTTTCTGGTACTAAATGGGTTAAGGTTGGTTGGTTGATTTGAGGTTTAGCATCCCCGTCAACACCATATAGGTCATTTTGGAGACGTTGCTTCCAATTTTGTGGGACTTTTACCCAACATTGAGATAAAATGACATCTCAAGCCCTGTCGCCCAATGAAACCAATTGGGTTTATAAGCATGGACGAGCCGACTCCCACCGCTTTGCCTAGGCAGGCTTAGATCCTCTAAGCGGTTTACCAGTACTCATGTGTGGTCGGTTTCAGTTCTGCTTGGAAGCATCATGCAGCCCATCTATTTCTTCAAGCCCTGATGGGCGGGGGCCGCTAAATTGGTTAAGCCAAATAAGACTTCAAACTCAGCTAGGTTTCACACTTTGGTCATGCAAAAGTGTGACATTTTTCGCAGAAACTGGTGTTACCTGTAACCATTCTGAATGTAAAGTGGAGGAACTGGCAGAATAATTCCAGACCGGTGCGCAGACATTTGCTCACAAGACAATTGCCCACAAGACAGTTGCACACAAGACAATTGCTCACAAGACATTTGACCACAACCTTAATAGAAAATAGGACAGTTGCTCACAACACTATTTTTTTCATGATTTCATTTTTATCTTTATATCATCTATAATTATGGGAACTATTTTTCCTTTGGATTTCAACTAATTAGTGATAAATGGATTTCAACTAGTTAGTGATAATTGAAACATTAGTAGTTTATTAATAACATTAAGTATTTAAATTGATTTTAGGTGATACATGTAAAAAAGCTCACATTTGATTGATTAAGGAGATCAAATGATTTTTTATAAAACATTGGAAACAAAAAATAAATGAATAAATAATGGTTAATTTTGATTAATGATGAGTATATTTGTCAAGCTGCTTAACGGCTCCCGCCCATCGGGGCTTGGCGAAATAGATGGGCTGCATAATGCTTCCATGCAGAGCTGAAACCCACCACACAAGAGTACTGGTAAACCGCTTAGATGATTTAAGCCTCTCCAGGCAAAGCTGTACGAGCATGACCGTGCATGCTTATAAACATTATTGGTTTCATTGGGCGACAGGGCTTGAGATGTCATTTCATCTCAGTGTCGGGTAAAAAGCCCATAAAATTGGAAGCAACGCCTCCAAAATGACCTATATAGTATTGATGCGGACATTAAACCGCAAATCAATCAATCACTCAAAATCAAGGTGCTTAATATAAAATATTGATAATTTAAGCTGACTACTGCTCATCGGATCCATGACGAAACATAGAACGACAAAACATAGAAAAGCAAAAACATAGAAAAGACAAAACATAGAAAGACAAAACATTGAAATAAAACATAGAAAAAACATAGAAAAAAGATCGAAATAACATCGAAAAAGTTCAGAAATATCGAAAGTTTTATTTCATCCATTTTGCGACAACAATACTTTGTTTTTTTTTTATTGTAAACGTATCTCGGGAATACAGTTGATTATCGATCAATAGTTTAAGGGACAGTAATACTGCTTCATTTAATATATTACGTTATGTGCCAACCCCTCAAGATAGCCCATACAGGTATGTCTGTTATTTGTTAACAATTTTCTGGATTTTTTCACACGATTTATGGCTTTGTTAGATTTTTGGGACAGAGATCCTCCACGGCGGAGAGCTTGCTTTCTCAACTCGGTATTTTTTTTTATTTGAGGTTTAACGTCCCCGTCAACACTGTAAAGGTAATTTTGGAGACGTTGCTTCCAAGCCCTGCCGCCCAATGAAACCAATAAGTTTATAAGCATGGACAGGCCGGCTCGCGCCGCTTTGCCTGGGCAGGCAGAAACTTTGCGCCAGTTAACTGGTGCTTAACTGTAACTATTGTTTATCCACTTAGTGATCGGTAGACTTGATCGAGTGAGTGAATGTTCAATGACGTGTGGCAATTGCCGAGAGGTCAGGTAATTATCGTTCACACTTATTGTTCTATTATTGGTCGTTCTATTATTTGTCGATCTATTAAATGTCACGTCTATGTTTTGACTTATCTATTTTGTGTCGCTTCTCTCTTTTGTCTTTCTATGTTTTGTCGTACAGCGTGCTCATCATAGTTAAGTGATTAGTTGGCTATCATTTCATCCAACTACTGATGTCTTAGTTATCACTAATTAGTTGAAATGTAGCAGATTAACTGTTACATAATACTTTCAGGAAGAAATGGTTCCCATAAACTATAGAAAATATAAATAAAAGACTTTCAAAATCAAAATAAAAAAAAACAAAAAAAAAATAGTGTTGTGAGCAATTGTCCTATTTTCCATTAAGGTTGTGGGCAAATGTCTTGTGAGCAAATGTCTTGTGAGCAACTGTCTTGTGGGCAATTGTCTTGTGAGCAAATGTCATGGAATCTTCCAGACCAGATAACATCATAATGCCTTTTTGTTTCTTATTTTAAGAGAAAATCAGTCCTGTTGCATTCCAAGGAGGTTCTTCTGTCGCGGTTTATTTCTGTTTTAGTTCATCTTTGAATGATGGCCCCAGCCCATTGGGGCTTGAAGAAATAGATGGGCTGCATGATGCTTCCGTGCAGAGCTGAAACCGACTGCACACAACTACTGGTAAATCGCTTAGACAATCTAAGCCTGCCCAGGCAAACCGGTGCGAGTCGGACCGTCCATGCTTATAAAACCTATTGGTTTCATTGGCCGACAGGGGTTGAGATGTCATTTCATCTCAATGCCGGTTAAAAGTCCCACAAAATTGGAAGCAACGTCTCCAAAATGATCTATACAGTGTTGACAGAGACATTAAACCTCAAATCAAACAAATCATCTTTGAATGTGTGTATTGCTTATAATAATATATATTTTTGTTTTGGATAGCCAATTGGCCAATTTGTGGAAAAGTAACTGTCCTTTTGGCTTTCCCCTAGTGGTGTTTCCATTAGGGTCTAGTTATTTCATGGTTGTATTTCTTTTAATTTTTGGTGTCTCTGATGGGAGGTTGGGTTAATTGTATTGATTCCTGATCATTGCCTTCACTTCTATTTTGGCCAGAATTCGTGTTTTATTATTTCATTTGATTATTATTTTAACCCCATGTAATATACAGACTTAAAAGAAAACTCAGGTATAAAACCTGTCACTCATCATTCACCTGTTGATACTTTTATTTTTCATAAAACAGTGTTGTGTTAACCGCATTTTGGCATTGGAGGGTCTTAGAGTTCTTTCTGTATTAATATTTTATGTTTTTGAGATGAGATATAAAAAATACTCACTGGATTGTACTTGAGAGTCTGCAAAATAAATGAGGTAGTTCATCCAAAAATGTCATTGGAAATTTCTGTTAAATCTTATTATTGACCATTTTTAATGACAGATTCATTCTGTCATTTCTAGCTGTCCTGCGTGTTGTAAAGTAGTTCCGGCTTTCTTACGACTTTCTTCCGGCTTTGACCGCCAAAGAGATATGAGTCCGCACAAAAATGTAGTCCGGTTAGGCACAGTTATCAAAATTGTACATCCTATAATCGCAATACAAACTTTTGAAGCAGACGACTTGACGATTTTATCTTACCTTTCAGAGAGTAGATTCAGCATTTCATATGAATAAGCTGCGTCATGCGAGACTGTATACCTAGATCAATGCGGCACCTGCTCAGACGTCTGCTCAGGTTTTACACTGTTTTCTAACAGTGCTGTCATATTTAATCCTTAAAGACCAGCCGGTCAGCTGCAGACCAGAATATCAATGGGTTTTCCGACATTCAAGGTCAAGTCTAGGTCAGTTACAACTAGGTGTATATCAGACTTTGCGAGAAAGGCTGTCCCTTTCAACCCTGGAATATGGTACAGATACGTATGCAAACAGTGTAGGTCCTGTGATATAATTCTAGGTGCCATATTTAGCAGAATGGACGAGCCCAAATTCAGCGATGGAAGAGTACACTCCAGAAACTCAAGGCAGTGAATAAATCAAAGCACTGACAACACTCATGCCGATTGTCTCTAAATGCAGGCTGGTCATGAACGAGGACTTGGACTGATCCGTTTAAACTTAACGGATGTTAGTAACTGATGCAAAAAATGTAGAACAAGATCAGCACCGTGTTCTGTGGCGTTTGATCTTAGTCTACATTGTTTGCCAAATCGAACATTTTATTCAAGTGCAGATTTTACAGATAACACTTACATGTACACAAGACTGACAAACGACCCGGCTATGTTTGGGTTGATTGTTTGGCATTCGACCCAAAGTTACTAATAAAAAAGCGATTCAGAGCTAACGTCTACGTGACTATCACTGACTTCTCAGAATAACCCTTTTCTTGCAGAAAATAGCCGCAGTGAGATCAGGGTATTCCATAAGACTGAAGAGGGTCATCCTGGAATCATAGGGTGAGCTTGGCAAACAGTGTAGACCAAGTTCGGACGCTGCAGAACGCGCTTCTTATCAAAATCTTCACTATTTGTTTGGAATTTCAGAGTTAAATTAAACAGTTTAATCTCAGCCCAGGACCTTTACCCCAACCTACATCCCACCAACACTTTCGGTGCTTTGGTTTTGAAACCAAACGATTGCATGATTACAACACGCTTAGGCACCATGTCCTTTAGCTAAACAGGTTAAATCAATCAACCGTGACGTATGGTTACCAGTCCGGCCACGATCCTGTGTTTTGTTTGTTTGATTTGAGGTTTAACGTCCCCGTCAACATTGTATAGGTCATTTTGGAGACGTTGCTTCCAATTTTGTGGGACGTTTACCCGACACTGAGATGGAATGACATCTCAAGCCCTGCCGCCCAATGAAACCAATAGGGTTTATATGCATGGACGGTCCGACTCGAACCTCTTTGCCTGGGCAGGCTTAGATCCTCTAAGCAGATTACCAGTACTCGTGTGCAGGTCGGTTTCAGCTCTGCGTGGAAGCATCATGCAGCCCATCTATTTCTTTAAGCCCCGATGGGCGGGGGCCAACGATCCTGTGTACCACCTTCACACCAGCACTGATAGAAACCACATGTTCAGGATCAAACTTTTGATGTGTGATGTAAGGTCGTGCCTAGAAAAGAAGAAATTGTATTTTGTTCTCAAAAAGCATCAAGTGAGAACGTATTGCAACATTTTTCATTAAACCCTGTACAGTTAGAGTGAGTGAGTGAGTGAGTGTTTGAGTTTTACGTCCCGCCAACAGCTAAGGTCATACGGAGACGATACCTCGGTTTAAAGACACAAGAAGATACCTTGGTTTAAAGACACATCCGAAAGTCTGGAGAATTCCGGGATCAATCCTGCGATCCCTGGTTTACAAGGCGAGTAGCATAACCCCTACACCAAGGAGGCTTCTAATGGACAATTAGAATCTGGTACGAAAGCGGATGGCGTTGACTCTGATTTTGGGTGCCAAATGTGTGTGATCTATTTGTCTGTTGGAGCGACATCTTACTATCAACAGAAGACGCTAGTGGACGTCGACGTAGCGGAAGAACCACGTCAGTACGTCCAGATCGATTAATCCGACAGACGCATATGCGAAGCAGATTTCCGCCGGTATCTGCTACACTGTATATGTAGATAAACAAAGGGTTTCAACTACCGACTATTAAGCACTGACACTGTTCGTCGCCCTTATGCGATGCACTTTTGAGAGCTACACGTCCCTGTTGTGACCAAAATTAAGACGTCGACACAGTACGGAACACTTACGCTGGTGCATGAAATACGTACATGTATATTGGCGTCTAAGCGACTCGCGTGATATGCGTTTCAGTGACACATCGCACTTCAGCGTGAATCACGCTGATTGTCGTTTCGGGATGTTTCGACATATAGGTGTAAGGTATGCCGAGGCGACGCGTGCGTAATAGAGCATGACATATCGGATGGAATAAGCGAAATGGTATGTCGAGCTATTGCATGTAGCTAGCGACATTAAGAACATTCAAGATCATGGCTGAGACGTTAACTGAACAGCGAGACGTTACATCAATCAAGTGCGTCGGCTTCACGTGGTTCCATTTATTTGTTTACGCTCAGAATCCGGGATATCTAATCCAGCAGGATTACGCGCGGGTTTATAGTGCTGTTCTTACTCAAAAATGTCTTCAAGCCAATGGAATTCATGTACTGGACTGACCAGTCTTTCTCCTTCGATATCTTTGTGAAAAATAGAGAATCTTTTGGGAGGAGGTATCCACAACCGACCAGAAAAAAATTGTACTTAATTGACAGGGGTATTGTTAAAACTTGAATTTTAATGTTTGGTTTTGAAAACGTAAATAGTTTCTTTCCAAAATTTGAAACATCGAATGGCATTTCATGATACCACCGGTGTATAGACATCTGCAAACATATACAATGGAATTTGCAGAACTATTTTTTTAAATTTTAAGATCTTTTTAGAAAGGCTATCTGTAAGTTTTCACAGTGTTTTGATTTTCTCATAGAATCTGTCATTTCAGTGCCTTTGGCGCTTTGATTAATTTACTGCCTTTAGTACCATTTAGTACCAGAAACCCCAAAATGGGTACCCTGGCAAACAGTGCAGACCCAGATCAGACACCGCAGAATGTGGCATCTGATCAGGGCCTACATTGTTTCCAAAATTTTCAGCCAATTTCCAAATAGTTTTTGAGGAAAACACAACCTGACACCCCTATATTTTGAAATGGACTCCAGCTTTATATAAGGTGGAAGTTTCCATTTGGTACAAAAAGGGTTAATATGAAGATGTCATTATAAACTCTGAAAACTGTGATGGGTTGAACTGGACTAATTAATTTGTCAGTTTGTCTGTTAGCACCAGTTATAAACCACAGACAGTTAGAGGAGAGATTAAAGGGAAAACTGAGTATAAAACCTGTCACTCATCACTCATCTGCTGAGCCAATGCAAAGGAGTATGTGTTTTATGTTTCATATTTTTATTTGATTATAATGAATAACAATATTACTAGAACGTTCATTAATGTCAGTAAATATCTAATTTAAAATTAGATTTAAAAGTGTAAAGAACGAAATACCTTACTAGCAATGTCATTTTCTGTCATTTTAGCTCCCCTTAGCCAAATTCCTGGCTCTGGGGGGACAAAAGTTTGCAGGTATATGGTCCAGGTCACATGACCAAGAAGGCCGTCATGCCCAAATAAGGTAAAAAACTCTAATAAATCTCCTTCTCCAGAAACACTGTGCCAATTGTCTTGAAACATGGTATGTAGCATTGTGTGACTGAGTTATAACTAACAAGTTTGCAAATATGATGACCCTAGATTTACCTTGACCTATTTTATGCAAATGTCAAATTTGGTTCACTAGGCTTTTCAGGTGGAAAAAGGTAAAACAGTGCATTTTTTAAAAAATTATTGTGGTCTGTGATATGAGTGGCAAACAGCGTAGAGCCTGATGAGATGCGGCAATTTGCTTATTTGCCGCATCTCATCTGGGTTTACACTGTTTGCTCAGCATATCTGTCCTAAAACACAGGGACTATTTCTGTCTTCTACTTTAACCCTTGCAGTCAAAACTAAGCGATGACATTTTCAAAGTGTGTTTTTTTTTTTATACGCCCGTTTTGAAAAAACGGTCGTATTATGTTATGGGGTCGGCGTCCGTCCGTCCGTCCGTAAACTTTTCGTTTCCGGATAACTCCTCCTACAGTTTTCATCCGATCAAGCTGAAACTTGGTAGGTAGTAAGACCATGATGTGTAGATGTGGGTAAAGTTTCGAGAATCAACGTCCGCCAAATATTAACAGAGTTATGCCCCTTTGAAATTTTTGTAAACATTTTCGTTTCCGGATAACTCCTACAGTTTTCATCCGATCAAGTTGAAACTTGGTAGGTAGTAAGACCATGATGTGTAGATGTGCATAAAGTTTCGAGAATCAACGTCCGCCAAATATTAACAGAGTTATGCCCCTTTGAAATTTTTGTAAACATTTTCGTTTCCGGAAAACTCCTCCTACAGTTTTCATCCGATCAAGCTGAAACTTGGTAGTTAGTAAGACCATGATGTGTAGATGTGCGTAAAGTTTCGAGAATCAACGTCCGCCAAATATTAAAAGAGTTATGCCCCTTTGAAATTTTTGTAAACATTTTCATTTCCGGATAACTCCTCCTACAGTTTTCATCCGATCAAGTTGAAACTTGGTAGGTAGTAAGACCATGATGTGTAGATGTGGGTAAAGTTTCGAGAATCAACGTCCGCCAAATATTAACAGAGTTATGCCCCTTTGAAATTTTTGTAAACATTTTCGTTTCCGGAAAACTCCTCCTACAGTTTTCATCCGATCAAGCTGAAACTTCGTAGTTAGTAAGACCATGATGTGTAGATGTGCGTAAAGTTTCGAGAATCAACGTCCGCCAAATATTAACAGAGTTATGCCCCTTTGAAATTTTTGTAAACATTTTCGTTTCCGGATAACTCATCCAACAGTTTTCATCCGATCAAGCTGAAACTTGGTAGGTAGTAAGACCATGATGTGTAGATGTGCGTAAAGTTTCGAGAATTATCGGGTTAAAGGTTAAACAATGCTATAAGTGCTCGTTTTTATGTGTTGTAAATAACTGATGAGATTAATTCTAGTTCTAAGCTGTCTGCTGTGGAAAGAGCAATACAGGGAAAAGGAAGAAAGCTCTGTGCTGTCCTAGCTCTAGCTTGGCACTGTGCATGCTCTTCTTGCATTTGCTGTCAACCATTGAAACTTGAAAAATAGTTCCACCATCAATGAATACTGTTTTCAGGTTTCAGTCTACCAAATATGAATTTGCCACGGGCGTATAATGCCCCGCTTGCGGAGCTCTTGTTCTTTATTTTTCAGAGAAAATAAGGTTTGGAATTTCAGTCATTTGCCTAGTAGATGATTCACATGAAATGCCAAGCTTTAATTTCTCTGAAAAATAATTAAGGTGAAAAGACATACTTGAAGGAGATGAACTTAATAAGCTTTGACCCTTATCCTGCTGTTCATAACAATCCCTTCCTTTGCAAACAGTGTAGATCCAGATCAGATGGCTTCTGAAGCCATCTGATCAGGATCTTCACGGTTTGACAATCAGTTTGTGGATGTGAAGAAAATATTAGATCATGTAATCTGATGGGCTGATAATCAGAAATGGGTGTGGCTAATTTGAATATTCAGCATGATAGGGGTTAAGCTTCCGTTTAAATCCTTTGAAGAATGAAAATATATATTACTATGTTTAAACTACAATCTCTAAAAATATGGTAAAATTAAATTAAGCCATTGTTTGCTAAAGAATTTTCCAAAGTGCTTGAAGGATTAAAGTCAGCAGATTATCAAATCTTGAAGTGCTTTATAGAACAAAAAGTTCATATGCATTTGATATGCAGGAATTTGCTGGCACCCAACTGGAATGCCGATTTCTGTCACTATATTTCACTATAATTTCCAAGTGATAATGTACTGATTACTCCTATCAGGTAAGGCAAGTTTAAAACATGGAATGGTGTAGAATGCAAGGATGAGCTACTTAACATTCACTTGCATTGGAAGGCAAAGCGTTAACCTATTTTACAAGAGAAACCCGAAAGTAGAATACTGGCAAACGTACAGACGGCAAGCCCTTGACAGTGGCTCGAACACCTGTGGGACCATCAAAATTTGTTCAAGATAGGAGTTGGTTCAAGCCACTTAGGTTTAAAGTAGAAGTAAAACAAAGATCAGGAATTGATACAATTAACTTACTCCATCCATAAAAGACACCCAAGGGAAAGAAATACAAACATTAAGCGACCAGACCATAATGGAAACCTAAACAAAGGAAGGCCATATGGACAGTTACTTTCCCACAAAATGGCCATATGGCCATCCAAAATTAAAAGACACAAGTGATACACACAGTAAGTAACAAACAACAACATAAATAACCCTTTTTGTTCAAAATAGAATCCTCCATTTTGTTTGTTTGTTTTGTTTGATTTGAAGTTTAACGTCCCCGTCAACACTGTGAAGGTCATTTTGGAGAAGTTGCTTCCAATTTTGTGGGACTTTAACCCGACATTGAGATGAAATGACATCTAAAGCCCTGCCAGCCATTGAAACCAATAGGGTTTATAAGCATGTACTGACCAACTCGCACCGCATTGCTTGGGCAGGCTTAGATCCTCTAAGTGGTTTGTCAGTACTCGTTGTGGGTCGGTTTCAGCTCTGCGTGGAAGCATCATGCAGCCCATCTATTTCTTCATTTAGGGATGTCAGTTTGTGTTTTCTTCAAATTTTATTTTGAAAAAGGCTGAACTTTTTGCAAACAGTGTAGGCCCTGATCAGATTCTGCATCACGTGGCACCTAATCAGGGCTTGCACTGTGTGCAAATTACCCATTTTGGGGTTTCTGGTACAAAATGGGTTAATCACAAAGGCATAATGGGGATCACTTAAAATTATAAAAAAAAAATTTCAAACTTGTGTATTATCCCATTTTGTACCGGAAATCTCAAAACGGGTAATTGACAAACAGTGCAAGCCCAGATCAAAACACCAAATGCGGCATCTTACTCTGCAAAAAGTTCAGCTATTAAAGTTGACACAATCCGTCAACCCTAAATCTTGAAATGGACTCCTGCTGTATATAAGGAGGAAGATTCCTTTTGCTACAAAATGGGTCAAAATAAGGGTATGTTGTGTGTATTTATTGGAATCACCTCATCAAGGCGACTCTAACAAGTACAGAAATAAGAAAAATCTCCCTATCTTGATATCTGGAGGTATTGGAAGACTGAAGAAATGGGGCCAGTTTTTCAGTCTTTAGTTTAACAAGGTCTTTTAGTGGTCAGATCCTTAACTGTTCTAGTAAGTACAATATCTAATACAGTGTTATTTTGCTGAAAAAAATGTGAGCAGCTTTTGCATCTGCAAAAGCGGCTCACATTTTTTTTTTTAGCAAAAATATTGAAAAAATTCCATACTAGCATATTTGCCATATTAAATGATCCAAATTTTAACGATATGATAATTAAGGACATTGCTAGTTTTTAACAACTGGGCCCAGGTTCAAATTAGCCATGGTAAATTGATCCATCAGTGTTTGAGTGGTTGAAGTTTCTCTGTCTATATAGTGAGGAAGATTCTGTTCAGGTAAACCCTTATCCTGCTGAATAAATTAATTTAGCTAAACTCATTGCTGAATATAAACCAATCAAATTACTGGATATGTGGTAGTCATTAAATTCACAAACTGCATGGCAGAAAGTGTAGATCCTGATCAAATGGCTTCTTCAGAAGCCATCTGATCTGGAACTACACTATTTGCAAAGGTAGGGGTTGTCATGTTCAGCAGGATAAGTGTTAAAATAGGTTAAAGGAAAGAATTTGTTCCCCCTTTGCTTAAGCCCTTGACTGAAGAAAAAATCTTCATTCATTTTCATTCTGTTCTACTACATTCCATTCCAGGCTTTACACTTTGCCATCAGCCGGTGGTTCATCAATAATAAAACCTGAGATTTATCCCCCAGCTCGTTATTTATATCATACTGTAATTGACACTTTGACAAATTACTGTAAATATCATAAAAGTTTTACAGAACTTCCTTGCTGCCCCATAATAGCATGTTTGTTTTGCCATTGGATGCCGGGTGGGGTTCTTTTGTTCTTTTGTCCAACTGAAAAGATAGATCATAGAAAGGCAGAATCTATGTTTAACAGGTTAATAAACCTGGAAATTCTTTTGTGTACTTTCAGTGAGCCCAGTTTGTCAGAGAAGCAAGCCTATGCAGATTCATTGGTGAAGTTGGCAGAGGCCCAGAGGTACCTTGGGCAAGCATACTGTATTCTTGTTCTGGGCCTCGGGCTTGAGCCTCAACATCACATGTCATGTGGACAGTAAGTATCAGAATTACAGTGAAACTGAAGATTTGTTTTTCCTTTTCTTCATTTTTTTAATCTTCTTTTTTGTGCTTAATATGAATCATTAAAGCAACTTGCATCTGACTCTCAATGCACTAGAGATTAGTATCAGGAGCCATAACTATTGACTCATTATATAAGTATTAAGATGTTGTAATGGTATATTGAATCAGTTTAATGAGGCCATAATTATTGGCAAGTTAAATCAGTATTATGAGGCCATAATTATTTGCATACTAAATCAGTATTATGAGGCCATAATTATTGGCACACTAAATCAGTATCAGGATGCCATATTGGCACATTAAATCAGTATAAAGAGGCCAGAATCATTGGCACATTAAATCAGTGTTAGGAGGTCATACTTAGCGGCACATTAAATCAGTATTAGAATGCCATATTGGCACCTTTAACCAGTATCAGAAGGCCATAACTATTGGCTCATTACATGAGTATTAGGATGTCATAATGATACATGGAATCAGTATTATGAGGCCGTAATTATTGGCATACTAAATCAATATTCTGAGGCCATAATTATTGGCAAATTAATTAAATCGGTATCAGGATGCCATATTGGCACAGTGATTCAGTTTAAGGAGGCCATAATTACTTGCACATTTTGTATATCTATATCAGGAGGCTATAATTATTGGCACATTAAGTCAATATTTGCCGGCCCCGATAGCTCAGTTGGTAGTGTCTGCTCCGGGGAACGGGAGATCACGGGTTCAATCCCGGGCCATGACATAACAAAGTCGGTAAGAATGGTACTAGCTGCTCCTCGCTTGGCACTCAGATTTACGGGGTAGAGCTAGGACTGGTCGAGGCAGCACTATAAAAGTGAGCATTGAGCTCCCTGTCGCAACCAGACACCGTCGTGATATGACTGAAAAATTGTTGAAAGCGACGTTAAACCCACATTCACACACACACAAGTCAATATTAAAGAGCCATACTAATTGACACATTAATTTCATTATAAGATGCCATATTGGCACATTAGATCAGTGTAAAGAGGTACATTAAATGAGTACTAGGAGGCCATACTTAATTAGTACATCAAATGAGTATGAGGGTGCCATATTGGCACATTTAGTCAGTATAAGAAGGCCATAATTATTAGCACATTAAATCAGTATGAGAATGCCACATTGGCTCATTGGCCATAATAATTGGAACATCAAACCAATATCAAGATGTCATACTGGCTCTTTGATTCAGAAGCAAAAGGCCAAAACCTTCGGTACTTTATATCAGTATTAGAAGGTCATAATTACTGGCACATTAAACCAGTGTTAGGAGGCCATAATTATTAAATTGGCACATCAAACAGGTACCATGATACCATACTGGCATATTAATTCAGTATCAGGAGTCCACAACGTTTACTACATTATATCAGTATTAGGGGGTAATAATTACTGACACATTAAATCAGTATTAGGGGGACATAATTATTGCCAGATCAAACCAGTATCAGGATACCATATTGGCACATTGATTCAGTAGCAAAAGGCCAAAACTTTTGGAAGATTATATCAGTATTACATACACATTAAATGCGTATTAGAAGGCCATAATTATTGGCAAAGCAAACTGGTGTCATGATGCCATATTGGCACATCAATTCAGTATCGGGAGTCCACAACTTCTGTTTCATTGTACATGTATCAGTATTTAGGGGCCGTAATTACTGGCACATTAAATCAGTGTTAGGAGGTCATATTTATTGGCACAACAAACCAGTATCAGGATGCCATACTGGCACATTGATTTAACATCAGGAGGCCATAACTTTTGGCACATTAAATCAGTATTAGGAAGCCATAATTATTGGCTAATTAAATCAGCATCAGGATACCATATTTGCACATTACATCAGTATTAGCAAACCATAATTATTGGCACATCAAATCAGTATAAGGAAGCCATAATTATTGGCACATCAAAACAGTATTAGGATGCCATATTGGCACATTGATTCGGTATCGGTCATTTGCTGGATCATATATATCTTAGATAAAAGGACTGAAAAGGCTTTGATAGATGCCGCTTTGATCCATCAAAGAGTGCAGACCCAGATCAGACTGCTCCTGAAGGAGCAGTCTGATCAGGGTCTGCACTCTTTGCCATTCTGTCTGCACCTTTTGGACTCCTTGCTGGATGGTTAAGCAAATTTGTTATATTTTTTGAGAATTACAGCAAATTCTCAAGGTGTCCGAACTTTTAGGATTTTCATGGTAGCACGGAGCATAGACTCTGATCAGACTGCATGTGTCTGAAGACACGGTTTTGCTTGTCATGGTTATTTGTTTTTAGCCCTTATCTCGCTGAATATTAATTTCTGACTTTGAACCAATCAGATTACATGACGTAATTTATTCATACAAATTCACAAACTGAATGACAAGCAGTGTAGATCCTGATCAGATGGCTTCTTCAGAAGCCATCTGATCTGGATGTACACTGTTTGCAATGGAAATGGTTGTTGGGTTCATAGGGCAAATGCTCAGTCAAAACTAGGTCATGTCAAGCTTTTCCTGGGTAGGCTTATACACTAGCGGGTAAACAGTACAGTGCACATTATTCGCCAGAAACTGACAGCTGCCCTTCTTGAATCTGTGCAAGGGAGAGAATGACCATAGTAAAAAAAAATTCATGATCAGTTTCTACAAAAGAATGTTGCAGACTTGAGCAGGTAACGAACCCTCATACATCTGGGTCCAGTTGTTCAAAGCAGTTTTAGCTCAACGAGCTCGTTAGAGGAGATATTGTTAACCTTTATAACAAGAACAATTATTATATTGAATATTCTTTTACTTTTGCTGGGAAAATATGAATAGCTTTTGCATTTGCACTCATATTTTTGACAGCAAAAATATCAGCATATTTGCCATAATAAATTACATGTTTTAAAATTTTAACAGTATGTTAAGTAACGAAATTGTTAGTTTTGAACAACTGGCCCTTGATCACGAGTGAGACACATCGGACAGAGCTAGTGATTTGGGTTAATTTTTCTTTCACAGGTCCAGAGTTTCCTCCACTGATAAAGATAGGTCCATGTTTGAGGTAAGCTATTGTAAACATGTCCAAATTTGGCATATTAGGAGCATATATGTTGAAACACAATAAGTTTTCTTAATAAACAAAAGTTTTAAATTTGCCCACACTATCACAACAGCATAATAACTAGGGGTGTAACAATGCATCGATAGATCGATGCATCGCGATAGGGACTGCCTCGATAGCAATGCATCGATAGTACTTTTGACTATCGATAACTATTGTTGATAGTTCATTCAACTATTGATAGTTTTGATAGATTTTTTTTCTTGGATAGACTTTGAAAATATACCTGTACTGTTGAGTTAAAAGACACAAGTATTTTTGCTTAGGATATCCATGCAGCTGTAATCAGGACAGACTGATAAACCTTCGCATATGTGCACAATGATCTCAGTCTTCACTAGTCACACATGTGTATTATGGTTTTTTGCTGTGTGGTGAATTTCTCGTGGCGATGAATTTCCCGCCATCATTTTTGCACGTGCTGTTGAGGCAGTCAGAAATTTTCCCGCGTTTTTCAATAACAAAACGTCAATGATCATTTGCTCACACGGTTGTTGCATGCAACTTTTTGAAAACATGACAATGAAACCTGTGCGAAATGTGAAGGCTCAGATCAGCCTGCGCAGTCATATTTAAATGTTTGCTGTTTGTATTAGCCTTCCGTAGTATGGCTTCTGGGACAAACGTCATTTCCCTGTTCCGTTTTGAAGACATTTGCAAGATGCACAAGCTGATCTTTTGTATGAATAAATGTTTGTTTTTGCTGTGTGCTGACTCATTCACATAGGTAAATGTATAATAAATGATGGTATAATGCAGTTTAACTTGTTGTATATGTGACTATTTTTGCGTCCGACAAACACCATAGCTAATGAGTATTATGAATATCTGAAGCAGGACTTGCAGGTAACAAAAACACTGCATATTGCTAAATGAAAACACCGACTTGAGCATTGCTTTACTTCTATTTTGATAGTCTAGCTTTTGATGCTAACTTCAAATAAAAAATATGTAAATTCAAGTTTTAATACACTTTGTTAGATTCATGTCGCTAAAATGTCGTGCTGTGATTACGTAATACTATGCAATGATTAATTGGGTTACCTAATTAACTGATTTCACTGATTAAGTTAGTACAGGCGGCAAACATCAAACAATCGAAGAATGATCACTCGATCAGCATGTCAGTTTCTACAAGCAGAAAATCTCAAACACTGCAAAGGTGTATGTGTATAGGTATTAAAGCTATGATAACCATCGCTGATAGGCATATATACTGGAAGCAGCAAGCCTATTTTTTAGGCTGTGGGTCCTTCAGTAGGTGGTGGTGATATATAAAGAGCATGATGTTTTTTCTGGAATAGCCCCGAGGGAATGAATGCTGATATTGAAACACACAATAAACATACAATTTTAGGCCATTGCAATTTTCCTAACTCGTTCTGCCACCCTTAGCCATTTTTATGTGAGTGATATTAACATCTATGAATCATTTATAACAGTACCCCATAGTATCACGATAGAATCGTGATAGTATGCTGCGATAGTGATAGTATTTGTGATAGTATTTTCCACGATAGCAATACTATCATGATAGTCAAAATTGGCCTCGATAGTCAGCCCTAATAATAACTGATATGTTAGCCACCCTTATCCTGCTGTGCACTACAATCACCATCTTTGCAAACAGTGTAGATCCAGATCAGATGGCTTCTGAAGAAGCCATCTGATCAGGATCTACACTGTTTGACATTCAGTTTGTGAATTTTCAGGAATAAATTACATCTAGTAATCCGATTGGTTCAGAGTCAGAAATGGGTGTGGCTAAATTAATTATGCAGCGGGATAAGGGTTAGAGTGATCTTTCTGCACTGTTTCTAATTCAGGAGATTGCAAAATCTGGCACTTTTAATTGGTGTCACTCCTAATTAGTGTCAAAGCAGATTGCAAAATCTTGCACTCTTAATTGGTGTAAAAGCAGATAGCAAAATCTTGCACTCTTAATTAGTGATAGTACTACATGTAGTGGGTTGATTGTGTTCGAATGTAGGCTGGGAAAATGGTTCTGAACAAGAACTTAGACTCCTTTGTTTAACCCTTAAATTCTTGTACATTAAGCAAACAATGTAGACCCTGATCATACACTGCAGAATGCAGTATCTGATCAGGGTCCACACTGTTTGGCAATGTTACACCAGATGAGCCAAGTCAAATGTTTTACAGCAAGCTTTTGTTTACACAGCACTCTGATATCACAACGACAAGAATAACATGGCTGATAATAATTGTTATCTGGATTTCATACAGATCAGTGATAATCACATGGTCATCAAGATTGTAAAGCTACTGTCCTCAGTAACATTGGGTAGATTGACAAACAGTCAACCCTAAAATTATTGGTTTGCACTTTGCACTTATTAGAGCATAATTATGCACTTGAAAAATATTGGTGTGTGCTTATATTGGTGTGTGAAATTATGATGGCAATTTCTTACTGAAAAAAAAATGAAAAAGATGTCTGCAACAGTCATGATAATTTTTTAATTTGTTTCAAAAGTCTGGAGATATTGATGACCTGGAATACTAGAGAATTATGGGCTAAGGACAGCTGAAAATGTTTAAATTTATTATATTTCGTATTTGTTCCACTGAAATAGAAGGTCTAAAATATCCTCAGCATGCTGAAATACTTCTAATGGCCTCACCTGAAATGCCAATTTATTGGGGGTCGGCACAGGCGTTTTAATCATTTCTAAGTGTTTGAACCTCTCAGGATGAGATTTCTTGTAACTTTGGCCGGAAAATGTCCTGTTTCCGGAAAAGATCTATCATATCCCCTGTAATAAGAGCATATGCGCTTAGACATTCCATTTTAACCCATAATAACCCCTAGTATTCCAATCACGCCAATTAACATCTACTTTGTTGTCTACTGATTACTTTGAAAGTCCTTTGCAAACAGTGTGGACCCAGATCAGACTGCTCCTAGAGGAGCAGTCTGATCAGGGTCCACATTGTTTGCCTGCTTACAGAAATACGAGGTAGAAAGTTTGCGAGAAGACTCAGCAGATGACATAAGCAGACAACATTTTTAGATGTAGTTTTTTTCTCGGCAAATTAAGGGTTAATCATGACAACACACATTAGAAAGTCCTTCCATTAAACACATTGTCAGGTGAAACTGTATGCTTCTTATATACAGTCAAACTTCAATGGCGCGAACAGCTTTGGGACCTCGAAAATCTGTTCGAGACAGCGGTAGTTCGAGCCACTGAGGTTACTGTCAGGAGGCATCACGAGATACTTTTAGACATTTTTTCGGTGTTCTATAATTATATGTACGCTGTGTGTACTCATTAGAATCGCCTCATCAAGGCTATTCTAATGAGTACACCCAGCATACATTTGCAAGATAAAAGACTAAAATCTCCTTAATTATCCCCCACTATTTCTTATGTAGAGGATTTCGCTAGGGGCTCAAGAAAGGGTTCGACTCATCCATGGTAAACGAGCCATCAGTGTTCAAGCCATCGAAGTTCTACTGCATGCCAGCTTTGGTCAAGTGTGGTTGAACCAGTTTTGTCCAAAGTTGGCATAAGGAGCATATCATTATACTGGAACACATTAATTCCTTATCAAACCAAGTCAGCAATTGGTTTGCATGAAAGGCAACAGATGACATAAGCAGATGACATTTTCAGATGCATGTTAAGGTTAAATCATGACAACAGGCATTAGAAAGTCCTTCCATTAAACACATTATCATGTGCAGTCATTCTTGGTGTCTTAAGGGTTAAACTTTTTTTTAAAATGCGATGGAATCTTGTGAACTAATTGGCAAGGAAACTGGTTGAGCTAGTGTCATGGTATTTATGCTCCCTGAAGGGAGAGTATATAGTTGCCTTTTTGTCTATCCGTCTGACCATCCATCCAAACGTCCATCCATCTGTGCGTCACACTTTTGTCCTGGGCATATTTCTAAAAGTATTTAAGGTGCATTATTGAGCTACCGGGTCTCAAAATTATTTTTCTGGTTTTTATCTTCAATGCATACTCCTTTGTCATGTGTACACTTTTGGAGCCAAATACAGCTTCAGAACTTCGTGAAAATGGTTGTTTTCATTCGTGTGTACCCTTCGCTCTGAACATGTGTTCGGAATTTCTGTTCTAAAAATAAATCTGTCACTTTACACATACATGGCGACAGTATCGTCTCTGAGTGTTGTTACTTATGGCATGGTATTCAGCGTCATATTTTTTTCCGATTCAGGCATGGCCTAAGCAAACAAGGCCAAAATGAACGTTGCATAATGACATATATGGGGATTCTATTTTTGTCATGAACTAAAAATAGATCTAACTAGTGTGCGAAACCTAGTTAGGGAATCCTCTCAAACTCTTTTACCTGGCATCATAATTGTTAGCATTTTTGCATAAAATGCATTCATTTGTATTGTTTGAAAGAAAAATACCGGCTATATGTATTTTATTTTTGGAAGAATTTTTTCCAGATAGCTCAATAATGCACCTTTAAAGGTATTTGATGAAACTTGATACACTGATAGAGTGCCATGAGGGGAATTGCAGAATGCAAGATTTATAACCCTATCTCCAGTAGTTACAATATTTGCAATAAAAAGCTTGTCCGGAGCATATGTATCTCTAAAAGTATTGAAGGTAATCTAATGAAACTTAATACACTGTTAGAAGGCCATGAGTGGAATTGCAAAGTGTAAAGGACCACCATATTTTACTCTTTCACTAACATAACCCTACTACTACTACTGCACATCTTTGGGGGAACATCCTTAGGTCTCACAGATTCTCTTGTACACTCTGTTTTAGGTTTTGTCTTGTCTAATTGTGTGGCATATATTTCATGGTATGTATTTTTCAGACCCTGTACAACTTCTGTGTATTTGTTGTGTGGATTACATTCAAACGGAAGGACTATGAGGCTGTAAAGAAAGAAGTTGGAAGGTATTGTATTCTCATCGAGTCTTTTGTGTGGTCTAATTGGCAGAAACAAGCCAGTCTTGCCAAGAAAAACTTGCACACTCCACAATTTTTATTTCTGCGCTGTAGCGCTGTGGTGCAGTGGTGAAGCATTGTACACCCCAGCCTCTTTATAACACTATTGTTGGGGTCCAAAGCAGAAACTGTGTTAGTTAAACAACCTTGTTATACCCAAATAAAAATGTATAGATTATGCAGAAAAATGACTATTTACCATATTCGGGCATGGATTACCCGCATTTACATACTACCCGCACCCCAATTTTTGAGCCAAAATCTGGGGAAAAACTGTTATTCTGTTGTATTACCCGCATGAAACATTTGCTGAAATTTTGGTGGGTGCGTAAGTGAGAAAAAGTAAGAATTTGGCCAGTTTTTGTAACACACAACGGAACGTGCGATCGTCTTCAAAAAGCGGGAAAATGCATGTGTGTGCAAGTATCACCAGAATGCATGTATTTTACATTAAAACGTTGAAAAAACTTTACCTGTTCACCCTTGTTATTTATTTATTAACCAATATATGCCCAGTGGCCCTTTTTGGGGGACATCGGCAAACAGTGCTGTCCCAGATCAGACACCGCAGAAAGAAGCCGCAGACGTCCGATTTGGATTTACACTGTTTGATGATTTATAATGGTTCGATTATGACACTATTGTTAATCCCTGTCATATAATTGCCACCCTATGGTGCGTGTCGATAAGGTGTGAAAATATGGTCAAGTTATGTCTCTAATTTGCGTTTATTCCCCGATCAATAATTTAATCCACAATCAATGTGAAAATGATTTTATTGCTCCAAAGACGAGTTGCTAAATCTTACGGTACCTGTATGTATAATAAAAACGGACTATTCTACTATCTCGTGAATGGTTATGTTTTGGCGCCAAAAAGTCGAACGCTTTAATTTATGGAAACACATCTGTATGCTGTTGTTAGTTATTGACACGAAACTTCCGGGGAAAGGCCGGGATTTGTGCAAAGCGCTGTTTTCTACCCACCGTTTAGCTATCAAAATTTTTTTTACCGTTTCCAAACATTGTTTTATGAAAGAGATACGTCCCATTAAAACAAAACAATAGACACGTATGGGGTTGCTGGGGTCCGATGACGTCATTTACCGATCGCATGCAGAAAAATTGTAGCGGTAGTTTGTGGGCGGCGATTTGGATGCCGGAAAACTTTGATGTTCGCATTGAACTTGCTTGTTTATTTCGTTTAAAATCAGAGTTTTAGGAATAATAAGCACAAAATAGACTTGCTAGTAATGGATATTGTTTTATTACTCATCTGTAAGTAGAATTGAGTCGACAATTAACGTTATTTATGTCGGGAATCGTAAAGGGATAGAGCATAACATTGAGATGCATGGTATTTCAGCTGACAAAAGTGGAAAAAAAAAAACGATCCAAAAATAATTCGTAAGGGTTACCTGCACCCTGAACTTGAGCCTGTAATTTGAAGGAAAAAAACTGCGGGTAGTACACACACGAATACGGTATGGTCATTTTTCTATATAATCTATACATTTCTGGGATCCATCTTGAAACCGTGTTAGATCCAAAATCATGTTATAACGAACCACGTTATAATGAGGTTGTTGTGTATTTGGAGTGCTGTGGTGCAGTGAAAAAGCATTTGAGATCAAGAGAAAGCTTGTTTGAGCCCCGCTAGCGCCAAGTGTTGTTTTCTTTAGCAAAAGACTTTATCCACGTTACTTAGTACTGGTTTCTACCCAAGAAGAGGAAGAAAAGAGGGCCAAATGGAAGATTTGTACTAGTTTACTAAATGTGTCACCCTCTATAAATAAAGTGAATTATTATTATTATTCCTTGCTTCAAAAGGTTAACCTTTTTATAGAACATATTGAAAGCCTACTGTGTGTTAGTCTTAAAAGACCAATGAAACTGCCACTGGAAGCAGGTGACCTTTTATTTATTTTTTTTTTTCAGAAAGAAAATAAGATAAGGCTTCAAACTTGCGTAGGCATATGGTTTACATGAAATGCCAACCCTTTCTTCAAATAATGATTAAAAGAGATTTGAGCTTGGACCATTCCCAATGTCAGGCCTTATTTTCACTGAAAAAATAAAATAAAAAATAAGAAACTAGAGGCCCAAGTGGGCCAGAAATTGTTCACCTGGATTAGGCTGAACACGATATATAACATTGTGCATGGTAGCCATCTTGGCCATTCGACGAGATTACCTTTAGCAATCTTGAATCTGCAGTTCCCTTGATGCCACCACTTAAGTTTCTGAACAGCACAATCCCACTTAGGATTCAGGAGGAAATGATGTTGATGCAGGGGTCAGGTTTGAGTGTACAAGATACTGTACCTGTACGACCAGCAATGACACAAATCAGCCTGTGCATTCATCCTGTCTGTTCAGAGTTAATAACAGTCGTCCCTCTTTGTGCCAGGATTCCATATAACAACAAAACTTGCTATAGTGACAATTTCAATAGAGGGAATCCGTAGCAAAAATGAAATGGATTATAATAGGGGGTCTCAAAAGATATACAAGGATACTATATTTATTCTATATTTATTCTATATTTGTTAGAATCGCCTCGAGGAAGGGAGTCTAACAAATATCCACAACTTTATTTCTTGGAGTAAGCCCTTTATTTCCTGTTATAGTACTCCTTATTGGGATTATTTATAATGGCAAAGTCTTTATTTATGATGGTCAATTCTTTATAACAGCAGAATGTTAGGGAACAAATATTTTCATTATAACGAGGGTTCTGCAAAACATTGATTCGGCTTAAGTGCTGGGGCATTGGCAAACAGTGCAGATCCAGATCTAATGCCGAGGAATGCAGCATCTGATCATTGATTTGTACACCTGTATAAACCCTCTGATGGCCTCATGTAAGATTACATAATGCATGTAATGTCTATTCTAAATGTTGTTACTCTTGTTAAATGAACTTTTTACTTACCATAATGATCCTAAGTATTGGGACAGACAGTCCTAAGCAAACAGTGTAAACCCAGATCAGACTGCTCCTGAAAGAGCAGTCTGATCAGGGTCTACACTGTTTGCCATTCCATCTTCACTTTTTGGACTCTTTGCTGGATCGCCAAACAAGCTTGTTAAAATTTTAGGAGTTACAGCAAGTCCTTAAGGTGTCCAAATTCTTAGAATTTTTATGGTTCTTTCTTGTATCACTTTTTGTATAGACCAGAAGCTATAAGAAGGCATATATGCAAAGAGTGAATTTTGATTAGACTGTGCAGATGTGCAGACTGATCTGAGTCTTACACCCTTTCACCCCTGAATTTCTGAAGTTGACTCTTCCATCTCCGAATTTTGGACAGGTCCATTGTTGTCAATAGGGATTTTGGTCAAAATACATTATCAGACTGTCAAATAGAGTAGATGCTGATGAGAGAGCTTGTGAGCCATCTCATCTGGATCTACACTGTTTGCATAAGTACCTTTATCAGTCTGCAGGCTTGAAAGGGTTAATACGGGGAAAATCTAGGAATGTTGAAAGATGCAGAAAACTTTGGTCGGGTATGCAAGAATGCTTTTTCTTACATACCTGATAGGGAGAGGTTGTCAACAAGAATAAATTACAGAGTATGCCTCTCAGAAGAATGGACACTGTCCTGAAGTAAAGTTTGCTGATAATTTTAAATTGGAAACAAATCTTTGGCAATCGAGTGACATTCGTTTCATATGGAATAGCCAGAAGCATGAGATTATGATTATCATAGGACCAGCATTTCTTTAACACTGACTGTTGCAGATACTTATGCAATGGTGTCATTACATGAGTGGTCGTTCCATATGAATTTTATGAAACAAGCCTCAAGCGAGTTTCATATAAAATGACCATGAGCATAAGATTTTGTTTATTATATAGAGGATCTTACATGAGTGTTCATGTATTATTGATTTTATTAAACGAGTTGAGGATAAGGGATGAAATGTGAGGCTTTGCCGAGCATTTTATCCATTTTCTTCAACGAGTTTAATAAATTGAATAATTCATGAGCACGAATGCAAGATTCTATTTATCATATGACATTTAAAGCGCATTTTATTCACGATTGTTTACAAAAATGTCAATATTTCGCCGTTAGTAAACGCGACATCATTAAGAACTTCATACATGTAACGTTACTGGACGTATCTAGCTAATTTGCATATTTAATCCACTAGTGGATTATCGAAAATATTACATGGCGTTATTACACTCTCAGACGCGACGTCATATGATAAATAAGGATTTTAAATGGGATTTTAATGCCAAAGAAGTTCAAGAGAACTGCAGTAGAAAACTTATGGTTGTCATGGAAACAGCGTCATGACATTATACACCAATAACCGTGTGTTGTTACACATGTGGTATTATCATTTTTAGCTCGCCTTACGAAAGTAAGGGGGAGCTATTGCCATACCCCCGGGCGTCCGGTGTCGGCGTCGGCGTCAGCATCGGCGTCGGCGTCCGCATTTGGTTAAAGTTTACCTGCAAGCTCTTATATGTGATGTTTTACAACTTTATTTTGAATATATAATTAATAATTGCTAAAAAAACAATATATAACATTATCATTGTACTTCATTTTACAGGTTTTTTGGCTTAAATTGGACTTTTTGAGAAGTTAATATTTTCCTCTGTATTACCTCCCTTACTTCTCTGTGGTAAAGTTTACCTGCAAGCTGCGTGAGTTCAAATCCCGGGGGAGGAACGTTTTTTTTTTTTTTTTTTCTTTTAAAAAAAATAGCGGGGTCTGGGGCTCAAGGTCGAGGTCACTGTGGCTATTTTTAGAAAAACATTGTCATCGCTCTAGTGCCTTCATTTATTGATGGATTTTAATATAACTTCACCCAAATGTTGGGTATAATGATATCTCGAGTGACTTTGACTTTCAGGGTCCGGGGCCTAAGGTCAAGGTCACTACTTTCAGGGTCACGGGGTCAAGGTCACTGTGGCTATTTTTAGAAAAAATATTGTCATCGTTCTTGCACCTTAATTTATTGATGGATTTTAATATAACTTCACACAAATGTTGGGTATGATGATATCTCTAGCAAGTTCGACTTTCAGGTTCCGGGGCTGAAGGTCAAGGTCACTGTGGCTATTTTTAGAAAAAACTTTGTGATCGCTCTAGTGCCTACATTTATGGATGGATTTTAATATAACTTCACAAAAATGTTGGCAATGATGATATCTTGAGCGAGTTCGAATTTCAGGGTTTGGGGCTGAAGGTCAAGGTCACTGTGGCTATTTTTAGTAAAACTTTGTCATCACTCTTGCACCTTCATTTATTGATGGATTTTAATATAACTTGACACAAATGTTTGGTATGATGGTATCTTGAGTGACTTTGACTTTCCGGGTCAGGGGCTGAAGGTCAAGGTTACTGTGGCTATTTTTTAGAAAAACTTGATCATTGCTCTAGTGTCCAGATTTATTGATGGATTTTAAGATACAAATGTTGGGTATGAAATTCAACTTTCAGGGTCTGGGGCTCAAAGTCAAGGTCACTGTGGCTATTTTTAGAAAAACTTTGTCATCACTCTTAAGTAGCTACATTTATTGATGGATATAATGAAATTTTACACAAATGCTAGGCTAGGCTTTTTTAATTTGTCTTGCTCAAGGGGATTTGTATCGTCTGTGATGCCTTGTTATTACTTGGTAGTTTGTAGAATTTTTTTTTATCAAATATAGATTTCTTTTTCATTTTTTTTTTTTTTTTTTTACAGTGGAAAGGCTTGAAAACAGGATGATTAGGGGTACATTTTGGTTCTCTTTCACTTGCTGCAGTCTATTGGGCTGTTTTACAGTAGATTTTTTTTGATAACTTGCCCTCATCCATCTTAGGCCCCCAGAGGCGAGCTTTGTTGTCTTCTGACAACTCTTGTTATTTCTTGACGTTTTCATTTATACACCAAAACCTCTTTATAATGCTATTCTTTGGATCCAAAGCAGAAAAAGTGTTAGTTAAACAACCATGTTATATCCAAACAAAAATGTACAGATTATATAGAAAAATGACCATTTATGGTCATTTTTCTACATAATCTATACATTTTTGGGATCCATCTTGAAGCTGTGTTATATCCAAAACCATGTTTTAACGAACTGTTATTATGAGGTGGGGTATTTGATAAAAATTTATCTTCTGCGTTTATTTTCAGAATGCTCAGATCGGATACATTTAATCCAGCGATCAGAGTGAAAAATGCTCCTGAAGGTATGTTCCATCATTCGCACTTTATAGAGCATATTACAACTTGTTACAGTCCAACTATTCTCACTAATGGGACGAGAATGTCCCTTTGTAAGGCAGTTTTCAAACTGCTGTCTCTTCCTTTGCGGCATCTCATCTGGGTCTATGCCATGTTTTTCTCTTAGAGAAATTGCCTAGTGCTACCCGACTTATACTATGTCACAGTCCGGTAGGTGGGGTATCACATTTCACATGTTTCTTATGACTGTGGTCATAAAATACTGCAGAGAGATTGATATGATGCTATGTTATGCAATCGCTAAGTAGTGCTGACAAGACAGTTAATTAGAGGTAATTGGAAGCCTATTCTAAATTTTTTTAATTTTAAAAATCAATTAATCAGTAAACAACGAGGTGAAAATAAAAATCTGCATAAATTTCAATCAAATTACAATTTTCATACATTTTTCTTTTTGGAAAAATAAGTACTTTAAGATCAAACATTTCAAAAGAAACTGACAGATTTATTGAATAAAAGTAGTCCCCCAGATAGAGCTAGTAATACCACCTGTTGTGAACAGAATCATTACTGGAGATAGATGATGCCAGTAGCCTTAAAACATCTGGTTAAAATATCAGGCATGAATTTTTGGTCATTTTTTCTCTAAGAGAAAAAACATGTCATGTACAGGCTTGTCTATCCAGGCACATACAGAAATACTGTAATTTATTAATTGACTATCCTGTATTGTTGGAGGTCATCCGTATTAACATCAGGTCAACCAATATTAACTGAGGTCAAGTGATGTATAAAAAATCAATATCATGCTTTTTTAATGGTTTCAATTAATAAAATTGTCATTAATCAAGTAATTTCATATTGTCCCAGTTACAGGTCCTCGGTCAGAGGACCTTGGACCTGTAACTAAGCCAATACGAAATTACTTGATTAATAACATTATAGTATTCTCTGTATAAAGTAGGATTTACAAGGGTATTCATTCTTTTCTAGAGAAAGAAACTGAGAGAAAGGATGACGGAGGGAAGAGAGAAATTCAAGTGGAGAAAAAACTAACACCTGCTGAATACAGAAGACTCCATCCGTATGTTTTTTTTTTTTTTTTTTCCTACATTTTACTTCAGTGGGTATTTAACCCTTATTTTGCTGAATATTCATTTAAGCCACACCCATTTCTGTCTATCAACCAATCAAATTACTTGATGTAATTTATTGCTACAAATTTATAAACTGAATGCCAAACAGTGTAGATCCTGATCAGATGGCTTCTTCAGAAGCCATCTGAGCTGGATCCACACTGTTTGCAAAGATAGGGGTTGTCGTGAACAGCAAGATAAGGGTTAAAGGTTTTGGTTTTTCAATGTATGTCTCTACTTCATTGCTTAAACCTTGGTATTAAAGTTGTCAGTCTTAACCCTTGTCCTGCTGAATAAATCAGTTTTTCCAAACCCATTTTTGACTATCAGCCAATCAAATAATTTGATATAATGTATACATTCAAATTCACAAACTGAATGACAAACAGTAACAATGCTGGTCAGATAGCTTCTGATCTTGATCTACACCGGTTTGTAATTGTGGTTCAGCAGGTTAAAGGTTAATGGAACTTTTTTTTTCACACATAAACTGTGTTTTACCATACATAATGTCTACAACAGCAATTTCATGGCTGTTTCCAGATTTAGAACAGTGTAGATCCTGATGACTTGGTTTCAGAAGCCATATGATCTGAATCTATACTGGTAGCTAAGGTAGGGTTTATTGTGGTTCAAACTGTCATTCTGAAACTGGTTTTACAAAGTTTATCAAGTGATTATTATTGATAAAAAAACCTCTTATTATTCAAAGGGACCCCCCCCCCCCCCCCCCAAAAAAAAAAAAAAAAAAAACAGAAAAAAGTGAGTATTTGCTTTGAGGTTTAACATCCCTGTCAACACTGTATAGGTCATTTTGGAGACATTGCTTCCAATTTTGTGGGACTTTTACCTGATATTGAGAGGAAATAAATGACATCTCAAGCCCTGTCTCCCAATGAAACCAATAGGGTTTATAAGCATTGACGGTCCAACTCGCACCGCTTTGCCTGGGCAGGCTTAGATCCTCTAAGCGGTTTACCAGTAGTAGTGTGCGGTCGGTTTAAGCTCTGCGTGGAAGCATTATGCAGCCCATCTATTTCATCAAGCCCCGATGCGTGGCGATCCGGACAAAAAAAAGAGTAGCTTTTGTATTACCCACTCACAATGAGGTCTCATCAGTTTGCAGTTTTTACAGAAATATATTAACATAAATGTGTCATGAATCACAAAAAAAATTGTTGCAACAATTCTTTTCTGATTTCCAGGAAAAGGCCAGCTATCAAGTCTATAATCCAGTGAGTACTTATGCTATATACAGAGTCTTGATTTGTCATTCATTAACCCTTATCCTACTGTTCACGACAACCCCTACCTTTGTAAACAGTGTATATTCAGATCTGATGGCTTCTGAAGAAGCCATCTGATCAGGATCTTCACTGTTTGTCTGACATGCAGTTTATGAATTGAACAAAAACAATAAACCAAGTAATTTAATTGGTTGAAAGTTAGTAGTTGGTTTGGCTAAATTAATTTATGCAGCAGGATAAGGGTTAAAGGGAATGGATGCAGCTTCAGGGGAGGTAGCTCATTAAAAAAAATATTTTAACCTCCCTTATCAAAAGGGTGCTTATTTTTTCATTTAGGCCTTTCACCCAAGGACTTGTCCATCTTTGGAAAAGGGCACACCCATTGTTGTAAATGGGAAGTTTAGTCAAAATCATTAACAAGATGTCAAACAGTGTTGATCCTGATGAGATGGCTTATCTGGTTGGTTGGTTGATTTGTGGTTTAACATCCCCGTCAACACTGTAAAGGTCATTTTGGAGACATTGCTTCCAATTTTGTGGGACTTTTCACCGACATTGAGATAAATAACATCTCAAGCCCTGTCGCCCAATGAAACCAATAGGGTTTATTAGCATGGACGGTCCGCCTCGGACCCTAGTTCCTGGACAGGCTTAGATCCTCTAAGCGGTTTACCAGTACTAGTGTGCGGGTCGGATTCAGCTCTGCGTGGAAGCATCATGCAGCCCATATATTTCTTCAAGCCCCTATTGGCGGGGGGCCAACCATCTCATCTGGATCTACACTGTTTGCATAGGTGTTAAATGTATTTAGCGGATAACTGTGTTGAAAATTGTCATTTGGGGAGGTAAATCGGCGGTTTTACAGTTGGAATTTTCGTTTTTTATGCCCCCGGAATCTAAGAGATTCGGGGGCATATAGTTTTTGGTCTGTCCGTCTGTTTGTCCGTTTGTCTGTTTGTCCGTCTGCAAAAACTTTAACATTGGGCATAACTTTTGAATGGTAATAGATAGAGCTTTCATATTTCACATGTGTATACCTTATCACAAGACCTTTCCAGTGGTACCATAATTTTTGATTTCGTGACCTTGACCTTGACCTTTGACCTATTTTTTTCAAAATTTTTAAAAACATTAACATTGGCGCTGTCCGGGGGCATCAGTGTTTCACAAACACATCTTGTTGTCAATATGTCAGCAAGATTGTGTAGATCAATATCCCAACAAAGGACAATATTAAAGAATATTGATGTAATAACCATTTTATTATTAAGCTATGGCTATTTTGCATCATCTCAGTGATTTTATCACCTCTTTTGGGAAACCACCCATATGTGAGGAGTTTAGGAATAAATCCAATTGAATTCCCTGATTTTGGAAATAATATCTTTGAATTGGGAAAGTACAGCTCATTTTTGCATTGGGAATGCTGCCTGTAGTCGGCTATAAAATAAACCAAATAAAAACCAGTAGTTTTAAGCCTCAAAACATGCATTTTATCAGAGTATGTGTAACCCATTGCATGCGGGGAAACCCCTAAATGGGTACCTTTGGAAACAGTGCAGGCCCAGATCAGATGCCGCAGAATGCATCATCTGATCAGGGCCTGCACTATTTGCTAACAGAATTTTCCATCAAAAAATAGAATAAAAATGAAAAAATAGGCCGGACACCCCGTATATGACAAATGGATTTGTCCAATATATAGCAATGGAAGAGTCCACCAGTATACAATGGATTATTGGATAATTGGTAACAAGAGTTTTAGTTTGACATCATTGCAGTCATCATAGGGTTCGCCGGTCATCCGGGTACTTTCGTTTGTCACGTGATAGCAACGAGCACGCGGGTGAATACAAACGCCATTTTGAATAAGCAAATAGTGTAAATAAAACCCAAGTCACTAGCATATTTCTTACAATTTTGATAAAACATGCCAAAAATCTGTAGTGCAGGTGGTTGTACAAATCATCATTTACAACTGGATAAAAAGCTATCGTTCTATCAGTTCCCAAATGGAGAAAAACATCCAGAGAGACGGTCTCGGTGGATAAGGGCCTGCAGTCTCCAGAACGCTGATGGTTTCAGACTGGATTCCTACATCAAAATATGTTTACATGTGCAGTGAACATTTTATAACAGGTGATTGATTCACAATACATTATTCTTTGGGCCATGCTTTGTTGATAATGAACTGAAATTGTCCTTTCTATTGGTAAAAAATTTTCTGTTGATTTCTCTCTAGCAACACGAATTCGGCACGAACTAGTGCTCGTATTTCTCCCTTTCAACAACATTTCTGCACTTACCGAGGCGATCCCTTGGAACATCACCACAGGTGTTGGATGGGTGACTAAATTTAGAAATTGATTGTTATTAACTTTAAAGTGTAGAAAAAAAAACCTCCTTACTGGGTGTGCTAAAGAAGATGAACAGGGGTCCTAAAATGAATGCCTCTGATCTAAAGGTCAAAACAACAAGGTCTTTAGAATGTGTGTTTTGCAAATGAACTAACAAACTAGCCTGTCCCCCTAGCCTTGGCATAACCTCGGATCTGGGTTCACACTATTTGCAGAAATGACATGCAAACAGTATGGACCCAGATCAGATGAGCAGTCTGATCTGGGTCCACACTGTTTGCAGAAATGACTTAAAGCTACCGGCAGTCAACGATTTTGTACAGACAAACAGTGTGGACTCAGATCAGACAGCTCCTCTTAGCAATCTGATCTGTGTTATTTTGACAATAAACAGAATGTCAAACCTACCTTGACACTTGGCTAGAGTATATTTCCCCGAGTCCATGACACCTCCGAATACACAACACTTGACACTAGTCCGTAGACATCGGTTATCAGGCAGCTGTTATTTCACTAAATGGAAATTTCCCGCCTCGTTGTTCTTTACTTTTAATCATTTTTACTTACAGTAACATGCATTTTCAGGTTAAAAAAACGATTTTATACAATGTAATTGATAGCGATCTAAAGGGTAATTGCCGGTCGCTCTGTTATTGTTTTCACCTCCAAAATGGCGGCCTATCGGTTGCTACGGGAAGTGACGTCACGCCGGCGAACCCTATATGCAATATACTCTAATGGTAAAAATCAAAGGCATCCAAGTAAAGGTGCAATATTTAGTAACTTGAGTGATTATAAATAAACAGTGAAAGTCCGCTATTAAGACCACCTAAAATTAAGACTAACTCCGCTTTAAAAAGTTTATTTTGAAGGTCGCAGTTATTCTTTCTTCACGTTTTCTGCGGGCGACAGGGTTTGAGATGTCATTTCATCTCAATGTCGGGTAAAAGTCCCACAAAATTAGAAGCAACGTCTCCAAAATGACCTTTACAGTGTTGACGGGGACGTTAAACCTCAAATCAAACAAACAAACAAAATGTTTTCTGCATACAGTGTCCTCTGGTCAGGGACCACATTTTGGACTGTTCAAAGTTGTCTTAAAGGTACGTTATTGAGCTATCTGGAAAAAATGCTTCCAAAAATAAAATACATATAGCCGGTATTTTTCTTTAAAACAATACAAATGAATGCATTTTATGCATAAATGCGAACAATTATGATGACAGGTAAATGAGTTTTGAGAGGGATTCCCTTACTAGGTTTCGAACACTAGTTAGATCTATTTTTAGTTTGTGACAAAAATAGAATCCCCATATATGACGTTATGCGACGTTCATTTTTGGCCTTGTTTGCTTAGGCCATGCCTGAATCGGAAAAAATATGACGCTGAATACCATGCCATAAGAAACGACACTCAGAGACGATACTGTCGACATGTATGTGTAAAGTGACAGATTTATTTTCAGAACAGAAATTCCGAACACATGTTCTGAGCGAAGGGTAAACACGAATGAAAACGACCATTTTCACAAAGTTCTGAAGCTGTATTTGGCTCCAGAACTGTACACATGACAAAGGAGTATGCATTGAAGATAAAAACCAGAAAAAAAATTGTGAGACCCGGTAGCTCAATAATGCACCTTTAAAGACCACTTTTGAACAGTCCCAAAGGTGGCCTTAATATAGGAATTTTACTGTAATTGGTCCTCAGATTTTTTGTGCATTTCTAATCATTCAATATTTATAGCTAAATAATAAAGCAAAATATTTCAAGAAAGTACTTATACATAGCTCCAGATAAGGCGCTTTTTTTTTTTTCATCCGAACAGTTCTGATACTTTTCTTATTTCTGCATGAAAACATTGGTTGTGCGTACCCATTAGAAGCGCCTTGTTGAGGCGCTTCTAATGAAAACCCACAACATATGTTTTCATACAGAAATAAGAAAAATAATATGTGGATACCCCCTCTTATCTGGGGCTATGCTTATATCTTAATTAAAATCTCTTCCAGTCAGCGGTCCCCAGCTGTTGTGGCGATCTTGCCATCACCAAAAGAAGAAGCTCATTGGCTGTTTAAAAGAACAAGACCACTTTCTCCAAAGTAAGTTTCTGCTTTACTAGTTAATAGCCAGAATATGCTTTATGCCCATGGCAAAGTCAGTCACCGCACTAGATAATAGCCAGAATATGCTTTGTCAGTCACCACACTAGATAATAGTAAGAATATACTTTTCGTCCATGGGAAAGTCAGTCAACGCACTAAATAATAGCCAGAATAGTCTTTTTCTCCATGGGAAAGTCAGTCACCACACTAGGTAATAGCCAGAATATGCTTTTTGTCCACAGGAAAGTCAGTCACCGCATGAGATAATAGCCAGTACAGTCAAACCTGTCTTAGTGGCCACCTCTATTAAGCAAGCAACCTGTCTTAAGCAAGCAGGCATTCAGTTCCCGAAAAAATACATTAAAATTCACTTGTGTTAAGCAAGCACCTGTTTTAAGCAAGTACTTTTTGAATATCCCATAGGTGCTTGCTTAATACAGGTTGGACTGTATATAATTTTTGTCCTTGGGGAAAGTCAGTCACCACACTAGATAATAGCCAGAATATGCTTTTTGTCCACAGAAAAGTCAGTCACCGCACTAGATAATAGCCAGAATATGCTTTTTGTCCATGGGAAAGTCAGTCATTACACTAGAGTATAGCCAGAATATGCTTTTTGTCCACAGAAAAGTCAGTCACCGCACTAGATAATAGCCAGAATATGCTTTTTGTCCATTGGAAAGTCAGGGGAAAGTCAGTCACCGCACTAGATAATAGCCAGAATATTCTTTTTGTCCATGGGAAAGTCAGTCACCACACTAGATAATAGCCAGAATATGCTTTTTGTCCATGGGAAAGTCAGTCATTACACTAGATAATAGCCAGAATATGCTTTTTGTCCACAGAAAAGTCAGTCACCGCACTAGATAATAGCCAGAATATGCTTTTTGTCCATTGGAAAGTCAGGGGAAAGTCAGTCACCGCACTAGATAATAGCCAGAATATTCTTTTTGTCCATGGGAAAGTCAGTCACCACACTAGATAATAGCCAGAATATGCTTTTTGTCCACAGGAAAGTCAGTTACCGCACTAGATAATAGCCAGAATATTCTTTTTGTCCCTGAGGAAGTCAATCACCGCAGTTGCCTCAAATTGCAGTACATCTGTAAATCATGTCACATTTTATCATAAGGCTAATAATATTGTGTGACTTAGTCTACTTTCATGGCCCCAAAAATGACATTTTGCTGATTAGATTTTTGATATTTTCTTATTTCTCCGGCAAACATAGATTGTTGGTGCGCCGACCTCGGTAGCTCAGTCGGATGTGCGTCTGACTGGTGATCAGGAGGACGCGGGTTCGATTCCTGCCGGGGTCGGCAACATTCTTTCATGGAGATTGATCATGAAATGTTTTCTACGGTCATTCTCTCCCTTCCACTGATTCAAGAAGGGCAGTTGTCGGTTTCTGGTGAAAGAATGTGCACTGTACTGGTTAACTGCTTACGTATAAGCCTGCCCAGGAAAAGTGTAGATAGGTAAACTGACTGGCTCAAAAATGACCTAAAATAGTGTTGACTGGGCCATTAAACTCAAATACAAACAAACAAAAGATTGTTGGTGCTCTTTTTAGAACCACCTCGTTGAAGCAGTTCTAACAAGTACCCACAGTATATGTTTTTTCAGCAGAATTAAGGAAAATAGTTTATACCTTTGAAAACCACACATTTCTCTGTAAAAAAAGTAGTTTATGAGGCTGTTTATTGCATGGACTGGTTGTTGTGATGTAGGATAACATAAAAAAATTGTGACAATTTATTATACAAAATTTATATGCAACATCCACCTGATGTATGACTTTCTTTCATTGTTCTAAAAAGACATTTTTCTAATGAAAATATGCAATTTTTTTCTTAAATCTACTTTTAACATAGATTGTGTGTACTTATATGAACCACCACATTGGGTCTAAACTGTCCCACTCAGCCTCGGCATCAGGTATTAATGTATTCTTTTTTTTTTTTTTTAATGTGTTCTTGTTCAAATTTTTCAGCAAGCATGGGAAGGCGTTTAGGTGTCCGAATACTTAGGGTAAATAAGGTACTTGCTGGAGAACAGTTAACAATATGAGCACTAACGAGTTCATTAATTAACCGTGCTTTGGACAGCCGGGCCTTGTCTCTGTGATTTATTGACATATAAAGGATCTTACATGAGTGGTCATTTCATATGAAATTTATGAAACAAGCCTGTGGCGAGTTTCATAAATTTTATATGAAATGTCCATGAGTGTAAGATCCGATATATGTCAACAAATCGCAGAGAAGAGATATATAATGATTTTAAATCTGATTTTATTGCAAAGGGATTTCACTAGAAATCATAGAGTTGTCACGGATGGCATCATGATGTTACACGCCAGTATCAATGTGTTATTACACATGTAATCATATGATTTTTATGACATGACGTTATCCACTAAAGAACAGCAATGTTATATGATAAATCGATATTTGTTTGTTTGATTTCAGGTTTAACGTCCCCGTCAACACTGTATAGGTCATTTTGGAGACGTTGCTTCCAGTTTTGTGGGACTTCTACCCGACATTGAGATGAAATGACATCTCAAGCCCTGTCGCCCAATAAAACCAATAGGATTTATAAGCATGGACGGTCCGACTCACACTGCTTTGCCCGGGCAAGCTTAGATCCTCTAAGCGGTTTACCAGTACTCATGTGCGGTCGGTTTCAGCTCTGTGTGGAAGCCTCATGTAGCCCATCTATTTCTTCAAGCCCCGATGGGCGGATAAATTGATATACATACATTTCAGATCCCTGGGTAAAATGGGACATGAAGGAGATGAGGATGATGAAGCTCAGGAACCTGATCTAGGAAAGTCTGGTCTTTTCTCGGACAAGAAAAACTTCAAGTAAGCAATCACAGTGACACTTCAGTAAATCAAATACGCATGACTTGTTTACTATGGCTAATTCAAACTCGCTCTTGAGTCCCTAAAGAACTCTTCCCATAGTTTCAGAGGTCCATACGGGGGTGGTTGGGTGAGGCAAAGGTCAAGGTATCTTGTGTCACTGAGGCATCCAACTGATATTGGCTTACAGTTGAACAAGGCCTGCTGTCCTTGCAGCAGGTAATGTTAGAGGGGGAGTGTTGTTATTTCTTCTGTTTCTACACTTTCATGCATTTTCTGCAGTCTCCTCTGTCCCTCACTTTCATCTCCTCTACTATCTCTTCAGTCTTCCTATTTCTCCCTTACTCTGGAAGATGACACAAAATGATCCACAAGGGTTGTTGTGTCGTTAAACCAAAAACAATCAATCAATCAGAGGTCCATACATTTAGGCTATGACCTGAATAGTGTTGACAGGGATATTAAAACCTCAATTCAAACAAAAACAAACAAACATTATGGATATTTAGGGGGATTTTTATGATTCCATCTTGGAAAGAGTGTTGTGTGTACTCATTAGAATCGCCTCACTGAGGTGATTCTAATGAGTACACACAACATTCAATTATTTAACAGAATATTGAAAAGACATCCGAATGTCATCCCCATTATGCTGCATGACTTGGCACTATGATTAACCCTCAGTATTTCAAACTATAACCCTCAGTAATTTGAACTACCCGTATCTCGAAAAATTTTCCATGGTCCCAGAGATATTTGAAATTTCAACTGTTGATAAGCCACATTATGAGAAATCCTTTCTTTGCAAAAACAAAGATCCAAACCATCCTGTTCATTCAAGCAGTCTAATCAGCACCATATTATTCACTGAGTTGATTAGTTTATACTAATTTATTTTAGTTCGATTGCAATGAAAGCTTCAGGATCATTTGAATCATTCTCGAACACTCATTCCGGATGTTACCAAGTGTGCGAGAGAGAGGCAGTGACTTTTACAACACTACCCATTTACACCTTGGGTGGAGTGGGGCAGTGCCATAACGTGTCTTGCCCAAGGACACACCTCACCTCTGGTGGCTGGATTCAAACCCACAATCTCTCTATCATAAGTTGAACGCGCTAACCACTGAGCTATCGAGGCTGCCAAGTTGTTTGTTCATTACCTCTAGTTTCTGCATCTAATATTTTAAGACCTGCTTGTCTGTGTAGCCAGTTTTTATTGGGTTGAAGGTTTATCAATCAACCCAGAATTACTAAGCATAGAATCTCTTCAGTGCTAAAGTCCATCTGACTATCACTGATTTGTAGAAAATCTAGGTAACTTATTTATAGAAAAAAGCAGCATTAATTTTATTGCAGTGAGGTCAGCATGTTGCATAATAGAATCAGGGCTTTAATCATCGGTTGGGTATGGCAAATGGTGTAGACCAAGATCAGATGCTGCAGAATGCAGCATCTGATCAGGGTCTACACTGTTTGCTTACAGTACAGGAATTTAAGGGTCAGACCCCGCAAAATACAGCATCAGATCAGGACATACACTTTTTGCATAAAAACCGAAATTTAAGGATTAAACAAAACAGTTTAAGTCTTAGTCCAGGACTATTTTCTCAGCCTACTCGTAGAGACAATCAACTCACCAGTACTCTCAGTGCTTGGATTATCTTGACTAGTTGCAAGCCCCAACGGTGAGGGTTCTCATGATAGGTCTCCATACATGTGATATTTTCTTGGACCCAAATAGGGAGATTTTGATTTTCAGATAGGGAGATTGGGGTCCCAAATAGGGAGATTTTTCCGCGGTAAAAAGTGATGTTATTTTTTGTTCAAATTTACCTCTGAAGCACTTTTCACCCATAACATGCCAACACAACAATTGTCTGCTTTGTCGTCTGACATCTGCATTAAAAATCATTTTTTGAAAACAGTGTGGGCCCAGATCAGACTGCAGAGCAGTCTGATGAGGGGCCACACTGTTTGCCTTTATGCAAAAATATGTTATAAAAGCTTGGAAGAAGAAAATGCAGCAGACAACAAACTTCCAACAAACTTAGTTTTTATCCAGTGAAGAATAAATTAGTAAACTTCCAAAATGTTTGTTGTTCTTTTATGACCAATCAAGCGCACCAAATCTAGTGAACTTACTGCAATAGTCTTGCAGTTTGGATAGCTTCATCTGTAGATCGGTAAACAAAGCTAGAGATCGTGAAGTACGGAAGTTTTTGTCATGCCTAAATTTTTAAATGCCCATGCTTTTTCCATGGCTACGTTCCCCCAAAACGTGCCTCGGAACTTATAAGCATGCATGATTTTTATTTATTTAACTTGGGGGCATATTTCTTTCATAAAAGATCCTTTAAAAACACGGCAACAAATACTTTTTCTCGCAAGCTAAAACTGAAACATGTTTGAATAGAAAATGTCACCCTGCAAAACTCTGGTTCTATGTTTATTAATAAATGAAAAACTGCATACAGATGCTTAGAAAATACCAGCGTCTGCTCTGCTCTGTTTTGGCGGGAAAAATATTTAGCGTGTTCACCTGTTGGAGGCCAAAAAGCATGCACGAATTTTCATTGATGTCACGTGAGGCATATTTCTTTCAGCCGTTAAAAACGGCAAATATATTTTTCTCGGGTTAAACAGAAAATGTTACTATGTAATACCCCAGTTCTATGATTAATAAATGAATAACGGTTTACAGACGCGTAGAAAAAAAACAGTGTCTGCTTTGCTCTGTTTTGGCGGGAATAATATTTAGCGTCTACAGGTGTCAATTACAAAGGAATTAAATAAGATATAACTGGTATATCTTGATTGACTAGTTTTCACACCTTGCCACATTGTTAATTGGCGGCTTGTCAATAAGGCCCGCCTCAGGTGTAAACGGTTTAATAGTGTTGGCAACTTGAGCAAATCAGCGATCAGGGGAGTATAATTTTAATAAATGTATGCAAACATCACTTTTCTTCCTTTGTTTTGAAACATTATTGAATTTCTCACTTTTTATCACCATGTTTGCGGCTTGTTTGATGGTTGCATTTTAATACGTTCTTTTTCATATCGCGATATCATACCTGTGCAGGTGTGTATTGCAATTTACCGGTATACCGGTTTACCGCACAGGTATTTTTTTCGGCGGTAAACACTAAAATGGTCGGTCGGCGGAAAACTACTATAGGAAAATTGTCGTGTCGGGAGATTAGGGCCGTCGGACGGGAGACCGGGAGATGGGGTTCGAGATCGGGATATCCCGACGAAATCGGGAGATATCACATGTATGGGTCTCATATGAAATAAGCACTCTGTATTTGTTTGGTAGTAGGTCTCATACTGATATAATCACTGTATTTGTTTTGTAGCAGGTCTCATAATGAAATAATTACTCTGTATTTGTTTGATAGCAGGTCTCATATTGAAATAATCCCTCTGTATTTGTTTTGTAGCAGATCTCATTTTGAAATAATCACTCTGTGTTTGTTTGGTAGCAGGTCTCGTATTGAAATAATCACTCTATTCTTGTTTTGTAGCAGATTTCATATAGAAATAACCTGTGTTTGCTTTGTAGCAGGTCTGATATTGAAATAATCACTCAGTATTTGTTTTGTAACAGGTCTCATATTGAAATAATCACTCTATATTTGTTTTGTAGCTCATAGCATTTGCCTTCATAACAAAGTTATTGCCAGATTTGGTTGATTTCAAATTTAAATAGTTACTGACGCAAAAATTTGTACTACATTTGGTTAACCCATGTCCTGCTGAACCAGGAAATGTCCTACTTTTACACTAGGTGCAGTCTGATAAGGGTCTGCACTTTTTGCCTGTATGCAAAAATATTGTTAACTAGAAAAAGTGTCCATAGGACACGGATGCCCCAGCCAAATGCCATTCATAAAAAATATTACAAATGTACTTCAAATCAATCATAAAATATATGCATCAAGGGCAGATAATCCAAAAACCAAAAATGCAAGAGTTGTCTTCCTTGTTAATGACACATCGTCTCAGTGTGATGAATGCACCTGTGAAGTTTCATGAATATATTCCATACGGTTTAGGAGTTATGGCCCGGACACGGTTTACTATATGGTACTAAGTCAAGGGCAGATAATTCAAAAACCAAAAATGGAAGAGTTGTCTTCCTTGTTCATGACACATCGTCTCAGTGTGATGAATGCACCTGTGAAGTTTCATGAATATATTCCATATGGTTTAGGAGTTATGGCCCGGACACGGTTTACTATATGGTACTAAGTCAAGGGCAGATAATTCAGAAACCAAAAATGCAAAGAGTTGTCTTTTTTGTTCATGACACATCGTCAAAGTGTGATGAATGCACCTGTGAAGTTTCATGAATATATTCCATACGGTTTAGGAGTTATGGCCCGGACACAACATACCATTTGACTATATTTGGATGTAAGTCAAGGGCAGATAATTCAAAAACTAAACAAGCAGGAGTTGTCTTCCTTGTTCATGACACATTGTCCAAGTATGATGGATGCACCTGTGAAGTTTCATGATTATATTCCATACGGTTTAGGAGTTATGGCCCGGACACGGTTTACTATATGGTACCAAGTCAAGGGCAGATAATTCAAAAACCAAAAATGCAAGAGTTGTATTCCTTGTTCATGACACATCGTCTCAGTGTGATGAATGCACCTGTGAAGTGTCATGAATATATTCCAAACGGTTTAGGAGTTATGGCCCGGACACGGTTTACTATATGGTACTATGTCAAGGGTAGATAATTCAAAAACCAAAAATGCAAGAGTTGTCTTCCTTGTTCATGACACATTGTCTAAGTGTGATGAATGCACCTGTGAAGTTTCATGAATATATTCCATACGGTTTAGGAGTTATGGCCCGGACACGACATACCATTTGACTATACATGTATATGGATGTAAGTCAAGGGCAAATAATTCAAAAACTAAACAAGCAAGAGTTTTCTTCCTTGTTCATGACACATCATCCAAGTATGATGGATGCACCTGTGAAGTTTCATGATTATATTCCATACGGTTTAGGAGTTATGGCCCGGACACGGTTTACTATATGATACTAAGTCAAGGGCAGATAATTCAAAAACCAAAAATGCAAGAGTTGTCTTCCTTGTTCATGACACATCGTCTCAGTGTGATGAATGCACCTGTAAAGTTTCATGAATATATTCCATACGGTTTAGGAGTTATGGCCCGGACACGGTTTACTATATGGTACTAAGTCAAGGGCAGATAATTCAAAAACCAAAAACGCAAGAGTTGTCTTCTTTGTTCATGACACATCGTCTCAGTGTGATGAATGCACCTGTGAAGTTTCATGAATATATTCCATACGGTTTAGGAGTTATGGCCTGGACACGGTTTACTATATGGTACTAAGTCAAGGGCAGATAATTCAAAAACCAAAAATGGAAGAGTTGTCTTCCTTGTTCATGACACATCGTCTCAGTGTTTCATGAATATATTCCATACGGTTTAGGAGTTATGGCCCGGACACGATGTCGGGCCGGACGAATGAACGGACGGACGAACGGATGGACAGGGGTAAAACTTAATGCCCTTCTGCTATTCTTCGAATAGGCGAGGGCATAAAAAGTTTGCAAAAAGATGCAGAATACATAAACAGAGATTTTTATGGTTTCTTGAATGTGATTAGCATTTGAAAGGTAAACTTGTTGTAATAAATTGATATCCACACTGACACCTTTCTTCTTACAGAATTGGTATTATTGGTGAGCCCTTGAGCCAGTATAATGACATCACACTGACCCCTAAAGGGGCTGAGAATGAGGATGAAGATAATGAGGGAGAAGATGGTGAACAGAAACAGTAAGTGTTTTTATATATAAACCCCTTTATAACACTCTTCATTATAACACAGGTTCACGACATTTACCGTCTTGATGAGGTGGTTCTAAAGAGTACACACAATATATATTTTATTCTTATTTTTGCTCAAAATATAGATTGTGGGTACTCGTTAGAACCGCCTCAGAACTGCCTCGATGAGGCGAGTTCTGTAGAGTACACACAATCTATATTTTAGGGCAGAAATAAGGTATACCCATGTAAACCCCAGTTTTACTATACAAAAGTGGGGTTCAAGGGGGTCAAAATTATTATGTCTCCCCCCCCACCCCCCGATGAGGTGGTTCTAAAGAGTACACACAATCTATATTTTATTCTTATTTTTGCTCAAAATATGGATTGTGGGTACTCGTTAGAACTGCCTCAGAACTGCCTCGATGAGACGGTTCTAAAGAGTACACACAAACTATATTTTAGAGCAGAAATAAGAAAAATAAGGTATATCCCTGTAAACCCCAGTTTTACTATATAAAAGTGGGGTTCAAGGGAGTCAAAATTATTATGTCTCCCCTGAAAAAAAGTTTTTTGGAGAGACACATTGCTTTTCCCCCAGGCATCTGTCTGAAATTTTTTCGGAGAGACCTATTGCTTTCCCCCGGGCATCTGTCAACCTATCCATCCGTCTGTCTGTCCGTTTGTCACAAAATCGTGTCCGCTGTATAACTTGAAAACCGTTCAAGCTATCTTCACGAAACTTCATATAAATATTAATCAATATTAGACAATGTGCAGTGCGCAAGAACTATACCTCTCGCATTTATACTTTTTGAGTCATCTCCCTTGGAAGTTTGTCGGTATGTATGTATTTATGGGCAAATCGTTTCCGGTCAATAACTTCCTAATTTTTTTCAGATGGATTTTGAAATTATTTGGCAGAAATATTAACAACTATGAGACGATGTATGGCGTGCATGAGGCAGGTCTGTACCTCAAAGGGCAAGGTCATACTTAGAGGTCAAATGTCAAAAAAGGGGCCTTTTTTGTGTTTGGTCAATAACTTTCTTATTTTTAGGTGGATTTTGAAATTACTTGGCAGAAATGTTAACCACCATGAGATGATGTGTTGCCTGCATGACCCAGGTTGGTACCTCAAAGGTCAAGGTCATACTTAGAGGTAAAAAAGGGGGCCTTTTTAGCTCACCTGTCAGGTAGTGACAAGGTGAGCTTTGGTGATCACATTTTGTCCGTCGTCCGTGCGTGCGTGCGTGCGTGCGTGCGCCCATGCGTGCGTAAACAATTTCTTGTCCCCACGATAGCATCTTCATTTTTGATTTGATCTTAACCAGACTTGCACACAAGTTGTACCACCATGAGATCTAGGTTCCTTTCTTGAACCAGCCATATCCCATCATGTGTTACGGAGTTACGGCCCCTGAAATGGCAAAAAAATGCCTATTTTGGTCTTGTCCGCACGATAGCATCTTCATTTCTGATTTGATTTTAACCAGACTTGCACACAACTTGTACCACCATGTTATCTGGGTTCCTTTATTGAACCAGCCATATCCCATCATGTGTTACAGAGTTACGGCCCCTGAAAGGGCGAAAATTGCCTATCTTGGTCTTGTCTGCATGATAGATGTTTCATTTATGATTTGATTTTAACTAAACTTGCACACAATTTGTACTACCACAAAATCTCGGTCAAGTTCGAATATGGGTCATGTCGGGTTAAAAAGTAGGTCAGTAGGTCAAAACAGAAAAAAACCTTGTGAAGACACGAGAGGCACAGTTTTGGTCCGATCATCATCAAACTTGCCCAGAATGATTATCCTGACAATATCTCAGCCATGTTCGAATATGGGTGTTGTCGGGTCAAAAAGTAGGTCAGTAGGTCAAATCATAGAAAAGCCTTCTGAACACACTAGAGGCCACAATTTATGTCCAATCATCATCAAACTTGCTCAGAATGATCATCTTGATAATATCTTGGTCACATTCGAATATGAGTCATGCCGGGTCAAAAAGTAGGTCAAATCATAGAAAAACCTTGTGAATACACTAGAGGCCGCTGTTTTGGTCCAATCATTATCAAACTTGCCCAGAATGATCATCTTGACAATATCTCGGTCAGGTTTGAATACGGGTCATGTCGGGTCAAAAAGTAGGTCAGTAGGTGAAATCATAGAAAAACCATGTGAACACACTAGAGGCCACAGTTTTGGTCCGATCATCATCACACTTGCCCAGAATGATCATTTTGACAATATCTCGGTAAAGTTCAAATATGTGTTATGTCTGGTCACAAAGTAGGTCAGTAGGTCAAATCATAGAAAAACCTTGTGAGTACACTAGAGGCCACAATTTTGGGGTGATTATCATGAAACTTGCTCAGAATGATTATCTTGACAATTTCTCGGTCAAGTTCGAATATGGGTCATGTAGGGTCAAAAAGTAGGTCAGTAGGTCAATTCAGAGAAAAACCTTGTGAACACACTAGAGGCCACAGTTTTGGTCCGATCATCATCAGACTTGCTCAGAATGATAGTCTTGACAATATCTCGGTCAGGTTCGAATATGGGTCATGTCATGTCAAAAAGTAGGTCAGTAGGTCAAATCATAGAAAAACCTTCTGAACACACTAGAGGCCACAGTTTAGGTCCGATCATCATCAAACATGCCCAGAATGATCATCTTGACAATATCCCAGTCAAGTTCAATTATGGGTGCTGTTGGGTCAAAAAGTAGGTCAGTAGGTCAAATCATAGAAAAACCCTCTGAACACACTGGCGGCTACAGTTTTGGTACGATCATCATCAACCTTGCTCAAAATGATCATTTGACAATATCTCAGTTAATTTTGAATATGGGTCATGTCTGGTCAATATGTAGGTCAGTAGGTCAGATTGTTGAAAAACCTTGTGAACACACTAGAGGCCCAAGTTTTGGTCCGATCATCATCAAACTTGCTCAGAATGATCATCTTGACAATATCTGTGTCAACTTTGAATATGGGTCATGTCGGGTCAAAAAGTAGGTCAGCAGGTCAAATCATAGAAAAACGTTTTGAACACTCTAAGAGGCCACAGTTTCAGTCAAATCATCATAAAACTTGCTCAGAATGATCATCTGGACAATATCTCAGTTGAGTTCGAATATGGGTCATGTCAAATCAAAAAGTAGATCAGTAGGTTATTTTGTCATAACTTTTGAACCATTTGAGATAGAGCCTTCATATTTGGCATGTAGGTTCCTTCTGACAAGGGCTTCCTACTCATAAAGATTTGACCTGTGGCTTTGACCTGTGACCTACTTTATCATACCTTTTGAACAATATGAGATAGAGCCTTCATATTTGGCATGCATGTTCCTTGTGACAAGGTTTTCTCAGCCATTCAAAACTTTTGACCCATGACCTTTGACCTACTTTGTCATAACTTTTAAAGCATTTGAGATACAGCCTTCATATTTAGCATGTAGGTTCCTTGCGACAATGTTGCTTAGATGATCCTCTACCAAAAAGGCTAAAACAATCCCACTCGGATGAACAAAATGGCCACCGGAGGTAAAAATAGAAAAATATTGTAAATTTGATTCAAACGGAAACTCCCCCTAAACCCTAAGGCCAATTTGATTCAGAGTTCCCAGGAATGGTGCCCAGGTTACTCCCTACCAAATAAGCTAAAATCACTCTGCTGATGAACAAGATGGCCACAAGAGCTAAAAATAGAATGTACTCAAGACAGTGACACACAGGTGAGCGAACCAGGGCCCTCTGGGCCCTCTTGTTTTCGTGTTTTGTCAATAACTTTCTGAGACGATGTGTTGCATGCATGATTCAGGTTGGTACCTCAAAGGTCAAGGTCATACATAGAGGTAAAATGTCAAAAAAGGGGCTTTTAAGCTCACCAGAGCCGAAGGCTCCGGGGGAGCTTATAGGCTAGGCAGTTGTCCGTCGGCTTCTGCGTCTGCGTCGTCGTGTGACATCAACACTTTTAAACGACATCTCCTCTGAAGCCGCTAGGCCCATTGGGCCCAAATTTCATCTGTAGCATCCTTGGGTTGGGGGATTGAAAGTTTGTGTTTTTTATGAAATTCGGCTCATTAGTTTGGTTGCTATGGCAACTCAGAGTTTCCATAGACTTATAATGAGGAAAATTGAAAAATTGCATTTACTGCCAAGCCACTGCAGATATTTTGACAAAACTTTCATAGAAATATTCCTAAGGCAATCTACTATCTGCCATATGATTTTAGGCCTACTGCTCATGTGTTTTGGTTACCATGGAAACCAAAATGAAAAAAAAAGAAAAAAAAAACAAACATAAAAAAATCATCTCCGCAGAAACCGTATGCTCTATGAGGCTGAGAGTTTATGGAAATATTCACCATATTTGCCTTTACAGGTTTTGTGTTTCTTTATGAAATTCGGCTCATTAGTTTGGTTGCTATGGCAACTTAGATTTTCCATAGACTTCTAATGGGGAAAATTGAAAAAGCGCATTAACTACAAAGCCTTTGCAGATATTTTGACAGAACTTTCATAGAAATGTTCCTTTAGTAAACTTCTCTCAGCCATATGCTTTTATGTCAACCTGGGGGTCGGGTAGGTTGTCCCGGGGCCATGCCCTGCCCCCAGAACGTCATAAAATGCCTTATATCTCAGAAACCTTACAGATCCCCACCCCTAAACCATATATATTCTTGTTCCTTATGATAAGGTGCATTAAGTGACACCAACCTGGGGATTCCCCCCCCCCCCCCCCGGATGTGCTGGGGACATGCCCCACCCCCTCCACTTCATAAAATGCCATTTATCTCAGAAACCATTCAGATCCCCACCCGTAAACCGTATATATTCTTGTCTCTATTGATAAGACGCACCCAGTGACACCAACCTGGGGGTCCCCACGGATGTGCCTGGGCCATGCCCCACCCCTCCATTTCACAACAGGCCCAATATTCCAGAAACCTAACAGATCCAAACCCCTAAACGAAATATATTTTTAGCTCACCAGAGCCGAAGGCTCCGGGGGAGCTTATAGGATAGGCAGTTGCCCGTCGTCGTCTGCGTCTGCTTCAACACTTTCAAACGACATCTCCTCTGAAGCCACTGGGCCGATTGGGCCCAAATTTTATCTGTAGCATTCTTGGGCTGGGGGATTGAAAGTTTGTGTTTTTTTATGAAAATCGGCTCATTTGTTTGGTTGCTATGGCAACTTAGAGTTTCCATAGACTTATAATGGGGAAAATTGAAAAATGGCATTTACTGCCAAGCCTCTGCAGATATTTTGACAAAACTTTCATAGAAATGTTCCTTAGGCAATCTACTATCTACCATATGATTTTAGGGCTACTGCTCATTTTTATTGGTTGCCATGGAAACCAAAATGCAAAAAAACTAGAAAAAAAAAAAAAAAACTTAGAAAATCATCTTCTCAGAAACCATATGCTCTAGCGGGCAGAGACTTTATGAAAATATTCACCATATTTGCCTTTAAAGGTTTTGTGTTTTTTTTTTATGAAATTTGGCCTTTTAGGTTTGTTGCTATGGCAACTTAGAGTTTCCATTGACTTATAATGGGGAAAACTGTAAAATGGCATTTACTGCCAAGTCCTTGTAGATATTTTGACAAAACTTACATAGAAATGTTCCTTGAGTAGACTTCTCTTAGCCCTTTGCTTTTTTGCCAACCTGGGAGTCCCCAAGGTTGTTCCGGGGCCATGCCCCGCCCCCTCCACTTCATAAAATGCCTTATATCTCAGAAACCTTACAGATCCCAACCCCTAAACCATATATATTCTTGTTCCTTATGATAAGATATATTAAGTGACAGCAACCTGGAGGTCCACCGGGATATGCCGGGGACATGCCCCGACCCCTCCACTTCATAAAAGGCCATTTAGATCCCCACCCCTAATCCATATATATTCTTGTTCCTTATGATAAGATGCAATAAGTGACACAAACCTGTGGGTCCCCCGGGATGTGCTGGGGACATGCCCCACCCTCTCCACTTCATTAAATGCCATTTATCTCAAAAACAGTTGAGATCCCCACCCCTAAACCATATATTTTCTCATTCCTTATGATAAGTTGCATTCAGTGACACCAACTTTGGGGTCCCCCGGGATGTGCCGGGACCATGCCCAACCCCCTCCACTTCATAAAAGGCCAAATATTCCATAAACCTTACAGATCCCCACCCATAAACCATATATATTCTTGTTCCTTATGATAAGACTGATTCAGTGACACCAACCTAGGGATCACCCAGGGCACACCCGGGCCATGCTCCACACCTTGACTTCACAAAAGACCATATATCTGAGAAACTGTTTAGAGCCCCATCCCTAAACCATATATATTCTTATTCCTTGTGATAAGACGCAATCAGTGACACCAGCATGGGGGTCCCTCCGGGGTGCCACGGGCCATGTCCCACCCCTTTACTTCATTAAAATCCATATATCTCAGAAACTGTTCAGATCCCCACCCCTTAACCATATGTATTCTTGTTCCTTATGATAAGACTCCACTTCATAATAGGCCATATATCTCAGAAACCATTCAATTCCCTATCCTATAATCACATATATTCTTGTTCATTGTTAATAGACACATTCAGCCATCATCGTCTTGTGGGGTCCGCAGGGGCCATTTCTCATCCTGCCACTCATAAAAGGGCCTCATATCTCAGAAACCATTCAGATCCCCACCGTTTAACCATATATACTCTTGGTCCTTATGATAAGACATATTCAGTGACAACAATCTTGGGCTTTTCTGGGATCTGCCATGCCTGAATCCCTCCATTGCTTAAAAGGCCTTGCATCTCAGGAACCATACATATCCCCACTGCTAAACCATATATGTCTCTGTTTCTTTTGATAAGATGCATTTATTGACACCAACCAGGGCTCCATTGGGTCCATGCCCACCCTCTTTACCTTATAAAACACCTAATATTTCAGATACAGTCCACATGGGTGCTCATTTGGGTATGGAGTTTGTTTGGGAGACTTTATAATTGGTATATTAAAATTGTATCATGTTATAATACATGTCTGCCATTGGGCAGTGTCCACCTGAGCTCTAGTTTATGAAATTTAGCTCTTTGGTTTGTTTGCTATGCCAAGTTAAGAGCTTCCATTGACTTATAATGGGGAAAATTGAAAAATGACATTAATGTCTTTCAAGATATTTTGCCACACTTTCATAGAAATGTTCCTTTAATAATGTTCCTTTTTGGCCTATTTTTTGCCACAGATTGGAAATTGTCAATTGTCATCTGTTGTCCTGCAACAACACATTCAAGCGACATCAGAATCTGAAGCCACTAGGCTGATTGGATCCAAATTTTATCTGTAGCATCCTTGGGCACAGGGCTTCCATGGTTAATTAAAATAAATTGCTGCCAGAAATGTTAACCACCATGAGACGATGTGTTGTGCGCATGACCCAGTTTGGTAACTCAAAGGTCAAGGTCATACATAGAGGTTAAGGGTAAAAAAAGGGTCTTTTTTGTGTTCTGTCAATAACTTTCTTATTTTTAGATGGATTTTGAAATTACGTGGCAGAAATGTTAACTACCATGAGACGATATGTTGCGTGCATGACCCGGGTTAGTACCTCAAAGGTTAGTGTCATACTTAGAGGTCAAAGGTAAAAAAAGGGGCCCTTTTTTCGTGTTTGGTCAATTACTTTCTTATTTGTAGATGGATTTTGAAATTACTTGGCAGAAATGTTAACCACAATGAGACGATGTGTCTCTTGCATGACCCATGTTAGTACCTCAGACGTCAAGGTTATACTAAGAGATCAAAAAGGGGCCTTTTTTAGTGTTCAGTCAATAAGTTTCTTATTCCTGGATAGATCATGAAATTACTTGGCAGAAATGTTAACCATCTAGAGACGATGTGTTGCACGCTAGACCCGGGTCGGTACATGACATCTCAAGCCCTGTCACCCAATGAAACCAAAAGAGTTTATATGCATGGACGGTCGCACCACTTTGCCTGGCTAGGCTTAGTCCTTCTAAGTGGTTCACCAGTACTTATGTGCGCGGTTGCTTTTGGCTCTGCTGGAAGCATCATGCAGCCCAATCTATTTCTTCAAGCCCCATTGGGCGGGGACGTTATGTTGCAGTCCCTGAGGGAGGCTTTGAAGGTATCCATGTATCGCTTCTTTTGACCACCATGCAAGGGTTTGCTCACTTGTAGTTCTCCATAGAGGATTTTTCTCATGCAAACCTTGCCCAGGTATCAGTGCATGCAAATAGGAGGCAAAAGAGAAACAGTGAGGTGGATCAGAAACATGCTCAACACAATGCCCGAGCTAAGACATCACCAACAGAACTTCCTTCCTCTCACCTCTCTTCCACTATCTGCAACAGGCAGTTTATATCTAAGATTGGTCTTACCAGCTACCTTGAAACATTCAAACAGTGGTGCCTCACATATTTGATTAACCCATATAGTACCAGACACCCCAAAATGAGTATCCTGGCAAACAGTGCAGGCCCAGATCAGATGCTGTTTTGAAGAAAACACAACCTGACACCCCTAAATTTTGAAGTAGACTCCTACTCTATATAAAGAGGAAGAGTCCATTTGGTACAAAAAGGGTTAAGACTGGTCATTGTCAGTAATGGCTGCCGCCAAATTCAAGTGTTTTACAGTCTATAATATACTGCATGCTGTATTTTATGTTTCAGGGAAGAAGAAACTATTGAAAAAACACCCCAGCCTGGTAGGTATTTGTTGCAGACAAGGTGTGAAAATAAGGTCCTTATGTCTCTTATTTGGGTATATCCCTCATCATAAAATTTAATCAAAAATCAGTATGAAAATGATTTAAGACGATTAGCAACATCTAATGGTAGATGCATAATAAAAACGAACCATTTTGCCGTCTCATGAATAGTTATGTTTTGGTGCCAAATACTCTTGGCATGAAAAGGTGAATGCAGCTCATGTATGCAAAATAAAAATGGGACTATTCTACTGTCTTGTGAATGGTTAAAGTTTGGCACCAATAGCTAATGCTTGGCACGAAAAAGCAAGCACGGCTAATGTTTATTATACTTGTCAGGCTAAATAAGGTTATATACTGTCTCTTTAATTGCTCATTGGATAAGGTGTTACGACATGTTTGGAGGTCTGCAGTACCATTTCATGACCATGATAACTATGGTAGATGTATGCATAATAAAAACTACTCCATTGTTTTGTTAATGGTTATGTTTTGGCAACAAATTTTTGCGCAAAATAGCCAACGCTTGGCAAGAAAAAGTGAACGCATCTCATATATGCACAATAAAAATGGACTATTCTACTGTCTCGTGAATGGTTATGTTTTGGCGCCAAATTTTCATGTCAATAGCAAACGCTTGGTGCGATAAGCCGAATACAGCTTATGTTTATCATGCTTGTCAAGTACTGTATCTTTAAATTCCTAATTGGATAAGATGTTAGGACATGTTTTGAGGTCTGCAGAACCGTTTTATGACAGTAATAACTACCGTTTTAATATCAAATATAACTACCCATCACTACAATTATAGCCTTTTCACCAGACGCAGGTCTGGGACAGTCTGACACAAAAAAAAAATCTAGCCAGAAATGCCACCGGCATGTCCCTTTTCCCGTGACCTCCCCAGCGTCGAGTCCTGATTGGTCGCTGATGTCACATGACCTATCAGACCAATAGGCAGACGATACAGGTCACGTGACCGCGATTTTCGCGCCGAGAAGATCATTATTTTTTCAGACTTGCTTGGGATAGGATGGTCAAACTACATTCCATGGAAGAATGAATAAACGGATAAGTGTTTTATTCTTTTTTGATTTTGCACTTACCTTGAGTTTCCACAACGTACTTAGGCTTTGTAAGCTTACTGTTTATTCCGAAATTCTTAGAGACTTTATTTCGCGTGTTTCTGCCGACATTACATGTGTAGTGGTTGTCCGCCATTTTGAATTTTCACTTGGAAGTTTTGTTTATCATGTGATCAACCTTTTTTGGTTTTTTGATAAGCACCACACTTCTTTTCATGTTATGTGCCAGGGTATAGACTCGTATTATTCCTGGTAATGTTTTAATAGAAGTCGGCGTTGTGGAAACTTAAATTGCCAGAAAAGAGGACGGTTTTTGTGCGTGTTCCTTCCACTTCCGGTATCGGAAGACGTTGTATCGCTGAATAAAAATTCTCAACATTAATTTAGTTTTGAACATGTGCAAGACCCGTCTTCGTTTAGCACTTATAAATCCCACGATGCAGATGGATAATATTCAGGTCCCTTTGTGGCCTTTCTATAGTATCTTCTAAACAGAATCCATCCAATTCGTGTGGGTCACCTTTGCCGAATCAAGATGAGCCAGTCTATGTCCCCTCCTCCCATTTGGGCCTGGGTTGACTAGGATAGGTTCGTCGACCGCCCCGTAGAGACCCTGCTCATAATTGCGGGGACTCCGGGGTGCGGGGAACCTATGCCCAAAAATTTTTTCCGAATCCATGTTACATACGAATTTTGGTACGGTTCCGATCCCGGTTTTTATCGGATAACCTTTCCGGACCTTCGGTACTTAGTTTACCTTGGTCATATGCTTCTTTCCTCTTATTATGATAAATTTTTGTTATCATAATCATTAAATTGGATTGTTTTCCCTTGTAAAACATACAGACTTGGGCATCGTTATTGGAATACCGTGACTATTGCAAGTGAATCCGGGACGTTTCGGTACAGAGTCGTTTCGGCCTGGGTCGTTTTCGACCCGAATTTGCACCTGGATCGATTCGGCCTATTTCGGTGGGTCGGTTCGGCCTTGGGTCGATTCGGCCTTGATCGTTTTTGGCACGGCTCCTTGAATGCTCAATTTTGATTCGGCAATTTCGCATGTTCAGTGCACGTTACACAATAAAGGGCCTAACACTGGGGAAGTTTAATTGAGCCTCGAGTGTTTTGCCCCTAGAGCTGAATCTGGGCCTAGTGAATTATCCTCTGGGGATGTATCAATACTCAGAGGTTGGTCTTTTTTCGTCCTTACTAATTAGCGATTATGAGAAGGACATATTTAGAGCCTCATCACCTATTGATTCTAAAACTTTAAGCGGACCATGTCTTCCCAACGTTTTCAGAATCAAGCTTCAAGACCGGGGGCACTCGTGAAAAGAACTTGGAACATTGGTTCTAACAACAAAAAACATCAATTTTTTGTTCTTATGAAATTCCAAAATTCGACCCAGATTCAGTCTCTGTATATATGACGTCAGGGAAATTGGCATTACTTCCTGTTTCGACGCTCTAACATTGGAGCTTCTTACCAGGACTATTATTAAGTGGGTTCTCATTATGTCTGGTATTCTAATTCTACCCACTTTGCCTTCAAACAAGAGCATTCCGACCATATAGCTGCTATTCTAATGCTTTTGTTTATTTCCCGGTCATTTTTTCACATGCCATGGCTGTCTACCACCATGTTGCATGTTTGGCGCAACTCTGCTCTTGATAACTGGTTCAGTTTTTACTGAGCATAGTAAATGAAAACTTAGAGCCTCAGCGCCTCTTGATTCTAAAACTACAAGCGGACCATGTCTTCCCAACGTTTTCAGAATCAAGCTTCAAGACCGTGGGCACTCGTCTTTTTTGAAGTCTTCGGAGAGCGTATCAAGTACAGGTACCGCAACCAAGAGACGCTCTTCGACTACTTCCGATGACTTTTAAGTGCTTATCACCCTCGACTAGAAGATCTCAATCAGTCCTCGTCTACTAATAGATCATTCTCAGATCAGGGTACACGGTCCTTTCGTTCCAGAGGTCGGACTGGAACGAAATCTCCCAATAGAGGAAGACACAAGTCTAACAAATGACTTTCTTCCTTCCCCTCCTCTTCATCTTCTCCCAGTAGGAGCCGAGCTTTTTCAGTTCTATCAAGCCTTGGCTTCTTTTATTAAATATATTTTGAGTTTTATGAGTTTTGAGAAAGGGTTACTGGATTGAGTTCGTTAGGAATCCTTTCTCTTTCTCACATGCAAATACTATTTCTGGTAAATAGTATCAAGAAAAGAAATCTTTTTATGGGAAGAGGAAGGGTTCTTCTCCAAAAGAAAGCCGTGTAAGTAGAAAAATTTCTCCTTTCCCCAGGCTTCTACAGGCGGATCTTTCTGGTCGAGAAGAAAATGGGAAATCGACTCATCATCGACTTCTCACACTGAACACAGATGATGCAAGTCGATCATTTCAAAATGGAAACTTCGTCCTCGATTAGTCAGGTCAATTCTCCCAAATTCGGGGACGATTTCCGTAGTTTTAAAGGACGCTTACCTTCACATCTCCATCCATAGGTCATTACGCAAATTCCTTCGTTTCACCTTGGATGGAATTTTGTGTATCAGTCCGTTGCCTTTCCTTTGTTGGATTTGTCAACGGATCAATGAAAAGAAAAGAAGAAAATGGGAAAATCGACTCATCATCGACTTCTCACACTTAACAAGATGATGCGAGTCGATCGTCTCAAAATGGAAACTTCGTCCTCGATTAGTCAGGTCAAATTTCCCAAATTCGTGGACGATTTCCGTAGTTTTAAAGGTCGCTAGCCTTCACATCTCCATCCATAGGTCATTACGCAAATACCTTTGTTTCACCTTGGATGGAATTTTTGTGTATCAGTCCGTTGCCTTTCCTTTGTTGGATTTGTCAACGGATCAATGTTTTTTTCCCTGTTCACCAACTTAATAGAAATTAATTAAGCAGCTCTCATCATAGAATTAGGCCCCAATCTCGTGTAGTGTTCCGATGATGGGTTTTGTCATCATTTTTACAGATACTGTTTATCATACCTTGTCCTAACGTGTACAGGTTATTGTGAATTTAGATTTCATACACTTTATCGAGAAGTTGAAATTGACTCTACCTCAAAGATACTTCTCCAAATTTTTTCACGCCCCGAAAAACTTTCGATTTATGTCAGGGGTTTGTTTCCCCTTTTTAGAACTTAGTAATTGGATCCAGTTTTCCCTGGACAATCTCATCTTAGACCTTTCCAGTTTTTTTTTTTTTGCTAATATTATCACTGGAAATACCATACGGTCTATAGGAGCAATAAATTCCATTATCAAGATTGCTCTCTACGATTTATGAATCCCTCAGTATCAAATGGGGTCTCCTCTTTTAGAGACTATTCCCTATTTGTTTGTTCGCATGCCAGCCTTTCAGGTTGGTTTCCCACTTTGAACCTCAGGGATTAGTTGTTCAGGGAACGTGGGGCCTATATTAGGCGGGGCTATATATATATATATGTGTGTGTATTGTGTATGCGTATATGTATGTATATATGTATATGTGTATAAACATTTTGAAACTTCAGACAAATTTCCTTGGTTTATCAGTTCTTCATAGCTCCAAACTGAGGAACACCTTCATTATTGTTACTCCAGACAAATGAATAGTGTAGTTTTTTCTACTTATCAGGGAGTTACTCATTACTCTTCCCTGTTGGCTTTTACATGGAAGATTATAACTTGGTGTCTTCAGGAAGGTGTGTCTATCCTTGTCGGACACCTCCAGGCAGATTATGTCATTGGGATCGCCCCTATAGACCAGTTCACCATCCGTTCTCTACAGGGCGTTTTCTCAAATGGAGAGAACCTTTATTGGGCCTTTTTTGATCAAATGTCCAAACAACTCGGTTCTCCAATCAACTTCCTTTGTGTTTCATGTTTCAGATCACCTGGAACATGCAGTTGATTTAAAATCTCTAGATTGGGGGAATCTTTTACATATGCGTTTACACCATTCAACTGAATTCCTCTAGTTCTAGTTAAAAAATTCAAGCGTTCAAAAGCCGAGCCATTCTGATTACGCCTCCTATGGCCTCAGAGATCTTGGTTTTTTAGTCAGTCTGAGCCTAGTCTCAAGACTTGCAACCCGTCTTCCAGTAGTTCCAGATCAAATATCTAAAAGGTGTGGGTCAAGCATTCCTTTTCAATCCAGAAATGCTTTACTTACACATCCAGATGTTGTCAGGAATCAAACCAGAGGTAGACACTTTTCTGGTTTCTCTGCCGAGTGTATCTTCAAATATAGAAAGATCTCCACTCTCAAGTTTTACTCTGGAAGATGGAAGATAATTTCTAGTTGGTGTAGAAAAAGGGAAATAAATCCAGACAATTCCTCTAGGGAGGTTTTTTACCGGATTTCTTTTTCTGTCTGTTCTCTACCCTTCAATTTCTATTTCATCTAAGAGAAGGGTACAGATCAGTAATCTCGAACATGTTAAAATTTTAGTCGGCTTCACACTTTTTCATTAAACCCTACCATCACCAGCTTATTAAAGGGGTTTTTCACTATGCCGACATGTTTCCAGGACTTTGTATCCAAATGGAATCTTGCATGAGTATTGTGGTCTTTTCTAAACCACCTTACGATCCGGTGAATTCAGCTTCTTTTATTCATTTGATAGTCAAGCTGTATTTCATTTGACATTTGCTTCAGTTCATAGAAGTTATAGTCATGCTTTGCCAATTACAGAGGGTTGTTTTCAGGTATGAGAAGAACAATGACTTCTTTTTCTCTTCTCATTCAACCTATTTTTGTTTCAGGCTATAAATAACCTTGTCTGAAACTATTATTTGTCCTGTCATTTCCAGGATTCGTGGATCGTAGGCTAATGTGAATTTTTTGTATACATTAGAATGTTTAAAACGTTTCGAGATTATCATGAGAATTTTTTCTTTTCAATCAAGGGGTTTTGGATATATTTCTAACCATCCTTGATTGCAAAGTGGATTTGTAAAGTGATAAAGCTTCTACCAGTATATGCTAATTTCACTTCTGCCCTATTATCATTCAGAATACAGTATGAGGTTAGAACCTTCTACATTTTGGGCATATCGGAACTCCGTTTTTTTCTTCAGAATGTTTTTTTTCTTACTGCGTAATGGATGTTCCAACGCTACTTTTCATCCCTTCACCTAAGGTGCTTGGTTCCCATTCGTAGTGGTACTCATTCCTTGGGTAGTTTAGTAGCTTCTCAATCTATTATGAGCAGCACTTATTTTGGGATTTTATTTTCCTTGGTTGTTTGTTAGCCTGTTTGAATAGGTATGGACCTTCTATTTTGACTCCGGTTCCTGTCCATTTATCTTCTCCACTTGTGAATTTTGGATTTGGATCCCTTGCAGTCATGGTGGATACTCTCTTACATTACCATCATTGGATGGTTTTAAAAGGGGTATAAACAACCAAGGTTGGAGGAGTTAGGTATGTATAACTTTATTTTTCATCCAACCCTCCACTTGCTTTGAATTCAGGCTATAATTGTAGTGATGGGTAGTTATATTTGATATTAAAATGATATTTTTAATGTAAAATTAATTTTAATTAATAATATACCTACCCATCACTACAATGGTATGTCCCGCCTCCCAGCCCCGCCTGAAATATTTGTTTTCCTGAAAGAAATAATGATCTTCTCGGCGCGAAAATCGCGGTCACGTGACCTGTATCGTCTGCCTATTGGTCTGATAGGTCATGTGACATCAGCGACCAATCAGGACTCGACGCTGGGGAGGTCACGGGAAAAGGGACATGCCGGTGGCATTTCTGGCTAGATTTTTTTTTTGTGTCAGACTGTCCCAGACCTGCGTCTGGTGAAAAGGCTATAATTGTAGTGATGGGTAGGTATATTATTAATTAAAATTAATTTTACATTAAAAATATCATATTACCGCAGTTGAAAGTTGGAGGGAAATAAAGTTGTCGTGTCTGAACCTTGATAGAAACCTTGGATTATATTTATAAATGTTGGTTGGGAAAAATATGGGGTCCAAACTCTGTGCTATATCCAAATTCATGTTGTAATGAATAACGCTATAACGAGGTCTGGGTGTATTTATAGAAATTTTGGCAATACACTGTAATTTGATTTATCATTCAATTTTAATCATTCACTATTTTTGCTTTACAAGATAATAAATAGCATTATATATTATATCAGTGAGTTTGTCAATTGATTGTTCCTGAAAGAAATATTTGATACATTTCTATTTCTAGTAAATGTAAAGGCTTTCCTTTTGTAGGCAGATTCTTCATTCAGTCAGTTCCAGTTCAAAATTTATTCATTCAAGGGGAATGGATACATCTTCAGGGGAGGCAACTCTTTCTGAAACATGTTTGTCATCCTTGTCAGTAGGCATATGTTCATAAAGGAATGCTCCTCAGGAGCAAATTCTTTCCTTAAAGAGCAAAGCCTCTTTTTGTTGTGGCTTGTTATACAGATGATCAAAACAGAAAGTGCTTAAAGTTAAATCCCTTGTGAAAAATGGCTGAATATACATAAGATGTATCAGTTTACATTATGTATACCGTATTTACAGTATGTATTCGAACAGATAGGCCTGTGCAAACAGTATAAACCCAGATGAGACGCCGCAAAATGTGGCATCTCATCAGGGTCTACACTGTTTGCCACTTATACAACTGTTTTTAGACACAACATCTGATTTTATATTGTACTTGTTCAAATTTTAGAAGTATGGTAAGGAATTTAGCTGTCCGAGTATTTAGGGTAAATACGGTATACACTTTACTGTTTCAGAGAAGGGACTGAGCCGACAGAAGACTGATGTTTCGGAGGCAGTTACAGATGCTTTTCCCGATGACTAAATGAATATGGATGGAACAAAAATGGAAAATTATTTTATATTGAAGTCAAGATGTTGCATATTTATGTTTATACTCTTAAGATGCTAAGAAAAACTACATTGTATATCTGAAAATGTCTTCTGCTTATGTCGTCTGCTGAATCTTCTTGCAAACTTTTTTGAAATATTTTTTTCATACAGGCAAACAGTGTGGACCCAGATCAGACTGCTCCTAGAGGAGCAGTCTGATCTGGGTCCACACTGTTTGCAAAAATGACTTATAGTAACCGGCAGATGACAAAGCAGACAACAATGGTTGCGATTGGCATTTTATGGGTGAACATGTATGAGTTTGTTGTAAACTGAAGACACTAAGAAAATCTGCATCTGAAAATGTTGTCTGTTTTGCTGTATCTTCTTAAAAACTTAAAAAAAAAAATATTTTTGCATACAGGCAAACTGTGTGGACCATCAGACTGCTAATTGAACAGTCAAATCTGGGTCTACACTGCTTTCCACATTGACTTGAAAAGTGACCAGCATACAACAAAGCAGACAACAATTGTTATGACTTGCATATTAAAGGTCAACCCCCTATGCCAACCAAATGTAATCAATGACATTCTTTTTTTATTTTTCAGAGAAGAGCTTGACATATCAGTAGTCTTAAGTATGAGATTTTTTTATCACATGATCAGTTTTTCATTGCCTTTTTCTTCACAGAAAGATATTTATTTGTTGTAAGTTTCACAAAAATTACCCAGCTTAAAGAGAGAAAAAAAAAACATGAGTAGACTCAGATCAGACACCACATTCTGTGGTTTCTGATCTAGGCCACCACTGTTTCCAGGTGTCTTTTTTTTAATGATACTAGGCATTTATGGATCCAATCAAATATGTGTATTGTAAAACCATGACAATGATAACTTGCAATTGGGAACAGATACAAAAGGATTCCACCACTCATACGTGGCTTGCTGCATTTAAATAATTCAGCTGTCAATTTTGTGGTCTTGTATGTCCTGGTAGTGAGCATTCGTGTTATATTTTGCATATTGTTTGTATTTTGTGCTATTGAAATTTCATACACATTCCGTCCATATTACAGTAGAACTTCGATGGCTCGAACACCGATAGCTGGTTTACCATGGCTGAGTCGAACTCGTTCTTCAGCCCCTATGGAAATCCTCTACATAAGAAATTATGGGAGATAATTAAGGAGATTTTGGTCTTTAATCTTGCAAATGTATGATGTGTGTACTCATTAGAATCGCCTCGATGAGGCGATTCTAATGAGTACACACAGCATACATTTTCATTATAGAACATCGAAAAGATGTTCAAAACTATTTTGTCATGCCTCTTGGCAATTACCCTCAGTGGCTCGAACTACTGATGTCTCGAATAAATTTTCATGGTCCCAAAGGGGTTCGAGCCATCGAAGTTCGACTGTATTTTCAACTGTGATATTTAATCAAAATATATATGCAGGGCATTTATTTTTATATTTCTTAGTTAACCCTTATCCTGCTGAACACGACAACCCCTACTTTTGCAAACAGGATAGATCCAGATCAAATGAAGTATCTGATCAGTATCTACACTGTTTAATATTCAGTTTTCCAATTTGAATGAATACATTACAGTCAAACCTGTCTTAGTGGCCACCTCTATTAAGCAAGCAACCCGTCTTAAGCAAGCATGCATTTAGTTGCCAAGAAAGGCAAATAAATTAAAATTCACCTGTATTAAGCAAGCACCTGTCTTAAGCAAGTACATTTTGATCATCCCTGAGGTGCTTGCTTAACACAGGTTGGACTGTATATCAAGTAATTTGATTGGCTGATAGTCAGAAATGGATGTGGCTAAACTAGTTTATTCAGCAGGATAAGAGTTAGCCTGAATGTACATATATTTGAGGTTGCAAAATAATCCAACCTGAGCTACCTTTATTTTGTTTAAGCAAATTTTGATAGGACACATTATCAAATGAACCAATCAGATGATCAGGTCAACACATCACCACGGGGTATACGAGGTAAACAGTCAACTATGTATTTAAAACTGTCTCATGACAATCACTATCTACAATGCATATATAGAGAAACTTTGATGGCTCGAAATACTGAAGTCTTGATTTCCATAGCTCATTTAAACTTGTCTCTAGGGAATTATTCTCATAGCTAGAGATAAGAAATAGTTAGGGATACTTTCATGATTTAGGGAAATGTTTTATCTTGAAAATGTACGAGTACTCACAACCTACCGTTACCTTTATGTTCTAGAAGCTAGAAATATTATCCCCACTGTGCCTCCTGGGGCTAGTTGTTCAAAACTAACTAGCTTCTTTCGTTCCTGAGAAAACTGTGACCAAACATTTTCATTTAAAAAAACCTATCAGGGGAGATAACTCCAAGAGTTATGGGCCCTTGGTCATAATTTCGGTAAGGTCCGTGGAGGCACCCATTGTCCACGTGTATACAAAGTTTTAGTTTTCTAGCTCTCTTAGTTTCGGGGAAAACTGTGACGAAAAAATAACGGAATAACGGAATTACGCAATTACAGAATTACGGAATGACAGGGCAAATCCAATATAGCCCCACTTTTCAAGCGGGGCTATAACAATGTCTTAATTTAACGTACAGTCAAACTTCAATGGCTCGAACACCTTTGGGACCTCGAAAATCTGTTTGAGACAGGGATAGTTCGAGCCACTGAGGTTACTGTCAGGAGGCATCACAAAATACTTTTTGACATCTTTTCGGTGTTCTATAATGAATATGTATGCGGTGTGTACTCATTAGAATCGCCTCATCGAGGCGATTCTAATGAGTACACACAGCATACATTTGCAAGATAAAAGACTAAAATCTTCTGAATTATCCCCCATTATTTCTTATGTAGAGGATTTTGCTAGGGGCTCAAGAATGTGTTCGACTCATCCATGGTAAACGAGCCATCAGTGTTCTATTGTATTGTTAAAAATTTAATCATTTAATATGGCAAATACAGATATTTTTGCTGAAAAAATGAGCAGCTGCTCACATTTTTTTCTGCAAAAAAACAACAACAAAAAAACCAGTAAATAAGGTATTGTCCTTTATCATATGACATCGCGTCTGAGAGTGTAATAACCCCATGTAATAAATTTGATAATCCAATAGGGGATTAAATATGCAAATTACTTAGATACGTCCCGTAACGTTACACCCACGACGTCTTTAACGACGTCACGTTTACTTATGGCGGAATAATGACATTTGTGTAAAATAAACGTGAATAAAAAGGGTTTTAAATGTCATATGATAAATAGAATCTTGCATGAGTGCTCATGTATTATTGAATTTATTAAACTCGTAGAGGAAAAGGGATAAAATGCTCCGCATAGCCTCGCATTTTATCCCTTTACCTCAACTCGTTTAATAAATTCAATAATGCATGAGCACTCATGTAAGATCCTCTATTACTACAGTTAACAATATGACCTAAGCTAACAATGCTGGTCTGTCACTATGATTAACCCTTGTCCTGCTGAATATTCATATATGCCACACCCACTACCGATTATTAACCAATCAGATTACCTGAAGCAAATTATTACAACAAATTCACAATCTGAATGACAAACAATGTAGATCCTGATCAGATGGCTTCTTCAGAAGCCATCTGATCTGGATCTACGTTGTTTCAAAGAAAAGGCATATCCGGGCTCAGCAGAACAAGGGTTAACCCTCAGTGACTCAAACTAGAACAAATTTCCATATTCCTAAGGGTGTTTGGGCCATTGAAGCTTGACTGTGTTCATGTACAACAGGACATGCACTACTGCAATGGTTCTGTAGCTTTTTCAGCACCTTGAAATTAGCTTTTCATTACTCTACGAAGAACACTTTTCTGTTCTTTTAGTGACTTCCTGCGAGGTACAACTTACAAATCTTTTGGGCTCGCATGACAAAATAGATCTGCTTTATTTGTGGTAGTTCATTTGGAATTGAAGGGGTGTCAGGTTGTGTGATTGTTAGAAATTCATTTTAACCCTTTTATTAAGGATGCTCACTCATACAACAAAATATATATAGATACAACTACTTTTATTTATCTCCTTTTTAGTTAATAAAACATTATTTCAATAATGTGTTTTAGTAAGCTCCACTCTATCCCAACTCTTGTGCACTCCAATTTATGCACTCCAACTAATCTTGACAGTGAGCACTCCGTAATGTGCACTCCAAAATGCATTCCATGACACGCATTCCATACCATCTTCTGCATTATGCAATGCATACCATGTAATCCATCCCATATTACATATATTCAAATAGCCCCGGCTGCACGTGCGAACCTTACTTATGACTTGCAATTTAGAAATTTTTAGTATGACCCTGGGGGGAACACATCCTCAGGCTATGGCGAACCATTTCCATGAAGGAGACACCACCCAGTTCAAGAAGTTCTGAAAGAAACAAGCCTCAGCTCTGCTCCCAGCAACCAGTACCCGGAATCTAGGCTCAAGAACAAATCTTCAGGCTATGGCGAACCACTTCCATGAAGGAGATGCCACCCAGTCCAAGTAGAAGTCCTGAAAGAAACAAACTTCAGCCTTGCCCCCAGCAACCAGTATTTGGAATCTAGGCTCAAGGCGTAAAGTTTCATTACAACCAAACAGCTGTCTAAGCAAAGCGTCCCCCCTATCGAATGCTGAATTCCGCCACAGCAAATTTATGATGCCCCACATAAATTTGTCCCCCAATTCAGCAAGTCAACATTTTTATGAATATAGCCTTTTTATCCTTGTCCTGTTATTCTAACTACATATTAGGATTTTACATTTGGGAAGAAGGGTCTGTAACAAATTGATTGACTACTTCCTCAAATGTATTTAAAAATATGATATTGCCTTCAGCAGTGAGATGAACCCTATCCGTCTTAAATAGCCCTGTTGTATTGAAATCGAGCACATGCTTGATTGTTCGGTCACTACATTTAAAGCAGGCTGTCTACCCGATTGGTTTATACGCCTCCTTTGATCCAGCTTTTTAAGCCCTTCATGAGTGTTGTCCGCCCCCAGCCACGACTGACAATTAGGGAGGATGTCTGATCATACCGTTTGGGCTTCGGGATAGATAGAAGCCATGTATGCAAATTAGCTTTTAAAAGTCTTTAAGAAGTTTGCTTTGGGACCACTCAACAAGGTTGTTGCCCCCGAGGTGAATAATTATCATCACAAGGGTTGAATGAAACTGCAGCAACCATTGGAGCTCGGTGTCGTAGTGATACCAGTGCACCGCTTTACCCTAATAAAAATTTTAGCTAACAATCACTGCATTAGCTGGAGGTCTGAGAGCTGATACACTGTCAGCAAGGTGTGAATCCAGGGAATCACCGATAAGCAATATATCTGTAACAGACAATTTAAAAACGTATGTACCATGTTACCGCCCCAGTTTTCCATCAACCAAGTTCTTTTATGGCTCTACTAGAATACCCTTAGCTGCCAAATTAATAGCCCTTCCAATTCTAAAGGAATGTGCAGCTTAAAGTTGCTTTGGAAGTCCTAATTTATTTTCTACAGCTGTCACAAGAATGCCACTGAGCTGACAGTGCTTTAATGAATGGCCATTCCGGAGGCAAAAGAAGTCTACCATCAGGCTTCCACATCATATATTGTTTGACAACCAAGGCAACATATAGATGCATTGATTGCAAGTGGGATGCACGATATTGTTGGAGGGCAGTTATGTCTCAACTAATTCTAAAGATGAAGTATATATTTATCCAGTTTATTTATCTGATTAGAACTATCTCATCCAACATTACCCTGCGTGAGTGGGTATGTGTGATTAGAATGTGGTGTACTGCAAGGTGCAGTGCTCAGTACTCTACATTTTAATAAATGCATAAATTAAAATAAATAAATAAATAAATAAATACATAAATGGAAATATCTCATTAAACATTACCCTCCGTGAGTGGTAAGGTTGATCCGTAGATTTGAAAAGATTGTTGTGTACTGCAAGGTTCAGTGCTCGGCACTCTACATTTAATATGTCATGGAAATATCTCGATTAACATTGCCTTCCGTGACTTGGTAAGGTTGGTCTGTAATTTTGAATAGAATGTGGTGTACTGCAGGGTGCAGTTCCCAGTACACTACTGTTTTTTTTTTTTTTTTATAAATCAAAAATAAATAACAGAAGATGCTCCAAAGATGGAAAAATTATCCACTGGATCACTGGTCTTATCTCATTACCTACAAAGTAGGCACCAAAACCAAGTTCAAACCCCTTGCACGAATGGTGCAGTGCTGTAAGTCCTCATTTGACATCCAGAACCGGTCATGAGAAACGGAAATACCATAATTTTTTTTTTTTTTTTTTTGAAAAATTGTACCCAAAGTTCAAATTCCTTCATATCTGCTGTGATGCGAAGGTGACAGTGTATCTTTGATAAACCACATGTAGCATTCATAAATTGCCCACAAAATGGACTCCTCAGTACCAAGCAGGAAACTGTCAAGATAACACATGAATCGTCCCTCAGAAACATGTCTAGCTATCCAGAATTCCAAAAAAGTAGCGACAGTCTCGAAAGTCTGGCGTGCTATGCTGCAACCAAATGGCATTGCTTAAACAAAATAAAACTTCCCGTCAAGCTTGAATCTGAGCTGATCAGAGTCTAAAGGAGAGACGAGTAATAGCCCAAATTTTCCTTTTATATCGGAATTTACCAAAAGGCAACCACAGCCTTAAGCTTGTACCATTTGCACAATATAATTTACAAGACCTAATGGTGATATGTGCAGAGTTCATAGCGGACAAGAGTCAAAAGGTCCAGCCACTCTGTCTGCTTTAACTTTTTTTTTTTTACAATGTCTGGCTTGATATTGGCAGACTCATATCGAATCAGATGAGGTTTGTGGCTTCAAATATGTTTTGAAAGTCAATAAAATTACCTTTAGAAATTATATATTGTTTGTGGTCATTGAATTCCCAATATATGTTTAATTGACAGGTTACTATCGATAATACCGGTATATCACACCTGTGATTCAAGCGGCTATGTCCGGCTCAAAAGTAGGTCGGGTGTTCATAAATAAACTAACATTCGACAACACATGGTCATTTGCATATTTAAAATTAACATAGCTGGTCAGCCGAGCCGTCAAGCTATCCCGCAATGCCTGCGCTGTTTAACTCTGACAACCCAAACTGACGCTATTATACCCGAAAGTCGAGGCATAATCCCTTCAAAAATATAAAGAAAATTCTAAAAGGGCATTTACTTAAAATATGGTATTTTAAGTTAATTTAGCGTAACACAATGAGTGCCAAAGGTCATGACCCCTGTGGAAATTCCCCAGTCAGTTTGTAAATATCGGCCACCATCTTGTCTACAATCTATCTACAGATAAATTCCCAAGATTTGCACTCAAAATAAACAGATACCGGGCGTCCCTGTGGTACAAAATATATAAGGACGATCGGCGTGAAGTCACTTCCACTGAGGTCCGCCGTTTTCGGAGGTTCAAACAAAGGTATTCTGCTATATGACCTTACCAAATGTACACATGAAATATTTTCAATCAGTCCCACACCTCTGGCAAAGATTTTGCTTTTAAAACTGTTCAAAAATGATCAAATTTTAGCAATAAAAACCGAAGCTTTCACCTCCACCAAATGAGAAACTGGCGGGAAAGATATCCGTTCTTTGTTTCTTTTTACTGAAGAGTTCCCTGCCGACCGTCCTTATATCAGAAATCATATTTAGCCCTTTAATTTCTTCGCTGCATACTATTTATCTTCCATAATAACATTTTTTCCCAAGCTTTATAAGGTACCAAAAACTCGCAGGGCCACCATTTTCACCCATGTATATTTTGCAATTAAAATGGCGATTTTTATGCCGCCGTAGTGTCACTTTTCCTAATATTTTCGTAACGGTGAACTGTCTTAGTTGTTCCTTTTTCCCTATTTAGTTGTACCTCGTCACTAACGCATTTTATCATTTCCGGTTGCAAAACGAAAGTACCGATAATATTATTGTTGTTCGAGGTCAACCAATGGAAATTCTTATATTATAGCTAAAGGACACCCTCTTCTTCTTTTATTATGAAACATATCTCAACCGAGTCCCGACAACTTTCTCTTGCTGGATTTTTAGTTTTAGATTCCTCTTAAAAATACAACTTTCTTTTGCTGGATTTGAAAACGGAAAAGGAAGGTTTCCCTGAGCATGCGCAAGACGCCAAACCATAGTTTGGCCCTTAAGAGGCTTGACTGCTGAATAACAAACACGGTGCAAGCGTCCAGTAACCTGGACCAACTGTCATGGTGGATGACGAGATCGAAATTGCGATCAGACATTGTTTAAACCTAAATAATGAGAGGTCAAGCCACCCTGAAGCTGCAATCATGACACATTAATGACAGTCCATTCAATTTGTTCGCACCAAATAAATGGGATTATCATTTAGTTGATAATCCCTATTATCATATGACGTCGCGTCTGACAGTGTAATAACGCCATGTAATAAATTTGATAATCCACTAGTGGATTAAATATGCAAATTAGTTTGATACGCTCCATAACTTTACATGTACGTCGTCCTTAACGACGTCACGGTTCCTAATGTCGGAATATTGACATTTTTGTAAAACAATAATGAATAAAATGCGTTTTAAATGTCATATGATAAATAGAATCTTGCATTCGTGCTCATGTATTATTCAATTTATTAAACTCGTTGAGGAAAAGGGATCAAATGCTTGGCAAGCCTCGCATTTTATCCCTTTTCCTCAACTCGTTTAATAAAATCAATAATACATGAGCACTCATGTAAGATCCTCTATATCCTGCTGCAAGAATTAATTTAGCCACACCCATTTACATTTCAACATCAAATGACTTGATGTATTTTATTCATTCAAATTAGTAAACTGAATAGCAAACAATGTAGATTCTGATCAGATGGCTTCTGAACTTCAGAAGCCATATGATCTGGATCTACACTGTTTGCAAAGGTAGGGGGTTGTCTTGAACAGCAGGATAAGGGTTAAAAGGTAAATGGCTGAACTTTTTTTGCAGTGGTGAAGGCCCCAATCAGATGTGTTCTGCAGCACCTGATTTTAGCCTGCATTGTTTACTGATGTCCTATTTTGGGGCTGTCAGTCTAAAATAGGTAAAAGAGGCTTATTTATACCGCAATCAGGCATTCTAGTAACCTAATAAAGGGGGTTGAATAACTGCACGCTATAATCGGTAGTGACCTATAATACCATCAACTGACCTATAATACGTCTAGTGACCGTTTATAGACCGGACCTACTTTTCAGGTCCCTATTTTACAAGTGTAATCAATAGTATGCAACCTTTTATACATGGGAAAACAACGAAACTGCTAGTTAAAATCTTTGCAATATTTATTTAAACAGATTTTAAGAAATTTCAGCTAAATTCTTACCTTCTCGGCCTTTCCTCGTTTGAATGGCCCGTTGGAATAACTGCGCACTGAAACTGCAGTTGCGTCTCAACCTCAAAAATAATTTTTAAAACCAAAATAAACTATTTATTTGCAGATTTTCATAGAGATAGTGAAGCGCTGAGAAACTTTTATTCGAGCGTCTGTGTTGTGTACTATGTGTTTGTGGCGCGGTGAAGTCAGAAACGTTGCACTCGTTGACGCCACGTTATACTACGTGTGCGCGCAATGGCACTGAATGTCGTTTAACATGCCACACAGTCTGCTGTCTTTTTTGCTTAAATTTGCTAAATTATTGCAAAATCCATTTATTGTTTTGAATTGCGGTATAAACTAAATACATGGATAGTGTGTTTAATAATAAAATATAATCGGTTCACCCCGACAATGTTATAGGGGCTCGCTAAAGCTCGCCCCTATAAAATTGTCTAAGGCTCACCGATTATATTTTATTATTAAACACACTAACCATGTATTTACTATATACATGGTGATAAAATTTCAAGATTATTCAATAAATATTGTGAACAGAAAGCTTTTTTTAGTGTTCTTTTCCATCACCACAAATAGCTGCTAGTACTGATGAGTAACCAGGGTACAGTTTTTGAGACCTCTGTGAGCAGGAAATATTCAACAGCAGTTTTGTTTGTATTGGAGTTTAAAGGCCCAGTCAACACTATTTAGGCCCCCGCCCATCAGGGCTTGAAGAAATAGATAGGCTGCATGATGCTTCCATGCAGAGCTGAATCCGACCACACACGAGTACTGGTAAACCGCTTAGAGGATCTAAGCCTGCCGAGGCAAAGCGGTGCAAGTCGGACCGTCCATGCTTAAAAACCCTATTGGTTTCATTGGGCGACAGGGTTTGAGATGTCATATCATCTCAATGTTGGGTAAAAGTCCCACAAAGTTGGAAGCAACGTCTCCAAAATCACCTATACAGTGTTGATGGGGATGTTAAACCTCAAATCAAACAACACTATTTAGGTCATAGTTTACCTGTCCAACTTTTCCTGGGCAGGCTTACCGGTATACATAAGCAGTTAACCAGTGCAGTGCACATTCTTACACCAGAAACTGACAACTTCCCTTCTTGAATCAGTGGAAGGGAGAGAATGACTGCAGAAAAGATTTCGTGATCAATCTCCATGAAAGAATGTTGCGGACCCCGGCAGGAACCAATCCCACGCACATCCGACAGAGCTACCGAGGCCGGCTTCAGCAGCAGTGAAAACTACTGAAAAATCTGGGCTCAACTGAACAAAACACTGATGGCATAACAAACTTGTAAGTGGCCAATAAAAGATTTAGCAAGTATAATATCTGATAAACAATTTTGCTGAAAAAAAAAAACGTTATTTTTTATTCAGCAAAATTATTTTTCATTTTATTTTCAGCAAAAATATTGGCATATTTGCAATACTGGAGAAATGGACAGAATTAAAAATATATTTACTTATGACATTGTTAGTTTTGAACACCTGGACCCTTATCTAGAATGCAAGAATATTTTTTGACAGCCTCGTTTGCCACAGTGTTTGTTTGGAGTTTTAACAGCCGGGTCAACACTGTTTAGGTCATGTCGAGTATTCAGTTCACCTTGATTTTGTTGATTTGATGTTTAACATCCCCGTCAACACTATATAGGTTATTTTGGAGACTTTTCTTCCAATTTTGTGGGACTTTTACCCGACATTGAGATGAAATGAAATCTCAAGCCCTGTCGCCCAATGATACCAATAGGGTTTGTAAGCATGGACGGTCCAACTCGCACAGCTTTGCCTTGCCAGGCTTAGATCATCTAAGCGGTTTACAAGTACTCATGTGCAGTCCGATTCAGCGCTGCGTGGAAGCATCATGCAGCCGATTTATTTATTCAAGCCCTGATGGGCGGGGGCCGTCGTTCACCTAACCAGATTTTTCCTGGGCCGGCTTATACGTAAGTGGTTAACCAGTACAATGGATATTTTTTGACAACTCCCCTTCTTGAATCAGAAGAGAATGATAATAGAAAGAATTTCATGATCTATCTCCCTGAAAGAATGCTGCTGACCCAGTAGGTATAAAACCTTTGAATGATCAAATTAGACTCGCATTCAACCGGGCTACCGAGGCCAAAACTGAAAGTTATCAGCAAAAACTTCTTATTTTGACTGAATTGGAGCGTGACAGTGCCATCAACACTATGACGGTCCTTTCAAACTGGTCAAGTTTTTGTTTGTTTGTTTTGGGGATAAATGGCCCAGTCAACACTTTAGGTTATATTGGGCCAGTCAGTTTACCTATCTACACTTTTTCTGGGTAGGCATACATGTACATAAGCGGTTAACCAGTACAGTACACATTCTTTGGCCAGAAATGCTGGTCAGTTTAATGAACCACTTTTACTGGGCAGGCTTATACCTATGCTAGTCAGATGCACTGAGGACAGCTCTAACTTTCAAACATCTTGTCAGGTAGACTTGTTTTCAATACATACAACAGATTCACTTCTTCAGCTATGCAAAGAACTAGGGAAAAAAAAGAGCTAATCATACATTTTCATTTTATTTATTTTCTCTCATCTGTATCTTTATCAACAAGTCACAAAAATGAATATGACTCCTGTAATGATCCTAAATATTGGGACAGACAGGTCTAGGCAAACAGTGCAGACCCAGATCAGACTGCTCCTGTAGGAGCAGTCTGATCAGGGTCTACACTGTTTGCCATTCTGCCTGCACTTTTGGACACCTTACTGGATAGTGAAACAAACTGGTTAAAATTTTAGGAGAATCACAACAAGTCCTCAATGTGTCCGATTTTTTAGGCATTTTACAGTAAATGGTGACATTGACCCAAGCACAACTTTCAGATCGGGAAAAAAAGAGCACAGACAGTTAACAGTACAAATTCACAAATCAAAGCACTGGCAGCACTGGTGGGTCAATAGTCTATGAATGTAGGCTGGGAAAATGGCGTGAACTACTTGGATTGTTTTATTTAACCCTTAAATTCCAGCATTTTCAGCAGAATAGATCCTCATCAGACATCGTGTCGCTCTCTATGACATCTGATCTGGGTCTTCACTGTTTGCAAATGTCCCAGTACAAGAGCCCAGTCCAGTTTTACAGATAACCAACCCCTTGCACAGTGCTCTAATATCATGGGCAGAATAATAGTGCTGCTAAAATAATCGCTTCCTTGAATTTGTACACATGGACAACAGCATGTGGATAGCTTCTGAAGTTAGTAACTTTGCGCTGATTGATAAACAATCAACACAAAAACGAAGACCTATTACAGTTTTTTTTTTTTTTTTTTTTTTGGTTCTACTGTTCTATCACCATTATTATACCCCCGGCATACGAAGTATGCCATGGGGGTATATAGTTTTTGTCTTTTCCGTCTGTCCGTAAACAATTATTTTGTGTCAAAGATATCTCAGGAACTGCTTCACATAGAAACTTGAAATTTTGCACACATGATCAGTATGACTACTTGTATTGTGGGAAAGAAAATAAAATAAGGGCCAAGGGGTCAGGCCTTTTAGAGTTATTTCCCTTTGTAGTTCTTGCTGTTTAATAGTGTATATTTTTATTTTGTGTCAAAGATTTCTCAATAACTACTGTACATAGAAACTTGAAATTTTGCAAACATGATCAGTATGACTAGTTGTATGGTGGGAAAGAAAATAAGGGCCAAGGGGTCAGGCCTTTTAGAGTTATTTCCCTTTGTAGTTCTTATTTCAGCTGAGGTGATGGCACTGGCCGGGGGTATACGTGCCCCACTGGGCACTTTTGTCTAGTTTGTAATTTTTTCAGACAAAAAAACACTTGACATTTGATGTGAATCATCTGCCAGAGAAAATCAGACTGTCTGACATTTGATGTGAATCATCTGCCAGAGAAAATCAGACTGTCTGACATTCCATGTGAATCATCTGCCAGAGAAAATCAGACTGTCTGACATTTGATGTGAATCATCTGCCAGAGAAAATCAGACTGTCTGACATTCCATGTGAATCATCTGCCAGAGAAAATCAGACTGTCTGACATTCCATGTGAATCACCTGCCAGAGAAAATCAGACTGTCTGACATTCCATGTGAATCACCTGCCAGAGAAAATCAGACTGTCTGACATTCCATGTGAATCACCTGCCAGAGAAAATCAGACTGTCTGACATTCCATGTGAATCACCTGCCAGAGAAAATCAGACTGTCTGACATATCATGTGAATCATCTGCCAAGTGTTGTTTTTCTCTATACAATTGGAAAAAAAAGTATTTGAATACATGTAGCTGGGAAAAAATGTTTGCTATGCAATCATTTGGGGCTTTATGGATTAATATACATAAATACAGGATCTTCAGGCCACAGGCAAGCTTGACCTGTCTGTTTGCTGTTTAATGAAAAACTTCTTGGTTGTGCCAAAAGCATATTTATATCCAACACAACATAACAAAAGGTCTTCATTTTTCATAAGTGTTTGGTTGAAAGATCTGTTCAAACAGTAGTCACTTTCAGTGATCATATAAAAAGACTGACATGATATTTTGAGTGTTCCCATTTGCTCCACTATTTTCTATTTACAATTGTCATGTACAAAATCTTGAAATTTGCTAACATGATACAAAACGATCTCTAACTAGAGGAATCAGTGAGCAGAGCTCACAAACACCGGGTAGCCCCGACCAGAGCCAACGTCATCTTTGATATCTAAACAAACCATGAGAAAACTCTGATGTAAGACTAGAATTTGTTTTCTACCAAAAAACACAGATGTCTCCCCCCTGTTAGACCTCCAAGTATGACCTTGACCTTGGAGGAACCGACCTGGGTCTTGCATGCAACACAATGTCTCATGATGGTTAACATTTCTGCCAAGTAATTTCACAATCCATCCAGGAATAAGAAAGTTATTGACCAAACACGAAAAAAAAAGACCCTTTTTTTCACCTTAGATCTCTAAGTATGACCTTGACCTTTGAGGTACCGACTTGGGTCATGCACCCAACATATCACCTCATGGTTGTTAACATTTCTGCCAAGAAATTTCAAAATCCATCTAAAAATAAGAAAGTAATTGACGAGACACTATTTCCCCATACACACTATTTTGTGACCGACAAACTTCCAAGGGAAATGACTCAAAAAGTATATATGCAAGAGTTATAGTTCTTGTGCCCTGCATGTTGTCTAATGTTGATTAATATTTATATGAAGTTTCGTGAAGATAGCTTGAACGGTTTTCAAATAATAGAACGGACACGATTTTGTGACATATGGACAGACAGATGCCCAAGGGAAAAACATTATGTCTGCCCAAAAAGGGGGATACATAATAAGACATAAGCCTATACAAAGAAAAAGAAATAAACCGCTGATCCAAGAAAGTTACACTCTTCTGAGAGCGAAAGAGGAGAGAAAGAAAGAGTGAGAAAGAGGAATTATAATGCTCTTCTTTTCAAGCAAAAGACAAACAGTTTACCAATTTAAGCACTCCTCTTTTCAAGCACAAACAGGCAGTTTACTAAGTTAAGCACAAGAGGAAAGTATCCCAAACTTTCACAAAATACTTCATTTATTATGGAATGAATTCACTTTCAAGGGAAGAAACTGTCAAAAATATATTTGTTTCCCCTTTCAAGGAGGTCCACTCCCAGAAGAAGTTCTTTTCTCTAAGACTAGACTCCTTTTCAGAAGGAACTCTGGATAGTGTCTGGATAGTTTTCTCCCTTGACACAACATTACAAAGACACGCCTATTCAAATATATTGGTAAAATTTTGCCACCAAAATGATATTTTTCAGATAAAAAATCCTGATAGTTTTCATATTTCTGCTCGAAACATAGACTGTGGGTACTCGTTAGAACCGCCTCGCTGAGGCGGTTCTAACGAGTACCCACAATCCATGTTTTGAGCAGAAATAAGAACAAGAGAGCCCAGAGGGCCCTGAATGGCTCACCTGAGAATCAGTGTCTCTAGTATATTCTTGGCCCATGGGCTATAATTTGAACAAACTGGGTAGCTTCAACTAGATGAAGCTTCATACCAAATATCAAAGACCTGGGCCTTCTGGTTTCAGGCGAAGATTTTTAAAGGTTTTCCCTATATAAGCCCATGTAAAACTAGTGGGCTCTGGCGCTGGGGCATTTTTGGTGCCAGGGCTATAATTCGAACAATCTCAGTAGAGGTCGGCTAGATGAAGCTTCATGCCAAGCATCAAAGACCTTGGCCTTCAGGTTTCAGACAAGAAGATTTTTAAAGCTCTAAGGGCTGTAACTGCATAAACAAATGTCAGATTCAAGCCAAATTCAAAGGTTTTATGCTTGTTCTCGTTTACTGAAAGTTTCTAAAAGATCAGATCAGTAAACGGCTGAGAAAAGGTGGAGACACTATTTTTCACTAATATTTATGCTCAAGGGCCGGTTATTCTAAAGCCTTTTGTCTCATGCGGCCCAAATTCGAACTAAACATAGACTGTAAGCTCATTCTGGTTATCTGGAAGTTTAATGAAGGTCAGGTTAGAAATAGCCAAGCAAAGTTGGAGACATAGTTTTCCCATTGTAAGTCTATAGGAAAATTTTTCACCCTTAAGGGGATATAACTAGAAATCTGGTGGTCAGATTCAAGCCAAAATCGAACTCATTAGAGATTTAATGCTTATCCTCGTTTACCAAAAGTAACAAAAAGATCAGATCAAAAACAGTTGCGGAAAGCTGGATACACCATTTTTCGCTAATATTTATGCTCAAGGGCAGGTAACTCAGAAGTCATTTGACCTGCATGGCCCAAATTCAAACTCAACATAGACTGTATGCCCCTCCTGGTTATCTGCAAGTTTGATGAATATCTGATTTGAAATAGCCGAGAAAAGCTGGAGACGTTGTTTTCCCATTGTAAGCCTATGGGAAAATCTTTCACACTCAAGGAGATGTAACTGGAAAACTGGTCAGATTCAAGTCAACTTCGAACTCGCTCAAGATTTTATGCTTGTCCTTTTTACCAAAAGTTACAAAATGATCCAATCAAAAATGGCTGAGAAAAGCTGGAGACACCATTTTTCACTTACATTTATGCTCAAGGACAGGTAACTCAGAAGCTGTTTGTCCCGTGCAGCCCAAATTTGAACTCAACATAGACTGTAAGCCCCATCTGGTTATCTGCAAGTTTGATGAAGATCGGATCAGAATGGTGGAGATAAGTCTATGGAAAAAATTTTTCACGCTCAAGGGGATGTACCTGAAAAAAACGCTTGTTAGGTTCAAGCCAAATTCAAACTTGTCTAAGATTTTATGCTTGTTCTCGTTTTTGAAAAGTTCCAAAAAGATCAGATCATAAACAGCTGAGAAAACGTGGAGACACCATTTTTCACTTATATTTATGCTCAAGGGCAGGTAATTCCAAAGCTGTTTGTCCAATGCATCCCAAATATGAACTCGACGTAGACTGTAAGCCCCTCCTTGTTATCTGCAAGTTTGATGAAGATCGGATCAGAAATGGCTGAGAAAAAGTGGAGACGTCGTTTTCCCCACTATAAGTCTATGGGAAAAAATTTCACGCTCAAGGGGATGTAACTGGAAAACTGCTGGTCAGATTCAAACCAAATTTGAACTCGTCCAAATTTTATGCTTGTCCTCGTTTACGAAAAGTTACAAAAAGATCAGATCATAAACGGCTGAGAAAAGCTGGAGACATCATTTTTCACTTATATTTATGCTCAAGGGCAGCTAACTCCAAAGCTGTTTGTCCCGTGCAGCCCAAATTCGATAAGACGCAGACTGTAAGTCCCTCCTGGTTATCTGCAAGTTTGATGGAGATCGGATCAGAAATGGCCGAGAAAAAGTGGAGACGTTGTTTTCCCCATTGTAAGTCTATGAAACCTTTTTGTTTCCATGGCAACCAGAATTCCAATCTGATCAGCCCAAACACCTTATGGAGCCTTTCCCCCTACCTGATGATGCTTCTCTTGAAATTTGATCAAGATTGGCCGTATGGTACTAGAGATATACTTATTTGAAATTGTTTACGGACACATGCAAGGCCGCATGCACGACGGTCGGACAAAATGTGATCACAAAACTCACCTTGTCACTACGTGACAGGTGAGCTAAAAATAATGTCTACCTCTGTAAACCCCTGTTATATTATATAAAGTCATATTATGTCAAGGGGGTCAAAATTATATAGATGTGTTTTCGTGATGAAGTGGTGAGAAATATGTCCTATGTATCCCTGTAGAAATGATCCCATTTTCCTTGCAGCTGTGTCAGTAATGTACGATCATCATCTCCCTGTTCTTGAGCTACTTCTTGACGGTGTTGATGATTTGGATGAGGAACGAGATGACTTGTCACTAATTTTCATCTGCAAAACAGCATAACAATAAAGGTGTTAATTTAACTCATTGCATACTAGTGGACTCTTCCATTGCTGGATGTTAGACAAGTCCATTTGTCATATATGGGGTGGCAGGCCTATTTTTTTAATTTTTAGTCTATTTTTGAAGGAAAATTCTGCAAATAGTGCAGGCCCTGATCAGACGCCGCGTTCTGCGATCTGGGCCTGCATTGTTTGCCAAACTACCCCTTTAGGGGTCTCCCGCCTGCAATGGGTTAAGCATACCTGATCACTGGGCCACAAAAACTTGGTGAACTTTTGTTTGTTTTGGAGTTTAATGGCCCAGTCTACACTATTTAGGTCATTTCTAACCAGACAGTTTACCTAACCACACTTTTCCTCGGCAGGCTCATACATAAGCGGTTAACCAGTACAGCGCAGTGAGTGTACATACTTTCTTGGGAAAGAATGACTGAGAAAACCGAGACATAAATGTTACCAACCCTGCAGGTATTGAGCCTGTGACCTCCTGATCCAGTCAGACGCACATCTGGCCGGCTAAAAAATTGGTACATAGCTCCAGTTATGGAGCAACAATAAAAATTGAAGGATGATTTTTTCTGATCAGCGCGTAAAGAACAGTGGGTATCTCAATGAGGTGAGGTGGTTCTAAAAAGTACCGAAACCATAGGTTTCTGTAGATAAATAAAGAAAATGATCCGGTATTACCGTAAAAATTCGGCTATAAGGCGATTCGGCTATAAGACAGGACCCCTTTTTCAGTTTTTCTAAGGTGGGATTTAGCTTATACTTTTGCTTATTTTGCTTAAGATGGGTCAAACTTTTGCCATATCTGTCGGGGCCTATCTGCTACTGCCAGATGCCATTTAGATGTGAAAAATCAGCCTTTTTTGTGTCAGAAAACCCCTCTACTTACCCTCACATGGCTTGTTTATGTCTGTTGACATTCTGTGTCTTCGTTTGTGAGAGTTACAAAGAGAGACAACTCTTATTTTATCTGAATAGGTAGGTCTATTAAGCGTTGGGAAAAGGGGGAAATTTATTTCCATCCAAAAAATTTAGAAATATTTGTTGCAGCTTTTCTAAATTTTTTTTATCAGGGAACCTAGCTATTCAGATTCAGAACCAATGCCCCAGCTAGCACAAAATAGCGGGCAAACACCTGGCCGATACGTCGTATTGCTGTCGGCCCGAAGTTGACCCGGTACATGCTTTGCTGGCTAAGGGTAGACAGCTACACAGACTTCTATTTAATAGACGACAGGGGCTGACAAATTCATTTCTCGGCCGCCCCGGGACAAGACCGAAATTGCGCCGGGCAGGTGCACTTTGACCTTATGACGCCTGACCTGATGCCAGGTCGGGCAAAAAAAAAATCTTCTACAACTGTCAGTCTTTTTGAGTCCTTAAATACGGTAAAACTAGACCAGTAAGTAAATCGCAATAAATACTGCACTGTCAATTCAGAAACAAACCATTTGTATATTTATTACGGTTCAATTATGACACTATTGTTAATCCCTATCATATAATTGCCACCCTGCGGTGCGTGTCGATAAGGTGTGAAAATATGGTCAAGTTATGTCTCTAATTGGCGTTTATCCTCCAATCATAAATCAATGTGAAAATGATTTAATCGCTCCTCAGACAATTAGCTACATCTAAAGGTAGATGTTTGCATAAGAAAAACAGACTTTCCTACGATCTTATGAATGGTTATGTTTTGGCGCCAAATAGCAGACGCTGGGCGGGAAAAGTCGAACGCTGTTGTTGGTTATTGACACGGAGCTTCTGGGGATAATTCGGGGGCTGTGTAAAGCGCTGGTTTTCTATCCACCTTTATTCACAAATGTTTAGCTATTGAGAAAAGATTTTTTACCGGTTCCAAACATTTTTTTCGTGAAAGAGATACACACAATGACATTAAACACGTGTGGGGGTGCTGGCATCGGATGACTTCATTTACCGATTGCAGAAAAATGGTAGCGGTGGTTTGTGGGCGGCGATTTATATCAATTCAAAAATCACTGATCGGCTTCTTTTTCCGTATGTCTGGTCTTCGCTGGACATTGCCGGAAAAAAGCCTGCAGTCCATGACCTTGGCTATAAGACGGAATCATTTTTTGGGGCTCATTTTGGGGGGAAAAATCCTCGTCTTATAGCCGAATTTTTACGGTACTCTTCTTTATCAGCTTCAAAATTCCACTCATCCTGCATGACTAGGGGCAAAGCGGCCCCCGCCCATCGGGGCTTGAAGAAATGTATGGGCTGCAAGATGCTTCCAGGCAGAGCTGAAACCGACCGGCACACGAGTACTGGTAAACCACTTAGAGGATCTAAGCCTGCGCGAGTCGGCCCGTCCATGCTTATAAACCCTATTGGTTTCATTGAGCGGCAGGGCTTGAGATGTCATTTCATCTCAGTGTTGAGTAAAAGTCCCACAAAATTGAAAGCAATGCCTCCAAAATGACCTTTACAGTGTTGATGGGGACGTTAAACCTCAAATCAAACAAACAAACAAAACTAGGGGCAAAACAAATTGTTACTGATCCTCCTATACTGTTCCATGCTTAAAGTAGGCACGACAAAAAAGGCTCCAATCTTTAAGCAAGAAAATTTGCGACTGAGGAGCAAATTTTTATTCCTGGACACCCTATCATAAGGGAGACAAAAATATTTTTGATGAAGTTGTTTCCCCTGGGAGTGTATTCACTACTTTCAATCGCTCAAACACCTCTGCTACCATGAAAATTTGTTCGTGGTACTGATGGTTAATCATAGTGCCAAGGCAGGAGGAATAATGGGGAAGACTTTAGGTTATCTTTTTTGACTGTAGATAAATTAAAATTATGTTGCATGTACTCATTAAAATCGCCTCATCGAGGCGATTCTAATGAGTACAAACAACATACACTTTCAAGATAAAATCTGAGAAAATAATCTCTTCTGAATTCATCACTAACAAGAAAAACGCCAAATGGCATTATGGACAGGTTTTTCAGGGTTAACCAAAAGGTAAACCGGGACGCGGACGCCAGGCCTCCCGCCCACGTGGACATCGCTATTTTAAAGGACAAATTTTTCCTTGAAAAACTCGTCCAAAAATGGCATTATGGATGGGTTTTTCAGGGTTAACCAAAAGGTAAACTGGGATGCCCGCCCGCACGGACATCACTATTCTAAAGGACGGAATTTTTCCTTGAAAAACCCATCCAAAAACTATTATCTGAAGTAATGTATAAATCTCTTGGGACTCAAGAATGAGTTCTACTCAGCTATAATAGAGGAGACGTCCGTGTTTGAGTCACTTACGCTTATAGTTGTAAACAAAAGCTAAAACTCCTACCCACCTTTCTTTCATATCCTTTATCTTCCGGTTCATTTTTAACCAGACTGAGATCTATTTCCATTGACTCGTCTAAGCGTGAGCTTCGACGTCCACTATCTGGCGACGGATTCCTCACTACTGGAGAGGGATTACGCATTCTTGGTGGAGACACTCTTCTACCACGTGGTGATGAAGTCGAAGGTGGTTCTGGGTTTAAACTCCGAATGTCTCGGTTTCTGTCACGAGATTCACGAGAATCCACACGAACTTCCCTTGATCTTGGAAAATCTGAGGGATCATCTCTTGTTCTCTCCCTTGGTGCAGGTTCTGAGGGGTCCTGACGGTTTTCCCTTTCTCTCGGTGTATCTGCAGTATCCATTCTCATATCACGAGATCTCTCCCTTGGAGGTTCTGAAGGGTCGCCTGGCTCTTCTTTTACCCTGACCGAGTCCCAGCTGCCGTTACTTGGCTCTGAACGAACTGGTACCCGATTTTCTTTTGAAGAAGGCCGGTCTTTGTCCCTTGATTCTCTGTCATTCTAAAAGTAATTTATTACTGATTAATAATAACATGCATATGTGGACTTGATTGTAATTAAGATCCAAATAAGGAGGAGTTGTGGGTATAATTAATGGATCATTTTCCTTATTTCTTTCAAGAAATGTATGTTGTGGGTACTTGCTAGAATCGCCTCGATGAGGCGATTCTAGCAAGTACCCACAACATATATTTTCATGGACACATAGATTTTGCTTATCATTCCTCCTTATCAACATATCTCCAGGTAAGACGTAACAAGGATAATCCACGGATAATGTACCTTATTTCATTCAAGAAATGTATGTTGTGGGTACTTGTGAGATTCACCTCTGAACATACAGTCGAACTTCAATGGCTCGAACACCTTTGGGACTTCGAAAATCTGTTCAAGACAGGGGTAGTTCGAGCCACTGTGGTTACTGTCAGGAGGCATAACGACATACTTTTAGACATCTTTCCCGTGTTCTATAATGAAAATGTATACTTTTAGACATCTTTTCGGTGTTCTATAATGAAAATGTATGCTGTGTGTACTCATTAGAATCGCCCCATCGAGGCGATTCTAATGAGTACACACAGCATACATTTGAAAGATAAAAGACTAAAATTTCCTTAATTATCACCCACTATTTCTAATGTAGAGGATTTCGCTAGGGACTCGAGAACTGGTTCGACTCAGCCATGGCAAACAAGCCATCGGTGTTCGAGCCATCGAAGTTCTACTGTATATCTTTATGGAGACATAAATTATCCTTATCATTCCTCAACATAGCTCCAGGCAAGAAGTACTGAGGATCATCAAGGGATAATGTATCTTATTTCTTTCCAGAAACATACGTTGTGGATACTTGTTAGAATCGCCTCCTATGTTTTTAACAAGAATTCTAACACAGCGCGCCTATATAGGCAATGGAAAACAACTGTGCTTTATCCTACAACAAATCACGGCAAGGAGGAGTGTGACGAATGGCGTCATTAAAAACTACAAAGATATGACGTCACTTGTCGATTTCCTTGACGTTTGACGGTGTAGCTTCATTTTCTCGCATTGAAAACGTTAGAAAAGGATATAAATGCATGTGTTTCAGTCGATTATTTTAGCAGGATTTCTTCTAACAATGGAGAAAAGTTGTGAGAATTTGAAGGAAACAACAGCAATATTGCCGAGTTTCAGTGTGTTAGAATCGAAATAGATCAGCTCTAGCTAGTGAATTGTTAGGTAATAAATCACAGTTTGTCAGTCAGTTGTAAGTAGACAAATCACGCGCGCTACGTGCTCGTGATTTGTCTACTTTACAACTGGCCTCCAAACTGTGATTTATTACTCAACAAATCACAGCTAGAGCTGATCTATTTCTTAAATAAGAAAAATAATTTTCATTACTCCTCAATATCAATACATCTGTATGATTAAGTTCCTTATTTCTTTCTAGAAACGTATGTTGTGGGTACTTGCTAGAATCATGTCAATAAGGAGATTCTAACAATGTACCCACAACATACATTTTTATGGAGAAATAAGAAAGACAGAGTGTATGTAATATACACCTGCGGTAACGGTCAAATGTGACCGACGCAGTATCAGAAGATAGATAGATAGATAGATAGAAAGAAAAGGCCATAAATTATACTAATTACCCCTCCTAATCAGTAATGTAATTAGTTACGACAAGTGAAAACCTAAGACAGACTAACTAATACTAAAAGCATGCACTGAGGGTATAAAACTTTACAATCAACTCCTATTTGCTTTGATTTGGTTTGGAGTTTTCCAGCAGGCACATGTGGCTGGAGCAATGTCAAACCAATGTAGATGTGGCTTTGCATAAACACCATGACGTCGCAACAACGTTGATGTGACGTTATAATTACGTCACGTGTCTGCTGGGTTAACAGCCCAGTCAACACTATTACGGATATGTTGAGCATGTCAGTATACCAAACCCCACTTGTCCTTGGCACACTTATACATAATCAGTTGGTCAGTACAGTGCACATTTGAGCCCCGCCAAGCGAATTTGGGTCTTCGAGCATTCCGTCATGACAAATTTTAACTGCGCATGCCCAGCCATTCAGAGGGGCCAAGGATATGGCTTTCTGTCTGAAGGTTCCTCTTGATTCACTGCTTGTATGAGCGAGCAGCGAAGGTTCTGGCGAGACTGCGCGGATGCGCAGGCTCGCCTGAACCTTCGTTGCTCGCATAGGCGATAAGTACCAAAATCGCTTGACGGGGCCCATTTGATCTCCAGAAACACTCAGCATGAAAAGCATACTTCTCATACAAATACACAGTAAAATCTATTAGCTGCCACCTCTATAAAGCAACTTGTTTCAAGCAATACATTTTTTGTACTTTTTTTCATGCTCCAATCAGCAGGGTAGCATATTTTGTTATGCAAATACACTATAACCTCTTGATAGCACTGGTCTGGGATATAACACAGTTTAAAGATGGATCCCCAAATATAAACATTATATAGAAACATGACCTTTTTTATAATTTGAACACTTTTGTTTGGATATAGTACGGTTGTTAACCCATAAGATGCCAATCACGACAATTGTCGCCAGTTTTGTCATCTGCCGTTTACTTTAAAAGTCATTTTTGCAAACAGTGTGAACCTAGATCAGACTGCTCCTCTAGGAGCCATCAGATCTGGGTCCACACTGTTTGCCTGTATCCAAAAATATTTTTAAAAAGTTTTCAAAAAGATTCAGCAGAGGACATAAGCAGACGACACTTTCAGATGTAGTTTTTCTCGGCATCTTAATGGTTAAGATCCCATGAGAGTTGACTTGCACTGTAAATATTATTACAAGAGGGCCATGATGGCCCTGGATCGCTCACCTGATCCATGGGGTATCAAGTGGGCCCCTGGGAGAGCCATTATTGGCCCCGGGCTATAATATGATTAATCTTGGTAGTGGTCTAAAAGGTGAAGCTTCATACCAAATATCAAAGAATGGAGACTTCTGGTTTCAGACAAGATTTTTAAATGTTTTCCTTATATAAGTCTATATAAACCTTGGGGTCCCCGGGGCGGGCCATTTTTGCCCCCAGGGCTATAATTTGAACCATCTTGGTAGAAATCCACAAGACAAAGCTTCATACCAAATATCAAAGACCTTTGCCTTCTGCTTTCAGACAAGAAGATTTTCAAAGGTTTCCATCGCCTTGACTTCTATTTCCTAGGGCTATAATTTGAACAATTTAGATGAAGCTTCACACCAAATATCAAAGACCTGGGCCTTGCAGTTTCAGAGTAGAAGATTTTTTTTAAAATATCCCTATATAAGTCAATGTAAAACGAAGGGCCCCAGGACAGGGGCATTTTTGACCCAAGGGCTATGATTTGAACAATCTTAGTAGAAGTCCACTAGATGAAGCTACACACCAAATTAGAAGAAATGGGCCATCAGGTTTTGGAGAAGAAGATTTTTAAAGATTTTCCCTGTATAAGCCAATGTAAAACCAAAGGGCCTGCAGGTGGGGGCATTTTTCGCCCTAGGCCTATAATTTGTACAATCTTGATAGAGGTCCATTAGATGAAGCTTCGTACCAAATATCAATGAACTGGGCCTTGCGGTTTCAGAGAAGAAGATTTTTAAAGATTTTCCCTATATAAGTCTATGTAAAACCAAAGGCCCCCGGGGCGGGGGCATTTTTGGCCCTAGGGCTATAATTTGAATAATCTTGATACAGGTCTACAAGATGAAGCTCCACACCAAATATCAAAGAACTGGGCCTTGTGGTTTCAGAGAAGAAGATTTTTAAAGATTTTCCCTATATAAACCTATGTAAAACCAAAGGCCCCCAGGGCGGGGGTATTTTTGGCCCCAGGGCTAAAATTTGAACAATCTTGGTAGAGGTCCACTAGATGAAGCTTCATACCAAATATCAAAGTCCTGGGCCTTGTGGTTTCAGAGAAGAAGATTTTTAAAGATTATCCCTATATAAGCCTATGTAAAACCAAAGGGCCCCGGGGCGGGGGGATTTTTTGCCCCAGCACTATAATTTGAACAATCTTGGTAGGGGTCCACTAGATGAAGCTTCATACCAAATATCAAAGGCCTGGGCCTTGTCGTTTCAGAGAAGAAGATTTTTAAAGATTTTCCCTATATAAGCCTATGTAAAACCAAAGGGCCCCAGGGCGGGGACACTTTTGGCCTCAGCACTATAATTTGAATAATCTTGTTAGGGGTCCTTTAGATGAAGCTTCATACTAAATATAAAAGACCTAGGCCTTGTGGTTTTAGAGAAGCAGATTTTTAAAGATTTTCCCTACATAAGTCTATGTAAAACCAAAGGGCCCCAGGGAGGGGGGCATTTTCGGCCCAAGGGCTACAATTTGAACAATCTTGATAGAGGTCCATTAGATGAAGCTTCGTTCTAAATATCAAAGTCATGGGCCTTGCAGTTTCAGAGAAGAAGATTTTTAAAGATTTTCCCTATATAAGCCTATGTAAAACCAAAGGGCCCCGGTGAGATGGCATTTTTGGCCCCAGCACTATAATTTGAATAATCTTGATAGGGGTCCACTAGATGAAGCTTCATACCAAATATCAAAGACCTGGGCCTTGTGGTTTCAGAGAAGAAGATTTTTAAAGATTTACCATATATAAGCCAATGTAAAACCAAAGGGCCCTGTGGCGGGGGCATTTTTTGCCCCAGCACTATAATTTGAACAATCTTGGTAGGGGTCCACTAGATGAAGCTTCATACCAAATATCAAAGTCATGGGCCTTGTGGTTTCAGAGAAGAAGATTTTTAAAGATTTTCCCTATATAAGCCAATAAAAACCAAAGGGCCCCGGGGCGGGGGCATTTTTGGCCCCAGCACTATAATTTGAACAATCTTGGTATGGGTCCACTAGATGAAGCTTCATACCAAATATCAAAGACCTGGGCCATGTGGTTTCAGAGAAGAAGATTTTTAAAGATTTTCCCTATATAAGCCTATGTAAAACCAAAGGGCCCCGGGGCGGGGGCATTTTTGGCCCCAGCACTTTAATTTGAACAATCTTGATAGGGGTCCACTAGATGAAGCTTCATACCAAATATCAAAGACCTGGGCCTTGTGGTTTCAGAGAAGAAGATTTTTTAATTTTTTGGTGAAAAAAATCTATTTTTGACTTTGTGACCTAGATGTGCAACGGACCGGAACCATTTGAACAACTTTGAAAGGGGACCACCTAAGGATCATTCCTGTGAAGTTTGGTCAAAATCTGATCAGTGGTTTAGGAGATGTCGTTTAAAGAAATTGTTTACGCACGCACGCACGGACGCACGACGGACAAAAAGTGATCCCAAAAGCTCACCTCGTCACTACGTGACGGTGAGCTAACAAGAGGGCCATGATGGCCCTGGATCGCTCACCTGATCCATAGTGTAACAAGTGGGCCCCAGAGAGGGCCATTATTGGCCCCAGGGCTTTAATGTGCATAATGTTGAGGGAGGTCTTAAAGGTGAAGCTTCATACAAAATATCAACAAAGGCTATAATTTGAACAATCTTGGCAAAGGTCCACTAGATGAAGCTACACATCAAATATCAAAGACCTGGGCCTAGCGGTTTCAGAGAAGAAGATTTTTAAAGATTTTCCCTATATAAGCCTATGTAAAACCAAAGGGCCCCGGGACGGGGGCATTTTTTGCCCCAGCACTATAATTTGAACAATCTTGGTAGGGGTCCACTAGATGAAGCTTCATACCAAATATCAAAGACCTGGGCCTTGTGGTTTCAGAGAATAAGATTTTTAAAGATTTTCCCTATATAAGCCAATGTAAAACCAACGGGCCCCGGGGCGGGGGCATTTTTTGTCCCAGCACTATAATTTGAACAATCTTGGTAGGAGTCCACTAGATGAAGCTTCATACCAAATATCAAAGTCCTGGGCCTTGTCGTTTCAGAGAAGAAGATTTTTAAAGATTTTCCCTATATAAGCCTATGTAAAACCAAAGGGCCCTGGGGCGGGGGCATTTTTGGCCCCAGCACTATAATTTGAACAATCTTGGTAGGGGTCAACTAGATGAAGCTTCATACCAAATATCAAAGTCCTGGGCCTTGTGGTTTCAGAGAAGAAGATTTTTATAGATTTTCCCTATATAAGCCAATGTAAAACCAAAGGGCCCCGTGGCGGGGGCATTTTTTGTCCCAGCACTATTATTTGAACAATCTTGGTAGGGATCCACTAGATGAAGCTTCATACCAACTATCATAGTCCTGGGCCTTGTGGTTTCAGAGAAGAAGATTTTTAAAGATTTTCCCTATATAAGCCTATGTAAAACCAAAGGGCCCCGGGGCGGGGGCATTTTTGGCCCCAGCACTATAATTTGAACAATCTTGGTAGGGGTCCACTAGATGAAGCTTCATACCAAATATCAAAGACTTGGGCCTTGTGGTTTAAGAGTAGATTTTTTAAGTTTTTGGTGAACAACTTTGAAAGGGGACCACCTAAGGATCATTCCTGTGAAGTTTGGTCAAAATCCGATCAGTGGTTTAGAAGGAGATGTCGCTTAAAGAAATTGTTTACGGACGGACGGACGGACGCACGGACGGACCCACATTTTGGGTTTGTGTGGCTGCACCTGTCCATATTTTATGGGGCTAAAATTTTTATGTGGCTAACGGTTTATGTGGCAATAAGACACACAAATCTGTACATCTAATGTGGCTAGCCACACAAACTTTGGACATCAGCCACATAAAGGCTGTCTGTACGAAACCGTCTTTGTCTAAACTTATGTGGCTACCAGAGGTTGTGATATCTAGCCCTCTAAAGGTAGAACAGAACTTTCTTTATAGTGCACTGATACATCTTATGGGTCTAGCTCCTCACATAGAGGGACTTTTTCCTACTGCAGCATTCAGCCCCAGGACAGCCAGTTAAATTTATGTGGCTCAGCCCCATAATCTCAAAGTTTAGCCTCATAATCCTGGACATCCATGTCCAAGGATGTCCAAGGTGATGGACATAAATTTATGTGTCTTTTTTTTATTTGATTTTTCTAGTCCCCCTGAACCCCTCTGTACTGACAGAAAAATGGGTTTGTGAGGCTAGCCACACAAACCCATTTTGCCACACAAAACCCTTCTGTACCTAAAAGAAGCCACATAAACCCGTTTTGTAAGAACGCACGCACAGACGACGGACGACGGACAAAAAGTGATCCCAAAAGCTCACCTCGTCACTACGTGACGGTGAGCTAACAAGAGGGCCATGATGACCCTGGATCGCTCACCTGACCCATATGATAGAGTAACAAGTGGGCCTCGGGGAGGGCCATTATTGACCCCAGGGCTACAATGTGCATAATGTTGAGGGAGGTCTCAAAAGGTGAAGCTTCATACCAAATATCAACAAAGCCTATAATTTGAATAATCTTGGCAAAGGTCCACTAGATGAAGCTACATACCAAATATCAAAGACCTGGGTTTCAGAGAAAAAGATTTTTAAAGATATTCCCTACATTAGCCTATGTAAAACCAAATGGCCCCGGTGCGGGGGCATTTTTGGCCTCAGGGCTATAACTTAAACAATCTTGATAGAGGTCTACTAGATGAAGCTTCACACCAAATATCAAAGACCTGGGCCTTGCTGTTTCAGACAAGAAGATACTCAAAGATTATCTCTGTATATAAAACTATGTAAAACCAAAGGGCCCCGGGCCTTGTGGGGTGAAGCTTCTTACCAAATATCAAAGACATGGGCCTTACGGTTTCAGAGAAGAAAATTTTTAAATATTTTCCCTATATAAGCCCATGTAAAACCAAAGGGCCCCGGAGCGGGGGCATATTTGACCCCAGCACTATAATTTGAACAATCTTGGTAGGGGTCCACTAGATGAAGCTTCATACCAAATATCAAAGACCTGGGCCTTACGGTTGCATAGAAGAAGATTTTTAAAGCTATTCCCTATATAAGCCCATGTAAAACCAAAGGGCCCCGGAGCGGGGGCATTTTTGGCCCCAGCACTATAATTTGAACAATCTTGGTAGGGGTTCACTAGATGAAGCCTCATACCAAATATCAAAGACCTGGGCCTTGCGGTTTCAGAGAAGAAGATTTTTAAAGATTTTCCCTAAATAAGCCCATGTAAAACCAAAGGGCCCCGGAGCGGGGGCATATTTGACCCCAGCAATATAATTTGAACAATCTTGGTAGGGGTCCACTAGATGAAGCTTCATACCAAATATCAAAGACCTAGGCCTTGCGGTTTCAGAGAAGAAGATTTTTAAAGATTTTCCCTATATAAGCCCATGTAAAACCAAAGGGCCCCCGGGCGGGGGCATTTTTGGCCCCAGCACTATAATTTGAACAATCTTGGTAGGGGTCCCCTAGATGAAGCTTCATACCAAATAACAAAGACCTGGGCCTTACGGTTTCAGAGAAGAAGATTTTTAAAGCTCTTCCCTATATAAGCCCATGTAAAACCAAAGGGCCCCGGAGCGGGGGCATTTTTGGCCCCAGCACTACAATTTGAACAATCTTGGTAGGGGTCCACTAGATGAAGCTTCATACCAAATATCAAAGACCTTGGCCTTGCGGTTTCAGAGAAGAAGATTTTTAAAGATTTTCCCTATATAAGCCCATGTAAAACCAAAGGGCCCCAGAGCGGGGGCATTTTTGGCCCCAGCACTATAATTTGAACAATCTTGATAGGGGTCCAATAGATGAAGCTTCATAACAAATATCAAAAACCTGGGCCTTATGGTTTCAGAGAAGAAGATTTTTAAAGATTTTCCCTATATAAGCCTATGTAAAACCAAAGGGCCGCGGAGCGGGGGCATTTTTGGTCCCAGCACTATAATTTGAACAATCTTGGTAGGGGTCCGCTAGATGAAGCTTTATACCAAAAATCAAAGACCTTGGCCTTGTGGTTTCAGAGAAGAAGATTTTTTAAGTTTTTTGTGAAAAAAAATCTATTTTTGGCTCCTATGACCTAGATGTGCAACGGACCGGAACCTTTTGAACAACTTTGAAAGGGGACCACCTAAGGATCATTTCTGTGAAGTTTGGTCAAAATCCGATCAGTGGTTTAGGAGGAGATGACGTTTAAAGAAATTGTTTACAGACGGACGCACGCACGCACGGACGGACGGAAGACGGAGGAAAAGTGATCCCAAAAGCTCACCTCGTCACTACGTGACGGTGAGCTAACAAGAGGGCCATGATGGCCCTGGATCGCTCACCTGATCCATAGTGTAACAAGTGGGCCCCAGAGAGGGCCATTATTGGCCCCAGGGCTTTAATGTGCATAATGTTGAGGGAGGTCTTAAAGGTGAAGCTTCATACCAAACATCAACAAAGGCTATAATTTGAACAATCTTGGCAAAGGTCCACTAGATGAAGCTACACATCAAATATCAAAGACCTGGTCCTTGTGGTTTCAGAGAAGAAGATTTTTTTTAAAGATATTCCCTACATAAGCCTATGCAAAACCAAATGACCCGGGGCTATATAAATCTATGTAAAACCAAAGGGCCCTGGGGTGGGGGCATTTGTGGCCCCAGGGCCACTTTTGACCCCAGAGGCATGGGGACATTTTTGGCCTCAGCACTATAATTTGAATAATCTTGTTAGGGGTCCTTCAGATGAAGCTTCATACCAAATATAAAAGACCTAGGCCTTGTGGTTTCAGAGAAGAAGATTTTTAAAGATTTTCCCTATATAAGTCTATGTAAAACCAAAGGGCCCCGGGGCGGGGGCCTTTTTGGCCCAAGGGCTATAATTTGAACAATCTTGGTACAGGTCCATTAGATGAAGCTTCATACAAAATATCAAAGTCCTGGGCCTTGTCGTTTCAGAGAAGAAGATTTTTAAAGATTTTCCCTATATAAGCCTATGTAAAACCAAAGGGCTCCGGGGCAAGGGCATTTTTGGCCCCAGCACTATAATTTGAACAATCTTGGTAGGGGTTCACTAGATGAAGCTTCATACCAAATATCAAAGACCTGGGCCTTGTGATTTCAGAGAAGAAGATTTTTAAAGACTTTCCCTATATAAGCCTATGTAAAACCAAAGGGCCCTGGGGCGGGGGCATCTTTGGCCACAGCACTATAATTTGAACAATCTTGGTAGGGGTCCACTAGATGAAGCTTCATACCAAATATCAAAGACCTGGGCCTTGTGGTTTCAGAGAAGATTTTTAATTAAAGATTTTCCCTATATAAGCTTATGTAAAACCAAAGGGCCCCGGGGCGGGGGCATTTTTGGCCCCAGCACTATAATTTGAACAATCTTGGTAGGGGTCCACTAGATGAAGCTTCATACCAAATATCAAAGACCTGGGCCTTGTGGTTTCAGAGAAGAAGATTTTTAAAGATTTTCTATATATAAGTCTATGTAAAACCAAAGGGCCCCGTGGCGGGGGCATTTTTTGTCCCAGCACTATAATTTGAACAAATATCAAAGACCTGGGCCTTGTGGTTTCAGAGAAGAAGATTTTTAAAGATTTTCCCTATATAAGCCTATGTAAAACCAAAGGGCCCCGGGACGGGGGCATTTTTGGCCCCAGCACTATAATTTGAACAATCTTGGTAGAGGTCCACTAGATGAAGCTTCATACCAAATATCAAAGACCTGGGCCTTGTGGTTTCAGAGAAGAAGATTTTTTAAGTTTTTGGTGAAAAAAATCTATTTTTGGCTCCTGTGACCTAGATGTGCAACGGACCAGAACCATTTGAACAACTTTGAAAGGGGACCACCTAAGGATCATTCCTGTGAAGTTTGGTCAAAATCCGATCAGTGGTTTAGGAGGAGATGTCGTTTAAAGAAATTGTTTACGGACGGACGCACTGAGGACGGACAAAAAGTGATCCCAAAAGCTCACCTCGTCACCATGTGACGGTGAGCTAACAAGAGGGCCATGATGGCCCTGGATCGCTCACCTGATCCATAGTGTAACAAGTGGGCCCCAGAGAGGGCCATCATTGGCCCCAGGGCTTTAATGTATATAATGTTGAGGGAGGTCTTAAAGGTGAAGCTTCATACCAAACATCAACAAAGGCTATAATTAGAACAATCTTGGCAAAGGTCCACTAGATGAAGCTACACATCAAATATCAAAGACCTGGGCCTTGCAGTTTCAGAGTAGAAGATTTTTTTTAAAGATATTCCCTACATAAGCCTATGCAAAACCAAATGGCCCCTGGGCTATATAAATCTATGTAAAACCAAAGGGCCCCGGGGTGGGGGCATTTGTGGCCCCAGGGCTATAATTTGAACAATCTTGGTAGAGGTCCACTAGATAAAGCTCCATACTAAATATCAGAGGCCTTGGCCTTGCAGTTTCAGAGAAGATTTTTAAAGATTTCCTTATATTAGTCTATGTAATACCAAAGGGCCCTGGAGCGGGGACATTTTTGGTATCAGAGCTATAATTTGAATAATCTTGATAGAGGTCCACTAGAAGCAGCTTCATACCAAATATCAAAGACCCAGGCCTAATGGTTTCAGAGAAGAAGATTTTTAAAGATTATCCCTATATAAGTCTATGTAAAACCAAAGGGCCCCGGGGCGGGGCCACTTTTGGCCCCAGCACTATAATTTGAATCATCTTGGTAGGGGTCCTTTAGAAGAAGCTTCATACCAAATATAATAGACCTAGGCCTTGTGGTTTCAGAGAAGAAGATTTTTAAAGATTTTCCCAATATAAGTCTATGTAAAACCAAAGGGCCCCAGAGCGGGGGCATTTTTGGCCCAAAGGCTATAATTTGAACAATCTTGGTAGGGGTCCAATAGATGAAGCTTCATACCAAATATCAAAGTCCTGGGCCTTGCGGTTTCAGAGAAGTAGATTTTTAAAGATTTTCCATATATAAGCCTATGTAAAACCAAAGGGCCACGGGGCGGGGGCATTTTTGGCCCCAGCACTATAATTTGAACAATCTTGGAAGGGGTCCACTAGATGAAGCTTCATACCAAATATCAAAGACCTGGGCCTTGTGGTTTCAGAAGAAGATTTTCCCCATAAAAGCCAATGTAAAACCAAAGGGCCCCGTGGCGGGGGCATTTTTTGTCCCAGCACTATAATTTGAACAATCTTGGTAGGGGTCCACTAGATGAAGCTTCATACCAAATATAAAAGTCCTTGGCCTTGTGGTTTCAGAGAAGAAAGATTTTTAAAGATTTTCCCTATATAAGCCTATGTAAAACCAAAGGGCCTCGGGCGGGGGCATTTTTGGCCCCAGCACTATAATTTGAACAATCTAGGTAGGGGTCCACTAGATGAAGCTTCATACCAAATATCAAAGACCTGGGCCTTGAGGTTTCAGAGAAGAAGATTTTTGAAGATTTTCCCCATAAAAGCCAATGTAAAAACCAAAGGGCCCCGTGGCGGGGGCATTTTTTGTCCCAGCACTTTAATTTGAACAATCTTGGTAGGGGTCCACTAGATGAAGCTTCATACCAATATCAAAGTCCTGGGCCTTGTGGTTTCAGAGAAGAAGATTTTTAAAGATTTTCCCTATATAAGCCTATGTAAAACCAAAGGGCCCGGGGCGGGGGCATTTTTGGTCCCAGCACTATAATTTGAACAATCTTGGTAGGGGTCCACTAGATGAAGCTTCATACCAAATTACAAAGACCTGGGCATTGTGGTTTCAGAGAAGAAGATTTTTAAAGATTTTCCCTATATAAGCCTATGTATAACCAAATGGCCCTGTGGCGGGGGCATTTTTTGTCCCAGCACAATAATTTGAACAATCTTGGTAGGGGTCCACTAGATGAAGGTTCATACCAAATATCAAAGTCCTGGGCCTTGTGGTTTCAGAGAAGAAGATTTTTAAAGATTTTCCCTATATAAGCCTATGTAAAACCAAAGGGCCCCGGGGCGGGGGCATTTTTGGCCCCAGCACTATAATTTGAACAATCTTGGTAGGGGTCCACTAGATGAAGCTTCATACCAAATATCAAAGACTTGGGCCTTGTGGTTTAAGAGTAGATTTTTTAAGTTTTTGGTGAAAAAAATCTATTTTTGGATCCTGTGACCTAGATGTGCAACGGACCGGAACCTTTTGAACAACTTTGAAAGGGGACCACCTTAAGATCATTCCTGTGAAGTTTGGTCAAAATCCGATCAGTGGTTTAGGAGGAGATGACGTTTAAAGAAATTGTTTACGCACGCACGGACGCACGCACGGACGCACGGATGGACGACGGACAAAAAGTGATCCCAAAACTCACCTCGTCACTACGTGACGGTGAGCTAAAAATGTATACCCCTGTAAATCCCTTTTACTGTATAAAAGTGGATTTTAAGGGGGTCAAAATTATACAGGCATGTTTTCATGAAGTTTGTGGCAGAAATAAGAACACTATTAGAAATTTTACTCAGAAAAAAAAAAGTTTTTACAGACATGAAAGATAAAGTTATCTCACATGGAAGATACACACCTCTCTTCTCTTCATTTCAGTCTTTCTCTTTTCTTCTCTCAATCTCTGCAAGAACATATAGAAGACCCTGGTTATAACCTTCCATTTTGCCAATACCGAAAAATTCCTTAAGATTCAGACACCTTGAGTACTTGTTGAAATTTTCCTAAAATTTTAACAGTTTGTTTCATCATCCAACAAGGAGTCCAAAAGGTGCAGATGGAACGGCAAACAGTGTAGACCCTGATCAGACTGCTCCTTCAGGAGCAGTTTGAACTGGGTATTCACTGTTTGCTTATGCCTATCTGTCCCAATACTTTGGATCATTATAGTATAAAGTTTGCTATGAGTATCCCAATACTGAGTGCTACAATAGGTACATGTAATAAAGGGCCTTTTTCCCGTATTTTCTCTTAGAAAAAACATTGCTGTGCACAACAAGGAGTATAAAAAGTGCAGATGGAATGGCAAACAGTGTAGACCCTGATCAGACTGCTCCTTCAGGAGCAGTCTGAACTGGGTATTCACTGTTTGCTTATGCCTATCTGTCCCAATACTTTGGATCATTATGGTATAAAGTTTGCTATGAGTATCCCAATACTGAGTGCTACAATAGTTTCATGTAATAAAGGGCCTTTTTCCCGTATTTTCTCTTAGAAAAAAATTGCTGTGCACATTTGTTAGAACTGTCTTGGAGTATTAACTACAGTCCAACCTGTATTAAGCAACCACCTATGGGATATTCAAACAGTGCTTGTTTAAGACAGGTGCTTACTTAACACAGGTGAATTTTAATGCATTTTCCTTTTACGGGAACTGAATGCCTGGTTGCTTAAGACAGGTTGCTTGCTTAATAGAGGTGGCCACTAAGACGGGGTTGACCTTATAATGGTGTTGAATATCTTGATTCATCCTCCGCAACTGGAGAATCTTAAGCTTTGTTAAATTAAAATTGTCATTAAAACATTTTTTTTGTGTAATATAGAATGACGGTATACAGAGGGTTGACTGTATAATATTATATTTTTCGAAACTAATGACAAGATGAAAAGATACACCCACAAAGCTTTGTCTCCCTCTTATGTGAAATACAAACACCTGGACAGTGTAGAGTAGGGTGAAATACATGAAATGTACAGTGAAACTTCAATAACTTGAACACATTTGACATGACGATGAACTCGGTCTTCAGTGTAATATTATAAACTATTAATTGACTAACCCGTATTGTTCGGAAAGTCATTCAGATTACCATAAAAGTCCTAAAAATTCTGAGACCTTGAGGACTTGCTGTAATTCTCCTAAAATTTTAATAAATTTTTTTCACGATCCTGCAAGGAGTCCAAAAGGTGCAAACGGAATGGCAAATAGTGTAGACCCTGATCAGACTGCTCCTTCAGGAGCAGTCTGATCTGGGTCTGCACTGTTTGCTTAGGCCTATCTGTCCCAAAACTTAGGACCATTACGGTAACACTTAGGTCAAAAATCAATCCTCGACTTTAAGGGAGGGGGAGGGGGGTTGTGCAGAAAAACAAATAATGTCTGCGGATAGTTGTTATGTTCTCGGCATACAAAGGTTAAACCTCAGCCTTTCTCTTCCTACCTCACTTAGTTCTCGCTCCCTAGCCTTGGCCTCGGCCTCCTTCCTGATTCTCTCCAAATCCTCGGCCTCCTTCCTTATTCTCTCTGCCTTGGCCCTCTCCTCAGCCTGCTTCTTCAGTATGGCAGGGTCTTCATCAAGAATATCTATTACAGCCTGAGATATGTGAGCTTTCTGCAATATGAACATTATAATCTTCAACTTTGACTGTCTGTCTTTTTGTTTTTCAGTTTAACCCTTTCATACACAAGTTCCTTAAGTCGACTCTTCTACTTTCTCGTTATTCAAAATAGGGATTTGAATAAGGATTCAAAAACATTTTGGGAAATAGTGTAGATCCTCATGAGATGGCTCATTATGATGGGTCTACACTGTTAGCACAGATATCTGTTTTGGTCTACAGAGCTGAAATGTTTAACAGCCAATCAACACTATTAAGGACATGTCATGTAAAGTGAGTCATTTAACCTAAATGCACTTTTCCTGAGCAGGCTCAAGACACAACTACACTTTCTGAATCAGCGAAATCAATGCAGTAAGTCTGCAGAAAATATTTCATGATCTAATGGCCTGTCATGGAGATCAAACCAAAAATTCTCTGTTATGTCTTGTGGTGCATGACCAGGTTTGATCATCAGGGGTCAGGGTCAGGTCTAGATTTTTCTGTACTGGTTACCCAACGTAAATAACTCAAATGCATTTGACCACCTTGAGTATTATTTCACATGATGATATTCAAGTCAACTGAAGTTTCTAAAAAAAAATATTTATTCAAGGGTGGCGATGTTATGTGGCACAAGCTGATGTACACAAATGCATGTTCACAATTTGGATTTTTGCTGTCTGAACACATGGCTTCAAAACAGCTATGCACATTGCTAGTTATGCAAGAAAATAATGTTATACCTGGGCTGGTGTCATTTTGCTGACATGCATCATAAGGGGTTCTTTCATATCAGGACAAATCTCGAAAGCACTCTTCAGTTCTGGAGGCTGTAGCTGTAAGAGCACTTGATAGGACTGTGGTTTTGTCCGCTGGCAACATCTGACAAAACCCTCCCACACCTTCTTCTGGTTCCAAACCTGGTAAAATACAGAAGATATAATATTAACTCTTCAACTGTTACATAAATTCTAGAGTAGACGACAATCTGATTTTTTAACTATTTTTATAGCAAACAAAGCTTAACATTATATGTGAATTGTCTGCTTGGCAGTGGCAGGAAATCCACATGTAATGTCAGGCCTTATTTTTAGACAAAAATTAGAAATTAGCAGTCGAAGGATTATGACCATTGCATATGAAATTAAAAACTCAGCCAGGGCATAATAAAACCAACAAGAACACCTATGTGACCAGTGACTTTATTTGCATTATCTGCTGGTTCCTAGCCTGAAGGTTATCAGTGTTGGAAAAACAGGTAACCAGACCCCCCCCCCCCCCCCGACCTTGAAAGGTCAGGGGGGTCTGGTTACCAGTTTATCCAATATTGACTATGTGCAAGCTGGGAGCCAGCAAATAATGCAAATATGGTGAATGACCAGGGATTACAGTGGTGTTCTGTGGACTGCTAGTTACACTACTCCCGTCATAAATCAGGGATCCAGGGTTCAATTTCTCCAGCCTTTTAGAGGGGTCTTTAAACGAAGGCCATGTCTCCATATGACCTTAGTTGTGACTCACACACAGGTTTGTGATTACACAGACTCGTTAAGGAGAATTGATACACCTTCAACTCCTGCAAAAGTATTTTTATCTCCCATGTCAATAGGGGTCAACTCTAAAAAGAAATAGTTTGGTTTAAACTTTATTTTATTGTATAACACAGACATCAATGACAAGCATGTACATATTGAGAACATAGCTACACTAGTTGTAGTATCATACAAATGGGATCCAGAAGAAAGTCATATGACTTATTTGAATCTGTATCCTGGAGTTACATTCTTGTTGCTGTGCTAATTTACTTATTATTATTGTTATTATATATATACATACATATACACATACACACATACACATACACACACATACATACACACATATATATACATATATACATACATATATACATACATATATATACATATACACACATACACACATATACATATGCATATATATATATATATATATATATATATATATATATATATATATATATATATATATATATATATATATATATATATATATATATATATGAAAACTAACAAAAATGTCCCGAAACAAGATAATTATATGTAAAAAGTAAACAACATTAGCACATGGACTGTTTAATAGTATCTTTATTATTGCCAACCGGTTTCAGATCTTCAGGACAATAATGGCGTCAAACTATGCGCTGTTTCTAAGCAACGTCACTAAGCAAATATGCGTACACATGTGGACGGAACGTGCGCAAAATTTGACACGTCATAATAAAGTGTTTAGGTTTGGTTTAAAAACGTCAATAAAGTATCGTTCTTTGGACAGCCTAGCTGAAACATCATGTTTATGGAATTTATAAAACGGAAACATTGAAAACTTAGGTTCCGTTTTACAACAATTGTCTATATGTGCGCTTACTGGCATTTGTCTTGTTGATGGATCTCTTATTTGTTGATCATGCACTGTTTTTCTATTTCTTAATTTGTCACCTGTTTGGCCTATGTAATATTCATTACATCCGTTACACACCAATACATACAAAACGTTTTGCACAGTACAATTCATATCTTCTTTTACGTGAAAGGTTTTTTGTTTTAATTGTAAGGATGATCCCTCAATAATATTTTTACATAGGCCGCACCTTGGCTCATTGCATTTGCTAACGCAAGGTTGAGCCCTGTTTTCGCGAAATTCCGAATTTATTAAGATACGGCGTAGATTCGGAAGTTGGCGTTTGCCTTTTATGATTTTTGTGGTTTCCACAATATTTTTCATTCTTTCATCATTATTGAAAATGTTCATATTAGTTTTTAATATGCCAAATACTTCTCTGTTTTTGGGGTTAAATGTGGAAATAAAGCCGTATCTTAATAAATTCGGAATTTCGCGAAAACAGGGCTCAACCTTGCGTTAGCAAATGCAATGAGCCAAGGTGCGGCCTATGTAAAAATATTATTGAGGGATCATCCTTACAATTAAAACAAAAAACCTTTCACGTAAAAGAAGATATGAATTGTACTGTGCAAAACGTTTTGTATGTATTGGTGTGTAACGGATGTAATGAATATTACATAGGCCAAACAGGTGACAAATTAAGAAATAGAAAAACAGTGCATGATCAACAAATAAGAGATCCATCAACAAGACAAATGCCAGTAAGCGCACATATAGACAATTGTTGTAAAACGGAACCTAAGTTTTCAATGTTTCCGTTTTATAAATTCCATAAACATGATGTTTCAGCTAGGCTGTCCAAAGAACGATACTTTATTGACGTTTTTAAACCAAACCTAAACACTTTATTATGACGTGTCAAATTTTGCGCACGTTCCGTCCACATGTGTACGCATATTTGCTTAGTGACGTTGCTTAGAAACAGCGCATAGTTTGACGCCATTATTGTCCTGAAGATCTGAAACCGGTTGGCAATAATAAAGATACTATTAAACAGTCCATGTGCTAATGTTGTTTACTTTTTACATATATATATATATATATATATATATATATATACACACATACATACATACACATACATATATATATATATATTTTTCACTAATACAATGTCATTGAGAATTACAATTGTGTGAAATAAAGAAACAAAATGAATTGAATTAAAGAATATAATAAAAGTGAACTGTGGCTCCACGGGGATGGGTTTTGAAGTAGATACATCCTTATATTCTGATATACAAGGATCGTGTCTTTACATAATATTAGTGAAGTTATGGTTGTAGGCTGTCTCTCTCCAAAAAAAAAAAAAAAAAAAAAATTAGAGAGAGAAATGTGGCGTTTACAGATACCATGCGGGTTGTGACGTGGATGTGCATGTGCGTGGGTGACTCAACAAAATCGTTTAGATTTCAGAATGAAGTCCTGTACTGCTATAATTATGTTGATATTATCGTTCTTAGACAGATCGGTACTGCCATGAAGTAGAATGTTTAGAGATGGTTGGCAGATCATTGAGACACGGTTTATTAAGTTCTGTCGTAGATTTCTGTACTGTTCACAAACAAGGAGGTAGTGTTTTGTATCCTCGATAGCTCCACAGTCACAAAAGGAATTATCTAGAATATTTTTTTGGAAGAGATGATGACGTAGCGAGCTGCAATTAAGTCTTAGTCTGGCATGGTGTATTTGGCCTAGTCTTTTACCAACACAAAAATACGACGGAGGGTTACTTAGGTTAGAATTTATCTTGTATTTGAAGGCTGCTACTGAGGGAGAAGCTTTCGTATCATCTGACAAGTCGTTCCAACTACGAGTAACCGATGGGAGAAAAGATGAATAATAAAGTTGTGAGTTTGCTCGTACGGTCTGTAAATTAGAATTATTCCGCAGCTGATAAGCTGTTATACTGCCTACCGTAGGTGGTACTAATGACGAAAGGTATTCAGGTGCTAGAAAATTCTGCATTTTATAAAAGAGAACAAGTTTGTGTTTTTGTCTTCGGGCTTCGAGAGATTCCCAGCCAAGATCAGAGAGGAGAGAATGTATAGATACCAATTTTGTTGCTCCAGTGACGATTCTTGCGGCCTCATTTTGTATTTTTTCTAGTTCATTTGCCTCAGTTCGGGTACAATTGTCCCAGACAACATCAGCATATTCGAGAAGTGGTCTAATAAAAGATGTATATATTGTTTGTAAGGATTTTCTATCGAGTGTAAATTTCAGTTTGCGCATTATATTTACCCTAAACCATGCTTTCGTTCTGATAGATTCTAAATGATCATGCCAAGTGCAGTCGGCCGAAAATATAAGGCCTAAATGTTTATGAGAAGGGACTTCGATAACATACTGTTGGTTCATAGAGATAGGAGGGTGATATGGTTTGTTGGTTTTACGAGTGAGGATCATAGACTCAGATTTGGCGGGGTTGAAGGAGACAAGCCATTTGTTAGCCCATAATTGAATTTTCGCCAGATCGGAATTGAGCTGAGCTGCTGCTTGTATAGGGTCCTCGACAATTATGTACAGACTAGTGTCATCTGCAAAAAGTCTGATGGAAGAATGTATGTCCAAGACTATGTCATTTATGTAGATCAAGAACAGGAGAGGACCTAGGATGGAACCTTGCGGAACTCCTGCCTTGACAACAGACCATGACGAGACACCCCCAGGTAGTACTACTCTCTGTTTTCTATTATGTAAGTAGTCTGTAAACCATTGTAAAAGCGAACCAGAAATGCCGATACTCTCAAGTTTGTATAAAAGACCTTTATGCCATACTCTATTGAATGCTTTACTTATATCACAAAATACAGCACGTACTTCTTTACCTTCGTCAAGAGCTTTACAAAATGTGTTGTAGATGTGGACAAGTTGGTTGACAGTAGAATCTCCAGGGATGAAACCTGACTGGAGGGATGTGAGTATATCGTGATCACGAATAAAGTTAAAAAGATGCTTGTGAACAATTTTTTCTAAGACTTTGCATATAGTGCTTAACAGAGAAATCGGTCTATAATTCGATATAATTGAAGGGTCGTCCTTTTTAAAGATAGGAGTCACATTAGCTTCTTTCCACATGCTGGGTACTTTACCCTTGCTAAGAGAGAAGTTAAAAAGATCACTTAGTGGGACGGATAGAGGAGTGGCAAGTTCCTTAAGAATACGATTATTAATTGAGTCTGGGCCTGCTGCTTTACCTAGCTGCAGGGACTTCAACATTAATTCAACCTCTGCTGGAGTAGTAGAGACAAAAATTAAATGATTCTGGGCTTGAGGAACATCAGATGGTAAGGAGGCATTTGCATCATTTAGTATAGTTTGTTGTAAAAAGAAATCGTTCATTAGGTTTGCTTTATCTTCATCTTTAGTAAAGACAGTATCATCTTTATTCAGTGGAGGAATTGTTGAGGATTGTTCTGTTTTTATGAATTGCTTTAAGGTTGACCACCAATCTTTTTGTTTAAGATCTTCATTCTTCAATTTATCTGCTAGTTTATCTGTTTGTACTTGCTTCGATTTACGAATTTCTCCAATAACTTTATTTCTTGATTGCTTATAATTTTCGTAATCTACAGGACTTTTTGATTTCTTATATTTGTTGTATAAACGTTTGCGTTTTCGGATCATCTTCTTTATTTCGTTGGTAAGCCATGGTGGGTCAGACTTCCGAATTTTTACCATTTTGTTTGGGATATGTTTAGAAGTTAAATTTGAAATTTGATCAGTTACATTTTTGGCATATATATCTACGTCATCATCTTTTAGCTCGTCCCAATTAGTATTTAGAACCTCTTGCGAAAAGGACTGATAGTCCCCACGATCGAAGAGCAAAATACGCCGGCAAAACAGCGGTGTTATGTGTTTTTTAAAATTTAGAACCAGAAATGTTGGGCAATGATATCTGATATTTTGATCGAGAAAAGGATCACCAACCCCACTTAAGAGTACTGCGTTTTTATCAGAAGTAAATATCAGGTCTATGATAGATGATGAATTCTCCGTTATATGCGTTGTCTCCGTTATAAGTTGCTCCAGATTGAAATGCTGGCATATATCAAGTATTTTTTTATTCGATGCTTGCTTCAAGATGTCGAGGTTAAAATCGCCGGTTATAAAAATATTACTAATGTTTGTGTCAAAAGCAAGTCCGATTGAATCTTCGATGGATGAAAGGGTTGCAGCAGGAGAATTGGGTGGTCTATAGAACGTACCTAGTAGGATTTTTCTATGATGGATGTTGATTTCCAACCAAATGCATTCTATATCCGGAAGTTCAAGGTCTGATCTACGGCGTGAATAAACATTACTTTTTGCGTAAACACATATGCCTCCATGGCTATCCCCATCACGATCACGCCTATAAAGTTTGTATCCATCTATACTAATGAGGTCATCCGAAATTCCTGGGTTCAGCCAGGTTTCGGTTAGACAAATAATATCGAAATTTTTTAACTCAGTCCCGATTAAATCTACTTTGTTCAAAATGCTTTGTATATTGTAGTGTACAAAAGAGAAATTATTCGATATAAATGATTCTTCTATATTATCTATGTTTTCATAGAAGGTACTTGTATCATTTTGCGTTTCCGTTGGGCCAGGATTCAGCTCAATGTCTCCTGAGCAGACCAGCAACAGTGTCGTGATAAGTAAGATATCACGTGGTGTTAGTGATGGAAGAAAATCTGATGCTGGTCCTGGATTGGTTTCAATATCGCCACATATCGCTAGTAACATTGACAGGAACGTTATAAGTTCAAAATTAGAAAGATAAGACAAGCCTTTGAATTTAAAATGCCGACAATAATGCAGTCCTATATGCATCCTATAGGCTACAATATCATCATGATATACTGTCTACAAGGTAGTATATTTCCTTCAAAGATGCAGTGATAGGACTGTTTATATTTACTTCAAAATTTGCATAGCGACTTGTTGGTATATCATGGTGGAGAATGAAGTCCCCGTGGAGCAACACTTTTGATTTAAGACAGTAAGGGGCATACAATACAAAAAACACAGGAACTAGACAAAACACAGGCAACAAACAAAATACCAGCAATAGACAAGACGACAAACAGTATACAAAATAATACATTGCTTAATTTCCGTGTTCTATGTAGTCGAGAAATCGGAAAAAATGAATAAATAAACATACAAAAAGGTGCAGTGCCCGACGTGACGACTCCCATGGGTCGCCATGCCTCGGTCTACACCGTTTATGTATGTAAACAAATCAGTCTACAGGGTTGAAATAGGCTAACATAAGTAACAGCATGGACCATTGGAACGTTATGTCAAATAAAGAACCGACCAGTGGACCGCGTATACGCGCCATTTGATACATCTTTCGAGCCTGCATTAAATATGAACAAAAAAGCCAAGAAGCCACACGAACCCACAATGTGCTTGTAATAGCTATTTCAAACTGGGCCAAGGAAGTGAGGGTATCAAAGTTACTGAAGAGGTTGGGGCATCAATGTCACCGAAGCAGCAGGATGGGGTATGCATCAACGAAATCCCTGGACTGGTATGCAACATCGATGCAAGCATCAATCGAACCTGCCCCGGAGTTTAGAACATACAGGCATCTATAAACATCGGCATAAAGTCTCAATCAAGCGTAAAATCTCCAGGTCCGTGACCTCGAGTTCAAGGTCACCGTGGGTGGGGGAAGGACATGCACCACGAAGTCCTCGGACCGCCATGCAACACTGATGCAAGTAGCAGCCGAACCTATCCCAGAGCCCAGAACACATAGGCATCTATAAACTTTGTCATAGCACCTTAACCAAGGGCAAATCCTCCAAGTCCGTGGCTTGACCTCAAAGTCATCGCGGGGGTGGGACATGCACCAATAAAACCGTTACACCAGTATGTAACTTCAATCAACCAATATGTTCCGCCAAAGGGCCCAGAAGATCTCTCAGAAGATTTAACGTAAAACTTTAACCAATCTGTTAGCGGACGGACGGGAGGACGGACGGACATACGGGCGAACTGAAAGAGCGTACGAGCATAGTAACATGAATCACTGGGACACCCAATCGATAAGCATCAGGAATGTAACAGACGGTGCAGTCCCCGGCTCGACGGATCGTACGAGCCATTGCGCCCGAGTTCTACATCGTATATAAATATGTATGATCAAGTCTATAGGGTTGCATGTGCTTACGAGTGAGTGTTTGGGTTTTACATCTCCCCAATAACTAACGTCATGCAGAGGTGGGACATTGGTTCACAGACTCATCTGAAAGTCCGGAACGAGTGACATAGCCACGAGTAAGAATAAAATAAATAAACAAATAAACAAACTAAGTAAACGAACATACACCGAAAAAAAAGAAAAAAAAAGAAAAAAAAAATCGATTTTTTTTTTTATGTTTCTTGCATGCATTAAACTATATTCTGTTACGCAAGTTCAAAGCGTCAGCCAATCCTAACAATGTCGTTTTCAGATGGCAATCATCAATACATTCCAACAATTTCATAAAATATTCATAAGCCTTCGTGTTATTGTATTACGTATTTCATTCATAACTCGGTCGCTTTTCACGGTCAACTGCACACAATAAATCTCAATGACCAATCAGCAGTTGCCTGTCGATGAACATCGGTCAATATTAAAACCGTTGGCCAATGAAGCATCAAACAATTTATCACGTGTTCAAGAGAGTTGTTTCATTCACGTTTTTCATTGAGGCACGTGGATTGAAAAATGTGAATGGACTACTTAAACTCCTTCGGCGACAGATACACGAAAGCTTACAAAAAAAAAAAAAAAAAAAAAACATGACACAGTAAGAGGAATTTAGAAGAAATAGTTTGCTCCTGAAGTGCAAATTCTTTCCTTTAACCCTTGTCCTGCTGAGCCCGGATATGCCTTATTTTTCAAACAATGTAGATCCAGATCAGATGGCTTCTGAAGAAGCCATCTGATCAGGATCTTCATTGTCATTCAGTTTATGAATTTGTTGCAATAATTTGCATCAAGCAATCTGATTGGCTGATAATCAGTTGTGGGTGTGGCATATTTAAATATTCAGCAGGACAAGGGTTAAGAGTAGACCCTTTTTCAATGGGACAGGGTTTACAGAAAAGCAAACAGGAAGTCCTGGAAGTTAACTCCCTTTGAAAAATGGTGGAAAAATGTGCCAGGTTTTCCCATTCCCTATAATATCAGTGGCTCAGCTGGAGGTGCCTCTGACTGGTGATCAGGTCGGGGTTCTACACCTGCCTGGTTCTTTCATGGAGATTCATCTTAACCCTTATCTTGCTGTTCACAACAAACCCTCTTTGGAAACAGTGTAGATCCAGATCAGATGGCTTCTGAAGAAGCCATCTGATCAGGATCTACACTGTTTGACATACAGTTTTTGGATTTGTAAGTATACATTACATCAAGTAATCTGATTGGTTCAAAGTCAGAAATGGGTGTGGCTTAATTGAATATTCAGCAAGAGAAGGGTTAAAACCTTTTCTCAGTCGCTTTCTACCTTCCGCAGATTTTACAAGGGCGGTTGTCAGTTTCTGACTGTACTGGTTAATCACATATGTATAAGCCTGCCTAGGACAAATGTGGCTTGATGACCTAAATAGTGTTGACTGGGTTGTTAAAACTCAAAGCAAACAAGTGTTAACCCACCCCAAAATGGGTAATTGGCAAACAGTGCAGGCCCAGATCAAGATGCTGCAGAACGTGACATCTGATCAGGGCCACTGTTTGCTAATATCCAGCCATTTCCAAATAAATTTTGAAGAAAACACAATTGACACCCCTAAATTTTGAAATGGACTCCTGCTATATATAAGGTGGAAGATTCCATTTGGTACAAAAAGGGTTAACCTGATAATTACAATACCTGTTTCTTGATAAGCCTCTGAAGAATATTGAGCACCAGTCCCAGTAGCCTAGGGTACATTGACAGAGCCTGCAGTACAGTTCTCATGAACAGAGTTGGGAGTGGGTTCTGTTCCATCAGCTGCTGCATCACGAGGGCTAGCACTTCCTGGGTGTAAATTTTCCTCTCCGCAAAACATAGGTTGGTAGCTGAAATAACATATTTATCCAAATTATTTTGACACCACAACTCCTTATCATACATTTTCTAAAATTTGAATTTCAATTTATTACCTGCAGCCAGTTGTTAAAATCTAACGATATTGTTAGTTAAAATATCATTAAAACTTTGATTATTTGATATGATAAATGTGCTAATATTTTGCTGAACAAGAGCACCGCAAGCGGGTGCCAACGCTCGTCTGCAGTTTCTTTTAGAAAACAAAAGTTCTAAGTCAAATCAAATTGCAAGATCGAGTTATAAAACTTGTAGGGAATGTAGCTCTTGTGATGGTGAGTATGTGTATGAAGTTTCATGAAGGTAGGACAAATACTTTTGGAAATATGGTCAAGGTTAAGTTTTTTGGTTAATTTTTCGAAAAATAGGTCAAAGTTCAAAGGTCAAGGTCACAGGTCAAAAAGCGTGGTATGACTGAAAAGGTCTTGTCCCAAGGAACATTCATGTGAAGTTGGAAGGCTCTGTTGTGAATAGTATTGAAATAAGAGACAAAAACAATTTAAAAAAAACGGAGAGAAAAGGGGAGATAATTCAATCAAATTGCAAGATGGAGTTATAAAACTTGTAGGGAATGTAGCTCTTGTGATGGTGAGTATGTGTATGAAGTTTCATGAAGGTAGGCCAAATACTTTTGGAAATATGGTCAAGGTTAAGGTTTTCGGTTAAATTTTCAAAAAATAGGTCAAAGTTCAAAGGTCAAGGTCACAGATCAAAAAGTGTGGTATCACTGAAAAGGTCTTGTCCCAAGGAACATTCATGTGAAGTTTGAAGGCTCTGTTGTGAATAGTATTAAAATGAGAGCAAAAAATGTGTTTCAAAAAAAAATTGGAAAAGGGGAGATAATTCAGCCAAAATCAATAATGTTGTTATGGTCCTTGGTCAAAATGTAGCTCTTGTGATGATGAGTGTGTGTATGAAGTTTCATGAGGCTAGGTCTAATACTTTTTAAGTTATAGCCAAGGTTAAGTTTTTTTGGAACGACGCAGGACGACGCAGGACGACAACGCAGACGCCGGAGTGATGACAATAGCTCGAAAGTTTTTTTTCAAAAAACAGACGAGCTAAAAATGAGAGCAGCTTTTGCATTTGCAAAAGCTGCTCTCATTTTTTCAGCAAAAATACACAATATTAGATATTGTACTAGCTTGAACAGTTAACAATATGACCACTAATAAGCTCGTTAAGCTAACGATGCTTTGAACAACAGGGCCCTGATGTTTAGTCTAAAAATAACTGGGTGAGTGGCAAAGAATGTAAATGCTGGTCGGACACTGTGTTCTGCTGTGTTTAATTTTGGTCAACACTGTTTGTTCAAGCCTATCTGTCTGAATGCATACAGTAAACATACAGGGGCAGAGAACATGCGTTATAAAGACAGTTTTCCACCATTATAAAGAAACTGTTGCTATAAAGAATCCAAATAAGGAGTAGTATAAGAGCTATTTTACAGCCTTTTTCTCTTAATGGCTCTTGTAAAAAAAACAAATGTTGCAGACATTTGTTGGAATTGCTGCAGCGAGATTTTAGCGTGATAACAAATATCTGTAATATTTATTTCTTGTCAACGACTGCTGGTAGAGCTCAAGAAATGGAGACGGACTGACTTAACATTGTTCAGCCAATTGTGATAAGTAGGTCAAGGCTGGTAATGGTCAACAGCACTTGGCAGGGTGTGTGTATGAAGTTTCTTGAACCTAGATGCCCCTATGTTGCTCTTGGTTGCTTTAGCAGACAAGACAATGCACAAGCCATTAACACTTTTTTGCCAAAGCTACCCACACTTGTGGTTCACACCAATTTTAACCCATATCTGACAATGGAATCTCCCACCTAATAAGTTTGGAGTGGTCCATTTCCAATTATAGGGGTACCAGGTTTGTTTTTTAGTGGTAAGTTGTTCAAACTTGTTGTACTTTCAGCTAACATTGTAGACTCGGATCAGACGCCGCATTTTGCGGCGTCTGATCTGAGTCTGCACTGTTTGCTAATGTCCCAAAAAGGCATATATGGGTTAATGTTAAGATAACTAATATATCTACATTACCCTTGAACAACTAGAGCCAAATCATAAAACCTAAATGAGTGAATTCAACTACAGACTGATTCAATTTTGACTCAATACCTTTAATAGTAGTTTTCATATCCACCTTGTCATCAAGATTATGTAGGGCTACTAATAGCTCAGCTGGAGTCAATGGAGACTGATAAGTTACCTCCCCTGAAATATAAAGGAATTTAAAGAATGGTTCAGGCATGTAATCAGAAAATTACAGTAGTGTACGTGTTTGTGTTGGATTGTGTGTGCACATGCATGTGTGTGTACATATGTGCATGTGTACCTGGGTGTGTTATTTTTAACGCAGCTGATGTTTTTGTATCTTATTAAACTATATATGAGCATTCACAGGAACTGGGCGGGACTGTTTTACCATCAGTTTGAGTCCCGAGAAAGCAAGGAAACCACAAATACAGTCGCTCAGGTGCAACAGAAGAGGTCTGCTTTAATGCTGACAAATTTGAACAAACAAGTATGCTTTAACACAAATATACTTTAATTGAACAGAGGACCCTTGCTACAATGATAGTATTTGTTCCCTAACAATTTGCCACTATAGCGAATTTGCCCCTATAAAGTGTGTGTGTGTGAGTGTGTGAATTTGGGTATAACTTTGTTTTCAACAATTTTTCAGTCATATCACGACGGTGTCTGGTTGCGACAGGGAGCTCATTGCTCACTTTTATAGTGCTGCCTCACTGAAGTATCATGTCCCAGACACATTACATGATACCACATCTAGTCACATTATCCTGACACTGGGTCGACCAGTCCTAGCTCTACCCCGTAAATCTGAGTGCCAAGTGAGGAGCAGCTAGTACCATTTTTAACGACTTTGGTATGTCGTGGCCCGGGATCGAACCCGTGACCTCCCGTTCCCTGGAGCCGACACTCTACCAACTGAGCTATCGGGGCCGGTTTGCCCCTATAAAGAGTAGCAATATGGAGTAGTAAAATAGGTGATGAAGAACTGTTTCCCAAAATTACTCCAAAAAACAAATGTTGTGGACATTTTTTAGAATCGCATCAGAGAGGCAATTCTAACGAATATCCACAACATTGGTTTTTTAGAGTATTAGATAATTACAATATTCTTGAATGTCATCATTAATCCATCTCATCTTGAGCTGAGGATTCATTCCATTGAAATTGTTGTTATAATAAGTTTTGTCATTATATTGAATGCCAGTATGAAGGGAGTTGACTGTAGTGGATGTGTGAAAGTGAATTACACCCAGACCTTGTTATAGCACGAATTCGGATATAACACGTTTTGGTTTGGACCCCATATTTTCCCCAACCAACATTTATAAATATTATCCAAGGATTCTATCAGGTTTTAAGCACAACAATTTTATTTTCCCCCCTCTTTTGACTGCGGTAATCAGAAGCTAACATGATCTATAACGGTACTTTTTGATATTTATTGCAGGCCTCCAAACATGTCATCGATATTACCAGAGTTGAATATACAGTATATGAACTTGTTTAGCTTGACACGCATGATAAACATGAACTGCCATCGGCACAATCAAAAGTGTTGGCTTAGCGAGATAAAGAGATTAAAGAGTTCAGTTACGCAATCGGAAAAAAATATTTATCACACTCTATTAAGGATCACTGCTAGTAGAAATTGCAGACGATGTGATCGGTGAACTGCAATAAAACTGATTTTCTAGAGCCGCATGTAAAAAAAGTCAGATTTATTCCAGCTTAAAAGCAAATGATAAAACATTCATGATCGATTTTCGCAGTAACAAGTCATTCAAAGACCATGTGCGCCATTAAAAATCGTTTAAAATGGCTAAAATATTAAGGGTAAAACATTCCAAGGGAAGTAATTCAAATCACTCGTAAGCGTTCACCATTGTCCGGTTCCAAACCCTAACTCGGTAATTTTACCATTGAAATTTATTAACGGTACTGTAGTTCGGTATAGTCCCGGATGCTCAATTACAACAAATTTAGCCAGGAACCAGCTATCAAAATGGCGTCATACTCGCTGTCAGATCAGGCGATTTTCTAGACAAAAACATGCTTTTTCAGCTGGATTTGATTAAGGAGACTTGTTGACTTGATGGGCCATGGTATTTACTGCCATTGATTAGTTATAAACACATTTTTGTCGGGAAATAGGGTTATTAATCGGACCGCATATCATCTTGTTTGGAAAACTATTGATCACCATAGTGTCAATGGTTGATCTGTGACAAATACGGTTGGCGTTAATAACACAATTCGGTTACCTAACACGGTCCGTTGGTTGGACCCTTAGTTCCGTGTTATAACGAGGTTGAGGTGTATTAAATTTTTGCCAGCCTCTGCACTGGGTTTGCAACAAACTGCTTCTGAAAGAGCCTTCTGTAGCATTTGGGCAATACAAGGGGCAAGAAGCGAAGACTTGTCAAACTGGCTTTGTGCACAGGCTAATCTGTGTCTTCACTGGTGGCATATTTTGTAATGCTCTGGCTCCTATCAAGTGGAGATCACTGTTACAGAAATGTGTTTTCTTTATTTTTTTTTTCAGTAAAAAAGGGGCTACTCTTCCCTTAAAGGGTGATAGAAAAGCACTGATCAAATGCCACAATGCGCATCTGATCAGTCTTCACTGTTTGCTAACAGGATTTTCTGTCAAAAATAGAATAAAAATGAAAAATGGACTTGTCCAACATATAACAATGGAGTGAGTGAGTGAGTGAGATTTAGTTTTACGTCCCACCAACAGCTAAGGTCATGCGGAGACGGGACCTCGGTTTAAAGACTCATCCGAAAGTCTGGAGAAGCCCGGGATCGATCCTGCGACCCCTGGTTTACAAGGCGAGTAGCGTAACCACTGCACCACGGAGGCTTCTATATATAACAATGGAAGAATCAACCAGTGTACAATGGGTTTAGAGGGCCGAGCAAATATGTCTAAGACAGTGATTGCCCTCGAGGAGTCTCACTTCACTTTAACCCCCTTTTAAGAGAGAAAATCCTAAACAGGACGCTGGTAAATAGTGCAGCCCCAGATTAGATGCCAAAATCTGCAGCATCTGATCAGTGTCTTCACTGCAAAGGTTCAGCCATTTTCTAAATGGATTTCAACAAATAGCTCAATCTGACATATTAAATGTGAAAATGGACTCTCATAATAAAGTTGATGAATACAATCATAATTTAAATGACCGAAGTGTTTATGAATTAGTACATGTAACTCACCATGGCCGCCAAGCAATCTGTTGAAAACTTCTTTGACAACCACTGGGTTTAGTTTGATTAACTTTGGTAAGGCTGCTATAACTTCTTTCTGTAAGTATATACAAGATGAAACTGATAAAACTGAAAAAAGATTTAAGCATCTCATCCCAAAAATATAACTTGAACACCAATGTTTTGATTTGAGGTTTAACGTCCCCATCAACACTGTGAAGGTCATTTTGGAGACGCTGCTTCCAATTTTGTGGAACTTTTACCCGACATTGAGATGAAATGACTTCTCAAGCCCTGCCGTGCAATGAAACCAATATGGTTTATAAGCATGGACGGTTCTGACTCGCACCGCTTTGCCTGGGCAGGCTTAGACCCTCTAATAAACTGGTTATCAGAACTCATGTGCGGGTCGGTTTCAGCTTTGCGTGGAAGCATCATGCAGCCTATCTATTTCTTCAAACCCCGATGGGCGGGGGCCGTTGAACACCAATGGCTTAAGACAATGGCATATTTACAAAAACCCTCATGAGACCCCACATTCTGTGGTGTCTCATCTAGATATACACTGTCAACATACAGTGAGGAGAAACAAGAATAATTAAGGGCGAAGTTTTCTTATTTCTTGAAAGAAACATGTTGTTTTGTCGTTCATAAAATCGCCTCAACATGACAATTCTAACAACAAACATTTGAACTTTTATGGAGAAATAAGAAAATAACATATGCTGTGGGTCCTTGAACTACAACATATGATTTTATCAAGGAATAAAGAAAAATGATCAAAAAATTATTCTTTTTTCTCCTCATGATCTGGAGGCATGGCCAAGAGGCTACTACTTTCACAAGCAGTTTAGCTGCCTTTAGACAGAAGAGTTAAATCATACCACAACCTCTTTGTTGGAGTCCAAAGCTGAAACTTAATTAAACAACTTATATATCCGAACAAAAATGTATAGATAATATAGATGTTGGTCATATTTTTTTTTTCGTAACCTTTGTTCATTTTTCTAAATAATCTATACATTTTTGTGATTCTATACATTTTTTTGATCCAACTTGAAACAGTATCATATCCAAACCATGTTAAAACAAACCATGTTATAAGAAGTTGTGTATTACCGAAAAATCTGGTACTTATGAGGGTAGGCTGAAAAGTTCTGAGCCTGACCAAGAAGCAGGCATCGAACAGCCATGAAATTTTGTATTCATTAAATCCAAACCTTTATTACTTGATTTGACTTAAATGAGTTAAAGTTTACCTCCAATAACGTAGAAATTCTAGACTTTGAAAATTGATACTAGCACGTTTTTGAGAAAATGGACAAAATCTGGCATCGTGGTGTCATCAAGTACCTCCATAAAAAGGTGTTAGCTCCTAAGGACATTCATGCCGATATGGTTGCTACATTAGGGGATGATGCACCTTCGTATGCAACCATGAAAATGTTGGCAGCAAATTTTAAGATGGGCAAGGACAGCCTTGAAGATGATGACAGGTGTGGACGACCCACATCGGCAACCACTGAGGAAACCATCAGCCAAGTGCACAGGGCCATGATGGATGACAGGCGTTTAACTGTGAATCAGTTAGCTAAGACTCTTCGCATCTCCCGTGAATGAGTAGAGAACATTCTACACAGTGAATTAGGAATGTTGAAGGTTTCCGCCAGATGGGTGCCACAGCTTTTGACGCCTGACCAAAAGTTGACCAGAGTGAACATGTCACAAGCCAACTTGGCTATTTTTAAAGCAGACCAAGATGGTTTTCTTGACCGTTTTGTCACTCAGGATGAGTGTTGGGTTCATCACTTTGAGCCAGAGAACAAAAGACAATCCATGCAATGGAAGCACCCTGGCTCAACCCCTCCAAAGAAGGCAAAGGTCGTCTTCTCTGCAGGGAAGGTGATGACATCAAGTGTTCTGGGATGCCAAGGGTATAATATTCATAGATTACCTTTAAAAGGGCAAAACAATTAATGGAGAGTATTATGCAGATCTCCTAAAACAATTGCGAAAAGCAATTAAGGCTAAACGACACGAAAAATTGACAAAAGGGGTCTTGTTCCATCAGGACAATGTGACTGCTTATAAATCGGTTGTCGCAATGGCTGCTGTGCATGACTGTGGCTTCACACTTGTTGAACACCCTCCGTATTCACCTGATCTAGCTCCATCAGATTATTTCCTGTTTCCAAACATGAAAAAGCACTTGGCTGGGCAGCATTATCGGTCAGACGAGGAGGTGATAGCTGCTGTGGAGGAGTTTTCAGGGACCAAGATGAAACCTTCTATACCACTGGGATCCAAGGACTCCAGCATCCCTGGAGGAAATGTGTGGACAGGAAGAGAGATTATGTTGAAAAATAAGGCACTTTCAGCATGGACAAACCGTTGGATCTTGGTCAGGCTCAGAACTTTTCAGCCTACCCTCGTAACTGTGGCAACTATGATTGTTTTTTGTCACCAGTCATGATAAAAATACTTTAAACAAGCAGAATATGCCAGAGGTAGCATTTGATGGAATGTGTCAGTGTTTTTAAAGAAAGTGCTTGAAAATTGTTATTTTTCAAGCACTTTCTTTAAAAACAGTGACACATAAAATGCCTTCACAAACCCACCTTCGACAAGCCAATAAGTACAGGTATAAGGAACCGAACATCTGGAACACGTTTGTGGTAGAGGTCCCGAACTCTTTCAACCAACTCTGGGGATGGTGCAGCTGAAACAATAGAACTAACTTTTTAGGACTGGCTAAACAGAGCTGAATAGATAACCTATTATCAATCGAGCCATTGTAATTGATAATCCGTAAGTTATCACTGAAGATTTGGTCATAGCTTTACATTTCAGGCTTACTGTCTTGAGTATAACTCTAACCATGTGTTATACTTTACCGTTTGTATTCGGACAGGCAGGTCTGAGCAAACAGTGTAAACCCAGATGAGATGCCGCCATATGAAACCAATAGGGCTTATGAATTTTTTCATTGCTCTTAAAGGAACTCATTTTTTTATTTTTATTATATGCATTGGACGGTCTGACGAACACAACTTTGCCTGGGCAGACTTGGTCCTTCCAAGCAGTTTACCAGTGCATGTGCGGTCAGTTTCAGCTCTGCATATGAGCACCATGGTGCCCAATCTATTTCTCCAATCCTCGATGGGCAGGGGTCCAACTGGGTTCAGAGCTGCAACCTCCTAATCACCAATAGAATGCATATCCAACTGAGCTACCAAGCTTGGTTGGATGGGTGATGTTTCAAATTTACTTTCTTGAAATTAAAATCTTACCTTTATCTGTGAGTATATGAATGACTCGTGTAACCAATGTTTCGGCTCCTTTAGGACAATTTTCAACAAATGATAATATTTCTGGAGACTGCATTCCCATGCCTCGAACCTGTAAGAACCCAATGAAACATTCTATTTACCCATGTATACTAGTGGACTCTTTCATCGCTATATGTTGGACAAGTCCATTTGTCATATAAGGGGTGTCAGGCCTATTTTTTCGTTTTTAATTTGTTTTTGGCGGACTATTCTGTTAGCAAATAGTGCAGGCCCTGATCAGACGCCGCATTCTGCACTGTTTGCCAAGGTACCCCTTTAGGAGTTTCCCGCATACAATGGGTTAATACCTATAAAAATAAAGTTGTCTACCATCAATTTCACAACGCAAACATTCAGATTCCCATACCACCCTACTCATGTTTCCTGACCAACCATTAAAACGATGCTAATGAGGCTACCTCCAAGCTTCGGCATTTGCTGCGGCGATATAGCGCTGGAAGCAGATGGGTGAACATGGTGATTTTTTTTTTTGGTTTTGGTTTTACGGCCCTTTCAAGATTATTTCACTCATATCGAGCCGATCTTTAATCAGAGGTGGGCGAAAACCGGAGTACCCGGAGAAAAACCATCTGACCTTCCATTGCAGAACTTGGAGTCTCACATGTGACCGAGCGAGGCTAGAACCCAAATGAACATGGTGATACCAATTGCAGAACATAATGTAATGTCAAAATTTCCTGATTATTTACGTTTGGAAAATGATGTCTTTTTGGGGAAAAAAAGGTATATAAAAAAGAGATTATCACTAAAACTTGATCTTCCGCTTTGTTTGGTTTTATTTTAGGCTTATCGTCCCAGTCTACACTATATAGGTCATTTTGGAGACATTGCTTCCAATTTTTTTTTTTATTTTTACCCAACATTGAGATGAAATCACATCTCAAGGCCTGTCACCAAATGAAACCAATAGGGTTTGTAAGCATGGACGGTCCTCTTCCGCATTGTATCATGTCTCATGGATATTCCCTGATCTCACTCAATGGTCAGCCAGAGTATGACCAAACATACAAGGCCTGTGCAAAGACTCATATCAGTCTCTGTGTGTGTGAGTTTTACTTCCCACCAATGATTACAGTCATACAGAGACAGGACCTCGGTTTAAAGACACATCCAAAAGTCTGGAGAAGCCCCAATTCAAACTCACAACTGGTTTGTGAGGTGAGTAAAAAAAAATCCTAAAAATTCGGATACCATGAGTAATTCTTTTAAAGTTTTAACATATTTGTTTCACAATCCAGCAAGGAGTCAAAAAAATGCAGATGGAATGGCAAACAGTGTAGACCCTGATCAGACTGCTCCTTCAGGAGCAGTCTGATCTGGGTCTGCACTATTTGCTTAGGCCTGACTGTCACAATACTTAGGATCATAACGGTACCTTAATCACTACACCACAGTGGCTTCTATTATATAAGCCTGGCTTTAGCATCAAGCTGGTCTAACCTGTCTTTACTTACTGCCCTTGGATTGCACACACAGGCTACAGAGGGCTAACATGAATACCAAAGATTCTCACTGGAATGTGCAGATGCACAGGATAATCTGAGTCTTCAGTTTTCTTCTTCAGTTGTGCATGCATTATCAACCACAGGGAGTTATTTCGCATCAAACACAACAGTACTGAATTAACCCAGAAAATGCCAGTGACAACAACTGTCCTCTACTTTGTCATCTCCAGCTTAATTTAAAAGTCACTGTTGCAAACAGTGTGGACCCAGATCAGACTGCTCCTCTACTGTTTGCCTGTATGCAATTTAAAAAAAAAAGTTTGCAAGAAGATTCAGCAGACCACAGACAACATTTTCAGATGCAGTTGTTGTTGTTTGTACATTATCCTATTTTTTCCAGTATGGTTTGCTTTAGTGCATGCATTTTATATCAGGTTATATCATTTTTGACTATTCAATCAAATTCCGTGACAAGGGCCTGCCAAAACTAAGACTAATTCTTCATTTTGAAACATGTTTAAAAGGTTTCATTTATTCTTTGTGTTTTCTACAACCCAGTGTCCTATAGTAAAAGACCACCTTTGAACAGCCCCAAAGGTGGTCTTAACATAAGATATCTACTGTATTTCTTATATGATTTTTATAAAATATTCCTCTGAAATTAATATGAAGAATGTTTCTTTTTATTTCGGCCAAATTATATTTATTCAAAATTATTTTGTAACGGTTTAAAGAATGTGTATTTTTCCCAATATACAAAAGGTAGTTTAAGGCAAACAAAGACATTTTCAAAATCAGGACTGTCATGTCATATCTATTAAAACAGATCACAAAGCTAGCTTCATTGCACAACCCCTCCCCCTCCCCAACCCCCCTTAAAATGGTCTTTACAAAGCTATTGTGTCTTGATAACATGATGCAAATACTTACAGGAACTTCTAACATTCGTAATATAGTTCTTTTGATATCAGCTGTTGTTGAAGTATAAACTGAGGCTAACCTGTAATAGCAAAATATTAACAAACTATTGGGATTAAATACATCCAGGTTTACAAGTCTTTGTAATGACAACTCTTCTAAACCCCATAGAAAAGTGGGGTTTATGGGTGTATTTATTAGCTTCTTTATTTCTGGTCAAAAACAAAGATTATGGGTACTCATTCTAACCAGCTCATGGAGACAGATCTAAAAGGCACGTGTAATCTATATTTGGACCAGAAGAGGCAGTTCTAGCCAGAAGACAGAGGCGGTTCTGACCAGCATCCAGAATTCATATTTGGACTAGAATAAGAAAAATATCAAACATCTGGGAGTGTAAAATGCAAATTCTCGAGATAAGAAAATGAGAAAGATGCCATTTTTGCACAGGTGTGTTGTCAAAATGTGACATATTTTCCACCATGTTTTTACCAGGGAGACACCTTTTGTGACTTCCTGCAAGTTCAGCCCTTCTGAAAAAGTGGTGTACTCTTAGAAGAAATAATTTGCTCCTGAGCTGAAAATTCATTCCTTTCAAAAAACAGACCCATACTGATAAGGGAGATAAAAATGTTATAAAAAGAGTTGCCTCCCATGAAAGTGTACCTATTCCCAATAGCACTGCTGAAAATGGGGTCTACTCTTAAAGGAAAGAATTTGACCCCTATTTTTAAAGATTTGCTTCCCCTGAAGGTGTGCTTTTTCACCTTTTATCATATGACGTTGTGTGTGAGAGTGTAATAACGTCATGTAATAAATTTGATAATCCACTAGTGGATTAAATATGCAAATTGGTTATGCCCCGTAACATTACATGTACGACGTCCTTAACGATGTCGCGTTTACTAATGGCGGAATATTGACATTTTTTTTTAAACAATCATGAATAAAATGCATTTTAAATGTAATATGATAAATAGAATCTTGCATTCATGCTCATGTATTATTGATTTTATTAAACTCGTTGAAGAAAAGGGATAAAATGCATAGCCTCGCATTTTATCACTTTTCCTCAACTCTTTTAATAAATTCAATAATACATGAACACTCATGTAAGATCCTCTATGAGTTGTATTAAGAAAGCTTCAAAACAAAACAAAGCAATCACTGCACAGGTGGATTGATTGTCTCTTACTGTAGGCAGGAAAAATGGTCTTGGTGCTAAACTTGGACTCTGACGCATGTGACTGCAATGCTACGATGACTGTCTTACTCTCAGTTTAGGCCAGAAAAATGTTCCTGAAATCAGACTCAAGACTCTTTCGTTCCACATTCTGGTACCTGTCTGTCCTTAATTTTCATTGAAAACTATTCAACAGTACATAAAATCTTTTATTTGCATGTAGTTTAACTTTATTGGTCAGTGATAATCACCTGGACAAGAGCTGTCTAGTAATTTTTTTTTTTTTTGGTTCGAGTTTTAAGGCCCTTTCAAGATTATTTCACTCATATCCAGCCGATCGTTAATCAGAGTTGGCGAAAACTGGAGTACCCGGAGAAAAACCACCTGACCTTCCATTGCAGAACTTGGCATCTCACATGTGACCCTAGCGAGGCTCAAACCCACAGCGGTGAGAGACCTAATGATTAAGAGTCAGCGCTCTTATCCACTAGGCCATGGAGGCGCTGTCTAGTAAAACAGTAATGATAACTTTGGTAACTGACCCACTTGTCAATCAACCAAAAGGGAGCTGATTCTTTCCTGTTGTAAGTGCTGACCCTTACTGACAAAGGAGACAACAATAGTTTTGACAGGATTACCTCCCCTGAAGGTGTATCCATTCACCTTAACACTTGCAACCCCGGTAAGATTCTTACCCAAACAGTGTATATCCAGATGGGACGGCTCATACCTACTTTTGAATTATAAATGAAACACATGCTTTTGAAAAAAAAAGTTCTTTCGTTATCAGAAGATTGAAGAGTCTACTTCAGAAACTCACGGTCGACAGGGTTAAACTGGGCCATGAAAGCGACAAAACCGACAAGGGAGAAAACCACGACTGCACTTACTCATGAATTAATTTATGATTACAAGGCAGTAGTCCAAGATAAAGGTATAAACACATCTTTATAGCATCTTCTACCCAGGTTGTTGGACAATCTGCAATTACAAAAGATGTATTCATTCAAAGAAATCATTTACAGTAAAATTCCTATATAAAGACCACCTTTGGGACTGTTCAAAGGTGGTCTTTAAGACCACTTTTGAGCACCCTCAAAGGTGGTCTCTGACCAGAGGACACTGTATGCAGAAAACACAAATAAATAATAACTGCAACCTACTAGATAAGCTTTTCAAACCAGAATTAGTATTAATTTTAGGTGGTCTTAATAGCGGAATTTGAGTAAAATTATATGAAGACCACCTTTGGGACTATTCAAAAGTGGTCTTTAAGACCACTTTTGAACAGCCTCAAAGGCGGACTCTGACCAGATGACACTGTGTGCAGAAAACACAAAGAAAGAATAACGGAAACTTTCTAAATAATCTTTTTCAAGGAGAATTAGTCTCAAATTTTGGTGGTCTTAATGGCGGAATTTACTGTATTTTTGTTTGGTTTGGAGTAAAAACAGCCCAGTCAACACTGTTTAGATCATATCATGTTAGTCAGTTTACCTAACCATACTTTTCCCAAACAGGCTTATATGTAAGCAGTTAACCAGTATATTGCCTGTGATTCTTTTGTCAGAAAATGATAAATATCCTTCTTGAATAAGCAGAAGGTTGAGAATGACTGTGAAAAATATTTCATGATTCAAAGAATGTTGCCATACTCGGCTGAATTTGTTTGTTTGTTTGTATTGGAGTTTAACGGCCCTGTCAACACTATTTTAGGTCATTTCTGAGCCGGTCAGTTTACATATCCACACTTTTCCAGGGCAAGCTTATACGTAAGCTGATAACCAGTACAGTGCACATTCTTTCGCCAGAAACTGACAACTGCCCTTCTTGAATCAGCAGAAGGGAGAGACTGACCGTAGAAAAGATTTCATGATCAATCTCCACGAAAATATGTTGCCGACCCCGGCAGGTATCGAACCTGCGTCCTCCTGATAACCAGTCAGACGTGCATCCGAATGAGCTACCAATGCTGATATGAGCTGGCACATGTCAAAATCTACAATAAGACCTGTGCAAACACCAAAGACTCAGATCAGCTTGTGTATCAATTAACCCATTTTGTACCAAATGGAATCTTCCATCTTATATATAGCAAAAGCCCATTTCAAAATTTAGGGGTGTTGTGTTTTCTACAAAAATTTGGGAATGCAAACAGAGTAGGCCCTGATCAGACACCACATTTTGTGGCATTTGATCTGGGTCTACATGGTTTGCCAGGGCACCCGTTTTGGGGTTTCCAGAACAAACTGGGTTAAGTCTCGCCAAAGCCATCTATTGTTGTTCTCTGGATAACCTGGTAGCTATAGAATGCCCATGCAAAAGCAAATAAAGATCAGACTAACACACCATCGTAAAACAAAATTTCTGACCGTAAAACAGACAATTTTTACTAATACCCAAATGACAATTTTTGATACAGTTATCCCCTAATTAGCTGTACAATTAAAAAGGAGCAATATGTAACTACAAGCTTACCTTGACCAGGTCTTAACTTTGCATACAGTTCTGGAGAAGGTTTTGGTAATAACAAATATTTCAACATCTGTGTCGCATAGTACTGTAAAGATAAACCAAAACAACCTGTATTTAACAAGCACCTAAGAGTTAAAGAAAATATGCTTGCTTAAGACAGGTGCCTGCTTAATGCAGTGCATGGTTAATATAGGTGATTTTTAATTCATCTGACTTTTTTGAGCACTCAGTGCAGACTTGCTTAACCCTTATCCTGCTGAATATGACAACTACTACATTTGCAAACAGTGAAGATCCAGATCAGATGGCTTCTAAAGAAGCCATCTGATCAGGATCTACACTGCTTTTTTCATGCAGTTTGTGGACTGAACAAATACATTGTATCAAGTAATTTGATGTGTGGATAGTCAGAAATGGGTGTGGTTGGATTAATTTATTCAGCAGGATTAAAGTTAAATCAGGTGCTCGTTTAATAGAGGTGGCCACCATGATATCGTTTCACTGTATGAAAACACAAACTTGTTGTGAAATCCTGTCATCTGAAACTAACATTTTTCAAATATAAGAACTTCAATACAGAGGGCCCTCCCTATAACAACAGTTTTTGTTCCCTAATAATTTGCCACTGTAGAGAATTTGCAACTATAAAGAATCCAAAGATTGAGTATTGTAAATGGGTAATAAAGGACAGTTTCACTTAATTACTCCAAGAAACAAATGTTGTGGACATTTGTTAGAATCGCCTCACCGAGGCGATTCTAACAAATATTCACAACATCTGTTGCATGGAGTAATAGTTAATTTCAATATTCTTGAATATCTCAATTACTCGTCGCATCTTGAGCTGAAGATTCCTTTCAGTGAAAATATCATTATAACAAGTTTTGGCATTGTATCGCATGTTGGTATAAAGAGGCTTGACTGTATCAACATGTACACGAGTCTGCAATTTTTATGCAACTATCACCCTGCTACTACTATACTTAAACCTCTTTCTATAAAACTGTTCATTAAAACATGGTTTTGGATATGACATGGTTAAAGTACCATAAATGGTAATTTTTCTATATTATCTGTACATTTTTGTTTGGATATAACATGGTTGTTTAATTAAGTTAAACAGTTACACTGAGTTATTTAACTTAGTTAAACACAGTTTCTGCTTTGGACCCCAACAATATTATTATAAAGAGGTTGTAGCAAACACAATCAAAACCATATTACAAGGGAAGTAACTTTTTTGAACATTAATGCCAACTGCTAAATATGATCACAAAGACCTTTTTCATATCTATTCATATCCATGACCATGTTTGATCCAAAGCCAACATTCTTTTCATGAGCTATGGTGCTTCTCAGTTTTCTTTCATACAAGAACCATAACTCCACTGAAATTTGATGCTATCTAAACAAGCCGTTGCTAGGCAATGCAAGTGTCAACTGACATAACCTTATCCCTTAAGATGCCGAGAAAAACTACATCTGAAATGTCGTCTGCTTATGTCGTCTGCCGAATCTTCTTGCAAACTTTTTAGAAATTTTTTTCATACAAAATATTTTTTTCCCAGAGGAGCAGTCTGATCTGGGTCCACACTGTTTGCAAAAATGACTTTTAAAGTAACCGGCAGACGACAAAGCAGATGACAATAGTCGTGATTGGCATTTTATGGGTTAAATGGCTTCTGTATCTAACAGGAATATAGAATTCTTCAAATTACAGAATTGTTTCAAACTCTCATTCACAGAATCTGATTGACATTTCATGTGAATTATCAGCCAGAAGATTCTAATGAAATGTCATGCTCTCTTTTCTATGAAAGCTAACAAAACAGAATTTAGATTATGGGTTAAGTAAGAATCATGGTACGACACAATACACATATGAGGACTGTTCAAATATGACTGCAACTAAGCACATAAAAATGATTCCGTGATAGCTTTCAATGAAAAATTTATTTTGTCCCCTCAAAGTATTCCCCTTTAACAGATATACAAACTTTCAGTCTTCTGATCCAATCATTGAATGTATTTTGGTAGTCTTTTCGAGGTATACTATGAAGGCACTGGAATATTGCAGAACCGAGGTGTTTACGCTGTACAAATATTCGACCAGAAAAGTATTTTTTCAGCCGCGGGAACAAAAAAAGTCACACGGGGCAAGGTCAGGGGAATACAGGGGGTGAGGGAGTTCAACAACCTTTTCCTGCTTCAGATAGTCTTACACAATGAACGCCTTGTCATGTAGAATCTGACATTGGCCAAACCAGTTGCGGGTCTTCGTTCTTTGAAATATTTCTCAATTTTCTAAGAACTTTATTCTTGTAAAACTTCGCATTTACAGATTTGCCTTTAGGCACAGCAACCTGAATAGCAGGGCCCTGATTTGAAAAGAATATGGCATACATTACCTTCTTGACGCTCATGGTCCGCTTTGCAATGCATGGTCTTTTGCAATACTTTGTGACCCATATTTTGTTCTGAATCTTTCGTTTTGGCTAAAAAAAGTGAACCCATGTCTCCTCACCTGTGACGACATTAGCGAAAGGCCATGCATTGTAATTTGGAAACTTTTAAAGCAACTTCTTGGCGCAATGAACACGTGTCTTTTTCTGTTCATCTGTCAACAGATGGGGAATCCATCTAGCACAGATCTTTCTCATTTTCAAATCCCGTTTCAGAATTGTATGAGCTGCTCCTAATAAGATGCCAACCATACTAGCTATTTGCCTAGTGGTGTATCGTGCATCGGTAGCAACTATTTCATTCACTCTAGCAACCATCGTGGCAGATGTTGCTCTTTTCAGCCGACGATCATGTGGTGCATCTTCTGTTGAGCCTAGCCCACAGCTGAATTTCTTTCACCAATGAAAACTGTCGGAAAAGACATTTCATTATACCCATACACCGAACATATTTCATCAAAAATGTCTTTGCACAGTATACCAAGAATACAACGATTCTTAATATAGGACCGTATTTCAACGGCGTACTCTGACCTTCTTCCAACCATGTTTTGTATTAGTATACAAAAGTAGACAGTGTTTATCGAACGATATACATGGCTAAAAAGAACGGATTTTAACAGGTTTGGTATCCATGTATAGATAAAATGTTTTTCTACGCTGTGATATTTATTTCCAGGTGATTTTCGCATTAGTGCATGAGAAAACGTTCTACTTGCATTCATATTTGAACAGTCCTCGTACAAATCCTTACCTCTATAGCATGATGGGTCTGCTCTGTTTCATATAATTCTTTAGTAAAACTAATAGCCTGAGTACGCAACTGAAAAATAGAGAAGTCTTTCTAAAAATACATGCCACATTCAATTAAACTTTCCTTTGAAAAATGTCACATTCAAACTTTGCTATGAAAAATGTCACATTCAATTAAACTTTGCCATGAAAATGTTGCATTTAATTAAACTCTGCTATCAAATGTTGCATTCAATTAATATTTGCTATGAAAAAGATCTCATTCAATTAAATTTTGCTACAAAAAAATGTAACATTCAATTAAACTTTTGTTATGAAAAATTGCTCCTTATGCCAACTTAGACATGTTACCAAACATCTAATGTGTAATTCATGAAAGCACTTTCACAGGATTGTTTTCATATGAAAAATGAGATGTCCATGAATACGACCATTTATGGTTGGGCAGTTCTGCAATGTCAGTATTCTGACTGTTCTACAGAATACCTGGGGCCAATTGTTCAAAACACTGTTAGCTTAACGAGCTCGTTAGTAGTCAAAGTGTTAACTGTTCTAGCAAGTACAATATCTAATATAGTTATTTTTACTGATAAAATGAGAGCAGCTTTTGCATTTGCAAAAGCTGCTCTCATTTTTTCAGCAAAAATATTAGCATAAACCATATTAAATGATAAAAATTTCAACGATACATCAACTAATGATGTCATTAGTTTTGAACAACTCGCCCAAGGTGTTTGTTCAGTGGTAAAAGAAATCCATTCTGCAGAGTACATCTTTCATCAATATTGATTGGCTTAACCTTTGGCAATTATCCAGTTATAAGCCATGAGAGATAATATGCTTTGCTCGGATAAGTATTTAGAAGGATAAATGATGAAAATATTATGCAAAACACAAAAAATTATCCTTCAACAGTCAAGTCTTTGTGAGTTCTAACTTTAAGATCTGGAATCAGTTGTTCAAAGCCAGTGAAGTTGTTAGGTTAACGTATGGTTAAAAAACTTTAATCGTTAAATGTCAAATACACTAATATTTTTGCTAAAAAATGTGAGTAGCTGCAAAAGCTACTCACATTTTTTAACAAAAATACCAATGTATTAAGCATTATATTAGAAGACTGACCACATTAACGACTAACGAGCTCGTTAAGTTAGCCATGCTTTGAACGACTGGGCCATGGTCTATTTCTAAAACTGAAACTTTCTAAGAAAACTTACCTCATTTTTATCACTTGAGGTAAACTCTAACAAAACATCTAGAAATCTCATCCTGTGGGCCGGTCGAGTCATGATTAATTTCCTTAGTGTGTTTAGACCTCCCTCTACTCGAGCCTGTCAGAAATATAATAAATTCCCATATGGGCTGGGCAAAACAGAACGAGTCTTCAAGAATGTACACTCAGTGAAGTTTTGTTTGTTTGAATTGAGGTTTTATGTCCCCGTCAACACTATTTAGGTCATTTTGGAGATGTTACTTCCAATTTTTACCCGACACTGAGATGAAACATCATCTCAAGCCATACCGCCCAAACAAACCAAACAACTATTTTGGTCATTTTGGAGACATTGCTTCCAATTTTGTGGGACTTTTACCCAACACTGAGATGAAACGACATCTCAAGCCCTATTGCCCAAACAAACTAGTTGGGTTTATATGCAGGGACTCGCACCACTTTGCCTGGGCAGGCTTAGCCCTTCCAAAGAGTTTACCAGTACTCATGTGTGGTCGGTTTCAGCTCTGCATGGAAGGACCATGCAGTCCAATTTATTTCTCCAAGCCCCAATGGGCTGTTGTAAAATCATTTTTCGAGTGTGTTCTTTTGTTAAGAGTCCTGCTGATTCAGTTCTCAGTTGATTTCATTATATAAGGGGTGTTCTTGTTTGTTTGGCACCTGCCTTATTTTTGGGCTAGCGGTCCATGTTCGAATCCAGTTGGAGGAATTTATTTTTTGTGGACCAGATATATTTCATTGTGCAGAGTCTTCCATTTTTGCTGTCCCGTTGGCTCTGTATGACTGAAATATTGCTATAAGGGCCGTAAATTTTTGAATAGCATCTGCATTTTTATTAGTAACTATAAACTGTACTTAAATCAGGTGAATTCCTATACAGAATCAGCAGGATACTTGTAAATAGTGCTGCTATCCTAAGGAAAAATATGTTAAAATTTGATGTTCAGTTTCATGTGATGATCAGCCCCGATTTTTGTCAAAATTCATAATTACTTGCGAAAAATCAATCTGAACTGATTTCTAGTAAAGAAAAGTCTTCATATAGCTATTTTAGTGGATTTTACAAAATGATGCATTATTTTTCAAGAAGTTGACTATTTTGGCAACTTTTCAGATTTTGAGATGACCCCCAAATTCCATACTACAGAAATGAGTCTGGGTCAATAAGGCTTATCACTGAAAAACCTATCAAATGCCACTGATAGATTTTAACCAATAATTATGTTATCTTTATGGTAAAAATCATAGTCTGAACTATGTATTTGAATTGGTTTTGATCAGCATGTGGGTACATGTATTTGAGTGAAATTACAGGAATTGGATTGTTTATAGCATTTTTCTTAGAAAATTTATTTGCTGTGCCTTGGCCTGTCTAATTTTAGCTCTAAAAGTCAAATACCCTTGTTATATTGTTTTAGTTCTACATAACTTACAGACCTTATTGGAAATGGCTGAAAACAAACATATTGTTATGCAAATTGCATGGAATTTATTGCAATCCATGATTTAAGCTAAAACTGTTGCTTAGAACTAGGTCAATGACACGGCTGGATGGGTGTGTTCCTTTAAAAAGTACTATATTTACATATTTCAGACATTAATATATCCAAAGATGAATGTTTCTGAGAATTTTGAGAGATTTCTAGCATATGTCTATGTTGATCTCTTATTAATAAACGAGATATCGGATAGATTAAGGGAATGTAAACATGGCAGTGTCTTACCTTTACCATGCAGTGGCCTTTCTTGGAAAGTTTTTAAAACTCCTTAGAAAGTTGAAAAACTAAGTAAACTCTAGCAAACACCACTTCCATATGGTGTGAATACATTTTGACTTTCATTTGAATGTAAGAAATCCAATCACACAGTTCAGTTTATCTATTTTTCTTAAGAACAACAGTCTGAGGTGAGGGAAGTTAATATGCCATATTTGCATAAATTATGTATCCCATATTTTGATATTTTGGGATAAATGAATATTTTGTTGGGTTAATATATAATAATTTGTTAAGGATTACCTGGTTAGGATATTTTTATGGACATAATAGCATTATTTTATTGTTTTATTGGGATTAGTAACAAGAACTATTTTTTGTCTCAAAGATGGCGGATGCATAAACATTAAATGGGTGTGCTAAGGTCTGCAACTGATTCCTAAAAAAACGTCATCAAATTTAGAATGTTCATTCGAGAAAATCCCTGTGTTTTGATTAAATATGTATTATTTTTGAAGAAACTGACTGATGGGGATCTCAAAAATAATTTGCAGAATTAGTTGAGTAAGTTTCAAAACTGTTAATAAACACATGGTTAGAAAACTTTACTAATCATGTTTTCCTTTTTTAGGTTATTCATGAAAGAGTTAGCCAATAGCATAATCCCATTATGTCATATGATTAAATGTGGTATAAAAGGTGGATGCCTGCCAGCTCAATTATTCCGTTGTATTTTCTTGAAGAGTAAAGACCCATAAAGTTGTATCTGGCAAAATTACCTTTTTATTTTGGGCTTGGACTTTAGAAATTCACAGTAAGGATGGTTCTTTTATATATTAAATAATTGAACTGAATTATCATAAGCTATTTTTCTTTAACATAAAAAGGAAAAGCTGTTAGAAAATATTTTTAGAGTATTTCTTCATAAAGTTCAGCTTCAAACTTATTTCCAGGGTTTTTATAAGGGAGTGTCTTAGAAGTGTTTACTGATTACAGGTGTTTGGATCTGTAGCTTTTGGGACGTGTGAGTTCCAAACAGTGATATCATTTCTAAGATTTCTTACCCTTTATTTCGAAAGTTTGGGACTTTCTCAAGATTGGAATATCAGCAGGGTTTAAAACATTGAGTCCTGCGACAGGCACGTTGAGTGACCTCCAACTTGGGAATTTTATTCTGGACCCTTATAGTTATTAATATTACACTAATAGCTGGACATACTTTGGATAAGGCAAACTATAGATACAGGAATTTGAAACTTTCTCAAGACTGGATTATCAGCAGGTTTAAAACGTTGAGTCCTGTAACAGGCACGTTGAGTGACCTCCAACTTGAGAATTTTATTTTGGTATTATTCTATAGTATTCTACACTGTTTTTATATTTAAGTTAAGCCAGATATAACTCAAACAAAGAAAATAGCACCCAAAAGTACTTCCAAACTATCTTCTTACTTTCCAGTCTTATACTACCATTCTGAAAAGGTTTTGAGTATGATTCTATTTTTATGAATTCATATGGGTCCATTAGATTCTTAAAAGTCCTTTGTTGCTGTCCAGTCCTGTAGCCAAATTATTTTCCCATCTTGTCCCATTATATGAGGATTACTTCGGCTGGCATTAGTTAAGTTTAATGTTTAGTTAAGCCAAATGTTTGCATTGAGTTAGAAACTATTTTTCCTTATTCTGCATGCTTTTGTAAACTGAGTAATCTTGAAACATAAATTTAGTGAGCAGCAGAACAGTCTTCCTTTATATTCAAACCCAAGTGTCGAGATCGGCAATCCAAATCATTGTGTTGTCACTAGGTTGGCGGGCGAGAGCGTAAACCTAGGGTCAGTTGAAAGCATTATACGGGTGTATTAGAATAGCTCGGAAAGCATAGAGGGCTTATCAGATTGGGCCTTATCAATCTGTGGTGTCATCCTGACTTGAATAACGAAGAAGCATAAGCTTCGAGAACCTTCGCCTTTGTAGTAGGAGCAGTTTTACTACAGGGCAAAGGGCCCATGGTTTACCAGTACTCAAGTGTGGTCGGTTTCAGTTCTGCATGGAAGCACCCTGCAGCCCAATCAATTTCTCGAAGCCCCAAAGAGCAAGAGCCTGCACCCAGTGAGGTCTCAAATCTCAAATCAGGCTGAACACAAACTAAGTCTAAGAAAACAACCTTCCCTGACTTCAAGAAGCAGCTTTGTGTCGGTGCCCTTCCATACAGGGCCCAGATGCTCAAAGACCCATTTCTCATGGCAAGGTATACAGCATATTAAGCAATAACTATTTGACTAGGAATTCCACAGCAAACAGGAGTAGCCCACGTGTTTCTAGTGCCTGGTTACCTAAAACAAATCTTGAACCTTCCTTCTTCAGCAAATCAACCTCCACAAAAACTAGAAATGCGTCCAGAGGACACGGATGCCCCCGCCCGAAAATATGTCTATGTTCGTATTCATCCATAGAAAGTTATTGACAGTGTTTAAGTTTTGGACTCTTTTTATGCCATTTGACCTCCAAATATGACCTTGGAGGTACGGATCTGGGTTTGCACGTGACACATTGTCTCATGATGGTTAACATTTCTTCAAAATAATTTCAAAATCCATCCAAAAATAAGTAAGTTATTGGCTGGGTTTAAGTTTCGGACCCCTTTTTTTGACCTTTGACCTCCAAGTATGACCTTGACCTTGGAGGTACCGACCCAGATTTTGCATGTGACATATCGACTCATGATGGTTAACATTTCTACAAAGTAATTTCAAAATCCATCCAGAAATAAGAAAGTTATTGACTGCGTTTAAGTTTCGGACCCTTTTTTTTACCTTTGACCTCCAAGTATGACCTTGACCTTGGAGGTACGGACCTGGGTTTTGCACGTGACACATCGACTCATGATGGTTAACATTTCTCCAAAGTAATTTCAAAATCCATCCAGAAATAAGAAAGTTATTGACTGCGTTTAAGTTTCAGACCCTTTTTTTGACCTTTGACCTCTAAGTATGACCTTGACCTTGGAGGTACGGACCTGGGTTTTGCACGTGACACGTAGTCTCATGATGGTTAACATTTCTGCCGAGTAATTTTAAAATCCATCAAGAAATTAGGAAGTTATTGACTGCGTTTAAGTTTCGGACGCACGGACGGACGCACGGACGGACGAACGGAGGTTCTCACAAACGGATACTTAAGTGGCTAGGCGTCGGCATATTGACTACTTAAGCGGCAAATTCTCTTAAGCGGCAAGCCACCTAAGAGCGAATTTTTGCCACTTAAGTACCCAAATAACGGAATAAACCCCATTTGGACCTACGAATATATACTTAAGTGTCAAAATGTCCAAATTTTTTGCCCCTTAAATGTCGTTTCGTTGGTGCGGACGGACAGACGGACGGACGGACGGACATGGGCAACGCTATATGCCCTTTCCACCATTCTTCGAATGGCGGGGGCATAAAAATGTTGCTGAGGATGAGGGGACAAATGAGCTACCAAGGCCAGCTATAAGGGAAGTAGCATGACCACTACATGATGGAAGCTTCTGCATCCTTCCTTTCCCTATCACTGACTGTGTCCGCAACCCTTGTGGGCCATTTTGTGTCGTCTCCCAGAGAAAGGGAGAAATGAGATAGAGGAAACAGTAGAGGTGATGAAAGCAAAGGACGGGAGAAAGAGGAAAATGAATGGAAGTGTAAAAACTGAAGAAATAACAACATTCAACCTCTACCTTTAATAACATTTAACTGCTGCAAGGACAGCAGGCCTTGCCCAAACTGTAAGTCAATATCTGCTGGGTACCCGGTGATGCAAAATACACGACACCTTTGAATCACCAAACCAGCCCCATATCCCCATCATTGTGAAGCCAAAACTCTTGCTTTCTGCAGTGACATTTACTTCTATACACATATTTTTGCAGCCCTCAAAATTATGAAGCATTTCAGGGTTACAACACAATTGTAAGAATGAAAAATCACTGAATATTTTCCATTCACACCTCAATGTTTTTTATAACAATGTTCATTATAACACAATAATATAATAGTTTGGGACAAAACATGATTTAAAGATGGATCCCAAAACTGTATAGAGTACATGAAAATAGAAAAGTGACCGTAAACAATTATTTTTCTACATAATCTAAGCATTTTTGTTTGGCTATAGGTTGTTTGGCTTACAGTTTCTGATTTGGACCTCAGCAAGTGTTATGAAGAGACTGTGGTGTATTTTCCATTTTTTTTTTAACATTTCATTGATAAACACATATTTTGTTAACAGGACTTTTCAGTACTTAGTTTTTGATCAGGTGTTTACTAAACTATCAAAAGCAAATGCTGAAAAAATGTGAGCAGCTTTTGCATTTGCAAAAGCTGCTCACATTTTTTTTCAGCAAAAATACCAACATTTTAGATATTAAACTTGATGAACAGTTAACAATATGACCACTAATGAGGTCGTTAAGCTAACAATGCTTTGAACAACTGGCCTCAGATATACTTACATCATCCCAGCAGTATCTACGTAGCATGTGCATTGCACTATCTGTGACAGCCGGAGCTTCTAGAATCAGCCTCTGGAACAACCTAAGACAAGGAAAGGAAATGGTAAGGGCAGTGTTTCATGGTACAACTTATTTCTCTTCTGTCTCCATAAAAACGGATGTTGTGGGTAACAATTATGTATGAAGTACAGGTAGTGGTTTTTTTTACCGAGGACTCCCGTTATAACAAAAGTATTTGATCCCTTACACTTTAATGCTATAAAGAACTTGACTTGTTTTCTGAAAAAAAAAACAAAAAAACAACAGAAGTCCCCCCCCACCAAATACTCCTTTCAAAACAAACTTAATTTAACAGCCTTGAAAATGGTCAAGGTCAAGAAAACCTAATCAGTTCATCCTGACCAAATGTTATATCAATGCAAATTTGATTAAAATCCAGCCAGTAGTTCATGAGATATACTGCACACAACCTAAAGTTGGCCTAAATTTGACCTATTGACATAAATTGCCACTATAAAGAATCACAACTAGACAAAAGTGCCCAGTGGGGCACGTATACCCCCGGCCAGTGCCATCACCTCAGCTGAAAATAGCAATGTCAAAAGCTTCTTTGCATATATACAGGCAATATTCCATAGAATGGCCATTTTCAAGATTCAAAGGGCAATAACTCTGAAAGTAGGAAAGCAAGAGTTATGGTTCATGTGTTCTGCACGTCGTCTCATGGTGTTCAACATTCGTGTGGAGTTTCATGAAAATATGTCAAGCCGTTTAAAAGTAATGGAGAAGACACGAAGATGTTAGCAGACACACAATTTATAATCTTCAAAGGGAAATAATTTGTAATGTATGCAAACAAGAGTTATGGTTCTTGTGTTCTGCCCATAATATTATCTTGCTTTACATTTGTTTGAAGTTTCATGAAATTATCTCAAACGGTTTTAAAGTTACAGAGCGGACACAAGTGTATGGTAAAACTTGTAATATTCAAAGGGCAATAACTCTGAAAGTAGGAAAGCAAGAGTTACGGTTCATGTGTTCTGCACGTCGTCTCATGGTGTTTAACATTTATGTGAAGTTTCATGAAAATATGTCAAGTGGTTTAAGTTATGGAGCGGACACGAAAATGCAAGTTAAAACATACAAAGGGCAATAACTCTGAAAGTAGAAAAGCAAGAGTTACGGTTCATGTGTTCTGCACGTCGTCTCATGGTGTTTAACATGTATGTGAAGTTTCATGAAAATATATCAAGCGGTTGAAAAGTTATGGAGCGGACACGAAAATGCAAGTTAAAACATACAAAGAGCAATAACTCTGAAAGTAGATAAGCAAGAGTTACGGTTCATGTGTTCTGCACGTCGTCTCATGGTGTTTAACATTTATGTGAAGTTTCATGAAAATATATCAAGCGGTTGAAAAGTTATGGAGCGGACACGAAAATGCAAGTTATAACATACAAAGGGCAATAACTCTGAAAAGAAAAAAAAGTGTTATGGTTCATGTGTTCTGCACGTCGTCTCATGGTGTTTTAACATTTATGTGAAGTTTCATGAAAATATGTCAAGCGGTTTAAAAGTTATGGAGCGGACACGAAAATGTTAACAGACACACACACACACAAACACACAGAAAATACGAAAACTATATACCCCCATGGCATACTGCGTATGCCGGGGGTATAATAAGGAATAATACAATAGGTAATAGCCCTTTTCACTTACTTACTTCAAGAAAGAGATATTATAGACGTTTACTAGAGTCATTTCAACCTACCAGACCATGCCCTCGAACGCATGAGATTTCAAATTATTGAAATCTTATCATCAGATCCTGATGACCATTGGAGTACAACCCCCTGAACAATCAAGGAATTGTACTGGATCTATCAGCTACACACTCCGACCGGTCGGGATTAATGTTCAGGTATAGAGACAGGGAAATTTTCAGCCATGCACCTTTCACATTTACTAGAACCACCTCACCAAGCCTCCTGATGCCGAACAAAGAACTTGGGACGAACTTTTCAATCCACCCCTCACACCCATTTAGTTTAGTTTATACTAATTTATTTTAGTTTGATTGCGATGAAAGCTTCAAGCTTATTGAATCGCTCTCAAACACTCATTCCGGGTGTTTTCTCACACCCATGTGAGATTCTTATATGTGCATATTCTTACCCTTCTTTCTGGTCTGATTTATCGAGCAGAGAACTTAACAGCCCACTGAGACATTCATCGTAACTTAACATTTTCTGCTTCTCGCTGCTAAATGATGTTGAACTAAAACTCATACAATTAGCATACTCCTGATACAACCAAGAAAAAGCTAGGTCTGTTCTGTTACGAAGGTCACTGAAGATATAGTCTTGTATTACTGAAATAAAAAGAGATACAGCAGGTAAATGAATGACTATTGGATGTGTCCCAAGTAAACTATTCTGATTGCGACACCTAAGGTTATTACAATTAAATTTTATACCTTGAGACAATTGATATAAAAAGATACACACAGACACTAGCACATATAACAATTTACAAGAAAACTCTTAAAGGTGCTGTACTTTAAAAAAAGGTACCTGCCGACAATGCTCGCCTACACACTCGACATCGCTATCTTAAATTTTTCAAAATCTGTCCAAAAACAAATCTAAGTAGAACATTAAACATAACATTTTTCTTTTTCTTTATTCCTGTTTTATGGCCCTTTTCAAGATCATCTCATTTATATCAAGCCAATCGTTAATCAAAGCTGTGCAAAAACCATGGTACCGGAAAAAACACCTGACGATTCGCTGCAGAACTTGGCATCTCACATGTGACCAAAGCTAGGCTCGAACTCACAGTGGTGAGAAACCTAATATCTAAGAGCAAGAGCTCTTAAGTTAGGCCACAGAGGCCTGTTAAACCTTTTTCATTTGACACTATGCATACTTCTCTCTTTATATTCATTCAAAACATATCAAAGACTGAGGGCAATGTCAGTAGTAATAGTACAAGAAAGGTGGGAGACAATTTTCACACACAAAAAAACAACAACAAAAAATTAACATAGATATGAAATAACTGTTCGTTTATGTACTGATGACATAGAAGCCTGCACTTACATTCTTTAAAATCTCCACCAAACTGTGAAGCAAGACATGACAGAAGTTTGGTCCGAGCTGGTAGAGCATTTCCTGCAGCACAAACTCCTATAATAAAGAAATTTCAATGAATTGTAATACTGCAGTACCACAGCTTATTTATTCTTATTTTAACCTATAAAGCATCAATCATTATTTTTTTAGAGACATATGGCTTGGAATTTCATGTGAATCATTTAAGTCCATAGTATTCAGACACCTCAACTCCTTTCCATACTTTTTCTCAAATTTGAACAAGTATAATTTATCACCCAATGTTGTGTCTAAGAATAGCTGGATGACTGGCAAACAGTGTAGTCCCTGATGAGATGCTGCAATCTGTCATCTGGGTTTTCACTGTTGCTCAGGTATGTCTCTCCGAATACAAATGGGCAATAAGGTAATTTTTCTGACATATAAGAAAGTAAAATAAGATTGTCATCTGGGGCCAGTTGTTCAAAGCATCGTTAGCTTAACGAGCTCGTTAGTGGTCATATTGTTAACTCTTCTAGCAAGTCCAATATCGTAAATTTTGGTATTTTTGCTGAAAAAAATGTGAGCAGCTTTTGCATCCGCAAAAGCAAAAGCTGCTCACATTTTTTCAGCAAAAAATTTCAGCATATTTGCCATATTTAATGATCAAAGTTTTAACGATACGTTAACTAACGACATCGTTAGTTTTGAACAACTGGCCCCTGGCCTAGAATTTTATCCATGGTGCTTCAAAGGTGAAGATCTTTATGCAAAGGCTTTACCACATATATCACAAAATCAGTGGCCATGAAGTTCGTCTGCTTTGCCGTCTGCCGGTTACCTTAAAAGTATTTTTCTGCAAACAGAGTGGACCCAGATCAGACTGCTCCAGTCTGATCTTGGCCCACACCGTTTGCCTGTATGTAAAATATTTTCAAAACGTTTGCAAAAAAAAAATTCAGCAGACGACATAAGCAGACAACATTTTCAGATGTAGTTTTTCTCGGCCTCTTAAGGGTTAAGACTGATTTTTTTTTTTTAGTTTTATGGCCCAGTGAACACTATTTAGGTCAGTTTACATAACCACATGTTCCGGGGCCCCCTAATACATAAGTAGTTAACCAGTACAGTGCCCATTATTTTGCCAGAAGTTGAAAACTGCCATTCTTGAATCAACCAAAAGGGAGATTATGACTGTCGAAAAGATTTCATGATCAATCTCCACGAAAGAATGTTGCTGACCCCGCCAGGTGTTGAACCCGTGACCTCCTGATCACCAGTCAGACTGCTGATTGTATTTTTTACAACTATTAAAATGAGTTACTGGCATTCTACTGTTTAAGTGCAAGACAACATTCATGCCCAGTTGGGTTGAGCATGAAAAAGGTTTCATAACAAAAGACCTAGATTTATTCTGTTTTGATGACTGTAGAGAAAATCAACATTATAACCACTACAGGGCCCATCTCCCACTGCAATTTGTGGGTGTATCATTTTTTTTTTGTATTATTATCAGAAATTGATGATGTTCTGTTTTTTTCATTTGTTTCCTACATTTTGAATGTTTACTGTGTTCATTGAAGTGATTCTAATGAGTACACACAGCATAACTTTTCAAGAAAATCCTCCCTTATTTCTCCCCAACATATCACTTTCTACAGCTATGGGAATTTTTCCCTAGAAACTCAAGAACAAATTCAAAACAGCCATGGTAAACAAGCCATTGATGTTCGAGCAATCTAAATTTCACTGCAAATATACCGTAAAAATCCTAAAAGTTCGGACACTTTGAGAACTTGCTGTAATTCTCCAAAAACTTTAACACATTTGTTTCTTTTTTTTTTTTTTTTTTTTTGGTTTTGGTTTAACGGCCCTTTCAAGATTATTTCACTCATATCGAGCCGATCGTTAATCAGAGGTGGGCGAAAACCGGAGTACCCGGAGAAAACCACCTGACCTTCCGTTGCAGAACTTGGCGTCTCACATATGACCCGAGCGAGGCTCGAACCACAGCGGTGAGAGACCTAATGATCTAGAGTCAGCGCTCTTAACCACTAGGCCACGGAGGCCCGTAACACATTTGTTTCACAATCCAGCAACGTGGAGACGGAATGGCAAACAGTGTAGACCCTGATCAGACTGCTCCTTTAGGAGCAGTCTGATCTGGGTCTACATTGTTTGCTTAGGCCTAACTGCCCAAACATTTAGGATCATTACAGTAATACAACCGACTTACTTTCTGCATTGAGCACCCTATCAAAAGCCATTGATGACATTTCATCCAATTCTTGTCGATCTAAAGTTGAGGTAACATTGGATAACTTAAAATGTTTGATACCACGCCGACTTGGAGCCTTTAAAATATAGAACAGAAATTTCAGAATTTACCTTTTTCAAACTACAGAAATAAGAAAAAAATATTCTTTTTTTTCTTTCTGCACATTAAATAATAAATTCTCATTGTTTAGAGTGGGGGGGAGGGTTTGCTTTTATGGCCCTTTTAAGATTAATTCACTTATACTGAGCTGATCGTTAATCAGGTGGGCAAAAACAATAGTACCCAGAGAAAATTCACATGACTCCCTTGCAAAACTTGTGTCTCACATGTGATCAGAGCGAGGCATGAATCATAAATTCTTTTATGTATCATGTACCAATTAAAGTATTTTTTCCTGATTGCATTTTTTCCTGATTAAAACATGCTGTATCGGGCAAGAGCAAAGGGATACTTCCAAATCTGCCCATGAATGTAAAAAGGTTATCTTTTTAATTTGAGCCAGCTACTAAGAAAATGGTGGTTTTGGCATAGACAACATTAGATGGCTCAAAACGAGAATCAGTAGACAATTTCAATAAAAATCTTAAAAATTCGGACACCATGAAAACTTGTTGAAATTCTCATATTTTTTTTTACAATTTTTTTTTCTTGATCCAGCAAGGAACCTCAAAAAGTGCAGACAGGAGCAGTCTGGTCTGGGTCTGCATGGTTTGCTTAGGCATGCCTGTCTCAAGACTTAGGATCACTATGGTAATAGGGCTAGATGCATGACTTCTTGACTGAAGCTATCACAAGGTCGTGACATGTTTATGACCAGCAATGCCTTGGTGAGTCTGTGCGTATGCGCAGTCTCGCCTGAGGCTTTTTGCTTGTCACCCTTGCAATAATGGCCCTTATCCTGTGATCTGAGCTATTTATTTCTATATATTTACATTTTCAGTGCAAAGCCTAATGTAAACCTATAGAAAACAATGTAGTTCATACTTCCATGAACGCATTGAGTCACATGATTTTCAGTGATGTCAAGTGACATCAGTATAAACCTTGGTTCTCTACGATCTGACTGGGTATTGGAGACTTCAATGCTGTTACACTCTTAAAAACAGGGTGTAACCGTTTTTCAGCTTTAAAGGTTTGCCATATAAGCAATTTTTTGGCCCAGTGATGAGGAGCAAAGAATGTAAATATAAGAAGTAACTTAATGTTTCTGCTGTTCTTGCAAGTATGAACAACAGCAGGTCGCTAGCAAAGGGATAATTTACTTTGCAGGTGACCCACTGCATTCATACCTCATGAACAGCAGAAAAATTAAATTCATTTCTTAATTGCTTTATTCAGAGTTTATGGCCTTTTCAAGATTATTCACTCACATCAAGCCAATTATTGAACTTGCCGTCAACATGTGATCAAAGCAAGACTCAGTTATTTGCTCAAAGTTAAATTTAGAACCACTAAGACATTACTTACCGAGGGCGGCAACATAGCTTTGTTCAAGATGTCCATCTTAGTTGTTCCGCTTGTTCCTCCTGTAAACATATATGAACACAGATGAAATCTTCATGTTGACTATTTCAGCCTTTCAAAAACTGGCTGTGTGTGTGTGTGTTATACAATACATCAATCTTTGTAGGTCATTTTGGGTTCTCTCCCACAGAAAAGGAGATCCCGAGGGACAGATTTTTCTATCTGGCCCTCGCACCCATGTAAGATTCTTTTTCTCAAACACCTATCATTTCTGAAAGTGTATTTTTTTTTATATATATAATGCAGTCACTTCTACTGTCGACTTTTGCCATATTTTGATGAGAATAGTGGAGCATTTGTCACATAGCTGTAAATGCAGTGACGTCAAACTTTACAATGCTGTCCTATTCAACATATGTGCCGCCCTATTCAACCAGCGTATATCAAACACGTTAAAATTCTCAATTCATGGTATCCCAGGGTAGGATAAGGATTTCTATCTCAGGGTTAGGTCCAGGATTTCCTTATCTGGTATCGACTCCCGCCCATCGGGGCTTGAAGAAATAGATTGGGCTGCATCTGACGAAACAATTTACAGGTTCTAAGCTTGCCTAGGAAAAGTAGTGTGAGTCGTACGTCCATGCATATAAACCCTATTGGTTTCATTGGAGGTAAGAGCTTGAGAAAACATTTCATCTCAATGTCGGGTAAAAGTCCCACAAAATTGGAAGCGACGTGTCCAAAATGACCTATAGTGTTGACAGGGACATTAAGCCTAAAATCAAACAAACAAATCCTTATCTGGTGTGCAAGAAATCCTACAAAGCTGCCAAGGCAGGCAATTTTCTCCATGTATGCCATTTTCGTCTACAAGGTAGAACCACAAGAAGCCCGAGTCAAAAATATTCAAAGCAGTTTTATGCGAGCTTTCGGCATAAAAGTAAAGTAGTAAAATAGTTACCAACAACAGTCTGTATAAGCTGTTTCGGTGAAGTGCCCTGAAATGCTGGTGTCTCACTTCCTTTTGATTTATCAGCCTCCGAGGCTTGTTGCCGCTGGACCTCTGCCACACCCTTCCCCATCCCAGCCATGGTGAGCTGGGTTGCTAGGAGACGAGCCATGTGAGCTATCTGGGTCTCAGTTCCAGCGGCAGCTATGGGGGTATATGTGGCTTGAAAATGAGCTGGCAGGGTATCTGGTAGCATCACCTGTAAGATAAAACACAGTCAAACCTGTCATAGTGGCCACCTCTATTAAGCAAGCAACCTGTCTTAAGCAAGCAAGCATTTAGTACCAAAAATAGGCAAATGCATTAATATTCACCTGTATTAAACAACCACCTGTCTTAAGCAAGCACTGGGGTGCTTGCTTAACACAGGTTGGACTGTACAGGGAAAAAAATTTAACCCTTAAGAAGCTGAGAAAAACCACATCTGCAAATGTTGTCTGCTTATGTCGTCTGCTGAAACAAATTTTTGCATACAGGCAAACAGTGTGGGCCCAGATCAGACTGCTCCTGTAGGAGCAGTCTGATCTGAGTCGTCACTGTTTGCCAAAAGAAATAATTTTAAGGCAATCGGCAGACGACAATTGTCGTGATTGCATATTATGGGTTAATGTCTTGAACACCGATGATTCATTAACATGGCTGAGTAGAACTTGTTCTTGAGTCCATAGGTATCTTCATATGAGTTTTTTTTTTTTTTTTTTTTGATTATGCATGTTAATATACTACAGTAAAATTCCACTATTAAGACCACCTAAAATTTAAAGACCATTTTAGGCGGTTTCAAGTACATTTTCTTTGTGTTTCCTCAACCAATCAGCGTTCTCTAGCAGAAGACCACCTTTGGGACTGTTCAAAAGTTGTCTTAAAAACCACTTTTGAACAGTCCCAAGTGTGTTCTTAATATAGAATTTTTACTGTATTTCGGTGCTTAGTAGTACAGTTTCAAATCTGCAAATGCTTATTCTTTTTTTTTTATAATTTAGCTTCTTAATATACTGTGGTGCTTAGCAGAACATTTTGCACAGGCATATTTTTCATAATTTAGCATGTTGATATATTTTGGTGCTGGGCAGAACATTTCTGCAAAGGTGTCTTAATGTAAAATCCAGAACTTCTTACCATACTAATGAGCACCAAATCAGCCACATTGTTTTGGTTCAGCCTTGGTATGAGATCCTCTGCTGTTATGTCTATAGCCGACTGTCGCAACTTCACATTTGCTAATTTCTTGTCTGTCTGTCTGTCTGCCCAAGGTGTCATGCCAATATCATCATCGTCATCATCTGCTGGAATCTACATTAAACATACAGCATAGACAATTCATGAAGTGATAATTTTCAACTAAACTAAAATGTTGAAATGGTATACAGTATTTATAATGTAAGACCATCTCAAAATTGATTGTTTATTATTATTATTATTATTGTTTCGGAGTTTTACAGCCAAGTCAACACTGTTATAGGTCATATCCAGCTAATCAGTTTAACTAACAACTCTTCCTATGCAGGCATACAATATTTACCATATGTATTCGGACATACAGGCCTAAGCGAACAGTGTAGACCTAGATGAGACGCCATAAAACTCGGCGTCTCATAAGGGCCACACTGTTTGCCACTCATCCTGCTATTCTTAGACACAACATCGGGTAGTACATTATACTTGTCAAATTTAAGAACAAGTATAGTAAGGAGTTGAGGTTTCTGAATATTTAGGTTAAATACGGTAGGTTTAAGCTGTTTACCATACAGTGCAGTCTTTAGCCAGAAACTGACAACTGCCCTGCTTGAACCACCAATCAGATGTACATTATACTGAGTCACTGTGGCTGGATATGTGTATATATCATATACATGTATTTATATTCAATATTAACCCATTTATAAGGAAACCCTAAAATGGGTCACTGGCAAACAGTGCAAGCCCTGATCAGGGGCATCACAATTTGCCATTTCAAATCAATTTCTAAAATCAGTTACACTGTTAACCCCTAAAATTCAAAATGGACTCCTGCTATGTGGAAGATTTTATTTAGCACAAAATGGGTTAGGGCCATCTTACTTTATGAGTCTTTCTTCATCATTCCTATTATTCCAAGACAGTATTACCTTTAAGGCAGTGCCCCCACCCATCTGGGCTTAAGACATAGTCTGGGCTGCATGGAGCTTCCGCGCAGATCCAAAAGACCCATCTTGATTACTGGTAGACCGCATAGGTCTAAACCTGCCCAAGAAAAGTTGTGCGAGTCGGATCACTTGTTCAAACCTCAGTGGTTTCTTTGGGCAGTAGGGCTTGAGATGTCATTTTGTCTCAATGTCGGGTAAAACTCTCACAAAATGCTTCAAAAATGAACTAAATAGTGTTGACTGGGGACAACAAAAACACTTAAACCAAATTCGGGGACAGCTGGGGCCAGTTGTTCGAAATATCCTTAGATTAACAAGCTCGTTTTTGGTCATATTGTTAACGGTTCTAGCAAGTACAATATCTAATAAAGTTATTTTTGCTGAAAAAATGAGAGCAGCTTTTGCATTATTGCAAAAGCTGCTCACATTTTTTCAGCAAAAATATTAGCATGTTTACCATATTAAATAATCAAAGTTTGAAAGATACATTAACTAATGTAGTTAGTTTTGAACAACTGGCCCCTGACTGCAATCTCCATAGAAGCCGGAAATCAGAGCTCAAGTTCCCAAATCAATCTCAAACACTTACTGGTATATCAATCCTGGGTTTCTTTGCTGCTGCCTCTGCTTGTTCAGCTTTTCTTTTCCTTTTCTCATCCAGTTTTGGCATAACTTTTAACACCTACAAATAAACATTACAACAAATCATGTTTTTTTTTCGCAAGTATTTGGACTCAGCTCCAGATTTGTGGTTGATGGCCCCTTTATTCAAGTGACCGACAATTTATCAAACATCAGTCTATGATTACAGTTGAAAAATTCAAAAGCTTGTTTGCGAAGTGTATAGAAATACTTCAAAGCTTGCTTGCAAAATGTATAGATCATATAAAAAAATCAAACTGACCATAAATGGTAATTTTTCTGTATGATCTATACATTTTATATAATCTAATAGAAGTTCGGTAGTGGCCTTTCTGGAATCTGACATAGTGCTATATGTTTGTTTCAGTTTTATGTCCCACCAATAACTGAGGTCATATGAAGACAAGACCTGGGTTGAAAGACTCATCGGAAAGTCTGGAGAAGCATGGAATCAAACCCACAACCCCTGGTTTATAAGGCAAGTAGCTTACCCGATTCTGTATAGGAGTTTGTTATGTATGCAAATACAAAAGTTTTATCAATCATGGAAAATCCTGATTATGTTCTCAAATAAATAATCATCAAGAACAAATAAATAATCATCAAGAAAAATTGATTAATCAGCAAACTGCTCATTTTTACAGATGCTTACTTTCAAAGTACACTTAATGTTCAGCTGCCATATTTTTTTCATCAAAAGCTTGCTTGCAAAGTGTACAAAATACTACAAAGTTTGCTTGAATAGAAATATTAAAAAGCTTGCTTGCAAAATGTATAGCTCATATAGAAAAATCAAAATGACCGTAAATGGAAATTTTTCTGTATGATCTATACATTTTATATAATCTAATAGAAGTTCGGTAGAGACCACAAAGTCTTTCTGGAATCTAAAATAGTGCTATATGTTTTTTTCAGTTTTACGCCCCATCAACAACTGAGGTCATATAAAGACAAGAGCTTGGTTGAAAGACTCAACAAAAAGTCTGGAGAAACCCGAAATCTATAAAACAGGACATAGTTCAGACCTATTTCTTACTTGGTGGCTCCTAAATCTGTCAAGATTGTTGTATATTAGTGAAATACTAGGTAATAGGACATAGTTCAGACCTACCACCTCCCAAAATTGTAAGGAGAGTGTGTGTTTGTTTTGAGTTTTATGTCCTACCAGCAGCTAAGACTGAGACTACACATTGGTTTAAAGACCCATTCAAAAGTCTGAAAAAGCCCAGATCGAACACACAACCCCTGGTTTATGACGCCTAGCATAACCACTACACCACAGAGGCTTCTCTGTCAGGAGTGTAGTATATTAGTGACACATAGTTCAGACCTGCCTCCGACTGGGTGGCTCTCAAATCTGTAACGAATGTAGTATATTAGTGAGATACTATGTAATAGGACATACTCATAGTTCAGACCTACCTCTGACTGGGTGGCCCCTAAATCTGTCAGTAATGTGGTAATATTAGTGAGATAGTCTTGAGAAAAGGGATGTTTCAGCAGTGATAACATCTGCATCTTCAAACTCTTTCTGACACTGCTCACTTGTGACTTGGCAAGGGTTGGTGGTAGGTTCACTGAAAAAAGAGACATTTTATCATTAACCTCTGTCAATGCTCGCATCTCAAAAAGTCCTTCAGAAGATCTTACACTCATGGTCATTTCATATAAAATTCAAGAAATAAGCCTTTGGCAGTTTCATAAGTCCATGAGTACAAGATTGTGCTTATTATATAATGATTTAAAGGGGAATGGGAACACCTTCAGGAGAGGCAACTCCTGCAAAAGTATGTTTGTCTCCCATGTCAATAGGGGTCAACTCTTAAAGGAAAGAATTTGTTCCTGAGGAGCAAATTCTTACCTTTAAGAGTTGACCCCTTTTTCCGCGGGACACAGCTTATAGAAAAGCGAACAGGAACTCCAGAAAGCTGTCTCCTTTTGAAAAATGATGAAAAAATGTGCTAGGTGTTCCCATTCTCCTTGAATTCAATGCCAAAGAAGTTAAAAAGAATCTCAATAGAAAACACAGACAAAGAAAGCATCATGAAATTACAGGCTACTAACTAACTGTTATTACATGTGCGGTCATACCATTTTCTGTCTAGCCACCGCCCATAGGGGCTTGAAGAAATAGATTAGCTGCATGGTGCTTCCATGCAGAGCTGAAACCAACCCGCACACGAGTACTGGTAAACCACTTAGAGGATCTAAGCCTGCCCAGACAATGCGGTGCGAGTCGGCCCGTCCATGCTTATAAACCCTTTTGGTTTCATTGGGCGGCAGGGCTTGAGATGTCATTTCATCTCAATGTCGGGTAAAAGTCCCACAAAATTGGAAGCAACATCTCAAAATGACCTTTACAGTGTTGACGGGGATGTAAAATGTCAAATCAAACAAATTCATGTCATGACGCTATCCACTAAATAACAGTGACAATATATGATAAATTGTGTTTCTTTCTTGTATCATATAAGAATCAGAGTAATTTTTCCTTACTTATTTTATCATGATTAAAACATGCTGTATCGGGCAGATGCAAATCTTAACCTAACCACACTTCCTAGGCAGGCTTACACATAAGTGGCTAACATGTACAGTGCACGTTCTTTCATCAGAAACTGACAACTGCCCTTCTTGAATAACTGGAAGGGGAAGAATAACCGTAGAAAAGATTTCATGATCAATTTCCATGAAAGAATCTTGCCGAACCAATCAGTTAGCAAACCCACTATCTGATCACGTCAGACAACATCCAACTGAGCTACCAAGGCAGACAATCATGGTACTCCTGAAAGATTTAAAAGAAAAAACGGTTTTGACTTTTTCCCCCATACAAAAGTCTATGCGACCAAATTTGACCTTGGCCTAAAATAGGTCAAGGTCATTCAGGAGCCATCATCTGAACAAATTTTGATGGGCCCCCGAGTCCCCAATGCCACATACCATATTACATGATAATTGGCCCACTGGTTCCAGAGAAGAAGATTTCTGAAGGGTTTTTACCTTATATGGGCATGACGGGGATATTGGTCATGTGACCAAATTGATATTGATTAATTGTCATTTCCTTGTTCTTAAAAACTTTCATATGAAATTTCGTTAAAAATGGCTTTGTGGTTTCTGAGAAAAATAAGTTTTAATTCTATATATGAATGACCTTGAACAAAGGTCAAAGAATGACCTTGACCTTGAATACTCATTAGTTTCATCCACCCATTAGCTTAGTGCTTCTACTAATTTTCAGATCACAGGCTGCAATAGTTTCCAAAAAACACACGGTCTTGACTTGACTTTTTCCCATACAAAAGTCTATGCGAGCAAATTTGACTTTGGCCTTAAATTGGTCAAGGTCATCCAATGCTCATCATTTGAATAAAATATAATGGACCCGAGTCCCTAATGCTACATACCAAATTTCAGGCCAATCGGCCGACTGGTTCCGGAGAAGAAAATTTTTGAAAGGTTTTTACCTTATATGGGCATGACGGCCATCTTGGGCATGTGACCTGAACCCCGCGAACGAACTTTCGTTCCCCCATCCCATGAATGCTCCACATGAAATATGACTCCAATGGGCCTTGTGGTTTCAGAGGAGAAGATGTTTGAAAATGTTGACAGACGACAGACAGACAATGGAGCCTTACCATACTATAAGCTCACCTATGAGCCTTCGGCTCAGGTGAGCTAAAAAAAGCTTCTTTTTTTTCCAAGAGAATCAGTCTAAAGGAAAGCAAACAAAGACAGTTTAAGAAGCCACCATATTTTTTTCTGTTGTACAAAATGGTGGGAAATAAGTCATGTTAACAACTGAACATACCATGAAGCGCTTCAAATGCCTGGACAACTCTCTGGTAAAATACTGGCCGCTGTTTAGCAATATTAGTTAAGCTTCCCATTACTGTCATGAGGTTAATACTGAAAAAGAAACACAAGTTGCAAAAAACAAAAATCTGCCAGCATCTAGGCTCAGCGAAGACTCATATCCGCCAGCTGCATACAGGCCTTTGCAGAATTCACCATCACCTCTTTTTATAACACTACTGTTGGGGTCCAAAGAATAAACAGTGTTAGATGAAAAAACATGTTATATCTGAAGGAAAATTTATTGGTTTTATAGAAAACTGACAGTATACCACAATTTCATTGCACAGAGTTCTTACCTCAAGGTCAGACAGGGTAATGGAGATACTCAAGAATGTTGCATAAAACACTCCAAGAAAATAAAACTGCAAGCACTGCATGATGCCCTGCCACTACAATTACATCAAGCAAGTGCCATATCTCAGTGAAACAAAACCTAATGGCTGTTTTTCCCATCCTTTAACCATGCAAGTTTGGTCAGAATCAATCATTAAGTTCAAGAGATATAGTGCTTCAAAGACACTACATGACAGAAATGGCTATGTTCAATGTTCAAGGGGCGATAACTCCAAAAGTAGGAAATTCAGAGTTATGGTTCATATGTTCTGCATGTCGTCTCAAGCTGCTATACATATCTGTTAAGTTTCATGAAAATATCTCATATGGTATCAGAGTTATGGAGCGGACTCGAAACTGATAGCAACTGCTATATTCTAAGTTCAGAGGGCAATAACTCCAAAAGTAGGAAAATCAGAGTTATGGTTCACATGTTCTGCACGCCGTCTGATAGTGCTCTACATATCTGTGAGGTTCATGAAAATATCTCAAATGGTATCAGAGTTATGGAGCGGACACGAAATTGATAGCAACAGCTATAGTCAAAGTTCAAAGGGCAATAACTCCAAAAGTAGGACAATCAGAGTTACGGTTCATATGTTCTGCACGTTGTCTCATGGTGCTCTACATATCTGTGAAGTTTAATAGCAATATCTCAAATTGAATCGAAGTTATGGAGAGGACACGAAACTATGATAGAAATGCCTATGTTCAATGTTCAACAACTCCAAAGAGAAGGAAAATCAGTGTTACGGTTTAGATGTTCTGCGTGTGGTCTGATAGTGCATAACATATCTGTGAAGTTTCGTGAAAATATCTCAAATGGTGTTAAAGTTATGGAGCGGACACTGAACTATGGTGTGCTGACAGACGGACGGACTGTCTGCCCGGACGGATGGACAGACGGACACTCAAAACTTATCAGGGTATAACATAATATCCGGTCATTTTTTGAATAGCGGGCATAAAAATGTTGTATATATATTTGTTAGAATCGCCTCACTGAGGCGATTCTAACAAATTTCCACAACTTATGCTCTAACAAATGCTTGTTCTAGCAAATATCCACAATATTTGTTTCTTGGAAGTAATTTTCATGTTCTTTAATGCCTGTCATACTACTCAATATTGGGGTTCTTCTTTATAAAGGCAGAATGGTAGGCCAGGGAACAACTTTGTTGTTTTAACCATGATCCTTTGTATATCTAAAACTGTCTTTTAATAAACAGATTTATAAAGAGAATACAGTGTACCACATTCCCTGTCTATATGAAGAAGCTTATGGTCAACAGACATCCTTATAGTGTATAGCAAAGACTCTGAACAGACTGTGTGAATGTATGGGCTGGTCTGGGTCCAGTTGTTCAAAGCATCGTTAGTGGTCATATTGTTAACTGTTCTAGCAAGTACAATATCCAAAATTTTGGTATTTTTATGCTGAAAAAAATGTGAGCAACTTTTGCAAATGCAAAAACTGCTCACATTTTTTTAGCAAAAATATTAGCATATTTGCCATATTAGATGATCAAAGATTTAATGATATGTTAACTAAGAACATGGCAAGTTTTGAACAACTGGCCCCCGATCTTCACTGAATGTGCATGTCAGAAGGCACACTTTTGCTTCTCGCAGCTCAAATAGAGGAACTCAACTGTATCTTCACCGGCTGCACAAATTATATGACTGCTGTTCTAATCTTGCAATATGACTCAAATGCCAATCAAAATGAATATTTTCTAAACTTGATCCAATCAAATAATGCACTACAAATACGGTATAGACTATTTCTACTTTCAGTTTACAGAAACTGAATACAAAAATGGACCCAGTTGTTCCACAGACATGCCACAGACAATCATAATCGGTCCCAGCCCAAAACCTCAAAACAGCTGGTCCTTGACCAATGGATACTCTTTTATTTCAACCTCTGTACAACACATTTATGAACATTTTTACCAATAACAAAATATTCTTATAAGTTGTTTAATATTGTACCTTGATATATGTGGTGATGCTTGAAACTGCAGCAAGGCCTCAAACATTTTCTTCCCCTCTTCTTCCAATTTATTGACCTTGAGGTATTTACTGGTTTCGGGAATATTTTCTAGACAGATATCAACCTCTGGTCTCTGATTCTTAGGAATCTCTGAATCCTGAAAATTCGAATGTGAGGAATACATGTATTGCAAGAAAACTTTGTCTCCAAAGATATAAAACATTTTTTTCATGCTCAACTTATTTTAGCATGAAATTTGTTATAGCCATGCAAATTTGATCGAAATCCACTCAGTGGTTCATGAATTATACTGCACACAACCTAAATTTGACCTATTTAGAATGGCCCTGACCTTGAAAATAAGGTCATGGTCACCAAAACCTAATCAGTTCTTCATTCTGTCGCAATGATATATCCATGCAAATTTGATTAAAATCCACACAGTAGTTAATGAGCTATCTTGCACACAAGTGTCATGCCGATGCATAAGCTGACAGGTCCGCACCGAAAACAGTATGTCCCCCTCCCCGTCGGAGTAGGGACATAATTGTTTTGAGCCATCTAACAAAGTTAGTTAGTGTTTGAGTTTTACGTCTCACCAACAGCTAGGGTCAAATGGAGACGGAACCTCGGTTTAAAGACTCATCCGAAAGTCTGGAGAAGCCTGGGATCGATCCTGCGATCCCTGGTTTACAAGGCGAGTAGCTTAACCACTACACCATGGAGGCTTCTACCATCTAACAAAGACTCCAATAATTTTAATGACATCCTGGGACCAGTGGGCCCACTTGTTCAAAGTATTGTTAGCTTAGCAAGCTCATCAAAGCCAAAATGTTGTTTTAGCAAGTACAATACCTAATACAGTAGTATTTTTGCTGCAAAAGTATTAGTGGCTTTTGCATCTGCAAAAGCTACTCACATTTTTTCAGCAAACAATTCAGTAAATTTCAATGCATTTGCTATATTAACCCTTCTCTTGCTGAATATTCATTTTAGCCACACCCATCTCTGACTTTGAACCAATCAGATTACTTGATGTAATTTATTTCTGCAAAGTCAAAAACTGAATGTCAAAAAATGTAGATCCTGATCAGATGGCTTCTTCAGAAGCCATCTGATCTGGGTCTACACTGTTTGCAAAGATAGGGTTTGTCGTGAACAGCAAGATAAGGGTTAAATGAACAAAGTTTAAACAATACATCAACTAACAAATTAACTACAACATTAGTTTTGAACACTTGGATGCTGAAATGGCTTTATAAGGGGAACACCTTCAGGGCAAGCAACTCCTGCAGAAGTGTTTTTTGTCTCTCATGCCAATAGGGGTTAACTCTTAAAGGAAAGAATTTGCTCCCAAGAGCAAATTCTTTCCTTTAAGAGTAGACCCCTTTTCAGTGGGACTGAACCTGTAGAACAGAGAACAGGAAGCCCCAAAAATTGTCTCCCTTGGAAAATGGCGGAAAAAACTGCCAGGTGTTCCCATTCCCCTATACACTTCATACTCTTTGCATAACCTACCTTAGTTTTCCATGATAAAGTCAGAACAATTCCTTCTGTAAATTTCACAGAATGTGTCCTTATACTGAAATTGACAAGAATATGAGTACATAACAAGTCAACCTCAGTTATATAAGCAGGTGTGCTTTTTTGACATAAATGTATTCCAATTTATATGTGAAACCCTACAATCAGACATGAGTGTTTAGAGTTTTACATCCCACCAACAGCTAAGGTCATACATAGACGGGACCTCGGTTTAAAGACTCATCCGAAAGTCTGGAGAAGCCCGGGATCAATCCTGCAATCCCTGGTTTACAAGGCGAGTAGCGTAACCACTACACCACAGAGGCTTCTGTATAATCAGACATAATATGGCATCTGATCACCACCTTTCCTGTTTGCAAAAAAAAAGATTAAACATTTTCTAAGAAATTTCTATTTAAATAAAACTCAGTCATTTTAACCCATTTTGTACCGGGAACCCCCAAAACAGGTACTTGGTAAACAGTGCATGCCCGGATCAGACACGGCATTCTGCGGCGTCTAAACAGGGTCTACACCATTTGCAAAAAGTTCAGCTGTTTTCCAAATAAATTTTGAAGAAGCACTTCAATTTGAAATGGACTGCTGCAAAATATAGGGAGGAAGACTCCTTCTTGTACAAAATTGGTTAAAAGAATTCCTGCTAAATGCAATGGGGAAGTTTCCATTCAGGATAAAATGGGTAAAGATTATAATACATATATACATGCCTCATACTGACCAAGCTTTTCCATGCCTGAAAGGCCTAATTTTTTTCAGCATTTACCCTCATCCTGCTGAATACCACAACCATTACCTTTGCAAACAGTGTAGATCCAGATCAGATGGCTTCTGCAGAAGCCATCTGAGTAGGAACTACACTGTTTGCAATGCAGTTTGTAAATTGAACAAATACATCATATCAAGTAACTTGATTGGTGAATAGTCAGAATTTGGTGTGGCTAAATAATTTTATTCAGCAGGATAAGGGTTAAAGAATATAAACGGAAAAATCAAAATCTAAAAGCCTGAAATCAAGAAACAAATCAAGCTTTAAAAGCCTGAAATCCTGCAAATGCCGGAAAAATATGAGGCCCGATATACCACAACCTTTGTGTAACAATGTTCATCATAATATGATTTAAGGCAAAACGGATTTAAAGATGAATTTTCGATATACATGTATAATGATTGTATACAAAAATGATCAAAGATCTACATACATTTTTGTGTTGTTGAACTAACAGGGCTCTGCTTTGGACAACAGAATTGTTTTGAACTCATAAGGGCTGGGGGGGGGGGGGGGGGGGGGGGGGAGGGGAGGGGGCAGGGGCAACCTTTGGTGGTATGTGAGCTAACCAAAGTACTAACAGATATTTCTAACAAGAAATAGAGAAAATTATCCTTAAATTTTCCTTGTAAATATTGTCATCCCTCCTTATTTGGGTCTATGAATATTTCCATCTCAGATAGTTTCCCCTGATGGAGCATCTATTCTCCTCAACCCTTATCCTGCTGAATAAATTAGAGAAACACCCATTTTTGAATATCAAGCAATTAAACTACTTGATACAATGTATTCATTCAATTCACAAACTGGATGACAAACACTGTAGATCCTGGTCAGATAGCTTCTTCAGAAGCCATTTGACCTGAATCTTAACTGTTTGCAAAGATAGGGTTTGTCGCGTTCAACAGGATAAGGGTTAAATTAAAAAGAAAACACATATATTACCCATCATTCTCAGAGTCCAGCATGTCATACAACATTTTCTTCATCTGTGCCATGATATCCCAGACTTGTGTCATCTCTGGAGTGGGAAATTTCGTCTTGCTTAACCACTGTGGTGATAAACAAATTCTTTAGATCACTAAAATATTCTTTAGTTCAAAACATATTCTTTACTTCAATACAAAACAAATTCTTTAGTTCACTACAAAACAAATTCTTTAGTTTGAAATAAAATAAAATCTTCTTGTTCACAACAAAAAATCAGTTAATATACTGCCTCTATGCAGTATATATACCATTAGACCTGTATAGATATTAGTACCACAATATATCCTTTTGCAAAATAAGTAAATACTGGACAGAATTATGAGTGCTGTATATTTATATTTGCGTCTTTTAACCCTTGTCCTGCTGAGCCCGGATATGTCTTACCTTTCAAACAATGAGGATCCAGATGAGATGGCTTCTGAAGAAGCCATTTGATCAGGATCTACATTGTTTGTTATTCAGATTGTTAATTTGTTGCAATAATTTGCATCAAGTAATCTGATTGGTGGGTGTGGCAGATTAAAATATTCAGCAGGACAAGGGTTAACAAGCATGTGTGTAGTGATATCTTTTAAGAGACATACCTCTTCTGATTTACTGACTGCTTCCCTTTATACATACAGCCCCAGCTGAATAGCTGTCTATTAACCTCTTTCGTACCAAATGGAAGCTTTCTCCTTATAAATAGCAGGAGTTCATTTCAAAATTTAGGGGTGACAGGTGGTGTTTTCATCGAAATACATTTGGAAAATGGCTGAACTGTAAGCAAACAGTGGCGGCCCTGATCAGATGCCATGTTCTGCGGTGTATGATCTGGGTCTGCACTATTTGCCAAGGTACCCGTTTTGGGGTTTCTGGTACTAAATGGATTAATTTGCTTCTCAGGAGCATATAAGACTCTTACATGGGTGTGAGGGGTGGAAAGAAAACTCGGTCCTGAGGGTCCCTTGCTTGCTTGCTTGTATTGGAGTTTGATGGCACAGTCAACATAATTTTAAGTAATTTTTGAGTGGGTCAGTTTACCTATCCACACTTTTCCTGATCCGGCTTATACGTAAGCGGTTAACCAGTACAGTGTACATTCGTTTGCCAGCAACTGACCACTGCCCTTCTTGAATCAGCGGAAGGGAAAATCAACCGTAGGAAAGATTTCATGATCAATCTCTATGAAAGAATGTTGCCGACCCCAGCAGATATCGACCTGGGTCCTCTCGATCACCAGTCAGACACACATCCAACTGAGCTAACGATGCTGGCCTCGAGGGTCACTGTCCAGCATCATGGAACGTACCAAGTGAAGTCAGATTTTTCTATCTACCTATCACACCCATGTAAGTTTCTTATTCTTGCACATCTTTCATTTCTGAGGGTGAATTTTTCATAAGGCAGTCATTTAGGTTGCTGACATCTGCTATATTGTTATTGTGAAGACAATATTGCAATGTTTAGTGACATCATGTTACGTACTGTGACATAAACCTTAATGTCGGTGTTCGTGCATCTTATTCAATGCACATCAAACACATGAGAACTCCACACTTTTATCCTTTCCCTGGGTAGGATAACCTGGGAATGATTATAAGAATCTAACATGGGTGTGAGGGGTGGATAGAATGGAAAAATCAGTCCTGAGGGCCACTGTCCGGCATCACGAAGCTTGCTGAGTGATGCCGGAGAGTGATCCCTAAGGACAGATTTTTCTATCCACCCCTTACACCCACGTAAGATTCTTTTTCTTGCATAACTTCCATTTCTGAGCATTGATTTGTAATGATGCAGTCACTTCCATTCCCAATGTCCGCCATATTGTGATGATAATGCAGTGATAATTAGTGGCATCACGAAACGTTCTGTGACGTAACCTTAATGTTGGCGCATATGAGTCTGTATTCAACCAGTGCATTTATAAAATGCTCGAGAATATTCAATTTTGGGTCAGAACACCAGGGTTAGAACAGAATTTCTATCCCAAGCATAAACTATGGATTTCCTTGTCTGGTGTGCGAGAAATGTATTTCTATCCCAGGGTAATATCCAGGATTTTCTTATCTACTGGTAGTGTTCTTTTTAGACCTCCATTGACCGGGGGGGGGGGGGGGGGGGGGGGGGCAAGGAAAAGAAAATGTGTATCATGTGTCACTCGGACATCCTGCTGATATTGGCTACAGTTGGACAATGTCTGCTGTTCTTGCAGCAAGTAAGAGTAGAGGGGGAGTGTTGTTATTTCTTCTGTTTCTACATTCATTTTCCTCTTTCTCATCTGTCCACCACTTCCACCTCCTCTACTGTCTTTTTTCTCCCTTTCTGTGGAGACAACACAAAATGACCCACCATGGCTGACGTGTCATTAAACCCAAAACATGGCTGACGTGTCATTAAACCCAAAACAATCAATCAATCAAGAAAATGTGTATCATGTGTCACTCGGACATCCTGCTGATATTGGCTACAGTTGGACAATGTCTGCTGTTCTTGCAGCAAGTAAGAGTAGAGGGGGAGTGTTGTTATTTCTTCTGTTTCTACATTCATTTTCCTCTTTCTCATCTGTCCACCACTTCCACCTCCTCTACTGTCTTTTTTCTCCCTTTCTGTGGAGACAACACAAAATGACCCACCATGGCTGACGTGTCATTAAACCCAAAACAATCAATCAATCAATCAATCCATTGACGAGGGTAACAAATCTATTTTGAAAGTTTTTTTTTCCTTTGAGCTTGTATCCATTCCATTTTAGCATTATTTGCACGTGAAAATCTAAACTACAACTAATAAGCCAAGTTCTGCTGTGAGTAATAGTGGCTGGACTGAGCTCAGATTTTGTGAATGATCACTGGTTTATTCGAGTTTAGAAATTAACAATTTTTTACAAGTAACAAGTAGTTGCCAAAGTAGCAAAAGGCATCTAAGTGTCATTCCAGTATGTAGATTTATCCTTCACAGTCTAAGCATGTTTAGCTAACGACATTTTCAGATTTACTAATATTTTTTTATTATTTTTCAGCAAAAATAAGCCTTGTCTTGTAATTATTGAGAATAATGCCTAATCGGCAGACCACTAATCTCCAAATTCCAACCCTCTCTGATTTATGATTGCCTCATTTGGCTCATATGAGGGGGGGGGGCAAGGAAAAGAACATGTGTATCATGTGTCACTCGGACATCCAGCTGATATTGGCTACAGTTGGACAATGTCTGCTGTTCTTGCAGCAAGTAAGAGTAGAGGGGGAGTGTTGTTATTTCTTCTGTTTCTACATTCATTTTCCTCTTTCTCATCTGTCCACCACTTCCACCTCCTCTACTGTCTTTTTTCTCCCTTTCTGTGGAGACAACACAAAATGACCCACCATGGTGACCCACCATGCTGACGTGTCATTAACCCAAAACAATCAATCAATCAATCCATTGACGAGGGTAGCAAATCTATTTTGAAAGTTTTTTTTTCCTTTGAGCTTGTATCCATTCCATTTTAGCATTATTTGCACGTGAAAATCTAAACTACAACTAATAAGCCAAGTTCTGCTGTGAGTAATAGTGGCTGGACTGAGCTCAGATTTTGTGAATGATCACTGGTTTATTCGAGTTTAGAAATTAACAATTTTTTACAAGTAATAAGTAGTTGCCAAGGTAGCAAAAGGCATCTAAGTGTCATTCCAGTATGTAGATTTATCCTTCACAGTCTAAGCATGTTTAGCTAACGACATTTTCAGATTTACTAATATTTTTTTATTATTTTTCAGCAAAAATAAGCCTTGTCTTGTAATTATTGAGAATAATGCCTAATCGGCAGACCACTAATCTCCAAATTCCAACTCTCTCTGATTTATGATTGCCTCATTTGGCTCATATACCGTATTTACTTTAATGTATTCGGATAGACAGGCCTCAGCAAACAGAGTAAAACCAGATGAGATGCCACAGAATGTGGCATCTCATCAGGATCTACACTGTTTCCCACTCATCCAGCCATTTTCTGACACAACATTGTGTAGTAGATGGTACTTGTTCAAACTTCAGAACAAGTATGGTATAATGTTGAGGTGCCTGAATATTTAGGGTAAATATGGTAAATACTCTTGAAAAGGTCATAAAACAAACAAACATACATAAAAGACCCTAGACTTACCAACAACAAAGTCTTATAAATACTGGAGAGTGTTAAGATCACCTTCTTCTGTACATTAACATTCTCATCTTGTAACAGGTGCTGTAGACATGGTATAACTTTCACCAAGAGATCAGGGTCTTTCTTACTGTAAAACACATGTGTTTAACTCTTGACCTGCTGAATATTTATATATGCCATACTCACTACTGATTATCAAACAAGAATTCCGCCAGGGGCTATGTCGCGCCTGTGGGGGGCGCAAAGTCACTGAACCATGACATCTAGGCCAAGATCAAACATAGATGCTTGCATAAAAGGCTTGTACTAAGTAACATTAATTAAGTTCAAATAATTCTTGAGAAATGAACTTAACCATTAGGGTGAACGCTAGGGTGGTGGCAATATTTTACAAAGTCAGTGAACCATGTAATGTAGGTCAAGGTCAAATATGGATGCTTGCATTTAAGTTGACATCCCGAGATATAAGTTTGTACCAAGTATCATTAATGAAGCTCTTATTGTTCTTGAGAAATTAACTTGACCAGAAGGGTTAATGATAGGGTGGTCGCAATATTTTACAAAGTCAGTGAACCATGAAATTTAGGTCAAGGTCAAATATGGATGCTTGCATTGAAGTTGCCATCCACAGATTCAAGTTTGTACCAAATATCATTAAAGAAGCTCTTATAGTGCTTGAGAAATAAACTTGACCATTAGGGTGAACGCTAGGGTGGTCGTAATATTTTACAAAGTCAGTGGACCATGAAATGTAGGTCAAGGATATGGATGCTTGCATGTAAGTTGCCATCCCCAGACACAAGTTTGTATGAAGTATCATTAATGAAGCTCTAATAGTTCTTGAGTAATAAACTTGACCATTAGGGTGAACGCTAGGGTGGTCGCAATATTTTACAAAGTCAGTGAACCATGAAACGTAGGTCAAGGTCAAATATGGTTGCTTGCATGTAAGTTGTCATCCCCAGACACAAGTTTGTACCAAGTATCATTAATGAAGCTCTTATAGTTCTTGAGAAATAAACTTGACCATTAGGGTGAACGCTAGGGTGGTCGCAAATGTTGACGTCTTGACGAACGGACAAACGAGCGGAAGAACGAATGGACGGAAAACCGGGCGCCTATATCGCGCCATGCTAATATCAGGCACGACAACAATCAGATTACTTGATGCAAATTATTGCAACAAATTCATGAGCTAAATGACAAACAATGGAGACCCTGATCAGATGGCTTCTTCAGAAGCCATCTGATCTGGATCTTCATTGTTTGAAAGATAAGACATATCTGGGCTCAGCAGGACAAGGATTAAGGTGAGCAGGTATGCTCGAAGCTTAACCCATATTCTTTCATCTTGTACCCATCAACCTAACCTCTTTATAAAACTGATCATTATAACATGGTTTGGGGTAGAACTGTTCTTTATAACACAGTTTTCGATATAAATGATCTTTATTACACTGTTTTTGGTATGACATGGTTTAAAGATGGAGTTCAAAAATATATAGATTAAAAACCATAAATGGTCATTTTTCTATATAATCTACACATTTTTGTTTGGGCATATTGAGGTTATTTAACTAACATGGTTTCTGCATTGGACTCTGGCAATTGTGTTATAAAGAGGTTGTAGCATATTTATGGAATGAACATTTGCAGCATATTCAGCTGAGGATCTTAGTTAAGTAAATATCCAAAATTAGTGTCAAGGAAGTATATCAGATAATGTGCCAGGTGGATTGTCATCTTCTGTAACTTTTGCAAGTCTTAAAGGTGCATTATTGAGCTACCGGGTCTCAATTTTTTTTTTTCTGGTTTTTATCTTCATGTCATGTGTACACTTTTGGAGCCAAATACAGCTTCAGAACTTTGTGAAAATGGTCGTTTTCATTCGTGTTTACCCTTCGCTCTGAACATGTGTTTGGAATTTCTGTTCTAAAAATAAATCTGTCACTTTACACATACATGGCGACAGTATCGTCTCTGAGTGTCGTTACTTATGGCATGGTATTGAGCGTCGTAATTTTTTCCGATTCAGACATGGCCTAAGCAAACAAGGCCAAAAAAGAACGGCACATAACGTCATATATGGGGATTCTATTTTGTCATGAACTAAAAATATATCTAACTAGTGTTCGCAACCAGTTAGGGAATCCCTCTCAAACTCGTTTACCTGTCATCATAATTGTTCGCATTTTTGCATAAAATGCATTCATTTGTATTGTTTTAAAGAAAAATACCGGCTATATGTATTTTATTTTTGGAAGCATTTTTTCCAGATAGCTCAATAATGCACCTTTAAACAGCTTTTCACATCAAATATATGTGTATTGATCAAAATCATCTCATTGTAACACACCCAATTCCCCGCTCTCTCAGGGCAGGAAAATTCTTCAAAAGTTCACTTGCCCTGCATGAGCAAGAGCATGTTGATTTTGGTAAAATTCATAAGAACTAGACAAAATTTTTACTGGTCCTCCAAAATTTTTACCCATCATTGCGAGCAGACGAGTGGTATTTTCCAGCCCTGTCTCTCTCTATAACTACAACAATGCCGACTTGAAAGTCCCTCATTACAATGCACTGTGATTTTGTACATTCCTCAATGGAAAAATATACACATTAACCCTTCTCTTGCTGAATATTCATTTAAGCCACACCCATTTCTGTCCATCAGCCAATCAAATTACTTGATGTAATTTACTGCTACAAATTCATAAACTAAATGCCAAACAGTGTAGATCCTGATCAGATGGCTTCTTCAGAAGCCATCTGATCTGGATCTACACTGTTTGCAAAGATAGGGGTTGTCGTGAACAGCAAGATAAGGGTTAGAAATGTTGCATCAAAATAATTCACAATGACTACCTACAACATGCAGTTTTAAGCAAAACTGGAGAAAACTTGTATCTTCAAATAAACAATGTTTGTCTTTGTCTACAAAGAATTCTGCCAGAAGACTATGATATGACTGCAAATGTATTCAAGAGTGAGAAGCCAGTTTATGGCATTTAAAAGAAGTTGACACTTGCTTGTAGGCAAGAAATCACATAATATTGTTCATTTTGACAACAACGATGACAATGTTAAAGTTATCCCTATGCTGCAAAAGTAGTCACAACTAAAATCTTTTCTTACGACCTTCCGAAATGGTAATATATTTACAGTAAATAATTTAACCCTTGTCTTGCTTAATAAATTAATTTTGCCACATGCATTTCTGACAATCAGCTAATCTAATTATTTGATATGACAAACAGTGTAGAACCTGATCAGATGGCTTCTTCAGAAGCCATCTGATCTGGATCTACACTGTTTGCAAACAGAGGGGTCACAGTGGTTCAGCAGGACAAGGGTTAACACATTACTTACCAAGCTTCTTCCATAAACCCAACCACAAACTTCCTCACATCAACCGAGCGATCACTTTGAAACACCATCATTTCCTGTAATCAGATCAAGTTCAAACATAATAAAACATATTTCAAGCTCAAGTTATCAAAAAAGAATAAATCTTGTCCTCATTAGTGTAAAGATATGTCCTGCTAATGAACACTAAAATGCCAAAAATAAGGGACCTTGATAGTGCAAGGGTATGTCCCTCACTTTGACTCATGCTGCTCTGGATTGTGTGCTGCATGTGGCAGGCTTGTAGTAGCCTATCCAAGATTGTTGATTTTTGCCAGCGTACTCCGATTCATGCAAGCTCTCCCAGTACAAGATGTATAACAAAACTTAGAACAGCAGTTGCTGGCATAATATCAGCATAAAGAACAGCTATATTTCTTGATATTCTGATATTTATGAGTATTATCAACTTCCTGATAAGACATGCTGAACCCAGGACTAGAAAATTCCATGGTGAGTGCTTAAAGCTTGTGGACAAGTAAAAAGTTTATCTAGTCTCTATGAAATTTACCAAAATCTGCATGCCCTTGGTCATGCAGGACAAGTTGAAATTTTGAAGAATTTTTAAGCCCTGGCTGAGCATGAAAAAACCTTAATATCCAGGCCAAAAATTTACATCTAAAATCCTGTAAAGTCAAGACAGTAACAAATGTAAAATGGATACTTGTAACCATAGTTCCAGATCTGGAGAAGTTATGGGAATAATTAAGGAATAACAGGGACCAAGTGGCCCAAGGCTTCTAAATTTTGGTCTGGGCACTCAAGTTATGAATCAAAATACCTATTCACGTCTCATTACTTGTGTAAAATTTCAACACCACATTCTGCGGTATCTGATCTAGGTCTTCACTGTTTGTCAGTGTCCAAGCAGAAAAAGTAAGTATAACTGAAGGATAGTTTTTGTCATTTCTCCATTAAAACTTACGTTGTGGGTATTCATTAGAACCACCTCACCAAGGCGGTTCTAATGAATACCCACATCATAGGTTTATGCAGAGAAGTAAGGAAAACTATCCTTCAATTATCACAAAACACTTACGTTATCTGTTGCTATGAGCCCCATCATGTAAGCCCAGTCCATGCTTTACAGGTAATCCTCTTTACACTGCACCCTGATGTCACAGTAACAAGAACAGTGTGGATATAAATAGCCATTACCTGGATTTTGTACATAGCAGGTGGGAAGCTTCTGGAGTATTAATTTAACAACTTGCGTTGGTTGATAAACAATACTGTATTACCCTAAGTAATTCGGACACCTCAACTCTTTACCATATTTGTTAAAAAATTTGATTTGAACCAGTACACTTACTACCCGATGTTGTGTCTAAGAATGGCGGGATGAGTGGCAAACCGTGTTGACCCTGATGAGATGCTGCATTCTGCGGCATCTCATCTGGGTCTACACTGTTTGCTTAGGCCTGTCTGTCCGAATACCTACAGTAAATACCATAGACCCAATAAGCTAACAACAAAACCGGCAGTAATATACTCACATCAAAGAAATTATCCAGCAGGTTTGGGTCTTTATGTACAATCAACTCCTGCACCTGTAATGTCAAGAAAGCATGTGAGACATGTTGATTAACAAGAGGCCCAATGGCCCTATATCGCTCACCTGTGTACCAGAAAATCATAAGTGTAGGAGACCACTTGACATTGCTACATACTAAATATCTGAGCTCTGGGCCTTATGGCTTTGGAGAAGATTTTTGATTTTTTTTCCAGTATAAGTCCATAGATCAATTTTGACCCAAAGGGCATGGTTGGCAGGATTTATGTAGGCAACCATTTTATGTTGCTATATACTAAATATCTAAGGTCCGTACTTCATGGTTGCAGAGAAGAAGATTTTTAAAGCTTTTTTATTTTCATTATAAGTTTATTGGAGTTAAGAAGCCTCAGGATTTGGCCAATTTGAACCCCAGGGGCAAGACTCAGGCAGGATTCATGTGGGCAACAACTCCATGTTGCTACATGCTAAATACCTAAGCTCTAAGCCTTATGGTTTCACAGAAGAATATTTTTCAAGTTTCTTTTTTTCCATTTTTAGTTTTTTTTTCTATTTTAAGTCCATCCATGGTAGCTAATGGGCCATGGGTGTGGCCCATTCTGGCCTAAGGGGCATGATTGGCAGGATTTATGTAGGTGACCTGGGCCCTGTGGTTTCAGAAAAGAAGATTTTTGAAGCTTTTTTTTCCATTAGGAGTCCATGGGAGCTAAGGGGCCCCGGGGCATGGCCCATTTGGACACAAGGGGCATGATTGGCAGGATTTATGTAGGTGATCACTTACCGTTACTACATGCTAAATATCTAAGCGCTGGGCCCTGTGTTTTCAGAGAAGAAGATTTTTGAAGCTTTTTTTTTCAATAAGAATTGTCTAAGGGAGCTAAGAGGCCCCAGGGCGTGGCCCATTTGGACCCCAGGGGCATGATTGGCATGATTTATGTAGGTGACCTATTGCCGTTGCTACCTGCTAAATATCTAAGCTCTGGGCCCTGTGGTTTCAGAGAAGAAGATTTTTGAAGCTTTTTTCCATCAGGAGTCTATGGGAGCTAAGGGGCCCCGGGGCATGGCCCATTTGGACCCCATGGGCATGATTAGCAGAATTTATGTAGGTGACCACTTGCCGTTGCTACATGCTAAATATCTAAGCTCTGGGCCCTGTGGTTTCAGAGAAGAAGATTTTTGAAGCTTTTACCCATTATGAGTCTATGGGAGTGAAGGGGCGCCGGGGCATGGTCCATTTGGAACCCAGGGCTATGATTGGCAGGAATTATGTAGGTGACTACTTGCCCTTGCTACATGCTAAATATCTAAGCTCTGGGTCCTGTGGTTTCAGAGAAGAAGATTTTTGAAGCTTTTTTCCATTATGAGTCTATGGGAGTGAAGGGGCCCCGGGGCATGGCCCATTTGTAACCCAGGGGCATGATTGGCAGGAATTATGTAGGTGACCACTTGCCCTTGCTACATGCTAAATATCCAAGCCCTGGGCCCTGTGGTTTCAGAGAAGAAGATTTTTGAAGCTTTTTTCCATCAGGAGTCTATGGAAGCGAAGGGGCCCGTGGACATGGCCAATTTGGAACCCAGGGGCATGATTGGCAGGAATTATGTAAGTGACCACTTGCCCTTGCTACATGCTAAATATCTAAGCTCTGGGCCCTGTGGTTTCTGAGAAGAAGATTTTTGAAGCTTTTTTCCATTATGAGTCTATAGGAGCTAAGGGGCCCTGGGGCGTGGCCCGTTTGGACCCCGGGGGCATGATTGGCAGGAATTATGTAGGTGACCACTTGCCGTTGCTACATGCTAAATATCTAAGCTCTGGGCCCTGTGGTTTCAGAGAAGAATATTTTTGAAGCTTTTACCCATTATGAGTCTATGGGAGCGAAGGGGCCCTGGGGCGTGGCCCATTTGGAACCCAGGGGCATGATTGGCAGGAATTATGTAGGTGACCACTTGCCGTTGCTATATGCTAAATATCTAAGCTCTGGGCCCTGTGGTTTCAGAGAAGAAGATTTTTGAAGCTTTTTTTCCAATATGAGTTTATGGGAGCGAAGGAGCCCCGGGGCGTGGCCCATTTGGAACACAGGGGCATGATTGGCAGGAATTATGTAGGTGACCACTTGCCGTTGCTACATGCTAAATATCTGAGCTCTGGGCCCTGTGGTTTCAGAGAAGAAGATTTTTGAAGCTTTTACCCATTATGAGTCTATGGGAGTGAAGGGGCGCATTTGGAACCCAGGGCTATGATTGGCAGGAATTATGTAGGTGACTACTTGCCCTTGCTGCATGCTAAATATCTAAGCTCTGGGTCCTGTGGTTTCAGAGAAGAAGATTTTTGAAGCTTTTTTCCATTATGAGTCTATGGGAGCGAAGGGGCCCCGGGGCATTATGAGTCTATGGGAGCGAAGGGGCCCTGGGGCGTGCCCAATTTGGAACCCAGAGGCATGATTGGCAGGAATTATGTAGGTGACCACTTGCCCTTGCTACATGCTAAATATCTAAGCTCTGGGCCCTGTGGTTTCAGAGAAGAAGATTTTTGAAGCTTTTTTCCATTATGAGTCTCTGGGAGCGAAGGGGCCCTGGGGCCTGGCCCATTTGGAACCCAGGGGCATCATTGGCAGGAATTATATAGGTGACCACTTGCCCTTGCTACATGCTAAATATCTAAGCTCTGGGCCCTGTGGTTTCAGAGAAGAAGATTTTTAAATTTTTTCCCTTTATAGGTCTATGGGAGCTATATGTTGCCATGGCAACCAGAATTCCAATCTGATCAGCCAAAAAACCTCATGCAGCCTTTCCCCTTACCTGATGATGCTTCACATGAAATTTGATCAAGATTGGCCATGGGGTATTAGAGATATACTTATTTGAAATTGTTTACGGACGCACGCATGGACGCACGCACGCACGGAGACGGACAACGGACAAAAAGTGATCCCAAAAGCTCACCTTGTCACTACGTGACAGGTGAGCTAAAAACAGGGCCCAGATGTTCAAAACTAACGATGCTGTTAGTTACCATATTGTTAAAACTTTGAACATTAAATATCACAAATATATGATTTTGGGCTCAAAAAATGTGGGTAGCTTTTGCAAATACAAAAGCTGCTCACATTTTTTAAGCAAAAATACTAGAGTATTTGATACTGTACATATTAGATCAGTTAGCAGTTTTGACCACTAACAATCTTGTTAAGCTAACAATGCTTTGAACAACTGGACCCAGATGTTCAAAATTAACTATGTCGTTAGTTACCATAATGTTAAAACTTTCATCATTAAATATGGCAAATATATGATTTTTTGCTAAAAAATGCAAAAGCTACTCATTTTTTGACAAAAATATCACTATTCTATACTGTACAAAAGCACTTAACATTCTGGCCACTAGTAACTTGATAAGCTAACAATGCTTTGAATAACTTGGCCCTGAAACCAGGGCTAACTTGTGTGAAGCCTGCCTAGTTTAGCAAACTTATTAATGGTCAAAATGTGATGTGTCCTAGCAAGCACAATACATAATACAATGTTTTTGTTGTTTTCTTTTGTTTTTAATGTGGCTTTGCAGTGCAAAAGCGTCTTACATTTGTTTCAGAAAACAAGAATTCCGCAGAAATCTGCGTCATACCTGCATGGGGCAAAATTCATGGAAGCCACAATCAGAATGTTGTTATTAATTAAGTAAATTTCATAGCAGTTGATAGTTGATGTAAAATGTGTCAAAGTCACTGGACCAAAAATATAGGCCAACGTCACCAGGTCAAGGTACGTGCCAAATCAGTACAATGAGGAGAAGTACTTTGCAAAGTTTGGTGGCTGTAGGCCATTTATTTTAGGACATATTGAACATTGACGTAAAAGTCGCTGGAGTGCATAATATAGGTTAAGGTCACCAGGTCAAGGTACCCACAGAGTAAGTAAATGTAGAAGCACTATGCAAGGTTTGGTGGTTGTAGACCTTATAGTTAAGAAGATATGGAATGTCGACCTTAAATGTGTTAAAGTCAATGGAGTGCAAAAAATAGGTCAAGGTCACCAAGTCAAGGTACCTGCATAGTCAGTACATCTAGGAGAACCACTATGCAAGCTTTGGTGGTTGCAGGCCTTTAATTTGAGAAGATCTGGAACATTGACGCAAATTGTGTCAAAGTCAATGGAGCGTAAAATATAGGTCAAGGTCACCAGGTCAAGGTACCTGCAGTATCAGTACATCCAGGAGCAGCATTATGCAAGCTTTGATGGTTGTAGGCCTTTTATTTGCAGAAATCTGGAAATTCAACATAAAAATTTGTCAAAGTCGCTGAAGCGTAAAATATAGGTCAAGGTCACCGGGTCAAGGTACCTGCAGAGTCAGTAAATCTAGGAGAAACACTATGCAAGATTAGATGGTTGTGGGCCTTTTATTTGAGGAGTGTGTGTGTGTGAATTCGGGTTTAACGTCGCTTTCAACAATTTTTCAGTCATATCACGAACAGGGAGCTCAATGCTCACGTTTATAGTGCTGCCTCACTGAAGTATCATGTCCCAGACACATTACATGATACCACACCCAGTCACATTATCCTGACACTGGATCGACCAGTCCTAGCTCTACCCCGTAAATCTGAGTGCCAAGCGAGGAGCAGCTAGTACCATTTTTAATGACTTTGGTATGTCGCGGCCCGGGATCGAACCCGGGACCTCCCGTTCCCCGGAGCGGACACTCTACCAACTGAGCTATCGGGGCCGGTTTTTATTTGAGGAGATCTGGAACTTCGACGTAAAATGTGTCAAAGTCAGTGGAGCGTAAAATATAGGTCAAGGTCACCATGTCAAGGTACCTGCAGAGTCGATGCATCTAGGAGAAACACTATTCAAGATTTTATTGGTGTAGGCCTTTTATTTGAGAAGATCTGGAACATTGACGTAATTTGTGTCAAACTCACTGAAGCATAAAATATAGGTCAAGGTCACCGGGTCAAGGTGCTTGCCTAGTCAGGAGCTCAGGGTGATGTTTCATGAAAGGTTTGATTGTTGTTTAGTCTTATAGTTGATTACAATACAAACTTCGACGTAAATGTCAACTTCGACGTAATGGTAAAAGTCACTGGAGCGCAAAATATAGGTCAAATTCACCAGGTCAAGGTGCTTACAAAGTGAGAAGGTCTATGAGATGTTTCTTGTAAGGTTTGATGGTAGCTGAGGTTTATAAAATAAAAACTTTGACGTAAATGTCGAACTTCGACGTAGATGTTAACAGAGGGACGGACGGACGCACGCACGCACGGAAAATCGGACACCTATGTCGCACCCTGCTATAAGCAGGTGCGACAAAAATATTTAAAGTGTATTTGACATTTAACTGATCAAAGTTATAATCTTATGTCAACTAATGACTGTTAGCTTTGAAAACCTGGACCAAGCCGATCAAAACTAACAGTTATTAGTCAAGGTTATGCTAAAACTTCAATCCCTCAGTATGGTAGTAGTTCAAAATTTGGCTGAAAACGAAAATAGCTTTTGCAAAAGTTGCAAAAGCTAAGCTACATGTATTTGTTTTCAGCAAAAATACCATTGTTTTAGATACTTTTTCTTGACAGAACAGTTTACATTTTAACCTCCAAAAAGCTTGTTACCCTTTTTGTACCAAATAGAATCTTCCTCCTTATATGCAGCAGGAGTCCACTGCAAAAATTAGAGGTGTAAGGTCGTGTTTTCTTCAAAATTTAATTTGGAAAATGGCTGAACTTTTTGCAAACAGTGTAGACCATGATCAGACGCCACATTCTGCGGCATCTGATCTGGGCCTGCACTGTTTGCCAGAATACCCGTCTTGGTGTTTCTGGTAGAAAATGGGCGAAGCTAGCAATGCATTGAATAACTTGACCAAGTTTTTTTGTCAATCACTGACCGACAAAAGTTGTAATTCATTGTAATGCCTTAGCTTTGAACTAGCGTTTAAATCCAAACCTATCCAACCCAAAGTGGATGGATGTAACTAAGCATCTGTTCTGAGGCTGAAGTAAGTTTTTAGTGATTTACTGTAATGATCCTAAGTATTGGGACAGACAGGCCAAAGCAAACGGTGCAGACCCAGGACAAACTGCTCTTGTAGCAGCAGTCTGATCAGGACCAATACTGTTGCCATTCTGCCTGCACCTTCTAAATTTTGAAATGGACTCATGCTATATATATAAGGAGGAAGATTCCATTTGTACAAAGAGGGATAATTAAGCCCTTGTTGAGACTGCTCCTGAAAGTTAAGCCAGATAAATATCTCAGCTATTTGCCAGTCTTTGACTCAACGGGAAATAGTAATACATGCACTCACTTGTCCGACTTGTTCAAATTTTAGGTTAATTATAGTAACTGATAAAGCCATGGTACTGGTAAACAAACTAGGTCTGGCAGTGACGTCAAATCAATAACAAAGTTAAAAATAGAAAGGATTTTCCAGTATAAACTTGCACTTGGCTTTATGGTATGAACAGGACACGGCCACCCATAATACACCAGTCACAACGGCCCAGGGGATGTCAACGCTGCTTGTCATGCTGACAGTCGTAGTTCGAATCTCACTGATTGCGTTATTTTTTTTTTTTTCATTTTATATTTGATTAATCTTTTTTATAGTAAATTAAATGTTCATTGTTTCACTTGGTTTAAAATCTATAGTAAATTTTGTATATATATTTTTTTTCTATTTCACCTTTTTCGTCTTTCAAGCGTTATGTGCTTGAAAATGAACAAGAAATGTGTTCTGCAAACGTCGTAATTATCCACTTTTAACATGCCACACGGGTATAGCAGATTTCACATGTCGTGTGTATGTGTGTATTACGAGGTCAAAAAAAAAAAAAAAATCATTCGACACATGGGTTTCGAACCAGCCACCTCTTGGTCTGCAGAACAACCCCTCTACTCTTTCGGCCACGAAATTTACAAAACTGCGGTGGTATGTAAATAATCTTAGCGCTAGGTTCAAAGTAAAGGCCATATCATATGAATATTCGAGTAAACTAATTATGACTTTACTGCCAGGAATTCCTTGTCGGACTATACATGTATTTCAACTGTGATCATTTTTCAATATTTGTGTGACAGTGTTATTTTTTAACAGTTGCTTTTACAATTGACGCATTGAGTATTTATCATGAAATCTGATCAAGAAACTACACTATTATGCTGTGTATAATACACACTTTTTCATTCAAGGATAAGGGATCAAAATTTGGTGCATATCATGCATCAGAACTGGAACTTTTCAACATTTTCCTAAGATATGTTCGAGTCTTTGCAGTCTCGAATCTAATGTCAATGGTGACTATACTCTGCACAATACATATCAGGCCATCTTCAATGATTTACAGGTAGTTTTGGATACCAAGCATGCTCCTCTATATATTTCCAAACTATAAACTTAAACTTTCCTTATTTGTATTAGTTATTTGACATTGTTTTCAAAAAAACTATAGAACTGGAAGTCTCTTGTTTGATTGACAATTGATTGTTTGTTTGTTTGTATTGGAGTTTGATGGCCCAGTCAACACTATTTAGGTCATTTTTGAGCTGGTCAGTTTACCTATCAACACTTTTCCTCAGAAAAATTTCCTGGAAAGGCTTATATGTAAGCGGTTAACCAGTACAATGTGCATTCTTTTGCCAGAAACAGACACCTGCCCTTCTTGAATCAGTGGAAGGGAGAGAATGACAGTAAAAAAGATTTCATGATCAATCTCCACGAAAGAATGTTGCCAACACTGGAAGGTATCCAACCAGCGTCCCCCTGATCACCAGTCAGACGCGCATCCGAGTGAGCTACCGAGGCCAGTTGATTAACAGGTGAAATAAGGGAGACTTGGTCATGAAAACTACATTTCATTGTAACAGATTGTTTGATTGACAGGTGAAGTAACGGAGACTTATTTTATGTATTTGGCCATGAAAACTGTTTCAATGTAACAGAAACCTATTTCAGCAGTATCTTTTGACCAAGACAGAAATAACTTCACCCTTATAATAATACCGTGTCACACTCCTATTTTGTCTTTTTATGAGGAGAACGGGGAAAGTCCAGTGACAACAAAGAAGTAAAGTTTGGACATCGCCAGTGAAAGAAATGGCTAACTTACACAATACATTAATGATTTCAATGATTTTTCAAGGAAGATAACCCATATAACCTAACCGATTGCATGCAGGAAACCCCTTAAGTGGTACCATGGCAAACAGTGCAGGCCCAGATCAGACGCCGCAGAATGTGGTGTCTGATCAGGGCCTGCACTCATTGCGAACAAAATTTTCCATCAAAAATAGAGTAAAAACGAAAAAATAGGTCTGATGCCTCTTAAATGACAAATGGACTTGACCAACATATAGCAATGGAAGAGTCCACCAACATACAATGGGTTTATGTCTAGTTTGTCCTGTCAACTTTTACCTGCCAGGACATCTGGCCAAAGCTGGTGGGTGTTACACATACAATCTGATCTGATCTGGTGCATAAATTATATAAGTATGGGTTATACATGCCAAAATACTATTTGTCACTGAATTTTCTTACCTGTTTCAAATTTCCAACTTTGAGAGCATCTCTGGTCATCAATGAAGCCTGATTCAGTAGCTCTACAACCTGCAGTAGAAAGAAATGGTCAAATTTAATATTTCATGAAGATAATTCTTTTTAAATGAAATGTCTAGAAGCACATAGGGGCCCGCCCATATGAAGTGTGGTTTCTTCACTGACTTGTTAACTACAATCTAATCTGGAAACTTACAATTAAAAAGTATTAAAGGGTGTATCCCATTATTTTCATTTTTATCCCCATGCTTTTTTGATAATTTTTTTAAGCGAAGGGATATTAAAAACACCTCCGTCCATCTGTCTGTTAATTCATGGATTTTCCTACCCTTCAGAATCAGCGTCCAGGGGCCACTGGGTTTGGGAAAAACAGCTTGCTAATATTTATAGTTGGGAATTTAAATCGGCTGTAACTTTGTCAATTTTGGCTCAATTTTCTTGAATTTTTTATCAAAATGTAGCACAACATCAGAAATTGGGAAATTTGTTATAAAATTTGGGAATATCTGTCTCTAAATTGGGAAAAATAGGGGCCAATTACCGGCCCTAAAGTTGCACTAGGAAAATCCCTGTAATTATGCTATCTCCTCCTAAAATGTTAATCAGAATCTAACTTTGTGGCATTCATCCCTACAAATGATGCAAGTGGAGCACGTTTAGACACTGCAATTTCATTATCGCTACTGGGAATCGAACCGAGGGCCTCTGGCATCATAGGCAAGTATACTAATCTCTGAGCTACCATGCAGTGACACTCCTAATTGTGTAATGGAATAGGATGCTGCCCAAAATTGCATTTCTGCCCACATTTGAGCCATTTAAAAGTGCAGTATTCATGGTCAGCCACCCAATGCCATGAATGCCAGTGTGCTGTTGACATCGGAGTCTAACTGTTGGTTTTCTTTTGCTCTGGCATTTCAGTGGTTTCTTGCTGTCGAGTCCTTGCCGTTGTCTTGCCTTGCCATCTCCAGTGATTTTTTTAGGCGTGCGTCCTGCGTCCTGTACGCATAATTTCGCCAGAGGACGCAAAAAAATATCGTCGGCGGGTCCTGGGACGCATAAAAATTCTCGGATGAATGTACACTTGCTTTATGAACTCTTACTTTCGTTTTCGGAATGCAAAAACGGTGTATAAATTAAGTACAATATCTAATAAAACCTAGACGTCTGATATGGATTAAAAATGTTTGATAATTTATAACGGATCAATTATGAAACTATTGTTAATCCCTGTCATATAATTGCCACCCTGCAGTGCGTGTCGATTAGGTGTGAAAATATGGTCAAGTTATGTCTCTAGTTTGCGTTTATTACCCAATCATAAAATTTAATCCGCAATCAATGTGAAAATTATTTAATTGGTCCTAAGACGAGTTGCTACGACTATTCTACTATCTCGTGAATGGTTATGTTTTGGCGCCAAATAGCAGACGCTTGGCGAGAAAAGTTGAACTCTTTAATTTGTGTTAACACATCTATATGTTGTTGTTGGTTATTGACACTGAGCTTACGGAAAGAGATGTTTTCCATAACCGTTTTGCTGTCGAGAATTGTTTTTACCTTTACCGTTTCCAAACAATTTTTTATGAAAGAGATACGCCCAATTAAGATAAAACGTGTGGGGGTGCTGGGGTCCGATGACGTCATTTACCGATCGCGTGCAGGAAAAAACTAGCGGTGGTTTGTGGGCCGCAGTTTGGATGCCGGAATTCGATGTTCGCATTGAACTTGCTTGTTTATTTCGTTTAAAATCAGAGTTTAAGGAATATTACTCACAAAAAATCGGGCTTGCTTAGTAATGGAGATTGTTATATTACCCATGTGTAAGTAAAATTGAGTGGACAATTATTCAATTAAACATTATTTATGTCGGGAATTGTAAAAGGATAGAGCATAACATGAGATGCATCGTATTTTCAGCTGACAAAAGTAAAAATAAAATGGTCCAAAAATAATTTGGGCGGGTTACCCGCACCCTGAACTTGGGCCTGTAATTTGAGGAAAAAAAAATGCGGGTAATACGGCATATACACAAGTTTAAATAAAACTGAAAACAGCCGCTGAAAACGGGCAATGATCAGGAATTGCTACCATCCGGAATTCATGCATTCCAGACTACAAGACTTACTCTAGGGTGCAAAAGAAGGTTTCACAATGGGTCCTGGGTTGGATGCATGGTTTTGGTCTGGGATGCATTAATTCTGGACCCAGTGGGTCCCAGGACTCATAATGGCAAATTTGTAAAAAAATCACTGCATCTCTGTGGATGTTTGATTATTTGTATTCACGGAGATGTTGCACTGATGAGTTAGGAGGCCTTCATGCGGACTGCACAAATTATTTGTCTCAATCGCAACAGAAGGGCGAGGATTGTGGCCACGTAAAAACAATTTAAGCCCCCCAGTGGAATTCGTTTGCGCTGACCGTTTCTAGGCTGTTCGTCTGTCGCGGTTTATTTTTGTTATGGTTTGTCTCCTTGTGTTTGTGTCGCTTATATTATTTTATTTTGGATAGCCTATTGGCCATTTTGTAGGAAAGTAACTGTCTTTTTGGCTTTCTGCTATTTATGTTTCCATTATGGTATGTTGTTTCATGTTTGTATTTCTTTCCCTTTGGTGTCTCTGATGGGAGCTGCGGGTTGATTGTATCAATTCCTGATCATTGCCTCTACTTCTATTTAGCTACACGAAATCATTTTTGAGCAATTCTAGACATTCTGTGTGGCGTTGCTCCATACAGTGACGACGAGATTAGAGATAGCAGGTACTATTGTATACATAAATAGTGTTATCTACATGTGTGACAAATATGACCGACTCAGTATGAGTAGATAGTGATAAGCGTTTTGACTTGTGTGTTACAAACTGCCAGAGATACACGACTTCATTCACAATTGGTCATATTTTCCCCGATGGTGCCCTTGTGTATATTATTATAGGATAGTATATCTTCCTCTCTTAAAGCTTGAAACTGGTCCCTGTGGATTACAGTATGTTACAAAATGTATCCTATGCTTTAGAAAAGCTCCTACTTGTGAGCAATGTGAATTGGAGTTATCTCCCTTTGGTTTTATATTTTTACACAAAACCCTGCTTTAATAATCATTTTCCAATTCATAAAAAAATAACAGTAGCATACCCGTTCATAAACCGGGGCAGATGCGCTGCTTTCTGCTGCCTCAGCGGCAGCCTCCTCCTCTTCCTCAGCAAAAAGCTGAGCAGCGGTTGAGCGAACACGAGGATCGGCCATATTTCGCCGTTGGTGACTGACTAGTCAAGCTAATCTAGATTTTTAGATGCATTGTCTTTGGGGTCGTGTTTTCGTGTGGAAGGTTTGTATCTGTTTATTGTAAAACAGACATAAATGTGCATTTGTTCACATATTTTTGTCTCAAACTACTCTTGAGAAAATGTGAATAAAGCTGTCACTACTGCTATCAATAAGTTCGTATTTAAGTTTCAAGTTTAATTCTTAACAATGAGAGAAAATCTCCTAAATAATTGCTTTAAATGTTCAAATATAAAATTTCATATAATATAACAACGTGAAATTTTAATAAAATTCTCAATATATTATTTCCTTTTTTTATACGAATCTACTGAATTAGCACATGTTGGAAGTTCGACAACTCTGACTTGGGCAGCAACTTGTGCAAGGAAAGTATGTGGAATGAAAACTGACAATGAAATCCAACTCTGTTAAATTAAAGACTTGGCTTTTTCCGATATTGATTATCGCCTTGCTATGTTTCAGTCTGGCCTATCTATGTTGTTTGAATTGAGATTTAACATCCCCGTCAACACTATTTAGGTAATTTTGGAGATGTTGCTTCCAAGTTTGTGGGACTTTTATGGAATACCGACATGGAGATGAAATGACAGCTCAAGCCCTCCAGCCCAATGAAACTAAAAGACCCACATGCATTGGCCGGTCTGACTCGCACAACTGTGCCTGGGAAGGCTTAGTCCTTCTTAGAGCGGTTTACCAGTACTCATGTGGTCAGTTTCAGCTCTGTGTGTAAGCAACATGAAGCCCAATCTATTTCTTCAAGCTCTGAAAGGCAGGGGTGATGTTTCGGCTTGGCCTGACTTGATTGAATCAGGATAGGTGGTTAGTGTGGATTGATTGATTTTGGCTTTATGACCCTTTCAAGATTTTTATTATTTTATTTATTTTTTTGGTTTTACAGCCCTTTCAAGATTATTTCACTCATATCGAGCCGATCGTTAATCAGAGGTAGGCGAAAACCGGAGTACCCGGACAAAAACCACCTGACCTTCCGTTGCAGAACTTGGCGTCTCACAGATTTTTATTATTATGCCCCTGCCATTCGAAGAATGGTGGAAAGGGCATATAGCGTTGCGCCTGTCCGTCGGTCCATGCGTCTGCAACTTAAACGCAGTCAATAACTTTCTTATTTCTTGATGGATTTTAAAATTACTTTGCAGAAATGTTATCATGAGACGGCGTATACGTGCAAAACCAAGGTCCGTACCTCCAAGGTCAAGGTCATACTTAGAGGTCAAAGGTAAAAAAAAAGGGTCCGAAACTTAGACGCAGTCAATAACTGTCTTATTTCTGGATGGATTTTGAAATTACTTTGAAGAAATGTTAACCATCATGAGACGATGTGTCACATGCAAAACCCAGGCAGGGATAAAGACTGAAAAATTGGCTGGGCGTCCAAAAATTATCTGTTGGTCGCCCATCGTCAACAGTAAAAGATTGTCCAGCATTTTCCAAATATGTGAGATTGTGAGAATCTTTCATTAGTATGGATTCAACATAGGTGCTTCCGACATGAAGGATGTCTGGCCAGATTGGAACCGAGGCTAGGCCAAGGTTAGGATCAGTCCAGGCACTCTGAGGTTGGAAATGACAATATTGAGTCATTACAAATTAAAGATTTCTTTTTTAGCTCGCCTGTAGGAAAGTACAGAAGAGCTATAGCAATCACACTGGTGTTGCCGTGGGCGTAAACGTATCCGTGTACGTCACTCAAGGTTTTTGGTTAAAATTTTCTATTGCTCTAAATTCTATATCTCTAAAACCGCTTGATGGAATTAGTAACTTCTTAGACTGATGTTACATATTGGTCTAAAGTTTCGCGCAGTACCAGCCCCACACCCCCCTCAGTGACCTTGAGGTCAAGGTCACAAATTTTATGTTGAAGTTTTTGGTTAAAGTTTGTATTGCTCTATATCTCTAAAACCATTCAATGGATTAAGTTACTTCTTGGACTGATAATACATTCGCACAGTACCAGCCCGCAGGGATTATTTTGGGCAGGGCCATGGGGCCATAGTCCCATCAGTTTTGAAAATGGCCCCTTGTTTTGGAAATGAGGGGCCATTTTTACATGGGGGGAGATAGGGAGTAGCCATTCAGAAGCTAGTTCTTTCTGCTTTTTAGTCAAAATGGCCCCATCGGCATTTTCACCAGAATTATCCCTGCAGCCCCACCCCCCTCAGTTCACAAACTGCATGACAAACAGTGTAGATCCTGATCAGATGGTTTCGTCAGAAGCCATCTGATCTGGATTTACACTGTTTGCAAAGGTAGGGGTTGTCGTGTTCAGTAATAACAAAAACGCACTGGTGTGACACAGGGCATTCTTTCATATCCCCAAAATGGCTACTTTTCTGAAGAAAATTTGTGATATTTTTCTTAGGCCAATACAAAATATATGTGTGGTTCCGGTTACCCGACCGTGCCTAGCTTTTTCCCGCCGACCCTAATTATTTTTTCCATCATGAATATTCCAAACATTTTATGTGCAAAAACTGTCTTTCAATTTTTCATGGTTAAAGTATTTAAGTACATATTCATTAAAAAGCGCTTTCATTAAAGGACAAGCTGGTCGTATTTACGCATGAAAATGGTGTGCGTCTGCCAAAAACAACATCAAAAACATCCGTGTTTGTCTCTAAATAACTGTGGTCCTAGAATTAAAATGCATATCGTAAGCATCGCTATTTAAAAGCTGTTTTTTTATCAATTGCCGCGAGCTGTCAGTGAACAGTAAGTGGCCTGTGCTAATCAATAACAATTAGCCAGTAACAGTTCAAATGGGTCAGGGATATGGCACGTGGCTACTTCTGAAGAAGCCGACGCTTTGAAGTAACCCATAATTATAATCCAAAATCTCCAGTATTTAGCACATTCAAGACCGTTCATGCAAGCCAATAGAACCACCGCCAGAAACAAAATAAATAAGAAAAAAAACTACTACCAGAGGGTAAAACATATGTTGTCTCCTGTGATCAACATGCATTTTTTATGGACCGGTAAGAGGGGAAAATTAGGAAGCGGTCGGAACCCACAAATTTTGAATGCAATTTGTTTTCGGAAGCCCAAAATGCATAAAACCCATGTCTCCGACGCATACAAAAAAGGACAATGGCGCTCATTTCTTGCGGTATACAGACCATGACGTTATGACCCCTCTCAATAATCAGATTACTTTTGTGACAATAAAAATTATCCAAACAATGTTTTACCACCTGTAGCGATAATCAGACAAGTGTGCACGCTTCAACAAACATAAATGATACAGACAGCTTGTGTAAATCTCTCAAGTATTTTCACTATCTCCATGGACCGAAAGCTAAGCCTTCACAGATGCGCAGGATGATCGTAGTCTTCGCTGGTCACACATATATAGTTTTTGTCATGCCGCGCTTGATTTCCCGCCGTCATTTTGAACGTGCATTTGTTGCAGACTGAAATTTTCCCACGTTTTTCAATCACACGTCATCGATAGTTTGCACACACGGTCTTCGCATCCAATTTTTGGAAAACATCACGGAAAATGTGCTGCAGGTGAAGTCACAGATCAGCCTGCACAGTCTTATCAGTCTTTGCTCTTTGTACAAACCTGTTGTAGTATGGCTTCTGGGATATGCAGAGAGCAGCAAACGAAGAGCTCGATGTACTGGCTGATCTTACGTTAAAAGAAAAGTTTTTTCGTGAGTGCTGGAAGCAGTTTAACCTGTTGTAATATATGTCCGACAAACACGGTAGCTAATGAGCTAGGATGTCATATGGTGGTGACATCAGAAATGCTTTCCGAGAAATGCACTGAATGCGTATGCCCACACAGAAAAGACTCAGATCAGCTGGAAGTTCTGCACAGTCTGATCTGAGTTTATTGTTCACAAGGTTTCATTTATCGGATAGCTTAGATACTCGCTGATCAGACTGGCCGCATATGGTATTGTCTTCGCACATGATAATACTGGTCAGGTAGCTTTTCACACCTAATCGTTTAATTGGTATCACTTACATGTACACTGGTGATCAAATCTTAAAGTGAGATAATTTGGAACAATAAACAGCGGGATTAGCGGTAAATCATCAAACAGGCAACAATCTATTGCTAAAAAAGTGCCTAAAATATCCATTCTTTAAACAGGCATGACGTTGTAACTTTTGGTCATTTGATTTGAGGCTTAACATTCCTGTCAACACTGTAAAGGTCATTTTGGAAATGTTGCTTCCAATTTTGTAGTACTTTTACCCGACATTGAGATGAAATGACATCTCAAGCCCTGCCGCCCAATGAAACCAATAGGGTTTATAAGCATGGACGGGCCGACTCGCACCCCTTTGCCTGGGCAGGCTTAGATCCCCTAAGCGGTTTACCAGTACTCGAATGCGGTTCGGTTTCAACTCTGCGTGGAAGCATCATGCAGCCCATATATTTCTTCAAGCACCGGTGGGCGGGGAGCGTATGTTTTTGGCCAATTTCAGAGATTTTTGTTCCAAAATGTAAGGCAACATTTGCTCTTACCTGCAAAAAAGGGGTCGGCCCCATAGGGGCTGGAAGAAATATATGGGCTGCATGATGCTTCCACGCAGAGCTGAATCCAGCCTGCACACTAGTACTGGTAAACCACTTAGAGGATTTAAGCCTGGAACCGCGGTGAGAGGTGGACCGTCCATGCTACTCAGCCCTAGTGGTTTCATTGGGTGACAGGGCTTGAGATGTCATTTCATCTCAATGTCGGGTAAAAGTCCCACAAAATTGAAAGCAACATGTCCAAAATGACCTTTACAGTGTTGACGGGGACGTTAAACCTCAAATCAATCAATCAGTCAAATCAATCTGCAAAAAGGGGTATGGTGCCACAAACAAAAAATCTTGGCACCAGAGAAAATTGGACTGGAGCCAAGCCATCATAAAAAGGCTGGGGAAACCAATAATAATAATAATTTGTGCAGTATGTCTGCACTTTCTTGTTCTTGAAAAAGAAATCAGCTGTCAGTTTTCAGATTCATGTCAGCGTGTCAAAAAGATTGGCTTACGTGGTGACAATAAAGATACCATGTTGAGGCACGGATGCTACACCATGACCTGTGGCGGGAAAAGAAGCCAAGAGTAAACACAAATTGTTGGATGTTTAATTTGCAGCATTAAGCCGTTAACAGAAACTTTCTGATCTCCGTTTACTCTGTCATTTCATCTTGATCTTTTGAACTTTTACATATATCTTCAATGTATATGTGGTACAATAACATTTATAACACTATTCAAGATACAACAACCTTCACTAGAACAGCAAGTCCCAAAGGCTGACCTTTTATAAAAGGCAAACACATACACAGGATGTCCAATCAAAATACTTTGTTCTGACCGAAGAACACCCTTATTTTTGTAACAATTAGGACAATATGGATGAAAACTAAGCATTATTTAATATACTTTATTTGTTTACAATGTTTTCAAGTACAATTATACAACAAAAGCAAAACAATATAACAAAAATAAGTGCAGTGTGTAGAATAGTAAAAAAGGTGAGAAAAAAAAAATAAAAATAAAAAATAAAATAATTTTCTTACCTACATGTACCTACCCTATTTTTGAAAACCATGTAATAGGAACCACACATATAATTTGTTTTGGCCTTATTTAAACTCGTGATATAGGTTGTAGGTGCTTGTTATAACTGCCTCATTGAGGTGGTTCTAAGTTCTAACGACTACCAAAACCTGAAATAAACTTAATGTAAACCCCGATTTTCTCTATATAAAGTGAGGTTTAGAGGGGCTGTTCATGACACAGGATTGTTAACATGATGCGCAAAAAAGTATCTTCGAAAATATGATGGCTGACGGTCTCAGTTTGGTACTTTTAAGCAAGGCTGGTCAAGTGCTAGTAGACCCTAATGATTTCTAAACACTGTGCTAGTGGAACTTTGGATGCCTTACTATTACCACTGGAAGCTAGACGGCCCCCGCCCATCGGGGCTTGAAGAAATATATGGACTGCCTGATGCTTCCACGCAGAGCTGAATCCGACCCGCACACGAGTGCTGGTAAACCGCTTAGAGGTTCTAAGCCTGCCCAGGCAAAGCGGTGCGAGTTGGCCCCTCCATGCTAATAAACCCTATTGGTTTCATTGGATGGCAGGGCTTGAGATGTCATTTCCTCTCAATGTCAGGTAAAAATCCCACAGAATTGGAAGCAACGTCTCCCAACATGACCTTTACAATGTTGATGGGGACGTTAAACCTCAAATCAAACAAACAAACTGGAAGCTAGAGTAGATGAAGAATGAAGGAATGAAATTCACTTGGCCAAACTCAGGGCTGGAAAATTCTTCGAAATTTCACTTGTCCTGCATGACCAAGGGCATGTAGTTTTTGGGAAATTTCATAGGGAAGTGACAAAATTTTTACTTTACTCATCCTCTTAAACTTGAACTCATTATGTGTGGAATTTTCCAGCCCGAAAACTTTATTCACTACTATGTTTTTTTAACTCTTTCTTTCCTGTCAAGCATCATTTTTGTTTTTTTGCTTCAAAATTATGAAAATACGCCTATACAAATACATTGTACACTTTACTGCTGAAAAACGAAAATTTTAAGATGAAAAATAGTGATATTTTTCTTATTTCTGCTAAAAATATAGATTGTGCATACTCGTTACAACCGCCTCATTGAGGGGGTTCTAACGAGTACCCACAATCTATATTTTAGAGCAGAAATAAGAAAAATAATGTATACCCCTCTAAAACCTAGTTTTGCTATATAAAAGTGGGGTTCAAGGGGGTCAGAATTATATTGGTGTGTTTTCGGGATGCTTACCAATAATTACATCCTTTCCAAAGGGGCCCTGTGCAAACAGACCCATAGCTTTTCCAAAAAGGCCTTCCCTTTAAAACACATGGCCACGATGGACCATTTTATAATGTAAAGAGATAGGAAGTACCTGTTCTAGACAGAGTTTTCATAAAAAATGTGTCAAAAAGGCCCATGGCAAACATGAGCCATAAATATCCCTGCTTTCCTTGTTTATTTTCTTCGCAAAGTCGCAAACAACCCACACTATAGCAGGCAAATTTGATGTGAGCATATACCTTGTAGTTGTAGATATGCTCACAGGAAAGATTCAGAACTTAGAGGTTGGTTGGAGTCATAGCTGAGACACATTTTCCCTTGACAGGGCTCATATTAGCCCATATCCTGCTGAATAAACTAATTTTGCCACACCCATTTCTGTCTATCAGCCAATTAAATTACTTGTTCAAATTCATAAACTAAATGACAAACAGTGTAGATCCAGATCAGAGGGCTTCCAAGCCATCTGATGTTGATCTACACTGCTTGCAAAGTTAGGGCTTATCTTATTCAGCAGGACAAGTGTGTGTGTGTGAATTCGGCTTTAACGTCACTTTCAACAATTTTTCAGTCATATCACGACGGTGTCTGGTTGGGACAGGGAGCTCAATGCTCTCTTTTATAGTGCTGCCTCACTGAAGTATCATGTCCCAGACACATTACATGATACCACACCCAGTAACATTATCCTGACACTGGGTCGACCAGTCCTAGCTCTACACCGTAAATCTGAGTGCCAAGCGAGCCCGGAGCAGCTAGTACCATTTTTAAAGACTTTGATATGTCGCGGCCCGGGATCGAACCCGTGACCTCCCGTTCCCCGGAGCGGACACTCTACCAACCGAGCTATCGGGGCCGGTTACAAACAGTGTAGATCCAGATCAGATGGCTTCTACAGAAGCCATCTGATCTGGATCTACACTATTTGCAAAGTTAGGGCTTAACTTATTCAGCAGGACAAGGGATATAATTATTGCAGTACAGTGAAACTTTGATAACCCGAACACTGATGGCTCGTTTACCTAAACTGTTTCCAACATTCGTTAAGGAACCTCAGAAAATTTCCCATAACTGCAGATATTGAAATGTTTGGGTAATTTTTATGCCCCCGCCATTCGAAGAATGGTGGAAAGGGCATATAGCGTTGCCCCTGTTCGTCCGTGCATCTGTTCGTCTGTGCGTCCGTGCGTCCGAAACTTAAACGCGGTCAATAACTTTTTTATTTCTTTATGGATTTTAAAACTACTCGGCAGAAATGTTAACCATCATGAGACGACTTGTCACGTGCAAAACCCAGGTCCGTACTTCCAAGGTCAAGGTCATACTTGGAGGTCAAAGGTCAAAAAAAGAGTCTGAAACTTAAACACAGTCAATAACTTTCTTATTTCTGGATGGATTTTGAAATTACATGGACTTAGTAGAAATGTTAACCATCATTAGATGATGTGTCATATGTAAAATCCAGGTCCGTACCTCCAAGGTCAAGGTCATACTTAGAGGTCAAAGGTAAAAAAAAGGGTCCGAAACTTAAACGCAGCCAATAATTTTCATATCTCTGGATGGATTTTGAAATTACTTTGAAGAAATGTTAAATTGTTAACCATTATGAGACGATGTGTCACATGAAAACCCAGATCCGTACCTCCAAGGTCAAGGTCATACTTAGAGGCCAAAGGTAAAAAAAATGGTTTGAAACTTAAACGCAGTCAATAATTTTCATACTGTATCTCTGGATGGATTTTTAATTTACTTGGCAGAAATGTTGGCCATCATGAGACAATCTGCCTCACACAAAACCAAGGTCCTTACCTCCAAGGTCAAAGTAATACTTAGAGGCCAAATGTGAAAAAAGGGTCCAAAACTTAAACACGGTCAATAACTTTCTATGGATGAATACGAACATAGACATATTTTCAGGCGGGGGCATCCCTGTCCTATGGACGCATTTCTAGTCTTATTTAACCTTGAAAATTTATGTTATATCTTCTCATTAGAATCAATTCATCCAGGAGATTCTAATGAGTACTCACCACATATGTTTATTTCAAAGAAAATCGAAAATAAATTCCTGTTTTGCGTCCTGACCTGGTGCAATGATTAACCCTCAATGGTCTCGAACAAATTATTCGGGTCCAAAAGGCATTGGAGCCATTGTAGTTTATAATAATAATAAATAACTAGATCGCGCAGTCGATGGTATACCATCGCAACTACCCGCTTTTTGTATGAATGACACATAAGATATGACAAAGTCATACTTTTTTACCTTTGACCTTGGGGCCATGTTGGGGTCAAGGTCACAAAAAAGTAGCCCACTGCCATCTACATACCATGTACTATCCACATGCAAAGTTTCAAAAGTGTAACTTCAGTGGTTGCAGAGGAGATCCATTTACAAGAAACGTGACGGATGGACAGACAGTCGGATGGACAGACAGACTGACGACCACTCAACTCTGGTACGAAAACAATATACCCGATTTTTCTTCGAAAAAGCTGGTATAATGATAAACAACTTTATTTATAGAGGGTTATCACATTTAGTAATCTAGTACTTATCTTCCATGTGGCCCTTTTTTCTTCCTCTTCCTGGGTAGAAACCAGTACTAAGCAATGTGGATAAAGCTCTTGCTCAAGGAAACAACATTTGGCGCTTGCGGGGATTGAATCGGCTACCTCTCAATCGTAAATCTGATGCTTTACCACTGCACCCATCACAGCACTCCACTTCTCTGTGGTACATGTATGTTTATTGTTTCAGATTGTTAAATAGTGAAATGGAGCTGTTCACCAAAGACCAAGAAGTGATAAGTAAAATTGCAAACTCTCTGCAGGAATGTGGATGCTGTGCAAGATGTACCCTCAGATATCTTGGTTTGAAAGAAACCTATGCCTACAAAAAATGTTTGCAGGTTTGTTAGCATCAGATCATACTTTTCATTCATTTGGGTATTTGCTGGAAGCATCTCATTAGCATGGTTAATCACATTGACTAATCCATGTATGGGCCCCGTCAAGCGATTTTGGTACTTATCGCCTATGCAAGCAGCGAAGGTTCAGGCGAGCCTGCGCATCCGCGCAGTCTCCCCAGAACCTTCGCTGCTCGCTCATACAAGCAGTGAATCAAGAGGAACCGTCAGACAGAAAGCCATATCCCTGGCCCCTCTGAATGCCTGGCATGCGCAGTTAAAAATTGTCATGACGGAAGGCTCGAAGACACGAATTCGCTTGGTGGGGCTCGTATTATAAGTGTAGAAATAAGAAAAACAATAATAAGAATCATCAGAAAAATGCCGATAGAACCGCCTAAATGAGGCAGTTCTAACGAACACCCACAACCTATGTTTGGAGAATAAATAGGAAAAATATCTCAAATTTTCTTCAAAAAAGTTACCATTTTGGAGATATGTGTTTGAATGAAAGCACTATGTCACAAGGATGTGTAAAATGCACTACCTATGTCATGTGTAATGAATTTACAACATGTTTGTGAGAAGAAAAATACCTGAAAGAGATAGAAAAAAAAGATATCTGAAAAGAATAAGTCCCTTTCAAAATGGAACTTTAAAGGAAAGAAAATGCTCCCAAAGGGAACATTTTTTTCCTTTATGAGTAGCCACCCTGTGAAAGGGAAGCAAATCTTTTTAGGCAGTGTATTCGAGTTGCTTCACTTTTACAAGTACATGTATTTATTCACCTTAAAAAGACAGTTTCTATAACTCTGGCCACAAACATTGTCTGTCCATGTACTTGTCTTGGGTTTACAGGGGTACACATTAATTTCCTTATTTCTGCTCCAAGACATAGGTTGTGGGTACTTGTTCAAACCACCTAAATGAGGCAGTTCTAACGAGCAGTGACAACCTATGCTTGGTGTAACAATAACAAAATTATCACAAATTTTCATCAGAAAAGTATCCATATGAAAGAATGCACTGTGTTACACAGGTGTGTTATTGAATAAAGCTGATAGTTTTCACTTGTCCTGAGTGGATTGGGACAAGTTGGGCACAATGTAACAATAGCCCTGGTAAATTCACTAGTTATAAATAAGACAGCCTCAGTAGCTCAGTCGGATGCCTGCTTGGGTTAGCAACATTCTTCCCTGGAGATCGATCATGAAATCTTTTCTACGATCATTCTCTCCCTTCCGCTGATTCAAGAAGGGCAGTTGTCAGTTTCTGGTGAAAGATTGTGCACTGTACTTGTTAACTGCTTACGTATAAACAGTAGAAGTAAACAAAGATCAGGAATCGATACAATTAACTTATCCGCCCATCAAAGACACCAAAGGGAAAGAAACACAAACATGAAGCGACCAGACCATAATGGAAACCTAAACACAGGAAGGCCATAAGGACAGTTACTTTCCCACAAAATGGCCAAATGGCCATCCAAAATAAACAGGCACAAGTGATACACACAGTAAGTAACAAACAACAACATAAATAAACCACCACAGTAGAACTGCCTTGGAACGGCCAGTGGAAAGAATTCCACTGGGGGGCTTAAATTGATTTTACATGGCCATAATCCTCGCCCTTACCTCTATAAGCCTGTTCAGGAAAAGGGGCTTTTTAAATATATGGACTGCATGATGTTTCCACGCAGAGCTGAATCCGGCCCGCACACTAGTACTGGTAAATTGGAAGCAATGTCTCCAAAATGACCTTTACAGTGTTGACGGGGACGTTAAACCTCAAATCAAACAAACAAACAAAAAAACTGTTCAGGAAAAGTATGGATAGGTAAACTGACCGGCTCAAATATGATCTAAATTGTGTTGACTATACAAAGAAAGTTCTAAATAAGCTTACTGGTTTTGAATGGCTCATAAAACTGTAAAACAAAAACAAAACTCAGAATCTGAAGAGGCAAATCTTTTTGCCTGGGAATCTATTCCCCAGATATTTCCCAAATGTACCATAGTAACCAAACCTTGACATTTCAGGAAATGAAAGATGAAGTGGAAAAATTGCTTAAAAGTGGAAATCCAGATATTTGTACAGCAAATGAGACAGAAAAAACAGATGGCAACAAACCAAATCAAAAAGCTCCAGATGTTGTCATTGATTGTGATAGTAAAATTAACTCAACAGATCCAAATATAGCAAATGGTGATACATTAGAAAAAGCAAAGGTCTGTACTGAAATGAATAATGTTACGGTAGGTAAAAGCAAAACCAATGTAGTAGAAAAAACAAATTTGGACCATACAGTTGCAACAGAAAATACTGAAGAAAAGACAGTTTCAATAGCTGATAGAGCACAAGTGACAATCAAATTTGATGAAAGTCAAGCTGGTGTATCAAAGTCAAATGTAAGAGAACCTGTTGAAGATAAACAAAGTGTAGGTGAAGATGATAAAATAGTACCAAATACAGAAAAGTGTGAAACAGAAGAAACTAAAACAGAATCAGAATGTGATGGACCTGAGCTCATGGACACTGATGAACCTGTGAAAAATGGATTACAAGTTTCAGAAGATAAAGTTGTTGCTATCAAGAAAGAACTCATTTCAATAGAACAGCAGCAGAAGCCATGTGTTGTCTGCTTAGGAATACTTGAAGAGTTCACAAGTGATGAATTTTTACAAAAGGTAAAATTCACAGGTACACTTTTATTTCTCTGATTTCCAAAAAAAATAAAAAATAAAAAATATAATGAACAAATACAACATGTTTGTCACCTATAGAAAAAGGTAATAGTTTGTTATCTATAGAAAAAGATAACAGCAAGCATAGGCCAAAAGCATCACTATGCTGCAATTGTTAAAGAGAACTGTTTAACTGTTGTTAAAGAGAAAGTTTGTTTTAATGGTGGTTTTTCATTTTCAAAATATACAAATGGTGGTTTTTCATTTTCAAAATATACAACTATCTGGTAATAACTTCTAAAAAAATATGATAAATGGAACATACTTGTATAGCTAAGGTCATGTCCACACAGTTGTATTTTGTCTTTAATAGTGTTGTGTTTAAAGGGGCATTATTGAGCTACCGGGTCTCAATTTTTTTTTTCTATTTTTTATCTTCAATGCATACTCCTTTGTCATGTGTACACTTTTGGAGCCAAATACAGCTTCAGAACTTTGTGAAAATGGTCGTTTTCATTCGTGTTTACCCTTCCCTCTGAACATGTGTTCGGAATTTCTGTTCTAAAAATAAATCTGTCACTTTACACATAGTTACATGGCGACAGTATAGTGTCTGAGTGTCAATACTTATGGCATGGTATTCAGCGTCATATTTTTTTCCGATTCACGCATGGCCTAAGCAAACAAGGCCAAAAATGAACGTCGCATAACGTCATATATGGGGATTCTATTTTTGTCACAACTAAAAATAGATCTAACTAGTGTTCGAAACCTAGTTAGGGAATCCCTCTCAAAATCATTTACCTGTCATCATAATAGTTCGCATTTTCGCATAAAATGCATTCATTTGTATTGTTTTAAAGAAAAATACTGGCTATATGTATCTTTTTTTTTGGAAGCATTTTTTCCGGATAGCTCAATAATGCACCTTTAAGGGGAATGGGAACACCTTCATAGGAAGCATCTCCTGCCAAATTATTTTTGTCTCCCATGTTGATAGGGGTCAACTAAAGTAAGATTAGACCCCTTTTTCATTGGGACAGGGCTTATAGAAAACTTCACCCTTATAATAATATTATTTTTGTCTCCCATGTTGATAGGGGTCAACTAAAGTAAGATTAGACCCCTTTTTCATTGGGACAGGGCTTATAGAAAACTTCACCCTTATAATAATACCGTGTCACACTCCTATTTTGTCTTTTTATGAGGAGAACGGGGAAAGTCCAGTGACAACAAAGAAGTAAAGTTTGGACATCGCCAGTGAAAGAAATGGCTAACTTACACAATACATTAATGATTTCAATGATTTTTCAAGGAAGATAACCCATATAACCTAACCGATTGCATGCAGGAAACCCCTTAAGTGGTACCATGGCAAACAGTGCAGGCCCAGATCAGACGCCACAGAATGTGGTGTCTGATCAGGGCCTGCACTCATTGCGAACAAAATTTTCCATCAAAAATAGAGTAAAAACGAAAAAATAGGTCTGATGCCTCTTAAATGACAAATGGACTTGACCAACATATAGCAATGGAAGAGTCCACCAACATACAATGGGTTTATGTCTAGTTTGTCCTGTCAACTTTTACCTGCCAGGACATCTGGCCAAAGCTGGTGGGTGTTACACATACAATCTGATCTGATCTGGTGCATAAATTATATAAGTATGGGTTATACATGCCAAAATACTATTTGTCACTGAATTTTCTTACCTGTTTCAAATTTCCAACTTTGAGAGCATCTCTGGTCATCAATGAAGCCTGATTCAGTAGCTCTACAACCTGCAGTAGAAAGAAATGGTCAAATTTAATATTTCATGAAGATAATTCTTTTTAAATGAAATGTCTAGAAGCACATAGGGGCCCGCCCATATGAAGTGTGGTTTCTTCACTGACTTGTTAACTACAATCTAATCTGGAAACTTACAATTAAAAAGTATTAAAGGGTGTATCCCATTATTTTCATTTTTATCCCCATGCTTTTTTGATAATTTTTTTAAGCGAAGGGATATTAAAAACACCTCCGTCCATCTGTCTGTTAATTCATGGATTTTCCTACCCTTCAGAATCAGCGTCCAGGGGCCACTGGGTTTGGGAAAAACAGCTTGCTAATATTTATAGTTGGGAATTTAAATCGGCTGTAACTTTGTCAAGTTGTCTCCCTTTGAAAAATGGCAGAAAAATCTGCCAGGTGTTCCCCTTCCCCTTAACACTATCAAATTGAACAGAGAACCCTGTCCATAGTTTGGATAGTTCATGGAGCTTGGTTTTATCTTGAAAAAATATGTTGTTTAGGATAATTTAGGGAGTTTTGTTTTAGCTCACCTGTCACATAGTGATAAGGTGAGCTTTTGTGATCACATTTCGTCCGTTGTTCGTGCTTGCGGCCGTGCGTGCGTCCGTAAACAACTTCTTGTCCGCACGATAGCATCTTCATTTATGATTTGATTTTAATCAGACTTGCACACAACTTGTACCACATGAGATCTGGGTTCCTTTCTTGAACCAGTCATATCCCATCATGTGTTATAGAATTACGGCCCCTGAAAAGGCAAAAATTGTCTATTTTGGCCTTGTCTGCAGGATAGCATCTTCATGATTTGATTTTAACCAGACTTGCACACAACTTGTACCACCATGAAATCTGGGTGTCCGTCTTAAACCAGCCATATCCCATCATGTGTTACGGAGTTAAGGCCCCTGAAAGGGCAAAAATTGCCTAATTTGGTCTTGTCCGCATGATAGCATCTTCATTTATGATTTGATTTTAACCAGACTTGCACACAACTTGTACCACCATCAGATCTGGGTTCCTTTCTTGAACCAGCCATATCCCATCATGTGTTATGGAGTTACGGCCCCTGAAAGGGCAAAAATTGCCTATTTTGGTCTTGTCCGCACGATAGCATCTTCATTTATGATTTGATTTTAACCAGACTTGCACACAACTTGTACTACGATGAGATCTAGGTTCCTTTTTTGAACCAGCCATATCCCATCATGTGTTACGGAGTTACGGCCCCTGAAGGGGCAGAAATTGCATATTTTGGTCTTGTCCGCACCAGCCATATCCCATCATGTGTTACGGAGTTACGGCCCCTGAAAGGACAAAAATTGCCTATTTTGGTCTTGTCCGCATGATAGCATCTTTATTTATGATTCGATTTTAACCAGACTTACACACAACTTGTACCAGCATGAGATCTGGGTTCCTTTGTTGAACCAGCCATATCCCATCATGTGTTTTGTGTTTACTGCCCCTGAAAGGGCAAAAATTGCCTATTTTGGTCTTGTCTGCATGATAGCTGTTTCATTTATGATTTGATGAACTAAACTTGCACAAATTTTGTACCACCACACAATATCTCGTTCAAGTTTGAATATGGGTGTTGTCGGGTCAAAAAGTAGGTCAGTAGGTCAAATCATAGAAAAACCTTCTGAACACTAGAGGCCACAATTTATGTCCAATCATCATCAAACTTGCTCAGAATGATCATCTTGGTCACGTTCGAATATGCGTCCTGTCAGGTCAAAAAGTAGGTCAGTAGGTCAAATCATATAAAAACCTTGGGAACACACTAGAGGCCACAGTTTTGGTCCAATCATCATCAAACTTGCCCAGAATGATCATCTTGATAATATCTTGGTCACGTTCGAATATGGGTCATGGCAGGTTAAAAAGAAGGTCAGTAGGTCAAATCAGAGAAAAATCTTCTGAACACACTAGAGGCCACAGTTTTGGTCCAATCATCATCAAACTTGCTCAGAATGATAGTCTTGACAATATCTCAGTCAAGTTCGAATATGGGTTATGTCAGGTCAAAAAGTAGGTCGGTAGGTCAAATCATAGAAAAACCTTCTGAACACACTAGAGGCCACAGTTTAGGTCTGATCATCATCAAACTTATCTGAGTCAAGTTCGAATATGGGTCATGTCGGTTCAAAAAGTAGGCTAATAGTTCAAATCAGAGAAAAACCTTGTGAACACACTAGAGGCCACAGTTTTGGTCCGATCATCATCAAACTTGCTCAGAATGATCATCTTGATAATATCTTGGTCACATTTGAATATGGGTCATGGCAGGTCAAAAAGTAGGTCAGTAGGTCAAATCAGAGAAAAATCTTCTGAACACACTAGAGGCCACAGTTTTGGTCCAATCATCATCAAACTTGCTCAGAATGATAGTCTTGACAATATCTCAGTCAAGTTCGAATATGGGTTATGTCAGATCAAAAAGTAGGTCGGTAGGTCAAATCATAGAAAAACCTTCTGAACACACTAGAGGCCACAGTTTAGGTCTGATCATCATCAAACTGGCCCAGAATGATCATCTTGACAATATCTGAGTCAAGTATGTATATGGGTCATGTCGGTCCAAAAAGTAGGTCAGTAGATAAAATCATAGAAAACACTCTGAACACACTAGAGGCCACAGTGTTGGTCCGATCATCATCAAACTTGCTCAAAATGATAATTTGACAATATCTCAGTTAATTTCGAATATGGGTTATATCTGGTCAGTAAGTAGGTCAGTAGGTCAGAGTGTTGAAAAACCTTGTGGACACAATAGAGACCCCAGTTTTGGTCCGATCATCATCAAACTTGCTCAGAATGATCATCTTGACAATATCTGGGTCAAGTTCGAATATGGGTCATGTCGGGTCAAAAAGTAGGTCAGCAGGTCAAATCATAGAAAAACGTTTTGAACACTCTAAGAGGCCACAGTTTTAGTCAAATCATCATAAAACTTGTTCAGAATGATCATCTGGACAATATCTCAGTTAAGTTCGAATATGGGTCATGTCAAATCAAAAAGTAGATCAGTAGGTTATTTTCTCATAACTTTTGAACCGTTTGAGATAGAGCCTTCATGTTTGGCATGTAGGTTCCTTGTGACAAGGGCTTCCCATTCATATATAGATTGACCTTGACCTACTTTATCATAACTTTTGAACCATATGAGATAGAGTGTTCATATTTGGCATGTATGTTCCTTGTCACAAGGTTTTCTCAACCATTCAAAACTTTTTAGCCATGACCTTGACCTTTAACCTACTTTGTCATAACTTTTGAAGCATTTAAGATACACCCTTCATATTTGGTATATAGTTTTTTCATAGGAGTGAGTGTTTGTGTTAAAGTCTCACCAACAGATACGGTCATACAGTGATGGGACCTCTGTTTAAATACCAATCTGAAAGTCTTGAGAAGCCTGGGATTGATCCTGCTACCCCTGGTTTACAAGGCAAGTAGCATGGCCACTTCACCATGAAGGCTTCTAAACTTCATTGGAATGTTGTGTTTTGTTTGTTTGATTTGAGGTTTAACGTCCCCGTCAACACTGGAATGTTGTGTAGATGACCCTGTAGGAAAATAGCATAACGATTTACAAATGGTCACAAGAGCTAAAAATAGAAAAACATCGTAAATTTGCTTCAAATGCAAACTCCTTCTAAACCGTTGGGCCAATTGGATTTAAAACTTCACAGGAACGTGCCTAGGTGACTCTCTACCATAATAGTTAAAACTCATTCCATTCCAATGAACAAGATGGCTGCCAGAGCTAAAAATAAAAAAAAATAAAAATCTTCAAACAACATTCCTTCTGTACCCTTGGGCCAATTTCATTCAAACTTCAAAGTAATGTTGCTTAGATGACCCTCTACCAAAAAGGCTTAAACTATCCTGCTCGGATGAAGAAAATGGCCACCGTAGCTAAAATTAGAAAAATATTGTAAATTTGACTCAAATGTGAACCCCTCCTAAACCCTAAGGCCAATTTGATTCAAACATCAAGGAATGTTGCCTAGGTTACTCCCTACCAAATAAGCTAAAATTACTCTGCTGATGAACAAGCTGGCCACCATAGCTAAAAATAGATTGTACTCATGACAGTGACACACAGGTGAGCGAACCAGGGTGGGCCCTCTTGTTTTATTTTATTTTGAAAAGATATGTACTTTGTACTCATTACAATTGCCTCATTGAGGTGATTCTAATGATTACACACAGCATTCCTTTATTTTAATATCACATGAATAAGTCCAAGTTAAGAGAAAACTGAGGTTTACGGTGGGTATACATTATTCTCAAATTTCTGCTCCATGACATAGATTGTTGGGACTCGTTAGAACAGAACAAACACACACAACCTGTTTTTGCAGTATAAAATAAGCAAATATCATGGATTTTCATCAGAAAAGTAGCCATTTTGGAGATGTGAAGAAATGCACTATGTCTCACAGGTGTATTGACTTTAATCCCTGTTAAGCCTCATGGTCTGGTGTTATGATTCACCCTCAGTATTTGGAATTATCCCTATCTTGAACTTATTTTCATGGTCTCAAAGGTACATGTATTCATGCTATTGAGGTTTGACAGAAGTTTGCTTTTGATCTAAGCAATAGTGGATGAAAAAGAGAGAGGTATTTTTATAGTACCTGCGGTAAAACATATACAGTAAAATTCCTATATTAAACCACCTTTGGGTCTGTTCCTATTTTAGACCACCTTTGGGACAGTTCAAAAGTGGTCTCTAAGACCACTTTTGAACAGTCCCAAAGGTGGTCTCTTTATTAGGAGACAATGGGTGTTGAAAACACAAGGTAAGAAATTCTGAACTCTTCTAAATAAGCTTTTAAAAGTAGATTTAGTCTTAATTTTAGGTGGTCTTAGTAGCGAAATTTCACTGTAGTTATCATTCAAGCACTGTAAATAAATAAATATATAAATACTTTAAGAGACATCTACATGCATGAAGATAAATGTTGGTTTGTTTCAGATTAAAGTGGCTAGTGTAGATGAAGGGTTTGAGTTCACCAACTATATTTGTTCCTTGATGATTCCTGTCAGTATTATTCTCAGAGAGGTGAGTGCTAACACCATTTATTAGGCACTGCACATTTAACCCATTTTCTACTGGATGGAATCTTCCACCTTATATAGCAGTAATTCGAAATTTAGGGACTTTAGGATAAGGAATTTACAATGATTTTCCTAAATTATCCTCAGTATTCCTTAGTTTTAATGGCAGAATAAGAAAAATATCCTTAAATTATCCTCAGTATTCCTTTGTTTTAATGGCAGAATAAGAAAAATATCCTCAGTAGTCCTTTGTTTTAATGGCAGAATAAGAAAAATATCCTTAAATTATCCTCAGTATTCCTTTGTTTTAATGGCAGAATAAGAAAAATATCCTTAAATTAGCCTCAGTATTCCTTTGTTTTAAGGGCAACATGAGGAAGAAAGTCCTAAAATGGTCTGAGTTTGTACTTGTTATTATGATGATATTGGTACAGCATTGTACTTAATGCTTTCCTAGGCAGACCACACCTTTGACTTTGAGGTCAGGGTCATGGACTTAAAACAAATTATGTCCCAGAGACAAGGCTAGAGTAGATTAGCTACATGACAGGCATCAGGTCTTGTGTAAATTGTGATCATGTGTTTGCAGTTTTGTTCTGATACAATTGGTATGACATGATAATCATGTTCATGCAATGTGAAGGTCACATTTTTATTTTCAGCATGCTTTGATACTCTATCTGAAAGAGACATATGGGTAAGCTAATAAATTATATACATGTGTGTGTGTGTGTGTGTGTTTGAATTCGGGTTTAACGTCGCTTTCAACAATTTTTCAGTCATATCACAACGGTGTCTGGTTGCGACAGGGAGCTCAATGCTCACTTTTATAGTGCTGCCTCACTGAAGTATCATGTCCCAGACACATTACATGATACCACACCCAGTCACATTATCCTGACACTAGGTCGACCAGTCCTAGCTCTACCCCGTAAATCTGAGTGCCAAGCGAGGAGCAGCTAGTACCATTTTTAAAGACTTTGGTATGTCGCGGCCCGGGATCAAACCCGTGACCTCCCGTACCCCGGAGCGGACACTCTACCAACTGAGCTATCGGGGCAGGTAATAAATTATATACATATACACATGTAATATTTTAGAAATATTTACTAGATCGTATTTTCTGATAGCACTGCTAAAATATCAAGGATACTACATGTATATTCGAAGTAAGCATTTAATATTTTCTGTATCCATTATAACAGCTCTAGATAAGGGGGATTACCAGGCTAATTAAAGGATATTTTTTCATATTTCTTCGTAAAGACCTGTGTTGTGGGAACTTGTTAGAATCACCTCATTGAGGCGTTTCGAACAAGTTCCCATAACATAGGTTTCTGAAGACAAATAAGGATTTTATCCCTTAATTATTCTTATTATCTGGAGCTATGATTTAAGATCAGTTTTTATGATATGACGTCATGTCTGGGCGTGTAATAAAGCCATGTAATATTTTCGATAATCCACTAGTGGATTAAATATGCAAATTAGCTAGATACATCCCGTAACGTTACATGTATGACGTCCTTAACGACGTCGCAATTACTAATGGTGGAATATTGATATTTTTGTAAACAATTGTGAATAAAATGTCATATGATAAATAGAATCTTGCATTCATGCTCATGTATTTTTGAATTTATTAAACTCGTTGAGGAAAAGGAATAAAATGCTCAGCAAGCCTCACATTTTATTCCTTTTCCTCAACATGTTTAATAACACAGGTGCTAATCAGGGGAACTAGCTCGAAAATGAGTCAATGGAAATTTGTTCCCTCGACACATCCGGGAGCTCTCGAGCTAGCTCCATCACCAGAAAACTTGAAAACAAAGGTAGGTCTCGAAGAGTTTTATCACCATTTTTTTCTTTGTAAACTATTTATAAAAAAATCCGGCAATGCAGTTCCACATAGAAATGATTCAACTTTGTACCTCGCTAGAATTTGCCATGGAAATTTGCAGCGCTGGAGTATGAATGAAACTAAACTTTTTATCACAGACCTGAAAAATTGTCAATTTATGTCAACACGGAGATTTTGGCCGATGATTTTTTCATTTTCCGTCAAAAGTACGCCCTTCGAACCCCCAGAAGTAACGGTCCTAGTGAAATGAAACATGGAACGTTTGAAATAAGCAAAATATTTTGGCCGTGATTATGTTACTTGCCACTTACGACGAAATTACTGTCCGAGCTAGTTCACTCGACATGGAGATAGTGCCCTCAAAGATGAAACATTCATCAGATGACTGGGGCCTGATTCGATGTCCTCTGTGGTCCCACCCAGTTTACCCAACTGGTTTCTTTACCTCTGGCTAGTGGGCCTGGTGGTTAAGTTCGCTGTCTGTCTGGTTTAACCATTTAGCTGCAAACTCAAAATGAGATTTGACATAATACATTTTTATATTGAATGTTCGATTTTCTTTTCAGATGGGCGCTTTCCAAGGAAAAAGTTCCAAAGGAGTATTCCTGAGCAGAAAAAATACCGGACATGCAACAAAAAATATATATATATATTCCTGTGCTAGATAATCGGACGCCTCTTTACTTTTTATTCCCTAGATTATTATAGTTATTCATGAATCATTCGACTAAGTATCATCCCTACATTTTGAGTATTATATCCGATAGAGGCTTTTGTCTGTCTGTCTGTCTGTCTGTCCATCCGTCTGTACGTTTGTTCTTTTGTTCATCCGTCTTCCAATGGACCAATCCATCTAAATACCCACTCACTTACCCCTCTCTGTAGTGTACCCATCCATCCAACAAACATCCATCCATCCATTGATCCGTTCTAAATTGGAAGCAACTAGGTGGGAGAAATGACCAGGCTTTGTGGACGAAACAGCTATGGGTGCAACATGGGGCAAAACTACCAGGGAGGAACGACTGAGGGGCCGTCTTGTGGGTATAGTATCTTGTTACTCCACTAGCCAGAGGTATAGAAACCAGTTGGATAAATTGCCTGGAAAGGCATCGAATCAGGCCCCAGTCATCTGATGGATGTTTCATCTTCATTTGTTGAGGGCAATATCTACACGTCGACTGAATTGGAAGGAGGCGAAGCAACTAGGTGGGCGAAATGACTCAGGGTGCGAAAAGACCAGGCTTTGTGGACGAAACAGCTATGGGTGCAAAATGGGGCGAAACTACAAGGGAGGAACGACTTAGGGGCCGTCTTGTGGGCATACATAGTATCTTGTTACCCCACTAGCCAGAGGTAAAGAAACCAGTTGGATAAATTACCATAGAAAGACATCGAATCAGGCCCTAGTCATCTGATGGATGTTTCATCTTCATTTTTGAGGACAATATCTCCATGTCGAGCGAACTAGCTCTTTGTCGAGAAGACTAGCTCGGACAATAATTTCGTCATAAGTCGCAAGTTACGTAATCACGGCCAAAATATTTTGCTTATTTCAAACGCTCCATGTTTCATTTCACTAGGGATGTTGTTTCTGGGGATGTGAAGGGCGTACTTTTGGCGGAAAATGAAAAATCGTTGGCCAAAATCTCTGTGTTGACATAAATTGACAATTGTTCAGGTCCGTGATAAAAAGTTTAGTTTCATTCATACTCCAGCGCTGCAAATTTCCATGGCAAATTCTAGCGAGGTACAAAGTTGAATCATTTCTATGTGGAACTGCATTGCCGGATTTTTTTATAAATAGCTTACAAAGGAGAAAATGGTGATAAAACTCTTCAACACCTACCTTTGTTTACAAGTTTCGTGGTGATGGAGCTAGCTCGAGAGTTCCCGGATGTGTCGAGGGAACAAATTTCCATTGACTCATTTTCGAGCTAGTTCCCCTGATTACCACCCGTGAATAAACTCAATAATGCTTGAGCACTCATGTAAGATCCTCTATGTTCATGTTGTTACATTTTGACTGAAGTGCAAGTATCATTAAGTGTAGTTGTGTACATTAGGTTTGTTTTGGAGTTTAACAGCCCAGTAAACACTATTTAACCCTTTACCAATCAGGGATTTTGTGAATTTCGCTGCTTTTCACAGTGTTGCACCTGACAGCAACTTCAACTAGCCATTGTTTCATAATGGATGGTCTGTTTTACACTAAACTCGATATGAATGGACATTGGACAGTAGCCTTTCAAATGCAACCTTTCATGACTTGATCATTGTTGTCATGGTAAAGAGGGGGCATCTCAAAGTTGACAAAAAGTGTGTTTTCACATGAATTTTTGACCACATTTCGATCTTCACACAGCTGTCAAGGCAACAATTAAGGTGTTTGGCACTGGCCATTTTCACTGTTTGCAGCATGTTTTATCAGCATCAATTTTCAGGCATTTTTGACCCCAGACACCCTCAGATATAAATTTTAGCGGCCGGTTGGGCCATACACCCAAAATTTTTCGGGATGTGAGGGGGGCGTTGCCCCCCTTCAATCCCCCCCAGAATATTTTTAGTGGGGAGGCGTGCGAAAAAACAGGCAACTTTTTTGCCCAACAAATCTTAAAGCAAACATAACTATCCAGGGGTGGAAATGCAGATTTTAGGTGCTTCTGGGGCTTAAAATGGGGGGGGGGGGTGCAGACACGTAAAAACACGTATCTGAGTGGTAAAGGGTTAACTGAAATCTGGGAACATCCTGAATTTTAGTCCAAAATTCATTTATTATATCTGAAATATTGTTTCTTGCAATAAAATGATGAAAAAACATTATTTTGGTCAGTTGGGATTTCCTTCATTAACCCTTTACCACTCAGGGATTTTGTGAATTTCGCTGATTTTCACAGTGTTGCACCTGACAGCAACTTCAACTAGCCATTGTTTCATAATGGATGGTCTGTTTTACACTAAACTCGATATGAATGTTCATTGGACAGTAGCCTTTCAAATGCAACCTTTCATGACTTGATCATTGTTGTCATGGTAAAGAGGGGGCATCTCAAAGTTGACAAAAAGTGTGTTTTCACATGAATTTTTGACCACATTTCGATCTTCACACAGCTGTCAAGGCAACAATTAAGGTGTTTGGCACTGGCCATTTTCACTGTTTGCAGCATGTTTTATCAGCATCAATTTTCATGCATTTTTGACCCCAGACACCCTCAGATATAAATTTTAGCGGCCGGTTGGGCCATACACCCAAAATTTTTCGGGATGTGAGGGGGGCGTTGCCCCCCTTCAATCCCCCCCAGAATATTTTTAGTGGGGAGGCGTGCGAAAAAACAGGCCACTTTTTTGCCCAACAAATCTTAAAGCAAACATAACTATCCAGGCGTGGAAATGCAGATTTTAGGTGCTTCTGGGGCTTAAAATGGGGGGTGGGGGGGTGCAGACACGTAAAAACACGTATCTGAGTGGTAAAGGGTTAAGTCATATTGAGCCAGTCAGTTTACCTGACCTTACTTTCCCATATACTTACATGGTTAACCAGTACAGTGTGCTTTCTTCCGGCTGAAACTGACATTTGCCTTTCTTGAATCAGTGAAAGGGAGAGAATAATCTCAGAAAAGATTTTATTATTAATCTTCATGAAAGGATGTTGCAGGCCAGGCAGGTATCGTAGCCAGCTTTAAGAGTATAAAATTACCTTAAAATTACCTTCAAAGTATACTATTATATTTCAGACATACATGTATTGAAACTTTTTATTGTTTTATTACATGTATAGAGCATAACTATTGTGGTTCAGTGGTCAGAGGGTTGCACTTCAGCACTAAAGGTCGTCGGTTTGAGTCTCGCTTTGGCCAGTGACTGTCTGTTCAGCCACTGGTGAATTGGTTTTATACCTGATATACTTCAGGAGAGGTAAAAGGCAGTGAAAGGAGAGGATTTGGTCCCAACTTCCATATGCTGTGCCCAGGACACATTGGGCTCGCACTCACTGCCCCTTTGACCATCATGCTACTGAACACTTTTACCTTTTACATGTACACACATGTACAGTAAAATTCCAGTATTAAGACCACCTTTGGGACTGTTCAGAAGTGGTCTTAAGACCACTCCTGAACAGTCCCAAAAGGTGGTCTCTTACCATTCCAAGATACTGGGTGTCGAAAACACAAAGAAAGAAAAACTGAAACTTTTAAATATATTTTAAAAGAAAAAATTGTCTTAATTTTGGCCGGTCTTTGTAGCGGAATTCTACTGTATTTTGTTATAAGTTCTGACTATTATCTCTGACTGTAAAAATGCTCTCTTTCTCGATTGCATTGACTGCATAATGCAAAAGGTTATTTTAAATATTTTAAACTATAGCTTGACTTTATTTCAGAAGTGTGTATGAAAATGTGAAATTCTTAGACATTCCAACAATTAAGGATGTTTGGAAGTGGAGAAATGGACCATTATTGAGGGAAATTTTAGGAGCTCCTTTTGACCAAAAGGTAGTTATCTCCCTGCTTTAGGATTTGGGTATATTGTGAATGCCTCCATCTGTCCAGCCATATGTCCAACCCTCACGCTATCTCCTCCTAGACTACCAAACATTCCTCCATCTGTCCAGCCATATGTCCAACCCTCACGCTATCTCCTCCTAGACTACCAAACAGAATGCAATTAAATTTCACATGTGGCTTTCTTACATAATGAGGGCGTGCAAGAGCAGTATTACATTTGGCTTCACTGTTGAGAAAGCATGGGGATTTGTGATGGCGTGAAATTGACTGCGCGCTCTAGTTTTGTTTGTAGTTTTATGCAGTCTACAGAATAAATACATATACGGTATGTCTTTTAAAGGGGGAATGAGTGTGTCTTAACCTTTAACCTGCTGAATATTTAACTTAGCCACACCTTTTTTTGATTTTCAGCCAATCAGATTACATGATATAATGAGTTCGTTCAAATTCACAATCTGAATGACAAACAGTGTAGATCCTGATCAGATGGCTTCTTCAGAAGCCATCTGATCTGGATCTACACTGTTTGCAAAGATAGGGCTTGTCGCCTACAGCAGGGTAAAGGTTAAGGGAAGCGGCTCTTCAGTTAATTTCCTTCTATTTTCAGCAGAGGGTAACTACTCTTTGAGGAAAGAATTTTATCCTTTTTGAGTAGAACCTTTTTAAACATTAGACTGGACATACTGGGAAGTAAAACCAGCAAAATGAATATTGTCCATCTTTGATTAACAACCAGCTTAATATAAGAGAATTAACTTTAAAAGGCTGTAAAACAAACACACACAGACACAAAAAAGATACACAACTTCAAAGGAAGCATTTTTTTCAAAACAGATTTGATTCCCTTGTCAGCAGGGATTTACTCTATTCTTTCCTTGTAAATAGGGCTGGATATACAGAGTCACAATAGTATAGACTCAGATGTAAACCTGCATATCTAGACAGGCTGGTTTTGAAATAGAGTTTTACTCTAGAAATCTAAGCTGCTCACATTTTTTTTTTTTTGCAGAAATAGTAGTATACATGTATTTGTCATATTTAGTGATCGAAGTTCAACGATACATCAACTAACTGTGCCGTTAGTTTTGAACAGCTGACTCCAGATCTTGATGAGATGGCTCTGGCTCATTACGAGCCATCTGATCTGGATCTACACTGTTTGCATAGCTATTTGTTTTGGTCTAAGGAGTTGACGGATTAAATAGAGAAAATGATGGAAAATTCCCACCTAAATCTGTCACTTTGTTTATTTTCAGAGTAGCTTTGACATCATTCTCAACTTTGTTTACAAAGATTCAGACAAAGAGTGTAGTTTCTTGTAAGTATACAAACAATGTTGCATATCTGTACAAACATGCACTTACCTGCAACTTCGAGTTTGTGAAAAGTACTTTTTAGTGGACATGTTTTCATGTGTAGCTACAAACTGTACAAATTCGTGAAAAAACAGACACATGCGTACAACATGCAAAAACAGTGACATGTATCCAAGAATGCATGCAAAGTGCACTTTAAATAAATTCAAAACATTATCAAGAAGTTTCTGTAAAATGACACAACATACCACACCCAACACAGACACACACAGACACACACACACACACACAAGGTGGTATTCTAGTTGGGACCAGTTAACCAGTACCCATTCTTTTGTGAGAAACTGACAACTGCCATTAGCCCCTCCACCCATCAGGGCTTAGAGAAATAGATTGGTCTGGATGGTGGTTCCACACAGAGCTGAAACCCATCAAACATACAGTAGAACTTCGATGGCTCGAACACCGATGGCTCATTCACCATGGATGTGTCGAACCCATTCTTGAGCCCCTAGCGAAATCCTCTACATAAGAAATAGTGGAGGATAATTAAGGAGATTTTAGTCTTCTATCTTGCAAATGTATGCTGTGTGTACTCATTAGAATTGCCTCGATGAGGCGATTCTAATGAGTACACACAGCATGCATTTTCATTATAGAACACCGAAAAGATGCCGCCGGACAGTAACCTCAGTGGCTCGAACTACCCCTGTCTGGAACAGATCTTGAGGTCCCCAAGGTGTTCGAGCCATTGAAGTTCGACTGTAGTTACATTTGAGTTCTAGTAAACTGCTTAGAAGGTCTAAGCCTGTCCAGGGAAAGTGGTGCAAGTCAGATCTTTCCTTAAACCCTAGCACCATCTTTGGGCAGTAAGGCTTGAGATGCCATTTCATTTCAGTGGTGGATAAAAGTCCCACAAAATAGTCAGCATCATCTCCAAAATGACCTAGTATTGACAGGGATGTCAAACCTCAACTCAAACAAAATCAAAGAAAACAAATGCCCTTCTTGAATCAGTGGAAAAGAGAGGATAACAGTAGAAAAGATTTTATGATCAATATCTACAAAAGAATGTTGCTGACCCACCAGGTTTTGAACTCGCCAGCTCCTGATCACCAGTCAGACATATATCCAACTGAGATACTGAAGGTGGCTACTGATTGCCGGTGTTTCATTCTAAGTTTTGGTTCTGTTTATAGGGAAATTGTCTCCCATTTAGCAAAAAGGCCACTTGTATCCATTCTGCTTAAATCATTTACCATACAAATCCTAAAAATTCAAACACCTTGAGGACTTGTTGTAATTTTCCTAAAATTTTTACAAATTTGTTTCACAATCCAGCAAGGAGTCCAAAAAGTACAGACGAAATGGCAAACAGTGTAGACCCTGATCAAACTGCTCTTTATGGAGCAGTCTGATCTGGGTCTTCAGTGTTTGCTCAGATCTGTCTGTCCCAATACGTAGGAACATTACGGTATACATGTATTGATTAACCCATTTGGTACCGGAAACCCCAAAACGGGTACCCTGGCAAACAGTGCAGGCCCAGATCAGACGTCGCAGAATGCGGCGTCTGATCAGGGCCTCCACTGTTTGCTAAAAGTTCAGTCATTTTCCAAATAGATTTTGATGAAAACACAACCTGACACGCCTAAATTTTGAAATGGACTCTTGCTATATATGAGAAGGAAGATTCCATTTGGTAGAAAAAGGGTTAATATGTCAGAGAAGAAGAAAATTATTTAGACTTTAATTTTCAGGTTAGGTCTGATGTCAGACACATTTCGGAAGCGAAAGCAGGACAGGAGAAATAATAAGAAGGTAAATGTTGTCTGTGTGTTATGTGTTACAGAGTGGAAAGAATGGGGTTAACCCTTATCCTGCTGAATAAATTAATTTTGCCACACCCATTGATGAAGTTTATTTGTTCACAAACTAAATGAATGAAAAACAGTGTAGATCCTGATCAGATGGCTTCTTGAGAAGCCATCTGATCTGGTTCTACACTGTTTGCAAATGTAGGTGTTGTCGTGTTCAGCAGGATAAGGGTTAATCTGCTCCCTTTTTAGCTCACCTGACCGAAGGTCATGGTGAGCTTTTGTGACCGTAAGATGTCCGGCGTCGTCGTGCGTCGTCCGTCGTCCGTCGTGCGTAAACTTTTTCTTGTGAACAAACTAGAGGCCACAGTTTTGGTCCAATCATCATCAAACTTGCTCAGAATGATCATCATGACAATATCTCGGTCAAGTTCGAATATGGGTCATGTCGGGTGAAAAAGTAGGTCAGTAGGTCAAATCATAGAAAAACCTTGTGAACACTCTAGAGGGCACAGTTTTGGTCCAATCATCATCAAACTTGCTCAGAATAATTATCATGACAATATCTCGGTCAGGTTCGAATATGGATCATGTAGGGTCAAAAAGTAGGTCAGTAGGTCAAACCATAGATAGTCCTTGTGAACACTCTAGAGGGCACAGTTATGGTTCAATTATCATCAAACTTGCTCAGAATGATCATTGTGACAATATCTCGGTCAAGTTTGAATATGGGTCATGTCGGGTCAAAAAGTAGGTCAGTAGGTCAATTCATAGAAAAACCTTGTGAACACTCTAGAGGGCACAGTTATGGTCCAATCATCATCAAACTTGCTCAGAATAATCATCCTGACAATATCTCAGTCAAGTTTAAATATGGGTCATGTTGGGTCAAAAAGTAGGTCAGTAGGTCAAATCATAGAAAAACCTTGTGAACACACTAGAGGGCACAGTTATGGTCCAATCATCATTAAACTTGCTCAGAATGATTGTCATGACAATATCTCGGTCAAATTTGAATATTGGTCATGTCGGGTCAAATGTAGGTCAGTAGGTCAAATCATGGAAAAACCTTGTGAACACTCTAAAGGCCACATTTTTGGTCCAATCATCATCAATCTTGCTCAGAATGATCATTGTGACAATATCTCAGTCAAGTGCGAATATGGGTCATGTGGTATCAAAAAGTAGGTCAGTAGGTCAAATCATAGAAAAACCTTGTGAACACTTTAGAGGCCACAGGTTTGATCCGATCATCATAAAATTTGCTAAGAATGATCATCATGACAATATCTCAGTCAAGTTTGAATATGACTCATGTCGGGTCCAAAAGTAGGTCAGTAGGTCAATCATTGAAAAACCTTGTGAACACTAGTTTTTGTTTTATCATAACTTTAGAACCGTTTGAGGTAGAGCCTTTATATTTGGCATGTTGGTTCTTTGTGACATTGCCTTTGTATTTATACAAAAAATTGACCTGTGACCTTGACCCCTAACATTATGACCTACTAATCATAACTTTTTAACCATTTGAGATAGAGCCTTCATATTTGGCAAGTAGGTTCCTTGTGATACTGCCTTACCACTCATACAAAAACTTACCTGTGACCTTTACCTGTGATCTTTGACCGACTTTTGTTGTAACTTTCTGTTTTAGATAGAGCCTTCATATTTGGCATGTAGATTCCTTGTGACATTGCCTCTCCTTGCATACAAAAAATTTTGACCTGTGACCATGACCCTGAACCTTTTACCTACTTACCATAACTTTTTAATCATTTGAGATCGAGCCTTCATATTTGGCATGGAAGTTCCTTGCGACATTGCCTTATCCCTCGCACAAAAAATTACCTGTGACTTTGACCTGTGACCTTTGACCTACTTTATCACAACTTTCTAACCATTCATATTTCGCATGTAGGTTCCTTGCGACATTGTTTTTCCACTCATAAAAAAATGTTGACCTTTACCTGGCCCTTTGACCTACTGTGTCATAAAGTTTTAATCATTGGACATAGAGCCTATACATTTGGCATGTAGATTCCTTATAACATTGCCTTTCCAATAAATTTTGATCTGTGACTTAGACCCTTGACCTGTCACCTACTTTATCATAACTCTCTAACTGTTTTAGGTAGAGCTTTCATATTCGGCATGTAGGTTGCTTGTGACATTGCCTTCCCACTTATACATAAAATTTTGACCTGTGACCTTGACCTTAGCTATGTGACCTTCTTTTTTGTAACTTCTTAACCATTTGGTTTATATTTGGTATGTTTTGATTGGCTAATTTATGTCTAAGGGTTAAATGGAATTAAAAGTGATACTAATGTGACAGACTTGAATCATACATGATCCCCTAGATATATAGCACTGAATTCTTTCTTTGTGACTTTGTATCTGTTATTGGTCTGAAAATTTGCCTTTGCGCAACCTAGTCCAAGCCGACTTGCGGTGAACTACCCTGTCCAGCGACAGATCTTATATATAATAACCTTGTGAACACTCTAGAGACCACGGTGATGGTCCAATCATCATCAGACTTGCTCAGAATAAATGTCATGACAATGTCTCGATCAAGTTCCTTAGAATCCCCTTTGGTGCAGTGGTTAAGCTATTCGCCTTGTAAACCAGGGATTGCAGGATCGATCCTGGGCTTCTCCAGACTTTCAGATGAGTCTTTAAACAGAGGTCCCATATTCGTATGACCTTAGCTGTTGGTGGGACGTAAAACTAAAACGTACTCACTCGATCAAGTTAAAAAATGCTCTTATTTTGTTTGTGTTGCTGTGACTACTTAAAGTAGTGGGCTGTATATTTGCGCATGGCAATGAGGTGTACATGTAACCCCAAAAATAGTGCTTTTTGTCGTGCCTGATATTAGCATGGCGTGAAATGTCAGTCCAATTTTCTGTACTTTCATCCGTTTGGTTGTTTGTCAGTTTCTCAAGGTGTCAACATTTGTTCACTAAAATGGTCGAGTTTATTTCTCAAGAACTATAAGAGATACATTAATGATCCTTGGCCCTAACTTATATCTATGGATGTCAATTTTAATGCAAGCATCCGTATTTTACCTTGACCTACATTTCATGGTTCACTGACTTTGTCAACATTTGCGACCACCCTGAGTTCACCAAAATGGTCAAGTTTATTTCTCAAAACCATAAGAGCTACATTAATGATCTTTGGTCCTTACTTGTATCTATGGATGTCAACTTCAATGCAAGCATCCATATTGACCTTGACCTACATTTCATGGTTCACTGACTCTGAAAGTTTGTGAACACCCTAGCGTTCACCCAAATGGTCAAGTTCATTTCTCGAGAATTATTAGAGCTTGATTAATGTTACATGGTACAAACTTGTATCTAGGGATGACACGTTCAGCGCAAGCATCTATATTTGACCTTGGCCTACATTTCATTGCTCAGTGACTTTGCGCTCTCACAGGCGTGACATAGCCATCGGCGGAATTCTTGTTATTAGCTCACCTGAATGAGCTTTTGTGACCCTGAGATGTCCTGCGTCACTGTCTGTGGTGCCTTGTGCATCCTCTGTCGTCTGTCCGTAAATTTTTTCCTGTTAACACTCTAGAGGCCATAGTTTTGGTCCAATCGTCATCAAACTTGCTCACAATGATCATCATGACACTGTCTCAGTTAGGTGTCATGATGACACTGTCTCAGTTAGGTTCGAATATGGGTCATGTCAGGTCAAAAAAACTGGTCAGTAGGTCAAATCATAGAAAAAAAACTTGTGAACACATTTGATCCCACAGTTTTGGTCCAATTTCATCAAATTTGCTCAGAATGATTAGTATGACAATATAGTTCGAATATGGGTCAAAATGTAGGTCAGTAGGTCAAATCATGGAAAAACCTTGTGAACACTCTAGATGTCACAGTTTTGGTCCAGTCATCATCAAACTTGCTCAGAAGGAGCATGATGGCAATGTCTAGGTCAAGTTCGAATATGGGTCATGTTGGGTCAAAAAGGAGGTCAAATCTTTGGAAAAACCTTGTTAACACTATAGAGGCCTGTGAGTAACCTCCCTTATTTCCATATCTTAATAAATAGAAGTAAAACAATAGTCCATTTTCATGCACACACACATACATGCACATAAATGCATGCACATGCATACACATGCATGAATGCATGCACATGCTTGCATTCATGCACAAATACATGCACACACATGCGTGTATGCATACACACATGCATGAATGAACATGCAAATATACATGCATACACATTGAAATAAAATTAAATTGAAATTAAATAAAAAGTACTTTGTGAATTCCCCAGACACCACAGTACCATCTTGTTTAACTGTCGGAATGTTCACCTGAACAAAAACTATTTGTAGGTCAAAAAGGAATATGGGTCATATATATGGTCAAAAAGTTAAGAATTCCACAAACTGGAAACTTTAAACTCTATATATCTGAATTATCACATCATCATATGCTTTTTTTGTTTCAGGTTATCCCTGAGCCAAGGAGACATTGTTAATTATTTTGAATTGAAGCTGAGACACCAGTGATGCTAGACCGCCCCTGCCCATTGGGGCTTGGAGAGATAGATTTGGCTGCAGGATGCTTCTACGTAGAGCTGATACCGACCGCATATGAGTACTGGTAACATGCTTAGAAGGTCTAAGCCTGCTCAGGAAAGTTGTTATGAGTAGGCTCGTCCATACTTACAAAACTTATTGGTTTCATTAAGGGGCAGGGATTGAGATGTCATTTCATCTCATTGTTGGGTAAAAGTCCCTCAAAATTGGAAGCAACATCTCCAAAATGTCCTAAATAGTGTTTACAGAGACATTAAGCCTCAAATCAAACAAAACAAACAGTGATGCTTGACTTTGCAATAGAATGTGACCCATTGCAGCATTTTGAGGATAAGATGCAAAACCTTTTAACTGCTAATGAATATAATTAACAGTCAATCCAGTCCTGCATACAATTCTCTGTGTGTCTAAGAAATAACTGGAATCATTGCACGAAGACAATTTTATTTCCAAAGTCTCAAACAATAAATGCTTTATACTGTACTGCAGTACATCTATCAGTTCAAATGTATGAAGCAAGAAACCACACTAATTATTGTGTGGAATAGCTGTTATGTACCTGGCAGCACTATTTGCATTAATCTGTTTGTGCGAAAATTCACTTCAGAGTTTCCAAATCATCAGCTTGTAGATTTGTTGAATTGAAGCTAGCTTATGTATACCCTAGTGCCAATACTTCAAATTATGATTTTCAAGTACACTACAGTGTATTTTTGGAACTGTTGGAAAATGTTGGAAAGTGTGCCCAGATTGATCATAAGGTTCCATCTGGGCCTTTTGAGCTGGGTCAGTATTGCATTCCTCAGTTTTCAAAAAGACTGGGTATAAACAGGTTAATGCTCAAATCGCAGTCGTCAACCAATGCACAGTACCAGGTGGGTATTAGTGTACATGTATAACCAAAGTGGCATGGGTAATGTTAAGGTGTAATAAGATTTTATCATATATGTTCTTGGCAAAATCTATAAGCTTGCAGGCATTTATTACTTTTAGAGGATTTGATAATTTAATGTTACAAAAAGTACTTGCCTTAAATATATTTTAGATTAGAAATACTTTCATTGCTTGTATTTTTAATCGAGTATTTCCAACCATTACCCATGTTATGGAAGGGTCTCTTTCGGTGGAACCGCCTTGCTGATTATACGGTCTTACTTTATTTCTGCATAAATTTTTTTTTTTATTTCAGAGTCATGAAAATCATTTATCATCAACTCCGAACTTTCATAATTAAAAAGACTAATGATTTTAAGTTGTGAAATATATTTTTGTCATAAATATGAATAATTTCTTCAATTTGAATTAGGAACAACCAAGATTTAATCAACATTAAAAGTGCACATTCCTATAAATTCCTTTGTTATTCAGCAGCTTTGAACTTGCTTTGGAGTTAACTGATATTATACTATTTTCCTCTTGGTGCCCTGAAAGGGCCTCCGTGACTGATGGATAAGAGCGTTGACTCTTAGTCATTAGGTCTCTCACCGTCGAGGGTTCGAGCCTTGCTCGGGTCACGTGTGAGACGCCAAGTTCTGCAACGGAAGTTCAGGTGGTTTTTCTCTGGGTACTCCGGTTTTCGCCCACCTATGATTAACGATCGGCTCGATATGAGTGAAATAATCTTGAAAGGGCCGTAAAATCCAAACCAAAAGAAATCTTGGTACCCTGTCCATCAGGGCCTGGAGAAATAAATTGGTTAGCATGGTGCTTTCATGCTGTGTGGAAACCGACTGAACATGAGAACTGGTAAACCGCATAGGTCTAACCCTGCTCAGGCAAAGGTTTTTGAGTAGGACTGTCCGTGCATATAAACCCTAACAGTTTGAGATGTCACTTCATCTCTGTATTTTGTAGAAAGTCACATAATTGGAAGCAACATCTTTGAAATGATCCTAACAGTGTTGAATGAGATATAGTAATAATGTTTACTCAGATGTAAAACCTCAACTCATAAAAAATATTTTCATCTATTGAGTACATTTATGTTTTATGTATACGCAGCAATACTGCCCAATGCAACTCAGTAAACATGGTCTTTCAGTAAAAAGCGTATTTGTGATCCTTACCAAACTTCACACACATTTGATGAAGTTTGATAATGACATGAATCACTGCAGTTGATTGGGATGTATGGCATCAGTGCCCTGAGGAGACATATCTAGTTTTATAACAGTTAAAATTGACTTTCAAGATCATTTCTTCTGGCCTAATGTTGACCCATCCCCAGTGTACAGTTAATTGAATAGTTCATACTGGAAGCCAAAAGTTCAGTCAGTGATTTTAACATTTGATTTCCCATATCATATGCAACATTCTATAGTTAATGTAGCCCAGGGAAGTAAAAAGAAACCAATATTTTAAAGATGCTTAATGAACTCCTTCAGTCAGATCCCAAAAGCCAGAGCACAAAGCCTATCCCAAACATTTAAGTGGAAAGACAGACAAAAGCATCTTTACAAACAACAAATTACAGGCTACAAGGCCAAAAAACAGCACTTTCCCAAACAGGTAGTAACCTTGTTACCAATATACAATGTAATAATTTGGACACATGTCTTAAAATGAAAACCTATAAAACAGCGTACAGGCCTGCATGCCATAGTGGATAAGAGCGCAGACTCCTAATCATTCGGTATCTCAGCACTTTGGGTTCAAGCCTCGCTCGGGTCATATGTAAGTTCTGCAATCGAAGTTCAGGTGGTTTTTCTCCGAGTACTCTTGCCCCCACCTATCAGGGCTTGGAGAAAATGTTTGGGCTGCACAATGCTTCCACGCAGAACTGATCCCGACCACACATTAATACTGGTAATCTGCTGCGAGTTGGCCCGTCCATGCATACAAATGCTATTTGTTTTATTGGGCGGCAGGGACTGAGATGTCATTTCATCTCAATGTCAGGTAAAAGTCCCACAAAATTGGAAGCAATGGAGGTGTTAAACCTCAAAATAATGAATCAGTCTATTCTCCGAATACTCCAATTTTTGCCCACCTTTGATTAATGATTCACTCGATGTGAACAAGAAAATAACATTTAATTTGCATCAAAGTTAACTGTTTGAGGGATCTGAAAAACTGTATTATATTATACAGATGTTTGATTGTAATGTGTGTGTGTTTGATGGACAAATAAGAAAACATTGTTGATTGACTATCAATTATTCCAGGTGTTTATTGCTTAGCTTTTCTCCCTTGTGTCCTACATAATTGTTTGAAATAACTTGTATCTCAGTTATCACTGCTAAAGGTGTTACATAAAAGCAGTTATTTGCCCATAGCATGCACATCTTCAATAGACTAATGTTTTCAAATTCAACTTCCTAACCTTGCTAAGTATTAGTGAAAAAAGGGTTATTATTATAGTCCCACTTTGGAAAAGTGGGGGCTATATTGGATTTGCCTCGTCCTTCTGTGATTCTGTAATTCCGTAATTCTGTTATTTATAATAACTAAAAAAATGTTTGAGGTATTTTCACGAAACTCCACACAAATGTAAACCAAAATAGCACAATGCGCAGAGCACATGAACCATAACTCTGGATTACCTACTTTTTGAGTTATTGCCCTTTGAACGTAGAAAAAAATGCAATTTTAACCTTGTTTGCTCCATAAATCAAAAAGCCTTTCAGATATTTTCATGAAACTTAATATAAATGTAAAGTACAATGAGACAATGTGAAGAGTGCATAAATCTGAATTGCCTACTTTTGGAGTTATTGCCCTTTGAACATTGAAAAAAATGCAATTTTAACCATATTTGCTCCATAACTCAAAAAGCCTTTGAGTTCTTTTCATGAAAGTTAATACAAAAGTAAACTACAATGAGACAATATGCAGAGTGCATAAAATGTAACTCTGAATTGCCTACTTTTGAAGTTATTGCCCTTGGAACATTGAAAAATGCCAATTTTAACCTTGTCGGCATCATAATTAAAACCAGTATGAGATATTTTCATGAATCCTCCCACAAATGTGAAGCACTATGAGACAGTGTGCAGAGCGCATGAACCATAATTCTGGATTGCCTACTTTTAGAGTTATTTCCCTTTGAACATTGAAAAATACCAATTTTAACCATGTTCATTGCATAACTCAAAAACTGTTTGAGATATTTTCATGAAACCTCACACAAATGTTAAGTACCATGAGAGGATGTGCAGAGCACCATCACACAAATGTAAAGCACCATGAGAAGATGTGTAGAGCACAGGAACCATAACTCTTTTCTGATAGCGCAGTGTGGGGCTATTGTAAAATCATCTGACATTTCTAGTTAGTATTAACATTACTGATTAAACTTTTGGCTTTTTGTATACATGTACTTTCACATCAGATAAAATCTTTGAAAATATAACTGCAGCCTTTACTTTGAACATAATGTGGTGCCACTGAAGGGATTTATGAAGTAAACTGTTTGATAGAAATGGGTGCTCTCTTCTGAAAGCGTTTAAGGAGACCAATATGCTAATGACATGGTTGCAATGGGCAGTGCTGGTAAATAATTTTCCAAATCTAATATTTGTTTCTATTTTCTAGCTGAATAAAATACATATATTTTGCTATATCATCAAAGATATAAACATTGAAAAAGATAATTAATCTGTGTGTCATATTTGTTTAAATAACTGTGAAAAGTGAGACAGTGACTATAAAGAGAAAGTGACTCTTATATATATTAATATAGTGTTTAGAGGAGTTGAAAGTAGTCCATACTGCAGGAAATTCTTTTGGAGGAGAGTTGTTATATGCCGAACTGGTAGACCTCAGTGTGTTTACAACAGCATAACACGAGTAAGTTTTATAGAAAGAGTCAGTGCTTGAATATTAATACGTTCTCAAAAGTTGGATCTTTTGGGAGCAAAGATTGCTATAAATAAATGAAAATAGTAGACTGTTTTACTGAGTCTGTTCATGACCAATACTGAAATGTGCACCCGCTCCCACCCATTGGGTCTTGGAGAAATAGGGCTGCTTGATGCTTTCACGCAGAGCTGATAGCGACCGCACATTAGTACTGGTAATCTGCTTAGAATGTCTATGCCTGCCCAGGAAAATGCTGCGAGTCGGCCCGTCCATGCATATAAACCTTTCTGGTTTTATCAGGCGGCAGGGATTGAGGTGTCATTTCATCTTAATGTCAGGTAAAAGTTACGAAATTGGAAGCAATGTCTCCAAAATGACCTAGATAGTATTGACAGCGACGTTAAACTCAAATGGAACAAACAAACTGAAATGTGCAACACCGGCCACTCCCTCAAGCATCGACTTAAGCAGATCTCTATTTTCCAAATCATTCTCAATGAGCTCAGTGATCCCAAAGGACCAGAAAATATAATCTGCACTAGTCTTATGATTATGAAGAGGGAGATTTTTTACAACCACCATACAGCACAACACCAGCAACAGTGAAGATATATAAGAACAGTAAAGTTACATCGTTTGAAAGCAAACAATGCTCAAATTGATTTTATTTGGCCCCAACACTGGTCACCCTCTCTAGTATCGACTTGATCAGAACTCTTATTATTAAAATCATTCTAAATTTACTTTATAATCCCAAAGGACCAGAAAATATTATCTGCACTATAATGATATATATGTAGGGGAGAACTTTTTTTTGGCTGCCACAGAGCACAACACCAGCTGCAGTGAAGATAAATAAGTTTTGAATAGTTGGATTCTCTGGAGGCAAAGAATACACCAAATAATCAATTCGTTTTTAATGAGTCTGATTATGACCAGTACTGAAATGTGCAACTACAGTCATGCCCTCTAGCATTGACTAAAGCAGAACTCTGTTTTCAAAATCATTCAAAACTAACTCAGTGATCCAGAAGCACAAGAACATATATATTATCTGCCCCATAATTTTGTACCACTCAGCACAAACATCAGCTTGAGTGAATATAAAATTAATAAAGTATGAAAAGTTGCATCCTTTGGAAGCAAAGAATACACCAAACAAATGTAAAAAGCTCACTTGGCTTGATTGAAAATGTTTATGACCAGTACTGAAATGTGCAACTCTAGCCATACCCTCTAGCATTGACTTAAGCAGAATTCTGTTTTCATGATCATTCTAAATAAACTCAATGATCCCAAAGGACTGCATAATGATGACAGTCTAAATGCTGTATGATAGGTCAAATTATAACAATGAAATCATAATTGTTTACATATTTGAAATGATTCAAGGTTACATAAAAAACAGAATAAGATAGACCAAAACAAAAATTCAAGTAGCTATGAAACTTCATTCTTGATAATGGTTACTTTTGCATATATGTATAATGGGTAAATTAGTGGTTCAGGTTAAAAGTAAACCTATTGTATCCTCATATTCTATCGAAAGTTATGTTCAACACTTGTTAGATTTGTCTCAATAAGACGATTCTAAAGAGTGGTCAAACATAAGATATGGCAAATAGATTACAAGGATTGCTAATCAAAGTTTAATTTATACATTTAAATACTATGTATATAAATAGCCTTCTACCACTTGCATACCGAAATGTCAACCCTAATTGATACCATTCCAATTGATCAATTTAGGTTTTGTGTTTGTTTTTCAGAGCATGCCAAAGCTAAAGAGACAGTCTGCTAGTCAGAGGAAGAGGGAGAGACGCTCTATGATGAGGCAGAGTCGAGACGGGTCTGGTGTGTGCGATGTTGATGCGAGGAACCAGAGAAGAGCTCCTGAAACGGGTCTTGATAAAACAGATGGGGGGATAACCCACCCTGTTCGCCCTTTGGGGTCATCTGTGCTTTATACAAAAACGGGTCCTGATAAAGCAGATGGGGGAGTAACCCACCCTGTTCGCCCCTCGGGGCCATCTGCGCTTGATGTTTTGCCTGATGGTTTTACTGATAGTTTTTCTGATGGTTTTACTGATGGCTTTTCTGATGGTTTTCTTGATGGTTTATCTGATAGATGTTTTGCTGTTGCTAAAAGTTGCCTTAATGGCTCTACTGATAGTTGCCGAGAAAGTGTAGAGAAGACAAGCCTCATAAACACAGCAATACCAGTAAGTGTTCGCAACACAAAAGAAGTTGTGCAGCTTGACTGTTTTAAAGACATCAGCCGACATTGCTCGGGTAGGTTTGAGTTTGGCTCATTCAGTCAGTCCGATATACGGTTTAGTAAAGAGTCAAAGGGAAGTCAGTGTACTGTGAATGGACTTTGCTCATTGATACACGCAGATTGTGACAATTTTATAACCTCAAGAGACATCGATGACATATTGATAGAAGGTGATGCCGTGTACATTGACACTGTGGTCTTGTTAAAGAAACAGGGATTATTCAAAAGTAGGCTGTTAAGCTTTGAAGAGTTACCAAATGTTGTTACTGCGATGAACAAGGCATTTGTTATCAACAAGTGTGAGGTTGTATCTGGGATGTGTACGCAACAGTTTGGAACAACTGTATTACCCACACTACACCAAGGTCTGCATACTGCTTTTCAGCAGTCACCTTATGTGTTGATAATGTTAGGTTCGATTTGCTCAGCTGTGTTCAGAAAATATGATAAGTACTTCTTTTTTGACTCTCATTCACATGGTAATGACGGTTTGTTTGATATTGATGGAAAAGCAGTTCTTGCATCCTTTCATTCAATAGATGACTTGGTATCCTACCTTTATGCCTTCTATAGCAGTTTGGAAATCGACCTTGCATCGCAGTTTGATATGTTACCTGTCATCGTGGCTGAATTACAGTCCTGTGATACTGCAGTGCATAATCGTGGAAGCCATGCTATTAGTATACCCATTACCAAGGCAATCCTTGATTGTGAGTCTGGTGGACAAATAAACAATAGAAAGAAAGCTGAATGTGAATGGAAAACTGTGAGAAATGAGAAGAGTTCGACAAAGAGAACACAGACTAAAGCAAATGCAGAATATGCAGATAAAACAAAATTTGATGATATGTGGAAGGATTTTGGAAGAAGTACTTTGATTGGTCAGTATTTGAACAATCAGAAAACCAAAAGGAAATTGTACCAGAGGCTCTATATGCAAAACAAAAGAAAGTGCGAACAGTTCAAGTTAAAAGATAAGGATTATACATCGAAATCTATGAGAAAAGCTAGGAACTCCACAGAGTTCAAGCAGAAGGAAAAAGAGGAAAAACGGAAAGCTAGAAAGTCTGCAGAAAATGAAAGGAAAGAAAGAGAAAGCACACTGAAATCAAAGAGAAAAGCACGAGCCTCAGCTGAGTACAAGCAGAAAGAAAAAGTGGAAAAACAAAATACAAGAGAGTCTGCAGAAAGTGTAATTAAAGAAAGGGAAAGCACACTAAAATCAAAGAGAAAAGCACGAACCTCAGCTGAGTTCAAACAGAAAGAAAAAGAGAAAAAACAAAAAACAAGAGAGTCTGCAGAAAGTGTAATTAAAGAAAGGGAAATCACACTAAAATCAAAGAGAAAAGCACGAACCTCAGCTGAGTTCAAACAGAAAGAAAAAGAGAAAAAACAAAAAACAAGAGAGTCTCATCAAAGTGTAATTAAAGAAAGAGATAACACATTGAGATCAATGAGAATGGCAAGAAAATCTGCAGAATTTGTTGGAAAAGAAAAGGAAGCAAAGAGGAGAAAACGGTTGATGAAAGACTTTCAAGAATGGGAGGCAGCTCAGAAAAGGAGAGTGAGAGAAATTCCTTTTAATTTAGAAAGGGAAAGACTGGCTAAGAAATTGCGTAGAACTGACAAACAATTTAAAGATAGTGAAAGATCACGTGACTGCTCAAGGAAACGGGAGAAAAGAAAGGACCCAATTTATTATGAAAATGAAAGAGACAACATCAAACATCAAACATATGGGGAAAATATTGAATCCTGCATAGCAGTGTTTCATGACAATATTTCAAAGGGACCAATATATGTATGCAGTTGCTGCCATCAAACATGGTTCAGGCAAAGTGTTTCTAAAGCTGATTCTCTGCCTTCTGAATCCCAAGCAAAATATTTGACTGGATTGGTGTCTGTTGGTAACCTACAATGGATATGCATGACATGCAGGAATAACATTCGGAATGACAAAGTACCAAAAATATCAGTTAAGAATGGCATGAGTTGGCCTGAAAAGCCAAATGAATTAGATTTATTTCCATTAGAAGAAAGGTTGATTTCATTGCGAATACCATTCATGCAAATCAGAGAACTGCCTCGTGGCCGACAACTGTCAGTGAAAGGAAATGTTGTAAATGTCCCCGTTGATATACAACCAACAGTTGATGCTTTACCGAGACCATTTGACGAAAATGTAACAGTTGCAGTGAAATTGAAAAAGAAAATGTCATTCAAGTCTTGTGCATTCACTGAAAATGTTAGACCACTGCGGGTCCTTGTTGCTCTTCATTGGTTGATGAAGCACAGCGACTTATATAGGAACACACATATTAAAATAGATGAGGACTGGATAAAAACTGTGACTGAAGACTGTTGTGATACAGTAAAAGAGTTCATGTCTATGGAACAAATTAATGATGCAGTTGATGACCAAAGTGTTATAATGGATAACTGTGTGAAGTCTAAAGATGATAAGAATATTCCTTCTGATGATGTTGACTCTGATTCTGAGGAAACTTCTCAAGAAGATGCTGGAAACATTGATACACTCCTAGATGATGCTAATCTTGAAAATCGATCAAACACTTTTACGTTTGCTCCCGGAGAAGGTCAACAACCATTAAGCATATACCAGGATAAAGAATCAGAATATTTGTGCTTTCCAACTATATTTTGTGGACAAAGACGAAAGGAAAATGAAGAAAGAATAAGACCTGTACATTATAGTGATATAGCCAAATGGGAATTACGGAGTCAAGATAGGCGAGCTGCAAACAGTGTCCCAAATATATTCTTCAAATTGAAAAAAATTCAAATGAAACAACTAAATGACAAAGTAAATCTTGTCGTCAGGCGATGCCAAACAGGGCCAAATATGTTGACAGCTGCACAAGCTAGAGATAGTACTTGCATGGACAGTGTTGTAAAAAAGGATGAAGGGTACTACATATTCAAACAAATTAGAAATTCTCCTGCATACCTTGAAACAAGGAAAAAAGATGTTTTTGCGATGATACGCCAGTTAGGATTACCAACATGGTTCATGTCTTTATCATCTGCTGATACTAGATGGACAGATCTGTTGAAAATGTTATCTACACTGAATAAGAATGTTAATTATACAGATAAAGACATTGCAAACCTGACATGGGAGCAGAAAATCAAGCTGATTCAAACAGACCCTGTTACATGCTCAAGATACTTTGATCACAGAGTTCAAGAATTCATCAAAATTTTCCTGAAAAGTTCACACAACCCACTAGGAAAAGTCACAGACTATTTTTATAGAGTTGAATTTCAACAAAGGGGATCTCCACATATACATATGCTAGTGTGGGTTGAAAAGGCTCCGAAAGTAAATGAGAATACAAACAAAGAAATTGTTGACTTTGTCGATAGGTTCTTACAATGTTCCCTTGATGATGATGACATTGGGCGACTTGCAGAAATACAAGTTCACAAGCATTCTAGAACATGCAGGAAAAAGAAAGACAAGATCTGTAGATTTGGTTATCCCCTTCCTCCACTTCCATGTACAATGGTATTAGATCCTATTGAAAGCAACAAAGACAAATACTACAAATTGTACCAAGAACTGCAGAAGAAAATGAATGATGAAAAAGAGGGCTACAATATGACTTACAATGAATTTTTGGAAAAGGTGGCCTGTATGTCTGAGGAAGAATATATTCTTTGTATTCGGAGTTCTTTAAATTCATCAAAAGTTTTTTTGAAACGAAGTCCAAAAGACATACGAGTTAACCTGTACAGCAAGAATGTTTTGAAAGCGTGGAGAGCAAACATTGACATACAATTTGTCCTTGATCCCTATGCTTGTGCAATGTATATTGTTTCATACATCAGTAAGTCTCAAAGAGGAATGAGCAATTTGCTGTATGCAGCGGCTAAAGAAGCAAGGAATGGAAACTTGGATATCAAAAAACAAGTAAGGCACATTGGAAATGTGTTTTCTAACAGTGTTGAAGTAAGTGCCCAAGAAGCAGTATACCTCATACTTCAAATGCCTCTTACAAACAGCACAAGAGATGTGGTTTTCATCAACTCATCCACCCCTGACAAGCGCATTCAATTACTGAAACCCAAAACAGTATTAGATGAATTACCAGCAGAATCTACAAATATAATGTCTGATAGCATGATAAAAAGATACTCAAAACGGCCAAAATTCTTGGAAAATTGGTGTCTAGCAGATTATGTTTCTCAGTTAGAAGTTGTCTTTCCAGATGAAAGTAAAATTGAAGTAACTGAAGAACTGAATGAGGATACTGTGGCTGATGCTGCTGATGACAAATTTGATAGCAGTTTCAAGGAAGTGACATTGAGAAATGGTATGAAAATAAAACGTCGAAAAACATACAAAGTAATACGCTATGTTCGTTTCAGCATGAAAACAGATGAAGAAAATCATTTCAGAGAGAAACTGCTACTTTTTCATCATTGGAGAAATGAAGAAACTGATTTGATTGGTGATTTTTTGACATATAAAAAACACTATGAATCTATGAAGCGGATCATTGACAGTAAATGCAAGGAGTATGAACATCATGTTGAAGAGATAGAACTAGCTAGAGATTTAGCAGAGGCAGAATTTGATGCATATGATGAGCTTGCACCTGGTACACAGCAAGTTGAAGGAGACACATTGGAAGAAGAACCAAAAGAGTCGGATTCGTTTGTGTACTTCAACCCTGACCGAGTATCTGAGCACAGAAATTATGATATTGGAATTGAAATTGGATGTGCAGTTTCCACACCACAAATAACAGCAAATGAGGCTATCTTACCTGATGAACAATATAGATTACTTCTTCAATCACTAAATAGCAAGCAGATGCAATTTTACAATCATGTTGTTCATTGGATTAAAATATACGATAAACCATTGTATGCATTCCTTTCTGGTGGAGCAGGGGTTGGAAAGAGTGTGGTAATAAGAGCTTTGTACCAGACCTTATATAGGTACTTGAATCTGAAAGAAGGTGAAAATACAGAGGATATCAGAATTCTCCTATGTGCATATACTGGCAAAGCTGCATTTAACATTGGAGGTTCAACAATCTCATCAGCTTTTAAACAAAAATTTAAACAATCTGACCAGACATTGACATGTGATAGTCTCAACACATTTAGATCAAAATACAAAGCTTTATCAGTTGTTATTATAGATGAGATCTCTATGGTAGGGAACAGAATGCTAAGTTTCATTGACCAAAGACTTCAGGAGTTAAAAGGTACAAGAGAACCCTTTGGAGGTGTCAGTATTATTGCTGTTGGTGACTTTTATCAGTTAAAACCTGTGAACTGTGATTGGGTATTTAATGATCTAACCAGAGATGCTTCGGCTTTGTCTAATAACCTTTGGAGAGATTATTTCACCATGTTTGAATTAACAGAGATAATGAGGCAAAAAGAGGACTTTGAATTTGCAGAAATCTTAAACAGATTGAGAAAAAATGCACTTACAGAAGAAGACAAAAAGAAATTGAACAATTGTAAGATAGATTCAAAAGATGACAAGTATCAAATAAGTGTGCCACACTTGTTTGCTGAAAACTTCTTCATGCACTCATTCAATGATTCAGCATTGAATAGAATTGGAGCAGAAAAGGTCATAATACCATGTAATGATACCGTTGTTTCTTCTAACCTTTCAAAGCAGAAACAAAAAGAAGCAATTGACAAATTGCCTACAGATCCCAATAAAACTGCAAATCTTCACTGTTCCTTGATTATTGTTGTTGGTATGATATATGATCTAACTGTCAATGCAAACACTGAAGATGGTTTAGCAAATGGAGCTACCTGTGTTGTGAAATATGTTGAATACAAACAGGTTGAGACGAAACGACCAAGTATCATTTGGGTCAAATTTGATGCTGCAAAAGCTGGAATGGAAACAAGGATGAAATTTAAGAACAGAGGGTTTTACCATAACCAAATAAGTGATGACTGGACACCAGTATTTGACACTGAAAGGACTTTCATCTATAACAAAAAAACTTTTCAGAGGATCCAATTTCCACTTCAACCATCTGCAGGCCGATCTGTTCACAGAGCTCAGGGCAGTACACTTGAAAAAGTTGTTGTAGATTTATCACAAAGAAGAGTACGGAAGATTCCGCATCTTCACTATGTTGCTTTGAGTCGTGTGACTTCCATGAAAAATCTTCAAATCTTAAATTTCAATGAGCAAGCTCTCACAGTTGATAATCAGGTTGAAATTGAAATGAAAAGGTTGCAAGATAATGCAGTTCTTAAACTTTGTTATGTACCGTTAGATAATGTTGATATGCAGACTCATTTTAAAGTGGCTTTCAACAACTGCAGATCACTGCATTTGCATATTGATGACATCAGACATGAGAGAAATCTATTGACAACACATGTTTTTGGTCTTGCAGAAAGTAGGTTGTACAGTGGGGATAAAAACTGTGACTACCATATAGAAGGCTATCATCTCTATCGAAATGACCAGTCTGTTAGCAACACAACCAACAGACCACCACATGGAATAGCTGTGTATGTAAAAGAAAATGTTACTGTGCAGAATGAACACACCTTTTCTAGTAAATTACTTGAATTTTCAGCTCTTGATATCAGGCATTTTGGAATAAATAGACAGGTTGTCAACCTATACAAATCACCTCACATGTCATTGCATGATTTTATCAAAGTCTTAGAAAAAGAACTTCTACCTCGGGTTGATTTCTCAAAATCATTGATCATAATTGGTGATTTTAACATCCATCCTTTAGAGCAGCACAAGTCATTTGTGCTGAAGTTGTGTGAGCAGTTTTCTTGTGAATTGCTTATGGATGAGCCTACAACTGATAACCATTCAATTCTTGATCTTGTGTTTACAAATGAACGAGGAAAATCAGGAACTATAGAAACCTATTGGTCTGACCATAAAATTGTGTTTTTCCACTCATAAATCTATGGTATACCCAGTATTTTGAAAGTATTCACCCTGCCTGGTTAAATACAATATTAACCTTATCACTGTGTGTTAACTGTACCATTAGGTACAGTATAAATCAATGTGTTATGAGCTACAGCTGTGAACATGCATCAGCATGTTTTCAGCTAGAGCTACAGCATGTCAAAAGACGCAGAAATACACTGCAAAATGGTGATAAGGTTCTTTATTGCTGGTGGTATTGCAAATGTTTGGGTGCCACCAATATTTTAACTCACCTGTCAGTTGGGCATGATGAGCTTTTGTGATCATGCTATGTCCAGTGCTGTTGTTTGTTTATCTTTTTGTACATAATTTGCGAATCATATATTCTGGTGAACACTAAAGGTCATATCTAATCATCATCAAACTTTTACAGAATGATCCATTACGAAAACACACCTTCATAATTTTGACCCCCATAAACCCCACTTTTATATAGTAAAACTGGGGTTTGCAGGGGTAATTTTTTCCTTATTCCTGCTCTGAGAAAGAACAAGAACCACCAACAATACAAACATTAAACTGGACAGACAAGGTCAATTAAAATGAACAATAAAAAGGTGTAAAGAATATTAATCATTTACAAAACAACCTATATTATCAGGGAAAGAATAAGAAATATTTACACAAAAACAGGACTGCCCCCGCCCATAGGGGCTTGAAGAAATATATGGGCTGCACGATGCTTCCACGCAGAGTTGATACCGACCGCACATTAGTACTGGTAATCTGCTTGGAAGGTCGAAGCTTGCCCAGGAAAACTGCTGTGAGTCGGCCCATCCATGCATATAAACCCTATTGGTTTTATTGGGCGACAGGGATTGAGATGTCGTTTCATCCAATGTCGGGTAAAAGTCCCATGAAATTGGAAACAACGTCTCCAAAATGACCTAAATAGTGTTGACGGGGACGTTAAACCTCAAATCAAACTGACAAACACAAAACAGGAAGGAACCAGAGCAAAAGCACCGACTTGGAACGGTCAGTAAATAATACTGGTGGGTTTAAGTATACTCTAATACCAACCCTCACCCTTACTTTTACTGTGGTTCAGACATGTATTTGTTCATGTACTTCAACACTAGTTTTCATAAAACTTGCTAAAATTATCTTGACAATATATTGGTCATGTTGGTTGAAAAAAGTATGCCAGTACGTGAAATCATACAAACACTCCGGATGACACAGATTTGGTCTTACCTTTATCAATGATCATCTTGACCATATCTCTGTCAAGTTTGAAAATGGGTCATGTCAGATCATAACTTGCATGTCATATCACACAAACAACTTTGTGGACATTCAAATATATTCTATAAAAAGGTTATCCTTTGGAAGTAAGGAATATACCACAGGAAAGAAAGATATGGAGTGGACATGTTTTCTGGGCCACACTAGCAAGTTTCGGCCATTGACCCACAAAAAGAAAGGAATCAGTAATCCCAAAGGACAAGAAAATATAAACTACATTATGGTGTAGGGCAGGGAGATGTTTTACGGCCTAATCAAAGTTTGGCTTAGTCTTCATCAAGCTTTCTCAGAATTATCATCTTTACGATATCTCTGTCCAGTTTCAATGTGGGTCATGTTGAGTCAATAGCTAGATCCCTAATCAAATCAATGGAAAAATCTTGTGATCTTTCAAGACATCACATTTTATAAGTAACTGTCAACAAACTGCTCAAAATATTTGGCTTGATAATTCCAGTTGGAGTTTGAAATTCGGTCACTAGGGGTTAAAAACTAGGTCAGCAGGCTACATCAAAGTGTTTGTTGATACTGTAGAGATCACAGTTTTGAAGCAATCAGCATTTATCTAAAGTGCAAAATGTTTGTCTTGATGACCGTGAAACCTGGTCACTTGGGGTAAGAAACTAGGTCATGAAGCCAAAAGAAATTAGAATCTTGTTAACACTCTAGAGATACATTTTTGAAGTGATCATAGTGAATATTGCTCAAAATGTTTGTCTTGTTGATTTCTTTGTCAATCTTTTCTGTTCAGATGTTTTCCTTTATGATTTGATGATATTTGATGTAATATTCTCCCTAAGTGCCATGATACTCAGATAAGTGATATAGGGCCATCATGATCCTCCAGCGTACTTTATTTAAAAAAGACACCTCCAAGTGCATTTCAGTTAATACTGAATCTGGAGACAATAATATGAAATGAATATGTTATTCTCTTTTTAACAAGTTCATAGATAGGAAAACTAGTTCATGTATGGATAGAAATAACTTGTACATTACATAACTTCTTTTTATACAGTACAAAGTAGAAGTAAAACAAAGATCAGGAATCGATACAATTAACTTACACCACCCATCAAATGCACCAAAGGGAAAGATACACAAACACGAATCGACCAGACAATAATGGAAACCTAACATAGGAAGGCCAAAAGGACAGTTACTTTCCCACAAAATGGTCATATGGCCATCCAAAATAAAAAGACATGTCAAACACACAATAAGTGACAAACAATAACATAAATAAACCGCCACAGAAGAACCGCCTTGGAAAGGTCAATGGAAAGGAATTCCATCGGGGATGGAAAGTATTCCATTGGGGGGCTTAAATTGATTTTACGTGGCCACAATCCTCGCCCTTCTGTAGCGGTAGACATTAATTTTGTTTAGTCCGCACGAAGGCTACCTGTATTAAGACCATCTTTGGGACTGACCAGAAGTGATCTTATCAGTTTTGTATACTTAATAACAGATATTAAAAATTTAAGGCAAAGCCAATAACGGGCTGGCAGATGGAATTCTTAACAGCGGTCTTTATACAAACGCACGTCTCGATATCAACAGGTTGAGTTAGGAAGCCCTCATGCGGACTAAACAAAATTATTGTCTATACCGCCACAGAAGTAAAGGCGTGGATTGTGGCCACGTAAAATTGATTTTAAGCCTCCAGTGGAATTCTTTCTACTGACCGTTCCAAGCAGGTACTTCTGTGGCGGTTGATTTATGTTTGTTTGTTACTTAGTGTTTGTATCACTTGTGTCTTTTTATTTTGGATGGCCATTAGACCATTTTGTGGGACAGTAACTGTCCTTTCGGCCTTCCTCTGTTTAGGTTTCCATTATGGTCTGGTCGATTTGTGTTTGTGTTTCTTTCCCTTTGGTGGATGGTGTAAGTTAATTGTATCGATTCCTGATCTTTGTTTTACTTCTACTTTACTTGATAGTAGAATTTTACTGTATGTTAGATTTTATGCTACTTAACATGCCTTTTTGGCAAATGGCGTTACATAGATTCTGCAGTATGTGTGTATTAGTTTCAGTACATGTCACAAACTTAAGATTATTTGATCTCTATAGCAGACACTTTGCTACATATCTAAGAAAAACTTGTGAAGTCGAAAGTTGCCCTTGAAACTTCAATCTGTTATCTTATACATATCTACTGCATACGTTTTCAAAATTAGATAATTTGACATAAGAAATATTTCTGTTTGCAAATGATCTGTGAGGATATAGATCACCAATAGTGTTGGTAGATATTGTTAGTTTGTTTTGAGGTTTAATGTCCCCGCCAACACTATTTAGATCATTTTTGGGATGCTGGTTTCGATTTGGTGAAACTGTTACCTGCTATTGAGATGAAAATGACTTTTCAAACCCATTCCGCCCAAAGAAAGCACTTGATTTAAGGAACAGCCTTACTCACATCATTTTTCAAATGGATTGAGACAAATTTTAATATGAATATATATTCCATGACAAGACTTGGATCCATAAAACACCTCATCCATACAGAGTAGGCGATGACCAGCATTCCATTATGTACACAAAGGCCCAATCCTTTGCTGACTAGACAATTTATAGAACATTACAGCTACTAGGTGTTTTTGTATACAATTTAATAGACAGCATTATTTTTGATTAAATAAAATTATTAGTATTTTTACAACTGTAAGCAAATATGTTTCATTGCCCTACTGTTAAAGAAATACATGTATTTATTAAAATGCATGTTTTATGATATCTGGCAAGTGAATTATACTATGTAAAGCACAAAATGAATGCAAAACTTTGTAAGTATTGGTCACTAACTATTACAAATTTGTTGTTAGATTTGATATGCTTGTGAACAATAAGGCATACTTTAGAGTATTTCTATATGTAAATTTCATTATACATGTAATGTTAAAAGTTAATGTTAATGTTTAATTATGTAACCTCTGTGGCAAAAAAGAAACATACTACAAAATTTGGATTTGACATGTTATGACGACATCAATTTGTATGACGAGAATGAATGTCTGGATTTGAAGAAGTCGTGTGTTCAGGACATAATATCTTTGAAGATACCATCCCAAGGACATTCACCTACAAAACAGTTCGTATCAATCAGGTAATTATTTCATGATTTTTCTCAGATTTGGCGTCGTCCGTCGTGTGGTTGCACACCACACGGGGGTTAACTTGTGGGTTAACTTTTTCTTGTGAACACTCTAGAGGTGTTTGTTCCAGTCTTGGCCAAGTTTGAATATGGCTCATGTTGAATTAAGAAAGAAATCACCTGGTTAAAATCCTTAATATGTTACCTTTACAGTGTGCATCAGGTGAGCGATCCAGGGCCATCATGGCCCTCTTGTCTTCAAAATATATTTGGAAAACGGCTAACTTTTTTGCAAACAGTGTAGGCCCTGATCAGACGTCGCGTTCTGCGGCGTCTGATCTGGGCCTGCACTGTTTGCCAGGGTACCCGTTTTGGGGTTTCCAGTACCAAATGGGTTAAAAAAGAAATTGTGTAACCTCCGTAATGACCCTAAGTATTGGGATAGATAGGCCTAAGCAAACAGTGCAGACCCAGGTCAGACTGCTTCTGCAGGAGCAGTCTAACCAGAGTCTACACTTCTTGCAATTCCATCTGCACTTTTTGGACTCCATGCTGGATCGTGAAATAAATTTCTTAAAATTTTAGGAAAATCACAGCAAGTCCTCAAGGTGTCCAGATTTTTAGGATTTTTACTGTAGTAGCATTTTATCATATTAGGTCACTGGTATTTAGGGGTTAACTGCATGTTCTGAAAATCATTAGACCACATGTAATAACATGGTTACTGGTGTGTAATGTCATGGCGCCATCAAGGACAACTGTGTTTTTAGCTCACCTGTCATGTAGTGATGAGGTGAGCTTTTGGGATCACTTTTCGCTCGTCGTGCATGCGTGCATGTGTCCGTGCATCTGTTCATAAACAATTTCTTCAAACGACATCTCCTCCTAAACCACTGATCAGATTTTGACCAAACTTCACAGGAATGATCCCCTTTCAAAGTTGTTCACATGGTTCCGGTCCGTTGCACATCAAGGTCACAGGAGCCAAAAATAGATTTTTTTAATGAAAACTTCTCCTCTGAAACCGCAGGGCCCAGGTCTTCGATATTTGGTGAGTAGCTTCATGTAGTGGACTTTACCAAAATTTGTCAAATTATAGTCCTGGGGCCAAAAATGCCCCCGCCCCGGGGCCCCTTGGTTTTACATTGACTCAGGTCTTTGATAGTTGTTGAGTAGTCATCTAGTGGACCTCTACAAAGATTGTTAAAATTATAGCGCTGTGGCCTAAAAAGCCCCCGCCCAGGGGCCCTTTGGTTTTACATTGACTTATATTGGAAAAATCTTTAAAAAATCTTCTTCTCTGAAAAAGCAAGGCCTCTATCAAGACTATTCAAATTATAGCCCTGGGGCCAAAAATGCCCCCACCCCGGGCCCTTTGGTTTTACATATAAATCTTAAAAAAACTTCTCCTCTGAAACCCCAAGGCAATACTTGGTGTGTAGCTTCATTTAGTGGACCTGCTCCAAGATTGTTCAAATTACAGACCTGGGGCCAAAAATGCCCCCATCCGGGGGCCCTTTGGTTTTACATTGACTTGTATAGGGAAAACCTTTAAACATCTTCTTGTCTGAAACCAGAAGGCCCAGGTTTTTGATATTTGTTCTGAAGCTTCGTCTTGTGGACTTCTATCAAGATTGTTCAAATTAAAGCCCTGGGGCCATAAATGCCCCCGCCCCGGGGCCCTTTGGTTTTACCTTGACTTATATAGGGAAAACCTTTAAAAATCTTCTTGTCTGAAACCAGAAGGCTCAGTTCCTTGATATTTGGTATGAAGCTTTGTCTAGTGGACCTAGAACAAGATTGTTCAAATTATAGCCCTGGGGTTAAAAATGGCCCTGCCCCGGGGCTCAGAGGTTTTATGTAGACTTATATAAGGAAAACCATTAAAAATCTTCTTGTTTGAAACCAGAAGGCTCCAGTCTTTGATATTTGGTATGAAGCTTCACCTTTTAGACCTCCCTCAAGATTATAGACCTGGGGCCATCCAATAATGGCCCTCGCCGGGGCCCACTTGTTATACTGTGGATCAGGTGAGCAATCCAGGGCCATCATGGTGCTCTTGTCAATTGAAATTTGGCAGTAATATCCATTTTTGTTTCTTTTTAGCTCACCTGAGCACGAAGTGCTCAATGTGAGCTATTGGGATCGCTTTGTGTCCGTCGTCCGTCTGTCCGTCCGTCCGTCCGTCTGTCTGTCCGTCAACAATTTCTTTAAATGATATCTCCTCCTAGGCAAATGGCCGGATTTCAAAATCATTTCACAGAAATGTTCCTCGGGTGACCCTCTACCAAAATTGCTAAAATGGTTCTGCTCCGCTGAGCAAAATGGCTTCCAGAGCTAAAAATAGAAAAACATTTAAACGACATCTCCTCCTAGGCCAATGTCCCGATTTCAAAATAATTTCACAGAAATGTTCCTTGCGTGACCCTCTTCCAAAATTGCTAAAATTGTTCTGCACTGCTGAACAAAATGGCCGCCACATCTAAAAATAGAAATACCTTAAAACGACATCTCCTCCTAGGCAAATGACAGGATTTCAAAATCATTTCACAGAAATGTTCCTCTGGTGACCCTCTACCAAAATTGCTAAAATGGTTTTGCTCCGCTGAACAAAATGGCTGCTAGAGCTAAAAATAGAAAAACCTTTAAACGACATCTCCTCCTAGGCTAATGTCCCGATTTCAAAATAATTTCACAGAAATGTTCCTCTGGTGACTCTCTACCAAAATTGCTAAAATGGTTCTGCTCCACTGAACAAAATGGCTGCCAGAGCTAAAAATAGAAAAACCTTTAAACGACATCTCCTCCTAGGCCAATGTCCCGATTTCAAAATAATTTCACAGAAATGTTCCTTGGGTGACCCTCTACCAAAATTGCTAAAATGGTTCTGCTCTGCTGAACAAAATGGCCGCCACATCTAAAAATAGAAAAACCTTAAAATGACATCTCCTCCTGGGCAAATGGCCGGATTTCAATATCATTTCACAGAAATGTTCCTATGGTGACCCTCTACCAAAATTGATTAAATGGTTCTGCATGGCTGAACAAAATGGCCACCAGAGCTAAAAATAGAAAAACCTTTAAATCACATCTCCTCCTAGGCCAATGCCCGATTTCAAAATAATTTCAAAGAGAGGGTCCTTGTCTGACCCTCTACCAAAATTGCTAAAGCGGTTTCATTTTGCTGAACAAAATGGCCACCAGAGCTAAAAATAGAAAAACTTTTAAACAACATCTCCTCCTAGGCCAATGTCCCGATTTCAAAATAATTTCACAGAAATGTTCCTTGGGTGACCCTCTACCAAAATTGCTAAAATGGTTCTGCTCTGCTGAACAAAATGGCGCCACATCTAAAAATAGAAAAACCTTAAAATGACATCTCCTCCTGGGCAAATGGCCGGATTTCAATATCATTTCACAGAAATGTTCCTCTGGTGACCCTCTACCAAAATTGATTAAATGGTTCTGCATGGCTGAACAATATGGCCACCAGAGCTAAAAATAGAAAAACCTTTAAATCACATCTCCTCCTAGGCCAATGCCCGATTTCAAAATAATTTCAAAGAGAGGGTCCTTGTCTGACCCTCTACCAAAATTGCTAAAGCGGTTTCGTTTTGCTGAACAAAATGGCCACCAGAGCTAAAAATAGAAAAACTATTAAACGACATCTCCTCCTAGGCCAATGTCCCGATTTCAAAATAATTTCACAGAAATGTTCCTTGGGTGACCCTCTACCAAAAATGCTAAAATATTTTTGTTCTGCTGAACAAAATGGCCACCAGATATAAAAATAGAAGAACCTTTAAACGATATCTAGCCAATGGCCTGATTTCAAAATCATTTTACAGAAATGTTCCTCGGGTGACCCTCTACCAAAATTGCCAAAATGGTTCTACTTTGCTGAACAAAATGGCCACCAGAGCTAAAAATAGAAAACCTTTAAACAACATCTCCTCCTAGGCCAATGGCCTGATTTCGAAATAATTTCACAGAGGCAGTCCTTGGCTGACCCTCTACCAAAATTGCTAAAACATTTCTGCTTTGCTGAACAAAATGGCTGCCATACTTTTGCAGAAATGTTCCTTGTGTGACCCTCATCCAAACTTGCGAAAATGGTTTTATTCCAATGAACAAAATGGCCACCAGAGTTAAAAATAGAAAAGACCTTCAGATGACAGCTTCTCCTAGGCCAGCGGCTAGATTTTGAAATAATTTTACTGAAATGTTCCTTGGGTGACCTTTTATCAAAGCTGCTAAAATGGTTTCCCTTGCTAAACACAATGGCTGTTGGATATTATTATTTTAGGTCTAGCCTGCCCAGGCAAGGTGGTGCAATTTGGACCATCTATGCACATGAACTATATTGGTTTCTTTTGGTGGCAGGGCTTGAGATGTCTTCTCAGTGTTGGGTAAAATTCCATCAAAATTGGATACAACATCTTCAAAATGACCTAAATAGTGTTGACTGGGACATTAAATCTCAATTTAAACAAAAAGGGCATAAGAGGACCAGTCTGATCTGGATCCACACTGTTTGCAATAATGACTTTAAAGTAACCAGCCAACACAAAGCAAAAGATAATTCTGAAGGGTTAACCAGAAACATCTTAATCACTCTTTGAAATTGTACATTTATATAAAAACAACAAGGTTTTAGACCTGTCAAAATATCAACAGGCAGTTGAAGATAAGACTATTATACATAGCTCTGTCACTGCTTGCATAATATGGTATGAATCAGTAGGACTCAAAACAAACTGTGAAGTGACTAATATTGTTATGCCAGAAGGTATACATATTAAATTGTGCAGTAACTCTGGCTCTCATTGTATAATAGAAGTCACTTAGAGGTTAGGACCCAGGTGTTTGACCTTGTTATAAAAGAGCTGCAAACATGGGCTAGATAACTACTAGGCTCTTGAAAATAATATAGGTGGCTTAAGGATCTGCATTGCAGTATACAGAATCAGCACCAAAAACTGTTTATTTTTGATGGAGTGATATAGATAAGGTGGGTATATGTTGATAGTTAAAGGATAATTTTCCTTATCAATAAAACGTATGTTGTGGGTATTTATTAGAACCACCTTGCTCTTAATGAATATATACACACCATACATTTTTATCAAAAAATAAGGGAGACTTCAGCTTATGTTCCACTAAATACCCACCATATCTACAGCTCTATGAACTAAAGATTTGACTGATCGACTGTTTTGGGTTTAATGACACGTCAACCCTTGTGGGTCATTTTGTGTCCTCTCAGAGAAATGGAGAAAAGAGGTAGGAGAGAAAGTAGAGGATATGAAAGTGAGGGACAGAGGAGAAGAGGCAAATGAATGGAAGGAAGTGTATATAGAAACAGAAGAAATAACATTCCCCCATCTACCCATACTTGCAGCAAGGACAGTAGGCCTTGTCCAACTGTGAGCCAATATCAGTGATGCAAGATACACTTATAGAGATTTAATTACAGTATTAATAAATGAATTCTGAGCCAAGGCGCAGAAAAGAATCAAGCTGGCATAAACTATTGGCATGCCTAAATAGTGTTGACATGGATGTAAAACTCAACACAAACAAACAAATTAACCCTTGCCCTGCTGAGCCTGGATATGCCTTATCTTTCAAACAAGGTAGATTCTGATCAGATGGCTTCTTGGCTTCTAAAGAAGCCATCTGATCAAGATTTACACTTACATTCAGTTTGTGAATTTATAGGAATAAATTACATCATTTTAACCCAGTTTGTGCCGAAAACTTAGAATGGGATACTGGCAACCCGGAATTGGAAAACAGTGAAGGCCTAGATCAGATGCTGCAGAACTTGACGTCTGATCTGGACCTACATTGTTTGTAAAAGGTTCTGCCATTTTCCATATTAGAGGTTGAGGTTGACAAAACAGAGTAGACCTAGAACAGATGCCACAGAATATGGCCTCTGTCTGATCAAAGTCTACTTTGTTACTTACAGTGCAGGAAATTTTGAGTCAGATGCTGCAGAATGTGGCCTCCAATCCGAATTTACACATTTTGCTTACAGTACAGAAATGTACAAGTAATAAACGAAATGCAAACAGTCTATACCGCAATTCAGGATCATTTTCCTAGCCTACATTCCGACACAATTGGCCCACCAGTGCTGTCAGTGCTTTGAAATATGCTATTGTTTCCCAAAATAAAACTGACTTCATAACAAACTTAAGTGTTTATGCTCGAAAATCTAATGTCATTATTTCCAAAAACAAAACTTAACGTCATTTATATTCAAATACAAAAACTCCAGTGCAAACTAACACAATTTCATGTTATCAGAAAATTAGTGTTAGAAGCTTCTATGGTGAAATGGTTAAACTACTTGCCTAATAAACCAAGTTTCATTGGTTCATTCCCAAGCTTCTCCACACTTGAGGCGTTTTTGATGCCGAGAATCCACATCCTTTGAACACAGTGACTGAATTTAAGAAATATTTTACAAAATCTCCACCTAAGTTCTTAAAGGGTTCTGCTACATTGAACAAATAGCACATAGACAAAAATAAAAACATCATCAAAAGATAATACAACTTGACTCAGGTGAGCGAATTAGGTCCATCATGGACCTCTTGTTTTTAGGGTGTTTTGAGTTAAAGTACCATGTTTTCTGGGGGTATTTGAAGCTTTCCTGCTGAATATGGCAAATCAGAATGTACTAAGTAATTGTAACTAGGAACAAGTGTATGAAGTCTGTCACTGAGTTGGATGCAAGTCCAAACCCTACCAAGACCCGCAGAGTACAGTCCAGTTCCCATGGGCTGTATGTAGCACTGGAGTGGGCAGCAACACTATCTTTTGTAATGGCTGCTGCCAGTTCTGGGTGCGCAAGAAATGCAATAGGCTCACGCGCTTGATAGAGGACCCTACAGGGTGCCAAGGAACTGCAAGCCCCTTAGATGGCAGACCACAGAGGGAAGTCCAAGTCAGACCCGACAAGCTGGAGGTTGTAGCTTCCTTTTGCTGCCTAGGTGATATGCTTTCAGCAGCGGATGGTTGGCGACCTTTCAACCACATCACGTGTGAAAACAGCCTGGAAGAAATTCAAGGAGTTGCTACCAGTTCTCTCTTCCTGCCACCTCTCGTTCAAGACACGTGGCCTTGTGTACAGCTCTTGTGTGTGGAGCGCAATGCTTCATGCCAGTGAGACATGGCCATTGACAAAGCCAAACCTCGAACGACTTCAGCAGAATGACAGGGCAATGATCAGACAGATCTGCAATGTCAAGCCGTAGGACAATGTCACCATCAGGTCCAGTGAGCTACCTGAGAGACTTGGCATTGAGGACCTCATCCTGAAAAAGAGAATGCTGCGCTGGTATGGACATGTGCAGTCAAGACTGCCTGTGACATACAGGTAGGTGGAAAGCGGGAGCCTGCAAGGCCCAAGATGACCTGGAAGCAGCTGACAGAAAGTGATTGCAGAGAATGGAAGCTCTCTGCTATTGATCCTCATGATAGACAAGCCTGGAGATCTGGTGTAAGATCTGCCATCCGTGCAGCAAGCCAGCTACCTGGAAGGGGGCCAGCTTTTGTGGATGTTGCCCTTGAACCTGCACGTAAATAAAAAATCCGTTGTTGAAGATGAATTTCTAGTTAAAACGTCCATTGCTAAACAATAAGTGAAATTTGAGTTTCAAAATTAAGGAGGCAGCAAGTTTAATGATTGAGATGCTATTAAAGGGGAATGGAAACACCTTCAGGGGAGACAACTCCTGCAAAAGTATTTTTGTCTCCCATGTCGATAGGGGTCAGCTCTTAAAGGTAAGAATTTGCTCCTGAGGAGCAAATTCTTTCCTTTAAGAGCTGACCCCTTTTTCCATGGAACAAGGCTTATAGAAAGGCGAACAGGAAGTCCCAAAAGTTGTCTCCCTTAGAAAAATGGCAGAAGAATCTGCCAGGTGTTCCCATTCGCCTTAAGTATTTCACTCTATGAGCTGGCACATTACAAAACCTACTGTAAGACCTGTGACCAGCAAAGTCTCAGATCAGGATCAGCCTGCTCATATAGTATGGCAAGTTTCGCCTAACTGTTCGCATAGCCTGTGTGCTGCAGGAGGCTGATGCAGTCTGCTGTTTTCGCCTAACTGTTTGCATAGCCTGTGTACTGCAGGAGGCTGATGCAGTTTGCTAGGGAGACAATTTCACATGAAATATCAGGCATTGTTTTCTCAGAATTACACATAAATTGTCTCGGACCCCCCGCCCATCGGGGCTTGAAGAAATATATGGGCTGCATGATGCTTCCATGCAGAGCTGAATCCGACCCGCACATGAGTATTGGTAAACCGCTTAGAGTATCTAAGCCTGCCCAGGCAAAGCGGTGTGCATGAGTCGGGCTGTCCATGCTTATAACCCTATTGGTTTCATTGGGCCACAGGGCTTGAGAAGTCATTTCATCTATATATCGGATAAAAGTCCCACAAAATTGGAAGCAACATCTCCAAAATGACCTTTATAGTGTTATAGGGGCTTGAAGAAATATATGGGCTGCATGATGCTTCCACGCAGAGCTGAATCTGCCTCGCACACTAGTACTGGTAAACTGCTTAGAGGATCTAAGCCTGTCCAGAAACGGCGTTGCAAGGCTAATAAACCCTATTGGTTTCATTGGGCGACAGGGCTTGAGATGTCATTTCATCTCAATGTCGGGTAAAAGTCCCACAAAATTGGAAGCAACGTCTCCAAAATGACCTTTACAGTGTTGACGGGGACGTTAAACCTCAAATCAAACAAACAAACCTTTATAGTGTTGACGGGGACGTTAAACCTCAAAACAAACAAACAAACACATAAATTGTCTGCTTGGCAGATGATTCACACCATGAAATGCTCAGCCTAATATTTTTCTGAAAAGTAATAATAGAAAAATAGGTTGTCATCTGCTCTAGAATTTTCATTGGTGCTTCGAGGGTAAGTCACCGTAATGATTCTAAGTATTGGGACAGACAGGCCAAAGCAAGCAGTGCAGACCCAGATCAGACTGCTCCAGAAGGAGCAGTGTGATCAGGGTCTACACTGTTTGCCATTCTATCTGCGTCTTTTGGACTCCATGCAGGATCATGAAACAAATTTGTTAAAATTTTAGGAGAATGACAGCAAGTCCTCACGCTGGCTGAATATTTAGAATTTTTATGGAAGTTTTACATTCTCAACCCAAAATGGGTCATTAAAAAACAGTGCAGGCCCAGGTCTGATGCCGCATTCTGATCACGGCTCGCAGAAGATGCAACCAGCTTCAAATCAAATTTTTAAAAATGACGGCCTGACATCAATAAATTTCGCACTGGTCTCCTGCTTTATATAAGGTGGAAGATTCCATTCAGTACAAATACATCTTCATTGTTTTGTTTGTTTAATTTGAGGTTTAACATCCATATCAACTCTATTTAAGTCATTTTGGAGACATTGATTCCAATTTTGTGGGACTTTTATCCAACATTGAGATGAAATGACATCTCAGTCCCTGCCACCCAGTGAAACCAATAGGGTTTATATGCATGGGCGGTCCGACTCGCACCACTTTACCTGGGCAAGCTTATACCTTCTAAGCGGTTTACCAGTACTCACTCATATGTGGTCAGTTTTAGCTGTGTGTGGAAGCATCATACAGCTCAATCCATTTCTCCAAGCCCTGATGGGTGTTCATCTTCATTGTTTCAGGGGGCATTCACAGTTTACAACAGAGCTAATGTGACAAAGGCAGTGCTAGAGATGTCGACCAAAGAATTCAAAAGGTGAATAAAATCATGTATAGCAGTCACAGATAAGATTAGCAGGGTGGAGCTTTCATTTGCACCTGCATTTTAAATATTCTTTTAACAGAAAGGTAAACCAAGTCACCCGATTATATGAACTCAACTGTAACACAAACAAATCTTTAGTGTATATGGTCATTTCGTCCGCTTGCCCTTACTAGAACACACCTGTGCGACATAGTGCATTTTTTCACATCCCCTAAATGGCTATTTTTCTGATGAAAACCAGTGATACATTTCTTATTTGTACTGCAAACATAGGTTGTGGGTGCTCATTAGAACCACCTCATTGAGGCGGTTCTAATGAGTACCCACAACCTATGTCTTGGAGCAGAAATAAGAAAAATAACGTATACCCATTAACCCCAGTTTTCTCTATATGAAGTGGGGTTAAAAGGGGTTTTCATTTCATGGACTTGGTCACATGATGAAAAAAGCATAAAAAAAAATTCTCTATCGAAACTTCTTTTACGCTGGTGCAACTGCCCTGCCAAGTCAATCTTATCTGCAACTACTATCCCAAATAATGTCAAACAATGACATTACTCAGCAAAAATGTTTAAACTTTGATCATTTAATACTACTTGGGCACTGATAGTTTTTTGCTTTTTTGCTGAAAAATGGGAGTAGCTCATGTTTTCAGCCAATATGTGGTATTTTTGCTGAAAAATGTGATGTGTAAAAGCTACTCACATGTTTTCAGCCAAACTGTGGTATTTTTGCTGAAAAATGTGATATGTAAAAGCTACTCACAGTATAATGTGTATTAGATATTACGAGCATAACATTGTAAACAACTTGGACGAGACTTTTGCAAAAGCTACTCACAGTATTTTTTTTTGGCAAAAAAAATATTTGTGTAGTTGATATTATAAATGCCAGACCATGTGTTTAATAGTTTGACCACATACTAATATGTTAAGGGGAATGGGAACACCTGGCATAATTTTCTGCCTTTTTCAAAGGGAGACAACTTTCGGGACCCTCTGTTCTCTTTTCTATAAACCCATTCCCACTGAAAAAGGGGTCTGCTCTGAAGGAAAGAATTTGCTCTTGAGGAGCAAATTCTTTCCTTTAAGAGTTGACCCCCATTGACATGGGAGACATATATACTTTTGTAGGCATTGCCTCCATTCCCTTAAGTTAACAATATTTTAAACAACTGGGTCAAGACTTTTGCAAAAGCTGCTCGCTTGTTTTCCACAAAAATAGTTGTATAGTAGATAATGTACCTGCTAGAGCATGCATTTAACAGTTTGACCATATACAAGTATGTTAAGCTAACCATATTTTGAACAAGTGGCTAAGACTTTACCTGTAGACTTCCAGGCTATTTCAGGGAAGAGAATACATGTCAGAACATTTTTTTGATATTTCAGCCATTTTCAGTGCCCACCTAAAGTGCCATCCAGCTGTTGTACCTGTGATATCAAATGTCAGAATGAGGCCATCTTCATAGCTGGTAAGTGAGCGAGTGTTTTGAGTTTTACGTCCCACCAACAGCAAAGGTCATACGGAGATGGGACCTCGGTTTAAAGACTCATCCGAAAGTCTGGAGAAGCCCGGGATCGATCCTGCAACCCCTGGTTTACAAGGTGAGTAGCATAACATCTACACGGAGGCTTCTTTATATTGCTGGTAAGTATGTCAATGGACATTTTCTTCAGAAAAATGTAAATACAGCCTAACTTCCAGGTAAGTTAGTCATGAGAATAATTCAGGGATATCTTTTTTAATCATTGTGTGGGTACTTGTTACAATCGTCTCATCAGAATGAGGCCATATTTGTAGCTGGTAAGTATGTCAGTGGATGTTTTCTTCAGAAAAATAGAGGCTCTTACATGACTGGTCATTTCATATGATATTTATGAAATGAGCAATCGGCAAGTTTCATAAATATCATATGAAATGACCACGAGTGTAAGATTCTGTTTATCATATGACCACTTTTGAATGGATTTTATCACCTTAAAACTGGACAAAAAAATGCATGGTTGACATGGACATCGTCATGACGTTACTTAATCCCGCCAAAGTGTTATTACACGTGTGGTCATTTGATTTTTATTGCACAATGTTATCCCCAGCATATCAACGAGCTCATATGATAAATTTAAATACAGCCTATCTCCAGACAAGTGTGTGTAACAATGATAATGCAGGGATAATTTTCCTTAATCGGCTTCAGGTACCTATGTTGTTGGTACTTGTTAGCATCGGCTTGTTGAGGCGATTCCAACAAGTGTCCATAACAGAGGTTTTTATGAAGAAATAAGAAAAAATAGTCCTATAATTATCCTTCTTAGCTGGCCTCGGTAGCTCAGTCGGAAGCGCATATGACTGGTGATCAGGAGGATGTGGGTTCCATACCTGCCGGGAGTCGGCAACTTTCTTTCGTGGAGATTGATCATGAAATCTTTTCTACGGTCATTCTTTTCCTTCCGCTGATTCAAGAAGGGCAATTGTCAGCTTCTGACAAAAGAATGTGCACTGTACTGGTTAATCACTTATGTATAAGTGTGCACAGGAAAAGTGTGGATAGGTAAACTGACCAGCTCAAAAATGATCTAAATAGTGTTGACTGGGCCGTTAAACTCCAATACAAACAAACAAATTATTCTTCTTACTGTCCCTTATATGGAGCTATGAAACCAGACAAATTTCAATGATGTGAACACCTTTGGAACCATGAAAATATGTTCTAGACAGACCAGAAATAACTGTCATGAGAACAGATTTTCAGCCCTGAAGATGTTTAAGTCATTAAAATTCATTTGTAGTTGTGATACTGACAGAAGACATGGTCAAGTGCTCCAGCAATCAGTCTTGATTCTGATCAGACTGCTGGAATTTGCACGCTGACTTTCTGCCTACATAATACATGGGCCAAAAATCTTACAAAATAGTACAAATGTTGTATAACACTGTTGTTCACAAATGGCAAAAATAGGTTTTCCCATGACATGGTGGGGTAAATAGAGATGGATTGTTTCAGGTCGTTACAACAAATACAGTCGTACACTGAGCCAGACGCCATGGTTTATAGAAGGCCAGAGAAAATCAGAGTCATCCGTGGAAGAACTTATATGTACAGAAATAGACAAAGTTTTCAGGCCTACAGGTAACTTATATTAACCCTTGTCCTGTTGAGCCCGGATATGCCTTATTTTTAGCTCACCGTCACGTAGTGACGAGGTGAGCTTTTGGGATCACTTTTGTCCGTCTTCCGTGTGTGCGTGCGTCTGTCCGTCCGTAAACTTTTTCTTCAAACGACATCTCCTCCTAAACCACTGAGCAGATTTTGACCAAACTTCACAGGAATGGTCCTTAGGTGGTCCCCTTTCAAAGTTGTTCAAATGGTTCCGGTCCGTTGCACATATGGGTCACAGGAGCCAAAAATAGATTTTTTTCACCGAAAACTTAAAAAATCTTCTTCTCTGAAACTGCAAGGCCCAGGTCTTTGATATTTGGTATGAAGCTTCATCTATTGGACCCCTACCAAGATTGTTCAAATTATAGTGCTGGGGCCAAAAATGCCCCCGCCCCGGGGCCCTTTGGTTTTACATGGGCTTATATAGGGAAAATCTTTAAAAATCTTCTTCTCTGAAACTGCAAGGCCCAGGTCTTTGATATTTGGTATGAATCTTTATCTGGTGGACCCCTACCAAGATTGTTCAAATTATAGTGCTGGGGCCAAAGATGCCCACGCCCCGGGGCCCTTTGGTTTTACATAGGCTTATATAGGGAAAATCTTTATAAATCTTCTTCTCTGAAACCGCAAGACCCAGGTCTTTGATATTTGGTATGAAGCTTCATCTAGTGGACCCCTACCAAGATTGTTCAAATTATAGTGCTGGGGCCAAAAATGCCCACGCCCCGGGGCCCTTTGGTTTTACATAGGCTTATATAGGGAAAATCTTTATAAATCTTCTTCTCTGAAACTGCAAGGCCCAGGTCTTTGATATTTGGTATGAATCTTCATCTGGTGGACCCCTACCAAGATTGTTCAAATTATAGTGCTGGGTCCAAAAATGCCCCCGCCCCGGGGCCCTTTGGTTTTACATGGGCTTATATAGGGAAAATCTTTAAAAATCTTCTTCTCTGAAACTGCAAGGCCCAGGTCTTTGATATTTGGTATGAATCTTCATCTTATGGACCCCTACCAAGATTGTTCAAATTATAGTGCTGGGGCCAAAAATGCCCCCGCCCCATGGCCCTTTGGTTTTACATTGGCTTATATAGGGAAAACCTTTAAAAATCTTCTTCTATGAAACTGCAAGGCCCAGGTCTTTGATATTTGGTATGAAGCTTCATCTAGTGAACCCCTACCAAGATTGTTCAAATTATAGTGCTGGGGCCAAAAATGCCCCCGCCCCAGGGCCCTTTGGTTTTACATGGGCTTATATGGGAAAATCTTTAAAAAATCTTCTTCTCTGAAACTGAAGGGCCCAGGTCTTTGCTATTTGGTATGAAGCTTCATCTAGTGGACCCCTACCAAGACTGTTCAAATTATAGTGCTGGGGCCAAAAATGCCCCCGCCCCAGGGCCCTTTGGTTTTACATAGGCTTACATAGGGAAAATCTTTAAAAATCTTCTTTTCTGAAACTGCAAGGCCCAGGTCTTTGATATTTGGTATGAAGTTTCATCTTGTGGACCTCTATTAAGATTGTTCAAATTATAGCCCTGAGGCCAAAATTGCCCCCGCTCCTGGGCCCTTTGGTTTTTCATAGACTTATATAGGGAAAATCTTGAAAAATCTTCTACTCTGAAACCACAAGGCCTAGGTCTTTGACATTTGGTATGAAGCTTCAGCTAGTGGACCTCTACCAAGATTGTTCAAATTATAGCCCTGGGGCCACAATGCCCCCGCCCCAGGGCCCTTTGGTTTTACATAGACTTATAATAGAGATAATCTTTGAAAATCTTCTTCTCTGAAACAACAAGGCCCAGGTCTTTGATATTTGTTGTGTAGCTTCATCTAGTGGACCTTTGCCAACATTGTTCAAATTATAGTATTTTGTTGGTATTTGGTATGAAGCTTCACCTTTTTAGACCTCCCTCAACATTATGCACATTATAACCCTGGGGTCAATAATGGCCCTCCCCGGGGCCCACTTGTTACTCTATGGATCAGGTGAGCGATCCAGGGCCATCATGGTCCTCTTGTTCAAACAATGTAGATCCAGATCAGATGGCTTCTGAAGAATCTACATTGTTTGTCATTCAGATTGTGAATTTGTTGCAATAATTTGCACTAATAATTGGCACTAAGTAATCTGATTGGTTGATAATTGGTAGTTGGTGTGACAGATTAAAATATTCAGCAGGACAAGGGTTAATCCATTTAACTCTGTAGGCTAGTGCAGATACCTTCACAAAAAGTGTAAGTCCTGATGAGCTGGCTAATGCCGAGACATATCACCAGTGGCTAGTTGTTCAAAACATCGTTAGTGGTCATATTGTTAACAGAAGCAAGTTTAATATTTAAATTTTTGGTATTTTTGCTGAAAAAATGTGAGCAGCTTTTGCGTCTGCAAAATCAGCTCACATTTTTTCAGCAAAAATATTAAATTATTTATGTCGTTAGTTTTGAACAACAACTGGCCTCAGGATCTGCACTGCATTTACCAGACCCCCCCACCCCTCCCTCCTCACCCTATTTTCAAGAATGAGCAAGTCCAAATTCAAAGACAAGAAAAGACCAGCTCAGAACCACAGGGGTAAACAGGTTTATAGGATTGAATGCACCTTACATATTTTGTGCATTTGGTTTTTCAAGGGAGGCAATTCTCCTGGCTTTCTGTTTGCTTTCTACCATACTGAGCCTGTATAAAAATGGGACTATTCTTTCAGAAAAGAATTTGCTACGTAGGAGCCAGTTCTTTACTTCATGAGTAGACAGTTGTTCAAGGGCAACAAAATATTTCTCAGAGATCTAGAGTGTCCTCCCCTGGAAGTACCCACTTCTCATTAACCCTTAAGATGCCAAGGAAAACTGCATTTGCAAATGTTGTCTGTTTATGTTATCTGCTAATCTTCTTGCAAACTTCTCAAACATATGTTTACATTCAGGCAAACAGTGTGGACTCTGATCAGACTGCTCCTCTAGGAGCAGTCTGATCTGGGTGTACACTGTTTGAAAGTAACCAGCAGATAACAAAGCAGACAGGGGTTAAGTACTGTTTTATTACATATTAATTCTTATTAGCATTTGACACATACAGCACACATTATCTTCAACAACTGAGTTCTAAAGAGTAATGGTTCCTTAGAAATATTATTAACCCACAACAATTGTTGTCTGCTAGTTACTTTAAAAGTCATTGTTGCAGATAGTGTGGGCCCAGATCAGAGCAGTCTGATCTGTGTCCACACTGTTTGCCTGTATGCAAAAATATGTTTGGAAAGTTTGCTAGAAGATTCAGCAGACGACATTAACAGGCAACATTTTCAGAATCTTTTTGGGGGGCATCTTAAGGGTTAAAGCATTCAGTTTGTTTAACAGAACACAAAATTCTGTATACTCAGCCCTTAAAAAAGTGGGGCTACCCTTAAGGAAAAAAACACTGACTCCTTCAGAGGAAATAATTTCCTTGAAGCATTTATTCCTATTAACACTTCAACTGCTTCAAAAATTTCTGGAGCAGATGACCATTTGATTTTTGAACCCTTTAATGCCGAGAAAAACTACATCTGAAAATGTCGTCTGCTAATATTTTCTGCAAAATGTTTTTTGCAAACTTTTTATTATAGCAAACGAAGTTTGCGGGGGGTATACTGTTTTCACGTTGTCCGTCGGAAAGTCCGTCTGTCTGAAAGTCCGTATGTCCATAACACTTTGATTTTTCCTGCATAGCCTACATAATAATTTAAGGAATGTCACCATATTTTGCATAAACATTGATGAGCTGCTTATGCTACAGAAAAATAGGCTTCTAGGGGCTAGTGTTTTTAGAGTTATTCCCCTTTGTTATTTTTAACTAATTGTTCTGGCCTGTACCCAGATGTGCATGTACGGTGAAAACAGCTCCTCCCACAGTTTCTGTGTAAGCAATCTGATTCTTAGCATACACTTTCTAGATATATTGAGTATGTCCATGAAGAAGTTTTATGTTGGAATTCTATTTTTTGACAAAATAATTGCTTTTTGAACTTAGCCATTTTTAGCTCACCGTCACGTAGTGACGAGGTGAGCTTTTGGGATCACTTTTTGTCCATCGTCCGTCGTGCGTGCGTGCGTAAACAATTTCTTCAAACGACATCTCCTCCTAAACCACTAATCGGATTTTGACCAAACTTCACAGGAATGATCCTTAGATGGTCCCCTTTCAAAGTTGTTCAAATGGTTCCGGTCCGTTGCACATATAGGTCACAGGAGCCAAAAATAGATTTTTTTCACCGAAAACTTAAAAAATCTTCTTCTCTGAAACTGCAAGGCCCAGGTCTTTGATATTTGGTATGAAGCTTCATCTAGTGGACCCCTACCAAGATTGTTCAAATAATAGTGCTGGTGCGAAAAATGCCCCCGCCCCGGAGCCCTTTGGTTTTACATGGGCTTATATAGGGAAAATCTTTAAAAATCTCCTTCTCTTAAACCTCAAGGCCCAGGTCTTTGATATTTGGTATGAAGCTTCATCTAATGGACCCCTACCAAGATTGTTCAAATTATAGTGCTGGGGCCAAAAATGCCCCCGCCCCGGAGCCCTTTGGTTTTACATGGGCTTATATAGGGAAAATCTTTAAAAATCATCTTCTCTGAAACCGCAAGGCCCAGGTCTTTGATATTTGGTATGAAGCTTCATCTAGTGGACCCCTACCAAGATTGTTCAAATTATAGTGCTGGGGCCAAAATGCCCCCGCCCCAGGGCCCTTTGGTTTACATAGGCTTATATAGAGAAAATCTTTAAAAATCTTCTTCTCTGAAACCGCAAGGCCCAGGTGTTGGATATTTGGTATGAAGCTTCATCTTGTGGACGTCTACCAAGATTGTTCAAATTATAGCCCTGGGGCCAAAAATGCCCCCGCTGCGGGGCCCTTTGGTTTCACATAGACTTATATAGGCAAAAATCTTGAAAAAATCTTCTTCTCTGAAACCACAAGGCCTAGGTCTTTGATATTTGGTATGAAGCTTCAGCTAGTGGACCTCTACCAAGATTGTTCAAATTATAGCCCTGAGACCTAAAATGCCTCCGCCTCATGGCCCTTTGGTTTTACATAGACATATATAGGGAAAATCTTTAAAAATCTTCTTCTATGAAACCACAAGGCCCTAGGGCTTTGATATTTGTTGTGAAATTTCATCTAGTGGACCTCTATCAAGAATCTTCAAATATAGCCCTGGGGCCAAAAATGCCCCTGCCCGAGACCCTTTGGTTTTACATAGACTTATATCAGGAAATATTTAAGAATCTTCTTCTCTGAAACTGCAAGGCCCATGTCTTTTATATTTGGTATGGAGCTTCATCTAGTGGACCTCTACCAAGATTGTCCAAATTATAGCCCTCGGGCCACAAATGCCCCCGTCCCGGGGCCCTTTGGTTTTACATAGACTTATATAGAGATTATCTTTGAAAATCTTTTTCTCTGAAACAGCAAGGCCCAGGTCTTTGATATTTGGTGTGTAGCTTCATCTAGTGGACCTTTGCCAAGATTTGACTGTTTAAATTATAGCCCTGAGGCCAAAAACCTCGGGGCCATTTGGTTTTACATAGGCTTATGTAGGGAATATCTTTAAAAAAATCTTCTTCTCTGAAACCGCAAGGCCCAGGTTTTTGGTATTTGGTGTGTAGCTTCATCTAGTGGACCTTTGCCAAGATTGTTCAAATTATAGCCGTAGTTGATAATTTGGTATGAAGCTTAACCTTTTTAGACCTCCCTCAACATTATGCACATTATAACCCTGGGGTCAATAATGGCCCTCCCCGGGGCCAACTTGTTACTCTATGGATCAGGTGAGCGATCCAGGGCCATCATGGCCCTCTTGTTGTGCAATTCTTGTTATTGTACCCAGAACATGCATGTACGGTGAACTCAACTCCTCCCACAGTTTTAGTCTAAGGAATTTGATTCTTAGCATACACTTTCTAGATGTATTGGGTATGTGCATGAAGAAGTTTTATGTTGGAGTTTTATTTTTTGACAAAATTATTGCTTTATGAACTTAGCCATTTTTATGCAATTCTTGGTATTGTACCCAGAATATAAATTTAAGGAATGTCACCATATTTTGCATAAACATTGACATTGATGAGCTGCTTATGCTACAGAAAAATAAGGTTCTAGGGGCTAGTGTTTTTAGAGTTATTCCCCTTTGTTATTTTTAAGTAATTGTTCTGACCTGTACCCAGATGTGCATGTACGGTGAACTCAACTCCTCCCACAGTTTCTGTCTAAGCAACCTTTTGTTTGCCGGGGGGTATCTAATAAGCAGTGCTTATTCACTTTTTTCATTAAAAATATTTTTTGCGTACAGGCAAACAGTGTGGACACAGTGGGAGCAGTCTGATTTGGTTCCACACCCTTTGTAAAAATGACTTTCAAAGTAACCAGCAGACAATAAAGCAGACGACAGTTGTCGTGATTGGCATTTTATGGGTTAAATTATTTTTCATAGTAAATAAGGCTTAACATTACATGTGAATTGTCTGCTTGGCAGATGATTTACATGTGAGGCCTTATTTTCAGTGGAAAAATAAGAAAAGTATACTTTGAAAATGGCGTCTGCTAGTAATGATAAGCAGTTGAATGGTCAATAGGGGAGATAAAATTATTTTTGTGAGAGTTGCCTCCCTTGTAAGGGTATTCATTTTCCCATTTTGTTTTACAGAGCACAAATTTTCCTCAGCTGGCAGGGAGGATGTGGATGTCCTAATGTTGGGAGATGGTAGGTCTTGTTATATTTGCTATATGTCCCTTTTTCTTGAACTGTTTGACATTCAGTTTATGAATTTGTAGGAATGAATTACATCAAGTAATCTGACTGGTTCAGAGTCAGAAATGGGTGTGGCTTAATTGATTATTCAATAGGATAAGGGTTTAGAGTTATATGATATGTAGAGACTAACATTTGAAGTCATTTTGTATTAAAGAAATTAAACATTTGCTATAGACTTCTTTTCATTATTTTCATATGAAATGAGCATTCTTGTTCTCTATTTGTGTATCATCATTTCATCAGATTCAAGTTCATTTCTTGACAGGAAGACCATTCATTGTTGAGCTCACAAATCCGCGAAGAGTAAGCTTTACACAGAAAGAAATGACAGACATACAGATAGCTGCAAATGCTGCCACCAAACATATACGAATCCAAGATCTGCAGATTGTCTCACGGTGAGAACAAAATAATGTTTACCTAACCACATATTCTTTGGCAGGCTTATACATGTGCACATTCTTTAACGAGAAACTGTTAACAACCATCTTGAATCAAGGCAAGGGAGAGAATAATCGTAGAAAAGAATGTTGGAGACCCAGCAGGCATCGAACCTGCAACCTCCTGATCTCGAGTCAGACATGCATTGTACTGAGCCATTGAAGCCACCGAAACTGGAATGCACTGAAGCATCATGTGGAGAGCAAAGGCCCTGATCAGACAGTGCAGATGCACAGTCTAATCTGAGCCTTTATGGACGGGCATTGATATGAATTACGTTTTTCTCATGGCATGGCTAAATTTGTGTATGTATTTATGCAACCATATGCTGCTAGTGTTACCAGTTTACAGTAGAACATCAATGGCTTGAACACCAATGGCTTGTTTAGTTAATGTTTACCATGACTGATGCAGACTCGATATGTAGCCCCAAGAAATCCTTCCTACAGCTTTAGATAACATATTTGGGGATAATTTATGGAGAATTTACTTATTTTATAGTGAAACTGTATGTTGTGTGCACTCATTAGAATCACCTCATTGAGGTGATTCTAATGAGTCCACACATTAGAAGCGTCGGTGGTGTAGTGGTTATGCTACTCACCTTATAAATCAGGTTATAAGGTTGGATCCCTGGCTTCTCCAGACTTTGGGATTAGTCTTTAAACCGAGGTCCCATCTCCATATGACCTTAGCTGTTGAAAGGAAGTAAAACTCAAACACACACCCCACACAACATGCACAACATTTTATAGAAAATTTGAAAAATATTCCTAAATTATTCCCATTATGCCTCCTGACCTGAAGCTATGAGTGACTTGATGTGGCTCAAACTACACCTATCTCGAACAAATTTTCATAACCCAAAGGATGTTCAAGCCTTAGAAATTTGATTTTTTATAGTAAAACGTGTCTTAGTGGCCACCTCTGTTAAGCAAGCAACCATTTCCACCAAAAGCAAATGCTTTAAAACTCATCTGTAAGCACCTGTCTTTAGCAGGCACATTTTGATTATCCCTCAGGTGCTTGCACTGAAATATTTAATACAACTATATTAAGTAAGCACTTGTCTTAAGCAGATACATTTGATTATCCCTCAGGTGCTTGCTGAATACAGGTTGAACTGTACATACAACTGTGTTAAGTAAGCACCTAACTTAAGCAGGTAAATTTTGATTATCATTCAGGTGTTTGCTGAACACATGTTGGACTGAAAATGCAACTGTATTAAGTGAGCACCTGTCTTAAGCAGGTACAGTTTGATTATCCCTCAGGTGCTTGGTGAATACAAGATGGACTGTAAATACAGTCCAGCCTGTATTCAGCAAGCACTCTGGGGGAAAATTAGAGGGTGCTTATTATAGGTGCATTTTAATGCATTTGCCTTTTGGGGGGAACTGAGTACAGGCTTGTTTAAATTTATTGCTTGGTTTATGAAGGTGTCCGCTATGTCAGGTTTTTCTGTACATTGATTATGTTGTTGATTTCAGAGAAGAAACAGAGAAGCTGAAGGAAGGAGAGATTGACAAAATAAAGAATTACTCCGCCTTATGTTGGTCTAAGACACCAGTGTCAGCAGAGGAACTCCATAAATTGACAGAAATAAAAGTAAGGAATGGGAATAGTGGTAGACTTCTTTTAAAGAATCACAAGGTGTTGGCTTTAACCAATTTAAGGAGGGAAACCCCAAAATAGGATTTATGCGAACAGTGTAGGTCCAGAGCAGATGCTGCCTTCTGTGGCATCTGATCAGGACCTTCACTGTTTGCAAATTGTTCAGCATGTTCAGCCATTTATTAAGTACAGTTCTAAAAATAACTCATACTGACATCCCAATATGCCAAAATGGACTCTTGCTATACTTAGTTGGAACTATTCTATTCATTCCGTTTTTTTCTCTTGGAAAAATTGCCCCCCCCCCCCCCCACCTTCCTGACTTATACTATGTAAAAGTCTTGTAAGTTGGGTATCACATTTCCACATGTTTGTTATGACTGTGACCACGAAATGCCGCACACAGACCAATAATATGATGCTACGTTATGCAATCGCTAAGTAATGCTGATAAGACAGTTAATTAGAGGTAATTGGAAGTCTATACTAAAATTTCTCAATTTAAAAAGTCAATTAATCATTAAAAATCTGAGGTGAAAATAAAAATCTCCATCAGTTTTTAATCAAATTACAAGTTTCAAACGTTTTTCTAGCTGGAAAAATAAGTATTTTAAGATCAATCTAGTGGACCCCTACCAAGATTGTTCAAATTATAGTGCTGGGGCCAAAAATGCCCCCGCTCCGGGGCCCTTTGGTTTTACATGGGCTTATATAGGGAAAATCTTTAAAAATCTTCTTCTCTGAAACCGCAAGGCCCAGGTCTTTGATATTTGATATGAAGCTTCATCTAGTGGACCCCTACCAAGATTGTTCAAATTATAGTGCTGGGGCCAAAAATGCCCCCGCTCCAGGGCCCTTTGGTTTTACATGGGCTTATATAGGGAAGAGCTTTAAAAATCTTCTTCTCTGAAACCGTAAGGCCCAGGTCTTTGATATTTGGTATGGAGCTTCATCTAGGGGACCCCTACCAAGATTGTTCAAATTATAGTGCTGGGGTCAAATATGCCCCCGCTCCGGGGCCCTTTGGTTTAACATGGGCTTATATAGGGAAAATCTTTAAAAATTTTCTTCTCTGAAACCGTAAGGCCCATGTCTTTGATATTTGGTATATGAAGCTTTATCCCACAAGGCCATGGTCCTTCTTCCTACCCCCCCCCCCCCCCCCCCCCCCCCCCCCACTCCGGGGCCCTTTGGTTTTAAATGGGCTTATATAGGGAAAATCTTTAAAAATCTTCTTCTCTGAAACCGCAAGGCCCAGGTCTTTGCTATTTGGTATGAAGCTTCATCATAGTGGCCTCCTACCAAGATTGTTCAAATTATAGTGCTTGGGCTAACAATGCCACAGCCCCGGGGCCCTATAGTTTTACATGGGCTTATATGGGGAAAATCTTTAAAAATCTTTTTCTCGGAAACCCCAAGGGCCAGGTCTTTGCTATTTGGTATGAAGCTTCATCTAGTGGACCCCTACCAAGATTGTTCAAATTATAGTGCTAGGGCCAAAACTGCCCCCGACCTGGGGCCCTTTGGTTTTACATAGACTTATATAGAGATATTCCTTAAAAATCTTCTTCTGAAACAGCAAGGCCATGGTGTTTAATATTTGGTGTGAAGCTTCCTCTAGTGGACCTCTATCAAGATGGTTTAAATTATAGCCCTGGGGCCACAAAAATGCCCCCGCCCCAGAGCCATTTGGTTTTTCATAGGCTTATGTAGGGAATATCTTTAATAAAAATCTTCTTCTCTGAAACCGTTAGGCCCAGGTCTTTGATATTTGGTATGTAGCATATCTAGTGGACCTTTGCCAAGATCGTTCAAATTATAGCCTTTGTTGATATTTGGTATGAAGCTTCACCTTTTTAGACCTCCTCAACATTATGCTTCACCTTTTTAGACGTCTCTGAACATTATGCACATTATAGCCCTGGGGTTAAAAATGGCCCTCCCCTGGTCCCACTTGTTACTCTATGGATCAGGTGAGCGATCCAGGGCCATCATGGCCCTCTTGTTAGAAAAACTTTGTCATCGCTCTTGCGCCTTCATTTATTGGTGGATTTTAATATACCTTGACACAAATGTTTGGTATGATGATATCTTGAGTGACTTTGACTTTCAACGTCAGGGGCTGAAGGTCAAGGTCACTGTGGCTATTTTTTAGAAAAACTTGATCATTGCTCTAGTGTCCAGATTTATTGATGGATTTTAAGATAACTCCTTACAAATGTTGGGTATGAAGTTCAACTTTCAGGGTCTGGGGCTCAAAGTCAAGGTCACTGTGGCTATTTTTAGAAAAACTTGGTCATCATTCTTAAGTACCTACATTTATTACTGGACATAATTTAATTTTACACAAGTGCTAAGCTAGGCTTTTTTTAATTTGTCTTGCTCGAGGGGATTTGTATCGTCTGTGATGCCTTGTTATTACTTGGTAGTTTGTAGAATTTTTTTTTATCAAATATAGATTTCTTTTTCATGTTTTTTTTTTTAGCTTGCCTTACGAAAGTAAGGGGGAGCTAATGCCATACCCCCGGGCGTCCGGCGTCAGCGTCGGCGTCCGCATTTGGTTAAAGTTTACCTGCAAGCTCTTCTATGTGATGTTTTACAACTTTATTTTGAATATATAATTAATAATTGCTAAAAAAACAATATTTAACATTATCATTGTACTTCATTTTACAGGTTTTTGGGCTTAAATTGGACTTTTTGAGAAGTTAATATTTTCCTCTGTATTACCTCCCTTACTTCTCTGTGTTAAAGTTTACCTGCAAGCTGCGTGAGTTCAAATCCCGGGGGAGGAACATTTTTTTTTTTTTTTTTTTTTTCTTTTCTTTTTTCTTTTTTTAGTCTTTTTTAAAACATAGCGGGGTCTGGGGCTCAAGGTCAAGGTCACTGTGGCTATTTTTAGAAAAACATTGTCATCGCTCTAGCGCCTTCATTTATTGATGGATTTTAATATAACTTCACCCAATTGTTGGGTATAATGATATCTCGAGTGACTTTGACTTTCAGGGTCCGGGGCCTAAGGTCAAGGTCACTACTTTCAGGGTCACGGGGTCAAGGTCACTGTGGCTATGTTTAGAAAAAACATTGTCATCGTTCTTGCACCATAATTTATTGATGGATTTTAATTAAAATAACTTCACACAAATGTTTGGTATGATGATATCTCTAGCAAGTTCGACTTTCAGGTTCCGGGGCTGAAGGTCAAGTTCACTGTGGCTATTTTTAGAAAAAACTTTATGATCGCTCTTGTGCTTACATTTATGGATGGATTTTAATATTAGTTCACAAAAATGTTGGCAATGATGAGATCTTGAGTGAGTTCGACTTTCAGGGTCTGGGGCTGAAGGTCAAGGTCACTGTGGCTATTTTTAGAAAACTTTGTCATCGCTCTTGCGCCTTCATTTATTGATGGATTTTAATATACCTTGACACAAATGTTTGGTATGATATCTTGAGTGACTTTGACTTTCCGGGTCAGGGGCTGAAGGTCAAGGTCACTGTGGCTCTTTGTTAGAAAAACTTGATCATTGCTCTAGTGTCCAGATTTATTGATGGACTTTAAGATAACTTCATACAAATGTTGGGTATGAAGTTCAACTTTAGGGTCTGGGGCTCAAAGTCAAGGTCACTGTGGCTATTTTTAGAAAAACTTTGTCATCACTCTTAAGTACCTACATTTATTGTTGGATATAATGTAATTTTAGACAAATGCTAGGCTAGGCTTTTTTTAATTTGTCTTGCTCGAGGGGATTTGTATGTGATGCCTTGTTATTACTTGGTAGTTTGTAGAATTTTTTTTTATCAAATATAGATTTCTTTTTCATTTTTTTTTCCAGTGGAAAGGCTTGAAAACAGAATGATTATGGGTACATTTTGGTTCTCTTTCATTTGCTGCAGTCTATTGGGCTGTTTTACAGAAGAAAATTCTTTTGATAAATTTCCCTCATCCATCTTAGGCCCCCAAAGGCGAGCTATGTTGTCTTCTGACAACTCTTGTCTATATATTCTATATATTTTTGTTTGAATATAACACGGTTGTTTGGACCATATTAAGGTCTCTCACAGCTGGCGGCTTGAGCCTGGCTTGGGTCACATGTGAGACGCCAAGTTCTGCAACAGAAAGTCAGGTAGTTTTTCTCCAGGTACTGCGGTTTTCGCCCACCTCTGATTAACAGTCGGCTCGATAGGGGTGAAATAATCTGGAAGGGCGGTAAACCCAAAAAAAACACATCATGTTTTTATGGACAAAGAAGAAAATTTATCCCAAAATTATCGTCATTACATCTTGTCTGGAGCTACACTTATTTGATATGCAAAAAGGCATATGAGCCGTGGTACAGCATTTCCTACAATTTACATGTGCACCCAGCTAAGAATCAGATCAGCCTGCACATCCGTATAGTCTGACTAGAGACTTCTCTCGCTGCATGAAGGAGCATTGGGCCCTTAACTATCCTTAAAGCACACAACAAAGACTCTGAGTAGACAGCATAGATGTACAGGCTGATCCTAGTCTTCACAGGGTGCTCATGTAAATTGTAGGAAATGTTGTGCACCGGCTCATATCGGTTTATCATCCTAATGAGTGTGCTGTTTTTGTTTATGTGTGTTGCTTATTTTTCAGGATCTGAAAATTCTCCAGAAAACACCAATTAGAGTTTTACACAGGTAGGTCATAAAACGGCATTTGCGACTGTAAAACCGACAATTTATCTCCCCAAATGAAAATTTTCAATACAATTATCCCTATTCTGATACACTTATACACTTGTTTTGTTTTTGCCCAAAACGGCCAGCCCACCTAGCTGCATAAAACAAAAAACCAATCAATGGAAAGCGACTTTACATGATAACATAGGATTTCCAACAGTATATCATAGAATATACTGTCGCAAATTTTTTGCCGTTATCCAATCAATCACAAGTGCATTCGAATTTGATTTTATTGCCAAATAAGTTCAATAGAATATCAGTCGAAAACTTTGGGTTGTCACGGTTGGTGGCATAATGTCATGCTCCATACTGCTGAGGTACATGTGACTAACACTGAGACATGAATTCAAACTACACGGAAGTTAGCTAAAGGTTTTTTATAGTGCTTATCCCTTTACTGACCGACAGATTCTTCCACCCAGTAGGTTTGGAGAGGTCCAGTTTCAATATATGTGATGTTGGGCTTATTTTATTTGTTTTTGAGATTTATATTAATTTCCATTCTTATTAGGTTCATCACTATTTGCCAGTGTCCCATGTTTTGGACACTAGACATATAGGTTAATAAAATGTGCCATAAAAACAGCTGAGCCTCAAGTACCAGAAAGTTTGTTTCAATATTGAATAGTCACAGTACAGGTACAAGACCATTTTTCCAGCCAGCACTCTTGGTGACAGTCAACCCAGCAGTGCTGTCAGTGCTTTGATTTCTGTCTGCCCTTGTAGGATTGTTTTAGGCATGCTGGCGGAATGTGACATGTTGGTACCAGCTGAGTATGTTGTACTGAATGTTGTTAACTCTTTCAGCTCGGAGCTCATTTTCTTAGCAGATGACATCATGAATTTTTCTTATCAGGGTCCACACTATTTGCATGTATGCCAAAATATGTTTGAAAAGTTTGCAAGAATAAGTAGTGAACAACATAAATAGACAACATTTTCAGATGCAGTTTTTCTTGGCATCTTAAGGGATAAGCCTGATTTTCTCAAAAAATGAAAAGAAAACAATATGAAAATAATGTCTGCAAGTCGAGATTGGTGCTTTAAGGATTAATAAGGCTTAAAATCTTAACCCATTGTATGCTAGTGGACTCTCTCATTGCTTATGTTGAACTAGTCAATTTGTCATATAAGGGATGTCAGGTCTATTTTTTCGTAGTGCCGAGGTGAGCTTTTGGGATCACTTTTTTTCCGTCTTGTGTGCGTTAACTTTTTCTTCAAACGACATCTCCTAAACCACTAATCGGATTTTGACCAAACTTCACAGAAATGATCCTTAGATGGTCTCCTTTCAAAGCTGTTCAATGGTTCCGGTTCGTTGCACATCTTGGTCACAGGAGCCAAAAATAGATTTTTTTTCACCGAAAACTTAAAAAATCTTCTCTGAAACCACAAGGCCCAGGTCTTTGATATTTGGTATGAAGCTTCATCTAGTGGACCCCTTCCAAGATTGTTCAAATTATAGTGCTGGGGCCAAAAATGCCCCGCCTTGGGAACCTTTGATTTTACATGGGCTTATATAGGGAAAATCTTTAAAAATCTTCTTCTCTGAAACCCATTGTTTGCTAGTGGACTCTCCCATTGCTTATGTTGAACTAGTCAATTTGTCATATAAGGGATGTCAGGTCTATTTTTTGTAGTGACGAGGTGAGCTTTTGGGATAACTTTTTTTCCGTCTTGTGTTCGTTAACTTTTTCTTCAAACGACATCTCCTCCTAAACCACTGATCGGATTTTGACCAAACTTCACAGAAATGATCCTTAGATGGTCTCCTTTCAAAGCTGTTCAAATGGTTCCGGTCCGTTGCACATCTTGGTCACAGGAGCCAAAAATAGATTTTTTTTTCACCGAAAACTTAAAAAATCTTCTCTGAAACCACAAGGCCCAGGTCTTTGATATTTGGTATGAAGCTTCATCTAGTGGACCCCTTCCAAGATTGTTCAAATTATAGTGCTGGGGCCAAAAATGCCCCCGCCTCGGGACCCTTTGATTTTACATGGGCTTATATAGGGAAAATCTTTAAAAATCTTCTTCTCTGAAACCGCAAGGCCCAGGTCTTTGATATTTGGAATGAAGCTTCATCTAGTGGACCCCTACCAAGATTGTTCAAATTATATTGCTGGGACCAAAATGCCCCGCCCCGCGGCCCTTTGGTTTTACATGGGCTTATATAGGGAAAATCTTAAAAAATCTTCTTCTCTGAAACCGCAAGTCCCAGGTCTTTGATATTTGGTATGAAGCTTCATCTAGTGGACCCCTACCAAGATTGTTCAAATTATAATGTTGGGGCAAAAGATGCCCCCACCCTGGGGACCTTTGGTTTTACATGGACTTATATAGGGAAACTCTTTAAAAATCTTCTTCTCTGAAACCACAAGACCCAGGTCTTTGATATTTGGTATGAAGCTTCATCTAGTGGACCCTACCAAGATCGTTCAGACTATAGTGCTGGGGCCAAAAATGTCCTTGCCCCGGGGGCCCTTTGGTTTTACATGGGCTTATATAGGGAAAATCTTTAAAAATCTTCTTCTCTGAAACCTCAAGGCCCAGATCTTTGATATATGGTATGATGCTTCATCTTGTGGACCTCTACCAAGATTGTTTAAATTAAAGTCCTGGGGCCAAAAATGCCCCCGCCCCGTTGCCCTTTGGTTTTACATAGACTTATATAGGGAAAAACTTTAAAAATCTTCTTCTCTGAAACCACAAGGCCTAGGTCTTTGATATTTGATATGAAGCTTTATCTAGTGGACCTCTACCAAGATTGTTCAAATTATAGCCCTCGGGCCAGAAATGCCCCCGCCCAGGGGCCCTTTGGTTTTACACAGACTTATATAGAGATAATCTTTGAAAATCTTCTTCTCTGAAACAGCAAGGCCCAGGTCTTTGAAATTTGGTGTGAAGCTTCATCTAGTGGACTTCCATCAAGATTGTTTAAATTATAGCCCTGAGGCCAAAAATGCCCCTGCCCCGGGGCCATTTGGTTTTACATAGGCCTGAGTAGGGAATATCTTTAAAAAAAAATTCTTCTCTGAAACCGCAAGGCCAAGGTCTTTCGTGTGTAGCTTCATCTAGTGGACCTTTGCCAAGATTGTTCAAATTATAGCCTTTGTTGATAATTGGTATGAAGCTTCACCTTTTTAGACTGCACTCAACATTATTCACATTATAGCCCTGGGGTCAATAATGGCCCTCCCTGGGGCCCACTTGTTACTCTATGGATCAGGTGAGCGATCCAGGGCCATCATGGCCCTCTTGTTCTATTTTTGATGGAAAATTCTGTAAGTAAATTGTGCAGGCCCTGATCAGATGCCACGTTCTGCGGTGTCTGATCTTGGCCTGCACTTTTGCAGGTTACCCTTTTTTAGCTCACCGTCACGTAGTGACGAGGTGAGCTTTTGGGATCACTTTTTGTCCGTCGTCCGTCGTGCGTCCGTGCGTCCGTCCGTGCGTGCGTGCGTAAACAATTTCTTCAAACGACATCTCCTCCTAAACCACTGAGCGGATTTTGACCAAACTTCACAGGAATGATCCTTAGGTGGTCCCCTTTCAAAGTTGTTCAAATGGTTCCGGTCCGTTGCACATATAGGTCACAGGAGCCAAAAATAGATTTTTTTCACCGAAAACTTAAAAAATCTTCTTCTCTGAAACTGCAAGGCCCAGGTCTTTGCTATTTGGTATGAAGCTTCATCTAGTGGACCCCTACCAAGATTGTTCAAATTATAGTGCTGGGGCCAAAAATGCCCCCGCCCTGGGGCCCTTTGGTTTTACATGGGCTTATATAGGGAAAATCTTTAAAAATCTTCTTCTCTGAAACTGCAAGGCCCAGGTGTTTGATATTTGGTTTGAATCTTCATCTGGTGGACCCCTACCAAGATTGTTAAAATTATAGTGCTGGGGCCAGAGATGCCCCCGCACATGGGCCCTTTGGTTTTACATAGGCTTATATAGGGAAGATCTTTAAAAATCTTCTTCTCTGAAACCGCAAGGCCCAGGTCTTTGATATTTGGTATGAAGCTTCATCTAGTGGACCCCTACCAAGATTGTTCAAATTATAGTGCTGGGACCCAAAATGCCCCCGCCCCGGGGCCCTTTGGTTTTACATGGGCTTATATAGGGAAAATCTTTAAAAATCTTCTTCTCTGAAACTGCAATGCCCACGTCTTTGATATTTGGTGTGAATCTTCATCTTATGGATCCCTACCAAGATTGTTCAAATTATAGTGCTGGGGCCAAAAATGCCCCGGCCTTGGGGCCCTTTGGTTTTACATAGGCTTATATAGGGAAAACCTTTAAAAATCTTCTTCTCTGAAACCGCAAGACCCAGGTCTTTGATATTTGGTATGAAGCTTTATCTAGTGGACCCCTACCAAGATTGTCCAAATTAAAGTGCTGGGGCCAAAAATGCCCCCACCCCAGGGCCCTTTGGCTTTACATAGGCTTATATTGGGAAATCTTTAAAAATCTTCTTCTCTGAAACTGCAGGGCCTAGGTCTTTGCTATTTGGTATGAAGCATCACCTAGTGGACCCCTACCAAGACTGTTCAAATTATAGTGCTGGGGCCCAAAATGCCCCCGCCCCGGGGCCCTTTGGTTTTACATAGGCTTATATAGGGAAAATCTTGAAAAATCTTCTTTTCTGAAACTGCAAGGCCCAGGTCTTTGATATTTGGTATGAAGCTTCATCTTGTGGACCTCTATCAAGATTGTTCAAATTATAGCCCTGAGGCCAAAATTGCCCCCGCTCTTGGGCCCTTTGGTTTTTCATAGACTTATATAGGGAAAATCTTGAAAAATCTTCTACTCTGAAACCACAAGGCCTAGGTCTTTGACATTTGGTATGAAGCTTCAGCTAGTGGACCTCTACCAAGATTGTTCAAATCATAGCCCTGGGGCCACAATGCCCCACGCCCCAGGGCCCTTTGGTTTTACATAGTCTTATTATAGAGATAATCTTTGAAAATCTTCTTCTCTGAAACGACAAGGCCCAGGTCTTTGATATTTGGTGTGAAGCTTCATCTAGTGGACCTCTATCAAGATTGTTTAAATTATAGCCCTGAGGCCAAAAATGCCCCTGCCCCGGGGCCATTTGGTTTTACATAGGCTTATGTAAGGAATATCTTTTAAAAAATCTTCTTCTCTGAAACCGCAAGGCCCAGGTCTTTGATATTTGTTGTGTAGCCTCATCTAGTGGACCTTTGCCAAGATTGTTCAAATTATAGCCTTTTGTTGATTTTTGGTATGAAGCTTCATCTTTTTAGACCTCCCTCAACATTATGCACATTATAACCCTGGGGCCAACAATGGCCCTCCCTGGGGCCCACTTGTTACTCTATGGATCAGGTGAGCGGTCTAGGGCCATCATGGTCCTCTTGTGATTAATATTAGGATCACTTTTTGTCTGTCATCCGTGCGTAAACAATTTCTTCAAACGACATCTCCTCCCAAACCACTGATCGGATTTTGACCAAACTTCACAGGAATGATCCTTAGGTGGACCCTTTTCAAAGTTGTTCAAATGGTTTGGGTCCGTTGCACATCTAGGTCACAGGAGCCAAAAAATAGATTTTTTTCACCAAAAACTTAAAAAATCTTCTCTGAAACCGCAAGGCCCAGGTCTTTGATATTTGGTATGAAGCTTCATCTAGTGGACCCCTACCAAGATTGTTCAAATTATAGCCCTGGGGCTAAAAATGCCCCCACCCCGAGGCCCTTTGGTTTTACATGGGTTTTTATCGGGAAAATCTTTAAAAATCTTCTTCTCTGAAACCGCAAGGCCCAGGTCTTTGATATTTGATATGAAGCTTCATCTAGTGGTCCCCTACAAAGATTGTTCAAATTATATTGCTGGGGCCAAAAATGCCCCCGCCCCGGGGCCCTTTGGTTTTACATGGGCTTATATAGGGAAAATCTTTAAAAATCTTCTTTTTTGAAACTGCAAGGCCCAGGTCTTTGCTATTTGGTATGAAGCTTCATCTAGTGGACCCCTACCAAGATTGTTCAAATTATAGTGCTGGGGCCAAAAATGCCCCCACCCTGGGGCCCTTTGGTTTTACATGGGCTTATATAGGGAAAATCTTTAAAAATCTTCTTCTCTGAAACTGCAAGGCCCAGGTCTTTGATATTTGGTATGAAGCTTCATGTGGACCTCTACCAAGATTGTTCAAATTATAGCCCTGGGGCCAAAAATGCCCCCGCTCCGGGGCCCTTTGGTTTTACATAGACTTATATAGGGAAAATCTTGAAAAATCTTCTTCTCTGAAACCACAAGGCCTAGGTCTTTGATATTTGGTATGAAGCTTCATCTAGTGGACATCTACCAAGATTGTTCAAATTATGGCCCTGAGGCGAAAAAATTACTCCCGCCTCGGGGGCCCTTTTGTTTTACATAGACTCATGCAGGGAAAATCTTTAAAAATCTTCTTCTGTGAAACCACAAGGCCTAGATCTTTGATATTTGGTATGAAGCTTCAGCTAGTGGACCTCTACCAAGATTGTTCAAATTATAGCCCTGAGGCCAAAAATGCCCCCGCCTCAGGGGCCCTTTGGTTTTACATAGGCTTATGAAGGGAAAATCTTTAAAAATCTTCTTCTCTGAAACTGCAAGGCCCAGGTCTTTGATATTTGGTATGAAGCTTCATCTTATGGACCTCTACCAAGATTGTTGAAATTATAGCCCTTGGGCCAAAAATGCCCCTGCTCCGGGGCCCTTTGGTTTTACATAGACTTATATAGGGAAAATCTTGAAAAATCTTCTTCTCAGAAACCACAAGGACTAGGTCTTTGATATTTGGTATGAAGTTTCAGCTAGTGGACCTCTACCAAGCTTGTTCAAATTATAGCCCTGAGGCCAAAAATGCCCCCGCCTCGGGGCCCTTTGGTTTTACATAGACTTATATAGTGAACATCTTTAAAAATCTTCTTCTCTGAAACCACAAGGACTAGGTCTTTGATATTTGGTATGAAGCTTCAGCTAGTGGACCTCTACCAAGCTTGTTCAAATTATAGCCTACAAGGCCTATGTCTTTGATAATTGGTGTGAAATTTCATCTGGTGGACCTCTATCAAGACTGTTCAAATTATAGCCCTGGGGCCAAAAATGCCCCCGCCCTGAGACCCTTCGGTTTTTCATAGACTTATATAGGGAAATCTTTAAAAATCTTCTTCACTGAAACTGCAAGGCCCATGTCTTTGATATTTTGTATGGAGCTTCATCTAGTGGACAATTATAGCCTTTGTTGATATTTGGTATGAAGCTTCACCTTTTTAGACCTCCCTCAATATTATACACATTATAACCTTGTGGTCAATAATGGCCCTCCCCGGGGCCCACTTGTTACTCTTTGGATCAGGTGAGCGATCCAGGGCCATCATGGCCCTCTTGTGTTTTATATTAGGATCACTTTTTGTCTGTCATTGTGCGTAAACGATTTCTTCAAACAACATCTTCTCCTAAACCAATGATCAGATTTTGACCAAACGTCACAGGAATGATCCTTAGGTGGTCCCCTTTCAAAGTTGTTCAAATGGTTCCGGTCCGTTGCACATATAGGTCACAGGAGCCAAAAAGAGATTTTTTTCACCAAAAACTTAAAAAATCTTCTTCTCTGAAACCGCAAGGCCCAGGTCTTTGATATTTGGTATAAAGCTTCATCTAGTGGACCCCTACCAATATTGTTCAAATTATAAAGATGGGGCCAAAAATGCCCATGCCCCGGGGCCCTTTGGTTTTACATGGGCTTACATAGGGAAAATCTTAAAAAATCTTCTTCTCTGAAACCGCAAGGCCCAGGTCTTTGATATTTGATATGAAGCTTCATCTAGTGGACCCCTACCAAGATTGTTCAAATTATAGTGCTGGGGCCAAAAATGCCCCAGCCCCGGGGCCCTTTGGTTTTACATGGGCTTGTATAGGGAAAATCTTTAAAAATCTTCTCTGAAACTGCAAGGCCAAGGTCTTTGCTATTTGGTATGAAGCTTCATCTAGTGGACCCCTACCAAGATTGTTCATATTATAGTGCTGGGGCCAAAAGTGCCCCCGCCCAGGGGCTCTTTGGTTTTACATTGGCTTATGTAGGGAAAATCTTTAAAAATCTTCTTCTCTGAAACTGCAAGGCCCAGGTCTTTGATATTTGGTATTAAGCTTCATCTTGTGGACCTCTACCAAGGTTGTTCAAATTATAGCCCTGGGGCCAAAAATGCCCCCGCTCTGGGGCCCTTTGGTTTTACATAGACTTATATAGGAAAATCTTTAAAAATATTCTTCCCTGAAACTGCACGGCCCATGTCTTTGATATTTGGTATGGAGCTTCATCTAGTGGACAATTATAGCCTTTGTTGATATTTGGTATGAAGCTTCACCTTTTTAGACCTCTCTCAACATTATGCACATTATAACCTTGGGGCCAATAATGGCCCTCCCCAGGGCCCACTTGTTACTCTGTGGATCAGGTGAGCGATCCAGGGCCATCATGGCCCTCTTGTATAGGACATACAATGGGATAAAGCACCAGTCATGATTAGCAGACAACATTGACAAAGAAGTTCTTCTTATAGACAGATGATTCACATGAAATTCCAGACAAAACTCTTCCTGAAAAATAATGAAGTTAGATTTTCATCTGCTTTAGAATTTTCTTTGATTCTGCAAGGGTTGTAACTGTTGTCATTTTTTCACACAGACGTCCATTGTCAACCAGAGAGAAATGTATTCATGCCATGACGGCAGAAAAAGTGGATGACTACCACTTCAGGATGGGGCTCAAAACACAGGCAGGGACGTATCCTTTTCAGCTCTAATTCTTACCTTGCAATCATTTTATGAGCCCCGCCAAGCGAATTTGTGTCTTCAAGCATTCCGTCATGACAAATTTTAACTGCGCATGCCCAACCATTCAGAGGGGCCAGGGATATGGCTTTCTGTCTGAAGGTTCCTCTTGATTCACTGCTTGTATGAGCGAGCAGCGAAGGTTCTGGTGAGACTGCGCTGATGCGCAGGCTCGCCTGAACCTTCGCGGCTCACTTAGGCGATAAGTACCAAAATCACTTGACGGGGCCCTTATAATGAACTTGTTTGTATTAACCCTTATCCTGCTAAACACAACAACTGCTACCTTTGGCAAACAATGTAGATCCAGATCAGATGGCTTGTAAGAAGCCATGGCTTCTATGAGGCCATCTGATCAGGATCTACAGTGTTTGCCATGCAGTTTGTGAATTGAATGAATACATTATATTGAGTAGTTTGAATGGTTGATAGTCAGAAACAGGTATGACCAAATCATTAGGGCCCCGCAAATTTATTTAGCAGGAAAAGGAAGGGGTATCAACACTAAAGAAGTTCTATGGGAAGCACCATGATCTTGTTGATCCGTACAATGTGGCAATTTCCAGAATTATTTCTGATGTATTTGCCAATGGAAAGCCATAGGAAGACTTCCGAAATCTCGGACATACCCTTCTCGGCATTTACTCCCTTTCTTCGTTCAGGTCGATAGGAATGGTGGGCGAAGCTTGCTTACCAAGTAATGCTCACTATCCTAGGATGCCTGATTACACTCTTCTGTAGTCCATGTCTGTTGATCTGAACATTGATATTTGCCATTTGTTTATGGATTAATGATTTTGGATTAACGCTTTTGTACTACGACCTAAACTACATTAAACCAAATTGACTTGAACTGTATATTTACCATTTGCAGGGTCTGTCTATTTGAAAAAGTCACTAGTCACACATACCAGTTGTGTTGTTGGTTTAGAGTTTGACAGCCCAGTCAGTTCTAAGCTGGTCAGTTTACCTAACCACACTTTTCCTGGACAGGATTATGCCTAAGCAGGAAAACAGCATAGTGTTGTTTTTTTTTGCCAGAAACCGACAACTGCCTTTCTTGAATCAGCAGAAGGGATATGATGACTGCAGAAAATATTTTGTGATCAAAATCCACGAAAAAATGCACACACAGGTCCATTATCTGAAGCTTTATCAAGGCCCATGAAGCACATTTCAAACAAGGAAGGGTCTGAAGAGATGGCAGGGTCGTGTTATCTTATTCAAGGTTGGTGGTTTTCTTTGGGTATTCAGGTTTCCTCCACCACACATAACCACATTACACTAAAATCTGCAGCTTAAAGAACACTAAGTTCTTCAACCCTTATCTTACTGAATATTCATTTAAGCCACACCCAGTTCTGTCTATCAACCAATCAAATTACTTGATGTAATTTATTGCTACAAATTCATAAACTAAATGCCAAACATTGTAGATCCAGATCAGATGGCTTCTGAAGAAGCCATCTGATCAGGATCTACACTGTTTACAAAGATAAGGGTTGTCGTGAACAGCAAGATAAGGGTTAAGCTGTCTGTGTACCTGAAGTATTTCAATTCTTTTTATCATGCAGCAGAATTGCATGCATCTGTGGGACCCCCGCCCATAGGGGCTTGAAGAAATATATGGGCTACATGATGCTTCCATGCAGAGCTGAATCCGGCCTGCACACTAGTACTGGTAAATCGCTTAGAGGATCTAAGCCTGTCCAGGAACCGCGGTGCGAGGTGGACCGTCCATGCTAATAAACCCTATTGGTTTCATTGGGCGACAGGGCTTAAGATGTCATTTCATCTCAGTGTTGTGTAAAAGTCCCACAAAATTGGAAGCAATGTCTCCAAAATGACCTTTACAGTGTTGACAGGGACGTTAAACCTCAAATCAAACAAACAAACAAAGCATGCATCTGTGCCTTGGTTATTTGCGGCAAACATAAGCATCTATTTATCCTTGATTATATTTCTGTGGCCAGCCTTTGTGACTCAGTTGGATGCACACCTGATCAGGTGTTGGGCACTTTCACGACAGTGATAAAGAAAATTTTTCTAAACTCATTTTCTCCCTTCCGCTGATTTAAGAAGGTTATTTGTCAATATCGGGTGAAAGAATGTTCACGGTACTGGTCAACTGCTTATGTATATGGTGGAGTTAGGTAAAATATGCAGCTCAACAGGACTTCGAGTATTAACTGGGCTGAAAACTCCAAACCAAACAAAACCAAATGTGTCCATTGTTGATGTAAAGACAAAATGTTGCTTCCATTGCTCAGAGGGAAATGTCTATAATTCTGGAAAAATGACTAACCGTGGTTCATATCACAGTGCAGGGACAACCTGGCTCCAAGTTTATTAAACTTTATTCATGCTCAACTCACATGAGCATTGTCGTGCTCATAAATTTTGAAATACCAATGATCAGCACCTTTGTTGATTGCATTTGCCTCCTGCAGCCTTATGGCTCTCCTAAGAGAGGTGTTTGAAAATTCTTGCCAAACTGGCTGGATGTGCAGGCTAGTCTGAATCTTATTGTAGGTTTTGTTGAGTGCTGGTTCTTATATAAAGTAGGGTTTACAAGTTTAGTCATTACACATAGCCCAGATAAGAGGGGGTATCCACATTCAATATTAGTTTTCTTGTTTCTGCACAAAAACATATGTAGTGGATATTCATTAGATGCGCCACATCAAGGCACTTCCAACATACACCCCAGCCTCTTTGTAACGCTATTTTTGGGGTCCAAAGCAGAAACTGTGTTAGTTAACTAATTGTGTTATATCCAAATAAAAATGTATAGATTATATAGAAAAATGACCATTTTTCTATATAATCTATACATTTTTGAGATCCATCTTGAAACCATGTTATATCCAAAACTGTGTTATAAAGAACCATGTTATTATGAGTTTGTGGTGTATGTGTTCGTGCAGAAATAAGAAAAAATATCAGTTCTTTTTGGATGAAAAAAGCGCCTTATATGGAGCTATGAATAACATCAGGACTAGAGCATCATTTATCTCTTAGATGATCAGAAGGATCCAAGTTTAGAAAAAAAAATACAGTCGAACTCCAATGGCTCGAACACCTTTGGGACCTCAAAAACCTGTTCGAGACAGCGGTAGTACGAGCCACTGAGGTTACTGTCAGGAGGCATAACAAGATACTTTTAGATATCTTTTCGGTGTTATATAATGAAAATGTGTGCTGTGTGTACTCATTAGAATCACCTCATGGAGGCGATTATAATGAGTACACACAGCATACATTTGCAAGATAAAAGACTAAAATATCCTTAATTACCCTCCACTATTTCTTATGTAGAGGATTTCGCTAGGGGCTCAAGAATGGGTTCGACACATCCATGGTAAACGAGCCATCGGTGTTCGAGCCATCGAAGTTCTACTGTAAATAAATAAAAACAAGGAAAAGGTACAACTTAGCATAAAATTTATACCTCTCAAAATCCTCATATTAATTGCAATACATATCACTTGGCATTTTTCCAAAATGCATTTCATGTTTTGCTGAGCATCTTAAACACTGGGCCAGGTCTTGATAAAGCTGAAACATTGTCGACTGTTCTTTCCTTGACATGTGTTCAGATATATCAAAGAGTTTATACATGGAGATTTTGGACGTACCAAACCAAACCTTACAGCATTGTTAGGAGTTGACTGTGATATCTTAGAACTTGATGTTCAGGTTCGTATGCACCTAAATCTGTCCAGATGTATGCCAGCCTTTATAATGACTTTCATAACCAGGGGGCCAGTTGTTCAAAGCATCATTAGCTTAACGAGCTCGTTAGTGGTCATATTGTTAACTCTTCTAGCAAGTACAATATCATAAATCTTGGTATTTTTTATTGGAAAAATGTGAGCAGCTTTTGCATCCGCAAAAGCTGCTCACATTTTTTAGCAAAAATTTCAGCATATTTGCAATATTTAATGATCAAAGTTTTAACGATATGTTAACTAATGACGTTGTTAGTTTTGAACAACTGGCCCCAGAGTGTTTATTGTCTTTGAAACAAGGGTCCAGTTGTTAATGTATCTTTAAAATTTCGATTATTGATTTTATTTTGATTATTGGTAAAGGTGCTAATATTTTTGCTGAAAAAAAATGTGAGTAGCTTTGCATTTGCAAAAACTACTCACATTCTTCCCTCAAAAATACCAGAGTTCTTGCTGTTGTACTGGTATATCTAGACACAATAGACAGTGATGAGACACACTATACAATGATCAAACATCACTATAGAATGATCAACGGCCCCCGCCCATTGGGGCTAGAAGAAATATATGGGCTGCATGATGCTTCCACGCAGAGCTGAATCAGACCCGCACATGAGTACTGGTAAAACGCTTAGAGGATCTAAGCCTGCACAGGCAAAGCGGTGCGCACGAGTTGGACCGTTCATGCTTATAAACCCTATTGGTTTCATTGGGTGACAGGGCTTGAGATGTCATTTCATCTCAATGTCGGGTAAAAGTCCCACAAAATTGGAAGCAACGTCTCCAAAATGACCTTTACAGTGTTGACGGGGACGTTAAACCTCAAATCAAACAAACAAACAATAGAATGATCAAACATCATTTTGTATTGTTTTTTTTTTTTTGTTTTGTTTTTACGGCCATTTCAACATTATTTCACTAATATCGAGCTGATCGTTAATCAGAGGTGGGCGAAAACCGGAGTACCTGGAGAAAAACCACATGACCTTCTGCTACAGAACTTGACGTCTCACGTGACCCAAGTGAGGCTCGAACCATAGCGGTGAGAGACCTAATGTTCAAGAGTCAGCGCTCTAAACCACTAGGCCACGGAGGCCTGTTTGTATTGGTTTTGTACAGGTACTCGTAAATCCCTAGTCTAGTATAAATTGTGTTTGCAAAAGTGTTCAAACACCCCTTGTACAGTTGAACTGCCATAGTGTCTGGTTCGAAGGCATAACAAGGATAATTTAGGGATATCTTCTTAATCTCATATTAAAGTTGCGTTGAATGTACTTGGTAGAATTGCCTCATTGAGGCAATTCTAATGAGTACATGCAACATACTCGTACTTTTTCAACGTAAAAAAGAAAGAAAAATCTACCTTTTTTTTCCCCAAATATTTGTAATTTTTAGCCCTGTGAAGAATAACCCATTTTTGAGTCGGGGCATCTAGTTTTTGGTCTGTCCGTCTGTTTGTCTTTTTGCAAAAACCTTAACATTGGGCATAACTTTTGAATGGTAACTGATAGGGCTTTGATATTTCACATGTGCTTTCTTTGTCACAAGACCTTTCCAGTGGTACCATAATTTTTGATCTTGAGACCTTGACCTTTGACCTACTTGTTTAAAAATTTTAACATCGCAACATTGGGCATAACTTTTGAATGTTAACTTGGGCTTTCATAATTTTTTACCTCGTGACCTTGACATTGACCTACTTTTTAAAAATTATGTCTCAAGATCTTTACAGCTGTACCATAAGTTTTTACCTTGTGACCTTGACCTTTGACCCTACTTTTTAAAAACTTAAACATTGGCCATAACTTTTGATTGGTTAGTGATAGGGCTTTCATATTTCAAATTTGCATTCCATGTCACAAGGCCTTTCCAGTGGCACCATAATTTCTGACCTTGTGACCTTAATTGGTAAGTGATAGGGCTTTCATATTTCACATGCGCATTCTTTGTCACAGGACCTTTCTGGTGATACCACAATTTGTGACCTTGACCTTGATGTTTGACCTACTTTTTAAAGACTAACATTGGCCATAACTTTTGATTGAAAAGTGATAGGACTTTCAGATTTCATATTGTGCCTTTCTTGTGACAAGACCTTTCCAGTGGCACCATAATTATTTACTCTTACCCTACTGTTTAAAAACTTGATCATCAGCCATATCTTTTGATTGGTTAGTGATGGGGCTTTCATATTTCACATGCGCTATCCGGGGGCATCAGTGTTTCACAAACACATCTCGTTTGAATTTCTTCTATTTCAGTCTGTAGAGTTAGACTGGCCTAAGAAACTGGAATAATTTGTTATTTCCACTGTGGCCAAAGAATGAAGTAAAAAGATGAAATATTACACTGACCGAGGAAACTGGACTGATTCATTTTTCTGTGAACAAAGAATGAAATTAAAAGATGATATATTAGACTGACCGGTGAAATTGGAATGATTTATTATTTTTTCTGTGGTTGAAGAATGAAATAAAAAGATGAAATATAAGACTGACCGAGGAAACTGGAATTATTCATTTTTCTGTGAACAAAGAATGAAATAAAAAGATGAAATATTACACTGTCGGAGGAAACTGGAATGAATGAAATAAAAATATGAAATAAATCTATTTTCTCTTTCTGAATTTGTTTTCTTTCTTTTTTTTTTTTTTTTTTTGTCTATGTTGGCACAGTATAAATATAGGATCTTATACAAGTGGTCATTTCATATGAAATTTATGAAATGATCCTTTGGCGAGTTGTATAAATTTCATATGAAATTATCATGAATGTAAGATTCTGTTTATCGTATGATTTTAAACCATATTTTATTTATTGCTGAAGAAGTTCAGAAGAATTCCATTGGCAAACATGCGGTTGTCACGGACAGCATCATGACGTTGCTTGCTATAAACGGTGATTTATTAAACACAATCATATGATTTTTGTCGCACCTTCTTTAACCCATATATGCCTAGTGGCCCTTTTTTGGGACGTTGGCAAACAGTGTAGACCCAGATCAGACGCCGCAGAACGCGGCGTCTGATCTGGGTCTACACTGTTTGCTCAAAGAATATACATTTTTGTACAACTTACATTAAACAAAACAAATCTGACACCCCTATAATTGAAAATGGACAACTCCAAATTTATAAGATGGAAGATTCCATTGTCATATATGGGTTAAGCATGGCATAATATAGGAGTCTGGTTTTCTGTCCATTCCCACCCTAACTTTCACCCTAATGTAACAGTCCATTTCTTGAGATCTATATGAGCTTCATTAATGATACTTGGTGCAAACTTACATCTAAGAATAGCAACTTCAAAGCAAAGCAAGCTTTCATATCTGACCTTAACCTACATTTCAAGTTTCACTGACTTTGTGAATTATTGCGACCACCCTAACTTTCACTCTGATGTCAGAGTCCATTTCTCAAGAACATTAAAGAGATCCATTAATGATACTTGGTACAAGCTTGTATCCAGGAATGGCAACTTCAATCCAAGCATCCATATCTCACCTTGACCTACATTACATGCTACACTGACTTTGTGAATTATTGCGACAATTTCTCGAAAACTATAAGAGCTTCATTAATATTTGGTACAAGCTTGTATCTAGGTGTGACAACTTTTATGCAGGCATCCATCTTTGACCTTGACCTAGATTTCATGGTTAAGTGACCCCCACATGCGCGACATAGCCTTCGGCGTAATTCTTGTTATGGCTGTTAAATAGGACAGCATCATCGTCAGCATGAACAATTGTTTCAACAGGCTCTGTCTGTGTTGCAGTTTATTTAAAGGCAACTGCCTGGATGAGGCAGTTCTTACAATCTACATTCAGTCCAAAACTAAGACATAAATCACATACATTGGTATTTTCAGCCAAAAAATGTCGTTTTTGGGCCAATCCCAAATATATACATGTACAAGCAAAGTTAAATTGCTGAAGTCCATGTGACTATTACTGACCCTTACACAATTAACCCATAAGATGCCAATCACGACAATTGTCATCTGCCCATTACTTTAAAAGTCTTTTTTTTTTTGGCAAACAGTGCGGACCCAGATCAGACTGCTCCTCTAGGAGCAGTCTGATCTGGCTCCACACTGTTTGCCTGTATTGAAAAATATTTCTAAAAAGTTTGCAAGAACTTTCAGCAGACCACATAAGCAGACGACATTTTCAGATGTATTTTTGTCTCGGCATCTTAAGGGATAACATTTGTACAAAATCCAGGTAATGTTTTTTTATAGCCATGCTTTTCCTGCCATTGTGATGTCAGAGCACTGTGTAAAGAGGGTTAGCTGTAAAACATGGACTGGCTCATGCTGGGTGATTGGCAAACAGTGCAGACCCAGATCAGATGCCACAGAAAGCAGCATAAAAATCCGGGTCTTCACTGTTTGCTTAAAGTACAGTAATTAAAGATTAAAACAAGTGTTCCCATTCAGGACCATTGTTCCAGCCTACACTCTAAACTAAGCTGTCGGTACTTACATCATGCTTACATGTCCATGTAACGAAGACCCCTCAAAACCCCAATTTTAATAGAGAAAACTGGTTTACGGGGGTATATACAGGGTTTTCCCTGGCGCACAAATTTCTGCGTTTTGCCGCATTTTCGATGCAAATGTCCCGCATTTTGCCTTATAGTGCGCCACGATGGGCGCAATCTGGCGCTTCTGAGTGGGATTCGGTTCAATTCCAAATTCCATGTCAATAACCAACAACAGCATGCATTCGTGTTTACACAAATTAAAGCGTTCGACTTTTCCCGCCAAGCTATTTGGCGCCAAAACATAACCATTCACGAGATGGTAGAATAGTCCGTTTTGATTATACCATACATCGACCGTAAGATTTAGCAACTTGTCTAAGGAGCAATTAAATCATTTTCACATTGATTGTGGATTAAATTATTGGTTGGGAAATAAACGCAAATTAGAGACATAACTTGACCATATTTTCACACCTTATCGACACGCACCGCAGGGTGGCAATTATATGACAGGGATTAACAATAGTGTCATAATTGAATCGTTATAAATCATCAAACAGTGTAAATCCGAATCGGACGTCTGCGGCGTCTTTCTGTGGTGTCTGATCTGGGACAGCACTGTTTGCCGATGTCCACGAAAAAGGGCCGCTGGGCATGTATTGGTTATTAAATAAATAACAAGGGTGAACAGGTATAGTGTTTTTCAACACTTTCTGGTGATACTCGCACGCACATGCATTTTCCCACCTTTTGAATACCGTTCGGTTGTGTGTTACAAAAACTGGCCAAATTCTTACTTTTTCTCACTTACGCACCCACCAAAATTTCAGCAAATGTTTCATGCCGGTAATACAACAGAATAACAGTTTTTCCCCATATTTTGGCTGAAAAAAGGGGGTGTAGGTAGTACGCAAATGCGGGTAATACACGCCCGAATACCGTGGTTAGAGTTGTACTCCTGGCTTCGTTGGGACGATAAATTGTGTGGGACGACATGTCATGTATGTTGCCACACATGGCAAAGCAACCCGTTTACAACAGGGTGTATTAACTTGAGGACCTCAACCCTTTCAAGACATGAAAATTCCAAGTCTCATTGTGTATAATCAGGTTAGTTTTGCATTTGCTCATCAACAACATGGAAATAAAAATGGAATTGGAACACTCCAAGCAACTTTTAATTAACAGTTTACATCAAAACAGGAGAAGGGATAAAAATATCTGTCATGTCCCCCAAAATTTTCATTTGTCCCCTAAAATGAAATTTAAGGGGGACAAATGTCCCCCAAATAAAAACTTTGAGGGAAAACCCTGTATATATTATTTTTCTTATTGCTGCTCTAAGACATAGGTTGTGGGTACTCGTAAGAACCACCTCAATGAGGCGGAGACATAGGTTGTGGTTGCTAACGAGCACCCAAAATCTATGTTTGGAGTTTAAATAAGAAAATTATCACAAATTTTCATCTGACAGAAAAATAATCGTTTTGAAGATACGAAATGATGCAAATGGAAGTCAAATGGATGTGATTTCGTAATGTTGAGCTATTAAACCGTTCTTACCTGGAAATCCGTAAAAGGGACATAGGTAAAAAGTGCAGACCCAGATCAGATTATCTGTTAACCCAAAGTTACCATAAAAATTCAGACACCTTAGGACTTGGCGTAATTCTCCTCAAATTTTAACAAATTTGTTGCACAATCCAGCAAGGAGTCCAAAAAGTGCTGACTGAATTGAAAACAGTGTAGACCCTGATCAGGCAGTCTGATCTGGGACTGCACTGTTTACTTAGGCCTGTCAGTCCCAATACTTAGGATCATTATGGTACTAAATGATCTAGAAGCTTTCCTGTGAGTGTCCACATGATCAGCACTGACCAGTAAAAGTTAAACATGCTCGCATAGCGTTTGTATGAATTCCAATAAGCGTTGGTTTTAGCTGTGCTATTCTTAGCACTATAATCTGTGATTATCACCGACCAATTAAGTTAAACTGCACTCAAAGTAGGCTAATAAACCTTTACTGACCAATAAAATCTTCAACCTAGCAGCTTTGAAGGGGTTCAGTTACAATATATGGGGTGTTACATTTATTTTATTTGCTGTGTGTTACATAAAGAAAATGTTGAAGATCCTGATCAGATGCTACATTTTGCAGGGTCTTCACTGTTCGCAAATGTCCCATTTTTGGGATGTGCAATGTGACTAAGGAACCCCAAGTACATGAAAGTATGTTTTAGTATTTGACAAATTACGATATTTACCAAAGTAATAGGACACCTCAACTCCTTACCATACTTGTTCTAAAATTTGAACAAGTATGTTCAATTTACTACCTGATGTTGGGTCTAAGAATAGAGGGATGAGTGGCAAAAAGTGTAGACCCAGATTAGATAACGTATTCTGTCGCATCTCATTTAGGTCTACACTGTTTGCTCAGGCCTTTTGGTCCGATTACTTACGGTAAATACGGAAATCATGCTGGATGTTCAGGGCCATTTTTCCAGCCTAAACTTGGGAGACAATTGATCCACCAATGCTGTCAATGCTTTTGACTAATTCAGCTTTCATGTTTAACGTATATAGTCATCTACCTTTGTTCACTGAGAAGCACTGATTTTTTTCCAAATACATGTACAATGGACTTGTATACTTGGATGCCCTTATGTCCTTAGGTCTTTTAACAACCTTGACCAGTTGTGAGAAATCCTGTTTTTGCCATTTGCACACCAAAAAGGTGCTGATCAACCTGTGCATCTGCTCAGTCTGATAAGCACCGTAGTGTTCGACATGTACCCCAGCAAACCGGTCTTAAGGGGAATGGATACACCTTCAGGCCCCATGAGGGGCGGCAACTCCTGCAGAAGTATTTTGGTCTCCCATGTCAATAGGGGTCAACTCGTAAAAAAAGAATTTGCTTCCGAGGAGCAAATTCTTTCCTTTAAGAGTAGACCCTTTTTATTGAGTGGGTCATGATCAGGGCTTATAGAAAAGCAAACAGGAAGTCGCGAAAGTTTTCTCCCTTTGGAAGATGTCTGAAAAATCTGCCAGGTGTTCACATTCCGTAAATGACCTCTATTTGCAAGCCACAAAGGTGCAGAGAAGCCTGCACAATCTGATCAGCATTTTACTGTTTGCTGCTGGGAATAGTAGAATACCTAAAATTTCATATTTTTCCTTGTCAATGCCGCTGAGCAGGCCCGTTTGTGTCATACCTGGATATAAACACAGAAGAAAGGTTCTCTTGCAATTGATAAAGTCGGTGTGGCGTCATTTTCGCTGAGGCCCGCCATTTTCCGAGGTGAAAATAAAGGTATTCTGTTAATGACCTTACCAAATGTGCACAAGAAATATTTAAAATCAGTCTTAAACCCTTGACAAAGAATAACTGTATAATTGCTCCGTACATTTCCTTGGATTTCTGATCATTTTCGATCAAATGATCATACACATTTTGCTTTAAAATCTGTTTAAAAATGATGAAAAGTTTGTGATTAAATACGCAGCATTCACCTCCACCAAATGAGAACAAGAGGGCCGAATGGCCCTATATCGCTCACCTGTGTACCAGAACATCATTAGTGTAGGAGACCACTTGACATTGCTACATACTAAATATCTAAGCTCAGGCAAAGCGGTGTCCATGCTTATAAACCCTATTGTTTTCATTGGCGACAGGGCTTGAGATGTAATTTCATCTCAATGGCTGGTAAAAGTCCCACAAAAATGGAAGAGACATCTCCAAAATGACCTATACAGTGTTGACAGGGATGTAAAACCCCAAATCAAACCAAATCTGTGCCTTATGGTTTTGGAAAAGAAGATTTTTTTCTAAGTTTTTTTTTCAGTATAAGTCTATAGAAGCTAATGAGCCCTGGGGCTTGGCCAATTTTGACCCAAAGGGCATGGTTGGCAGGATTTATGTAGGCGACCATTTTGTGTTGCTATATACTAAATATCTAAGGTCTGTATTTCATGGTTTCAAAGAAGATGTTTGAAGCTTTTTTTCCATTATAAGTTTGTTGGAGTTAAGGGGCCACAGGATTTGGCCAATATGGACCCAAGGGGCATGATTCATGTAGGCGACCACTCCACATTGCTACATGCTAAATACCTAAGCTCTGGGACTTATGGTTTCAGAGAAGATTTTTGAAGATTTTTTTCCCCATTTCAAGTGTGTGTGTGTGTGTGTGTGTGTGTGTGTGTGTGTGTGTGTGTGTGTGTGTGTGTGTGTGTGTGTGTGTGTGTGTGTGTGTGTGTGTGTGTGTGTGTGTGTGTGTGTGTGTGTGTGTGTGTGTGTGTGTGTTATAAGGGCCCTGTGGTTTCAGAGAAGAAGATTTTTGAAGTTTTTCCAATTGTTAGACTATGGAAGCTAAAGAGCCCTGAGGTGTGGCCCTTTTGGATCCCAGGGGCATAACTGGCAGGATTTATGTAGGTGGCCACTTGACATTGCATCATACTTAAAATCTAAGCTCTGGGCCTAATGGTTTCATAGAAGAAGATTTTTAAAGTTTTTTTTTCCATTATAAGTCTACTGGAGCTGATGATCTCGGGCGTGGCCAATTTTGACCCCAGGGGCAGGGTTAGCAGGATTTATGTAGCTGGCTATTTTATGTTGCTAGATACTAAATATCTAAGTTCTGTGCTTCACAGTTTCTGAAAAGAAGATTTTTGAAGCTTTTTTCCATTATGAGTCTATGGGAGCTAAGGGGCCCCGGGGCGTTGCCCATTTGGACTCCAGGGGCATGATTGGCAGGAATTATGTAGGTGACCACTTGCCATTGCTACATGCTAAATATCTAAGCTCTGGGCCCTGTAGCATCTCCAAAATGACCTTTACAGTGTTGACGGGGACGTTAAACCTAAAATCAACCAACCAAACTGGGCCCTGTGGTTTCAGAGAAAAAAATTTTTAAAGCTTTTTTTCCATTATGAGTCTATAAGAGGTAGGGGGCCCCGGGGCGTGGCCCATTTGGACCCCAGGGGCATGATTGGCAGGAATTATGTAGGTGACCACTTGCTGTTGCTACATGCTGAATATCTAAGCTCTTGGCCCTGTGGTTTCAGAGAAGAAGATTTTTGAAGCTTTTTTTCCATTATGAGTCTATGGGAGCAAAGGGGCCCTGGGCATGGCCCATTCGGAACCCAGGGGCATGATCAGCAGGAATTATGAAGGTTACCAATTGCCATTGCTACACGCTAAATATCTAAGCTCTGAGCCATGTGGTTACAGAGAAGAAGATTTTGTAGCTTTCTTTTCCATTATGAGTCTATAGGAGTTAAGGGGCCCCGGGGCGTGGCCTGTTTGGACCCCAGGGGCATGATTGGTAGGATTTATGTAGGTGACCACTTGCCATTGCTACATGCTAAATATCTCAGCTCTGGGCCCTGTGGTTTCAGAGAAGAAGCTGTTTGAACCTTTTTTCCATTATGAGTCTATAGGAGCTAAGTGGCCCCAGGGCGTGGCCCATTTGGACCCCAGGGGCATGATTGGCAGGAATTATGTAGGTGACCACTTGCCATTGCTACATGCTAAATTTCTAAGCTCTGGGCTCTGTTGTTTCAGAGAAGAAGATTTTTGAAGCTTTTTTTCCATTATGAGTCTATGGGAGTTAAGGGGCCCCGGGGCGTGGCCCATTCGGAACCCAGGGGCATGATTGGCAGGAATTATATAGGTAACCACTTGCCATTGCTACATGCTAAATATCTAAGCTCTGGGCCCTGTGGTTTCAGAGAAGAAGATTTTTGAAGCTTTTTTTTCCATTATGAGATAATGGGATCTAAGGGGCCCCGGGGAGTGGCCCATTTGGATCCCAGGGGCATGATAAGCAGGAAATATGTAGGTGATCACTTGCTGTTGCTACATGCTAAATACCTAAGCTCTGGGCCCTGCGGCTTCAGAGAAAAAGATTTTTGAAACTTTTTTCCATTATGAGTCTATGGGAGCGAAGGGGCCCCCGGGCGAGGCCCATTTGGAACCCAGGGGCATGATTGGCAGGAATTATGTAGGTGACCACTTGCTGTTTCTACATGCTAAATATCTAAGCTCTGGGCCCTGTGGCTTCAGAGAAGAAGATTTTTGAAGCTTTTTTTCCATTATGAGTCTATAGGAGTTAAGGGGCCCCGGGGCGTGGCCAATTTGGACCCCAGGGGCATGATTGGCAGGATTTATGTAGGTGATCACTTGACATTGTTACAAGCTTTATATCTAAGCTCTGGGCCCAGTGGTTTCAGAGAAGAAGATATTTTAATTTTTTTCCCATTGTAAGTCTATGGGAGCTATATGTTGCCATGGCAACCAGAATTCCAATCTGATCAGCCCCAAAACCTTATGCAGCCTTTCCCCCTACCTGATGATGCTTCTCATGAAATTTGATCAAGATTGACCATGGGGTATTAGAGATATACTTATTTGAAATTGTTTACGGACGCACGCACGCACGACGGACGACGGACAAAAAGTGATCACAAAAGCTCACCTCGTCACTACGTGAGAGGTGAGCTAAAAACAGTGGGAAAGATAACCATTCTTTGTTTCTATTTACAGAAGAGTTCCTTGCCGACTTTATCTATGAGGTTCATTTCAGTCTTACTGTTTGAGAGGCCCACAGCCTTGTCAACCAACGCTACCAGTCACTGGTAAAGAACAGCCAGCCTGTTAATAAGGGTCACTAGCCCCACATAAACAAAAATTTCCTTGGAAAAGCTTTCGGTAGATTTAGAGTAACACTCAGTCAATGTCGAGCCAGTCAGTTAACTGAACCACACTCTTCCCCTGCAACCTTATTCATAATCATTAAACTAGTACAGTGCAGTACAACTGCCCTTCTTGAACCAGCTGAGCTGAAGGGAGAGAATCGCTATGGAAAAAATTTAATGATTAACTCTTATCATGCTGTTCACAACAACCCCTATCTTTGGAAACCGTGTAGATCCAGATCAGATGGCTTCTGAAGAAGCCATCTGATCAGGATCTACACAGTTTGACATTCAGTTTATGAATTTGTGTGAATGAATTACATCAAGTAATCTGATTGGTTCAAATTCAGAAATGGGTGTGGCTAAATTAAATATTCAGCAAGATAAGGGTTAATCCCAAAACAGTATGTTGCCAACCCATCAAGGATCAAACCCACAACCACCTATCTTCTGTCGAATGTGCATCCAACTGAGTCACTGTGGATGGCCCTTTCAATAGCAAACCTTTCAATACCAGCTTTGTCAGGCCTCATATTTTTCAGGCATTTGCAGGATTTCAGGCTTTTAGAGCTTGATTTTTTTCTGTTTTTCAGGCTTTAGATTTTGATTTAAAGTCTGTTTAAAAATCTATTTAAACGTTATCCTGCTAAATAAATTTATTAACCCAAACCCATTTCTGACTATAAGTCAACCAAAATACTTGATACTTGATATTTTCACCAACTGCGTTACAGTGTAGATCCTGATCAGATGGCTTCTTCAGAAGCCATCTGATCTGGATCTACACTGTTTGCAAAGGTAATAGTTGTGTCTTGTTCAGCAGAATAAAGGTTGAAGCTGCAAAATCGGGGCTTTCAGGCATGGAAAAGCGTGTTCAGTACGAGGCCTGTTTGTCATAACAAGGGTCATAAATAGGAATTCCAAGTGCTGACCTTTGTATATCGGTTTGACTATATTTCTGGTTCTGGAAAAAGTGACAACTAAAATGTCTTTGACATTTATTTCATTCATAACATTGACTATCACCATCAAAATCGCAACAAGGGAAAATATGTCTTTATACATCTTGTTCAGCCAACACTCAAATCAGCATGCATAACAACTATCTAAACACAGCCTTTCCTGTGTGGGTGAGTGAAGAAATATTTGATCAAGGTCCATTTATTAACCCATTTCGTTTGAATGGAATCTTCTAACATATATAGCAAGAGTCGAATTTAGAGGTACCAGGTTCGGTTGATTTTAGCAATTGACTTAAAATGGCTCAATAATTTGCAAACAGTGAAGACCCTAATCAGACGCACTCTGTGGTATCCGATCCAGGCCTGCACTGTTTGCAAATGACCTGTTTTAACCCTTTACCACATAATACCTACTTTTAATGACCCTGAGAAGTGTTTTGGAAAACGTTGTAGGGAGAAAATGCTGGTAACCAGAAATTTATCCTTTTCCTACAAAGTTTTCTTACCTGACAGAGAACCAGCTCATTTGAACCAATTTCAAATTTGTTGTTTACATTTATGGATGAGTAGTAAAGTTTTGGAAAGAGTTAAAATTGGTTAAGAGCACAGTCAAGACTGATCGGACACTGTTAATGCACAGGCTGATCTGATATTTCGCTGTGCAAACATGTCCTAAGACACATTTTCGCTTGATGTGGTTGGTTTGCAAAACAATTGTAAGCTCTACATGCATAAACATGTAATGGTTATCTGTTAATCAATATTTGCAAAGAAGAACATGAATATAACACTTTCCTCCATTTGTAAAACATGCTCTACATGTATAAACGTGATAGTTATCCATAATCCAAATATTTTCAAAGAACATAAATATAACATTTCTCATATTTGCAAAACATGTTCTGCATGTATAAAGATGTGAAGGTTATCTGTAATAGAATACAGTGAAATTCCGATAACTCAAACATGTATAATTTGGCTGATTCAAATTAATTCTGAAGTCCCTTGAAAACATGTCCCAAAGCTCCAGATATTCATATATTAACCCTTCCCTTGCTGAATATTCATTTAAGCCACACCCATTTCTGTCTATCAACCAATCAAATTACTTGATGCAATTTATTCCTACAAATTCATAAATTGAATGTGAAACAGAGTAGATCCTGATCAGATGGCTTCTTCAGAAGCCATCTGATCTGGATCTACACTGTTTCCAAAGATAGGGGTTGTCGTGAACAGCATGATAAGAGTTACTGACAATATGTGGATTTGTTTCTCATTTTATCTTGAAAAGGTATGTTGTGTGTACTCATTAGATTTGACTCAATGAGGTGATTCTAATGGATACACACAACATACCTTTATTTTATCGAAGACTGTAAACCATGTTAGTTAAACAACCATATTATATCCAAACAAAAATGCGTAGATTATATAGAAAACAAGATGTGTTTGTGAAACACTGATGCCCCCGGACAGCGCATGTTAAATATGAAAGCAGTATCACTAAGCAATCAAAAGGTATGGCCAAGAAATGTAGGCGCTAGAGCGATGACAAAGTTTTTCTAAAAATAGCCACAGTGACCTTGACCTTGAGGTCATGACCTTGAAAGTCGAACTCGCTCGAGATATTGTCATAAGGAACATTTGTGTGAAGTTATATTGAAATCAGTAAAGAAATGTTGGCGCTAGAGCAATGGCAAAGTTTTTCTAAAAATAGCCACAGTGACCTTGACCTTGAAGGGGGGGGGGGGGGGGGGTGTCTGGATGGACAAAAATTATGGTACCACTAGAAAGGTCTTGTGACAAGGAGTGCACGTGTGAAATATGAAAGCCCTACTACTTACCAATCGAAAGTTATGGCCAATATTAAAGTTTATAAAAGTAGGTCAAAGGTCAAGGTCATGAGGTCAAAAATTATGGTACCACTAGAAAGGTCTTGTGACAAGGAGTGCACATGTTAAATATGAAAGCCCTACCACTTACCAATCGAAAGTTATGGCCAATGTTAAAGTTTTTAAAAAGTAGGTCAAACATCAAGGTCAAGGTCACAAGGTAAAAAATTATGGTACCACTTGAAAGGTCTTGTGACAATGAATGCACATATGAAATATGAAAGCCCTATCACTTACCAATCGAAAGTTATGGCCAATGTTAATGTTTTTAAAAATTTTGAAAAAAATAGGTCAAAGGTCAAGTTCCAGGTCACAAGATCAAAAATTATGGTACCACTGGAAAGGTCTTGTGATAAGGTATACACATGTGAAATATGAAAGCTCTATCTATTACCATTCAGAAGTTATGCCCAATGTTAAGGTTTTTGTAGACAGACAAACGGAAAAATTTTGAAAAAAATAGGTCAAAGGTCAAGTTCAAGGTCACGAGATAAAAAATTATGGTACCACTGGAAAGGTCTTGTGATAAGGTATACACATGTGAAATATGAAAGCTCTATCTATTACCATTCAAAAGTTATGCCCAATGTTAAGGTTTTTGTAGACAGACAAACAGACAGACAGACCAAAAACTATATGCCCCCGAATCTCTTGGATTTCGGGGGCATAAAAATTCTATTTATGGTCATTTTTCAATATAATCAACACATTTTTGGGATCCATCTTGAAACCATGTAATATCCAAACCATGTTATAATGAACCGTGTTATAATAACGTTGTGGTGTAATTTGAAGTACACCTATTTTGCACAAATTCTCCTAATTCCAGACATGTTCGAGTTAATGAAGTTGAACTGTATTTGTAAAGTAGAACATGAATTTAAAATTTCCCCCATTTGTTAACATGTTCAACTTGTATAAATGTAATGGTTAATATCTGTAATCCAATATTTGCAAAGCAAATAGCATTTCATTTGTATAACATGCCATACATCTACATGTATAAACATGTAATGGTTATCTATAATCCAATACTTGCAAAGTAAAACAGAACATTTCCCTCTTATTTTTTTAAACATGCTCTACATGTATGAACATGAAACGGTTATTTGTAATCCAATATTCGCAAAGCAGAACATGAATATAACATTTGCTCCATTTTAAGGCATGCTCTACTTGTATAAACATTGACTGTTTACCTATAATCAAAATATCTGCAAAGTATTACATACATTAATCATATGATGTTGCGTCTGAGAATGTAATAATGCCGTGTAATAAATCCCATAATCCACTAGTGGATTAAATATGCAAAAAAGGTAGATAGGCCTGCAACGTTACATGTACAACGTCCTTTACTATGTCGCGTTTACTAATGGCGGAATATCGATATTTCTGTAAACAAATCGTGATAAATAGTCGTTTTAAATGTCATATGATACATAGAACCTTATATTCGTGCTCATTTTATTGAATATATTAAGCTTGTTGAGGAAAAGGGATAAAATGCTCGGCACAACCTCACATTTTATCCCTTTTCATCAAGTTGTATAATAAATTCAATAATACATGAACACTCTAAGATCCTCTATATAACATTTTAGTCACATAATGAGAAAACCGTAAGATGTGGCATCTCATCAGGGTCTACACTGTTTGCCACTCATCCATCTATTTCTAAACAGAACATCGGGTAATAAATTGTACTTGTTCAAATTTTAGAACAAGTGCGGTAAGGAGATAAGGTGTCCGAACATTTAGGGTAAATACGGTAGTCGTCAGGTCAATCTTAACCCTTGTTCTGCTGATCCCGGATATGCTTTTTCTTTGAAACAATGTAGATCCAGATCAGATGGCTTCTGAAGAAGCCATCTGATCAGGATCTACATTGTTTGTCATTCAGATTATGAATTTGTTGCAATAATTTGCATCAAGTAATCTGATTGGTTGATAATCGGTAGTGGGTGTGGCATATATGAATATTCAGCAGGACAAGGGTTAAATGGCTCAAGCTTCTTTAGGACCATATAAACTGAGGGTTATTTATAGCACCAGGTCAGGAAGCCTGATAAGGATATGTTTTCATTTTTTTTTTATAAATAAACGTATGTCATGTATACTCATTTGAATCGTCTCATACAGGCAACATACATTTTGAAGATAAAACAAAATACCTCATATAAGTTTATTACAGCAGTTAAGGGATTTTTTTTTTCATCAAAATCCGATGATGATGATGACGATGATGATGATGATGGCGGTGATGATGATTGCCTAGAGTCTGAAGGAGAAGTTCGAAAAAGCCATGGCTAACAAGCCATCAGCGTTCAAACTATCAAAGTTTTACTGTAAACTGTCAAAAAATTTTAGCCCATAAAATGCCAGTCATGACAGTTTTCTTCTGCCAAGTACTTAATTAGTTTTTACAAACAATGCGGACCCAGATCAGACGGGATCCTCAAGGAGCAGTCTGATCTGGGTCCACGCTGTTTGCCTGTATACAAAATTATTTTTGAAAAGTTTGCAAGAAGATTTAGCAGACAACATTTTTAGATATAGTTTTTCTCGGCATCTTAAGGGTTAAGTTATCCAATCAGACATTGACTTACATTCACAAATGTATTAGAATTCAGAATCAACTACAAATAATACCGTAAAAATCCTAAAAATTCGGACACCTTGAGGACTTGCTTCCATTCTCCTAAAATATTAACAAATTACTTATTATACGATCCAGCGATGAGTCCAAAAGATACAGAAGGAATGGCAAACAGTGAAGACCCTGATCAGACTGCTCCTTCAGTGAAGGAGCAGTCTGATCTGGGTCTGCACTGTCTGCTTAGGACCATCTGTCCAAATACTTAGGATCATTAGGGTATGAAAATAAACATCTTTTTCAATAAAAAAACAAGTATAAACAAATAATGAAAAGATGGAATGAAGCATGAAATGTTAACGTGGTTTCTTGCAGCAAGAAGGGAACAAAATGGATGTGGTCTTATGAATGCACATGCAATAAAACAATGAGACACTAAAATTAGCCAACTTTATGACTGGTTGAGATTATTAACAGCTGCCATAGTTTCATCATCTGTCCTTGTTCCAGTTGACATTCTGCTATTATCGTCAACAGTTTCATAGTGTGCGACGGTATGATCAAAGTCAATATTACCGACATTACCACCGAATGAACTCAAACTGTCAAACGATACCATTGTGGCATCTGTACCTATGTAGTTTTCAAGAGAACCGAGAGAATTTCCGAAAGAAGGCATGTCCTGATTTTGCGCTTGCTGTAAATTTGGGTCACTTTGCGACACTGCATTTGGATTAAAACCGGCATTTTCACTACTGCTAGCACTTGCACTTTGTAATGTCTGAAGTAGGCGACTCAAATCCACACTCGCAGTCGAACCAGATGGATTTTGCGGAGGAGGGTTCTGGGGTACCGGTGCAGGTGCACTTGTTGCCGGGTTCTGTGGTATGTTATCAGCTTGATTTGGTGGTATATGGCCGGTCTGAATTAAGGCTGTCTGCAGCATCCCCAATATCTGCTGCATATTCACCTGTGCAGGTTGTTGAGGTTGGGCGTTTTGTTGAGGAGTGTACTGTAATTTGCCGCCCGACAGGCTTGTAGTGGCCGAAATGGTGGATGCCGTAATCTCAGGTTGGTTTTGTGGAGGTACTGATGCTGGTGTGTACGACATTGGCAGATAGTCACCCTGGCTCTGGCCGCCAATGTTGTTGAAAGAATACTGTGGTATATTTGGTGACATAACTGAAAATAAAAAAATGAAATGCTGAAAACTGGCTTAGATGATTGCCTTCACCTCTATTTACCTCCAGATAAGGAGGAGTATATATAGAGGATCTTACATGAGTGCTCATGTATTCTTGAATTTATTAAATGAGTTGAGGAAAAGGGATAAAATGCAAGGCTTTGCCGAGCATTTTATACCTTTTCCTCGAAGAGTTTCAATAAATTCAATACTACATCAGCATGAATGCAAGATTCTATTTATCATATGACATTTAAAACGGATTTTATTTATGATTTCTTTACAAAAATGTCAATATTCCGCTATTCGTAAATGTGACATGTAATGTTACAGGGCGTATCTAGCTAATTTGCATTTTTAATCCACTAGTGGATAATCAAATTTATTACATGGCTTTATTACACTCTCAGACGGAACGTCATATGATAAATGAGGATAATGAAGGAATAATTTATTTATTATCAGAAACATGTTGTTGGTACTCGTTTCAGGCAACAGAAACATGTTGTCGGTACTCATTTCAGGCAACAGAAACATGTTGTCGGTACTCGTTTGATTCAACAGAAACATGTTGTCGGTACTCGTTTGAGGCAACAGAAACATGTCGGTACTCGTTTCAGGCAACAGAAATGTTGTCGGTACTTGTTTGAGGCAACAGAAACATGTTGTCAGTACTCGTTTGAGGCAACAGAAACATGTTGTCGGTACTCGTTTGAGGCAACAGAAACATGTTGTCGGTACTCGTTTGAGGCAACAGAAATGTTGTCGGTACTTGTTTGAGGCAACAGAAACATGTTGTCAGTACTCGTTTGAGGCAACAGAAACATGTTGTCAGTACTCGTTTGAGGCAACAGAAACATGTTGTCGGTACTCGTTTGAGGCAACAGAAACATGTTGTCGGTACTCGTTTAAGGTAGCATAAACATGTTGTCGGTACGCGTTTGAGGCAACAGAAATGTTGTCGGTACGCGTTTGAGGCAACAGAAACATGTTGTCGGTACTCGTTTGAGCCAACAGAAACATGTTGTCAGTACTCGTTTGAGGCAACAGAAACATGTTGTCGGTACTCGTTTGAGCCAACAGAAACATGTTGTCGGTACTTGTTTGAGGCAACAGAAACATGTTGTGGATATTCGTTAGAATCACCTCACTGTATCAGAAACATATGTTGTGGGTACTGGTTAGAACTGCCTCATTGAGGCGATTCTAACATGTACCCACAACATGTTTTAACCCTTTTTATACCAAATGGAATCTTCCCCCTTATATATAACAGGAGTTCATTTCAAAATTTAGGGATGTCCGGTTGAGTCTTCATCAAAATTTATTTGGAAAATGACTGAACTTTTATCAAACAGTGGAGGCCCTGATCAGACGCCCTGTTCTGCGGCGTCTGATCTGGGCCTGTACTGTTTGCCATGGTACCCATTTTGGGGTTTCTGGTACTAAATGGGTTAATGGAAAAATAAGAAAAATTGTTCCAAACTACTGCTCCATATCTGGACCTAGTATACATGATACAGAAAAAGATTCTCATTATAGGGATCGGGACATAGGCTGAAGAACTCTACAGGGACATTGACAAGTAAACGCTAGATCTTACATCATCAAACATGTTCTGTATCAAATGTGTACTTGTGCAGTGTGCATGCACCACTTTAGCAATGAGAATTGGTAATTTTGACACAATGTGTTATATAGCGTGGCGCGTGGCCCATTTGGAACCCAGGGGCATGATTGGCAGAAATCATGTAGGTGACCACTTGCCGTTGCTACATGCTAAATGTCTAAGCTCTGGGCCCTGTGGTTTCCGAGAAGAAGATTTTTGAAGCTTTTTGTTCCATTTTGAGTCTATGGGAGCGAAGGGGTCCCGGGGTGTCGCCAATTTGGAACCCAGGGGCATGATTGGCAGGAATTATGTAGGTGACCACTGGCCGTTGCTACATGCTTAATATCTTAGCTCTGGGCCCTGTGGTTTCAGAGAAGAAGATTTTTGAAGCTTTTTTTTCCATTATGAGTCTATGGGAGCTAAGGGGCCCCGGGGTGTGGCCAATTTGGACCCCAGGGGCATGATTGGCAGGAATTATGTAGGTGACCAATTGCCGTTGCTACATGCTAAATATCTCAGCTCTGGGCCCTGTGGTTTCAGAGAAGAAGATTTTTGAAGCTTTTTTCCATTATGAGTCTATAGGAGCTAAAGGGCCCCGGGGCGTGGCCCGTTTTGACCCCAGGGGCATGATTGGCAGGAATTATGTAGGTGACCACTTGCCGTTACTGCATGCTAAATATCTAAGCTCTGGGCCCTGTGGTTTCAGAGAAGAAGATTTTTGAAGCTTTTTTTTCCATTATGAGTCTATGGGAGCTAAGGGGCCCCGGGGTGTGGCCAATTTGGACCCCAGGGGCATGATTGGCAGGAATTATGTAGGTGACCAATTGCCGTTGCTACATGCTAAATATCTCAGCTCTGGGCCCTGTGGTTTCAGAGAAGAAGATTTTTGAAGCTTTTTTCCATTATGAGTCTATAGGAGCTAAAGGGCCCCAGGGCGTGGCCCGTTTTGACCCCAGGGGCATGATTGGCAGGAATTATGTAGGTGACCACTTGCCGTTACTGCATGCTAAATATCTAAGCTCTGGGTCCTGTGGTTTCTGAGAAGAAGATTTTTGAAGCTTTTTTTTCCATTATGAGTCTATGGGAGCTAAGGGGCCCCGGGGTGTGGCCAATTTGGACCCCAGGGGCATGATTGGCAGGAATTATGTAGGTGACCACTTGCCGTTGCTACATGCCAAATATCTCAGCTCTTGGCCCTGTGGTTTCAGAGAAGAAGATTTTTGAAGCTTTTTTCCATTATAAGTCTATAGGAGCTAAAGGGCCCCGAGGCGTGGCCCGTTTGGACCCCAGGGGCATGATTGGCAGGAATTATGTAGGTGACCACTTGCCGTTACTACATGCTAAATATCTAAGCTCTGGGCCCTGTGGTTTCTGAGAAGAAGATTTTTGAAGCTTTTTGTTCCATTATGAGTCTATCGGAGCGAAGGGGCCCCCGGGCATGGCCAATTTGGACCCCAGGGGCATGATTGGCAGGAATTATGTAGGTGACCACTGGCCGTTAATACATGCTAAATATCTAAGCTCTGGGCCTTGTGGTTTCAGAGAAGAAGATATTTTAATTTTTTCCCATGGTAAGTCTATGGGAGCTATATGTTGCCATGGCAACCAGAATTCCAATCTGATCAGCCCAAAAACCTTATGCAGCCTTTCCCCCTACCTGATGATGCTTCTCGTGAAATTTGATCAAGATTGACCATGGGGTATTAGAGATATACTAATTTGAAATTGTTTACGGACGCACGCACGACGGACGACGGACAAAAAGTGATCCCAAAAGCTCACCTTGTCACTACGTGACAGGTGAGCTAAAAAAAAAAAGGTTTCAGCTATTCTTTCTTTGTTTTCTACAACCAGAATCCTCTAGTAAGAGGCCACCTTTGGACCTATTCAAAAGTGGTCTTTAAGACCACTTTGGACAGTCCCAAAGGTGGGTCTTAATATAGGAATTTTATTGTATAGGGAGGAAACCAGAGTATTCAGAAAAACAAGAGCTGTTACAGAACAGTACAGCTTGCCTGTTCTGTGCCTTGTCTACTTATATTTTCACATTAGCTGTTCTGTGCCTTGTCTACTTATATTTTCACATTAACGTTATGCTAACTAACTTTAACAGCTTTGTTAGCTTTGAGTAACTGGGCTCATGCCATTAGGAAGACAAAGTTGGACTTTATACCTTCTTCTTTCACCGAATAACTGCTTTCCTGTTTGCCTCGGCTGCTTGTTCTTGTGGCTTTCAGCTTCAGTCTTTGTTTAAGTGCTTCCTGGCTGATGGCTTGACCACCTGGAAAATAAGTGGACAGGTTACAGTCGACTCTAGTTATCTCACACCAAGGGTCTGCAAGTTCTGGGCTGAGGTAACAATTTTATTGTTCATTTGTTACTCCAAACAAACAAACAAAAAAATGTGGTATTTTGAGAAGCTAAATTATTCACATGGGCCCAGTTGTTCAAAGCATTGTTAACATAACGAGCTTGTTACTGGTCAAATCGTTAACTGTTCTAGCAAATACAATATCTAATACAGTGGTATTTTTGCTGAAAAAATGTGAGCAGCTTTTGCAGATGCAAAAGCTGCTCACATTTTTTCAGCAAAAATATTAGCACATTTGCCATATGAAATGATCAAAGTTTTAACGATATGTTAACTAACGACATCATAAGTTTTGAACAACTACAGTCGAACTTCAATGGCTCGAACACCTTTGGGACCATGAAAATCTGTTCGAGACAGGGGTAGTTCGAGCCACTGCGGGCTACTGCTAGGAGGCATAACGACATACTTTAGGACATCTTTTCGGTGTTCTGTAATGAAAAATGTATGCTGTGTGTACTCATTAGAATCGCCTCATCGAGGCGATTCTAATGAGTACACACAGCATACATTTGCAAGATATAAGACTAAAATCTCCTTATTATCCCCCACTATTTCTTATGTAGAGAATTTCACCAGGGGCTCGAGTTCGACACATCCGTGGTAAACGAGCCATCGGTGTTCGAGCCATCGAAGTTCTACTGTAGTCCCTGTTGTGCACTTTTTAAGAGAATTTTTGTTTGTCTGTTTAGAGTGTAACCCATTTTGTACCAGAAACCCCAAAACAGGTACCCCGGCAAACAGAGCAGGCCCAGATCAGACGCCGCAGAACGCGGCATCTGATCAGGGCCCACACTGTTTGCAAAAAGTTCAGACATTTTCCAAGCAGATTTTGAAGAAAACACATATGACACCCCTAGATTTTGAAATGAACTTCTGCCATACATAAGGTGTAAGATTCCATTTGGTACAAAAAGGGTTAATGACCCACTTAAAACTACTAAAGTCACATTGAGCTGCTCAGTTAATCAAACCAGACTTTTCCTGGACAGGCTTATACATAAGCTGTTACCCAGTAAAGTGCACATTCTTTCACCAGAAATTGACAACTGCTCATCTTAAATCAGTGGAAAGGAGGTGATGGCCAAAGAAAAGATTCCACGATCAATCTTGCCCAATTGGCAGGTATCGAACCTGCAACCTAATCACCAGTCAGATGGACAGTTGACACTACCAACGAAGAACAGTTAACAGTAGACTGAGTTAAAAATTTTAGCAGACATCTCTGGACAGTATAGCAAAACTAAAACAATATTGTCCAAAATTAAGTTTGATATAGGCCACAGTTTGAGATATCTATGTTTGAGACATCTACAGAAAACTGTATATGTGAACAATTCTCAGCATTTGTTGTGGGCTTATCAATAGCACCAGCTGTTGTCGATTACTGTCAGGGAGCAAATTCACTAAGTAGTTAACCCGCTTAAAGGGTATTAGCCAGTCCTGGAACTATGTAGGTAACTGATTAGTCCAACATGACCACAGCTTCAGTCTTCTTATAAGAGATGGAGTAGCTGCGGATAAGGAGAAGAAATAAGGATAATTTTCGGATTAGTTTTCTTATTTTTCCATCACAACATAGACTGTGGATAATTGTTAGGATTGCCTCGCCGACCTTAAAATAAAGTTTGACCATAATGAGGCTTCATGCGGATTATTTGTCTGGATTGCGACGGAAGTAGGGGCGAGGATTGTGGCCACGAAAAATCGATTTTAAGCCTCCGGTGGAGTTTGTTTCCGCTGACCGTTCCGGGGCGGTTTTTTCTGTCGCAGTTTATTTTTGATATGTTTTGTCTTTGGGTGTTTGTGTCGCTTACATTATTTTATTTTGGATAGCCTATTGGCCATTTTGTAGGAAAGTGGCAGTCCTTTTGGCTTTCCGCTATTGATGTTTCCATTAGGGTCTGTTGTTTCATGTTTGTGTTTCTTTCCCTTTGGTGTCTCTGATCGGAGCTGTGGGTTGATTGTATCGATTCCTGGTCATTGCCTCCACTTCTTTTTTGACTTTCACTAATGCATTCATACCACTGGATGATTTTGGACTTTATTTTTTGGTTTGGCTTTACGACCCTTAGGCCGATTATAAATTAGAGGTGGGTAAAAACCTGAGACCAAGGAAAAAAACACCTGTCCTCCCCTTGCAGAACTTGGGGTTCAAGCCAGGCTCAAAACACAGTAGTGAGAGACCTAATGATTAAGAGTCAGTACTCTTACCAATTAGGACATGGAGGCCTGTCTTGAAGTTTAATAGTCCAGTCAATACTGTTAAGGTCATGTTGAGCTGTTCAGTTAACCCATTGTATACTAGTGGACACTTCCATTACTATATGTTGGACAAGTTCATTTGTCATATAAGGGGTGTCAGGCCTAATTTTTTGTTTTTATTCTATTTTTGACAGAAAATTCTGTTAGCAAACAGTGCAGGCCCTGATCAGACACCACATTTTGGGGCATCTGATCTGGGCCTGCACTGTTTGCCAAGGTACCCTTTTAGGGGTTTCCCGCATGCAACAGGTTAACCATACCTTACTTGGCCTGGTCCATCGGGGCTTCAAGAAATAGATGGGTTGTATGATGCTTCCAAGCAGAGCTGAAACTGATCGCACATGAGTACTGGTAAACAGCTTAGAGGATCTAAGCCGGCCTAGGCTAAGTGGTGCGAGTCGAACCGTCCATGCTAATAAATCATTTTCTTTCCATCGGGCGGCAGGGCTTGAGGTGTCATTTCATCTCAATGTGGGGTAAAAGTGCCACAAAATTGGAAGCAACATTTCCAAAATGACCTATAGTATTAACGGGGACTGTAAACCTCAAATCAAACAAACAAAAAACATACCATACTTTTCCTTAGTCTTTCTAAGAAATTAACAAGTATGGTGCATATTCATTCACCTGTAAGTGACAAATGCCCCTCTTGTATCAATGGAAAGTGGGAGAATGGTTGTAGGAATTATTTCATGATCACTGTGGCTAGGAAAGGCAAAGATTGAACCCATGACCACCTGGGCCCCAGTTGTTCAAAAGCATTGTTAGCTTAGTGTGCTCGTTAGTGGTCAAATTGTTAACTGTTCTAGTAAGTAAAATATCAAATGCAGTGGTATTATTGCTGAAACAAGAGGGCCCAGAGGGCCCTGGTTCGCTCACCTGATCCAATGTATAACAAGTGGGCCCCGGGCAGGGTCAATTTTGGCCCCAGGGCTATAATTTGAACAATCTTGGTAGAGGTCCACAAGATGAAGCTTCATATCGAATATGAAAGACCTGGGCTTTCTGGTTTCAGAGAAGAAGATTTTAAGAGCCATTCTCTGTAACCATTTGAATTTTTACATAGGGCCGTGGCACGCATAGTCACCGATTTTGCTGATACTTTCCTATCTTCTATGTTGTGACCTAAAACCATGCTAACAATGTTCCATTCATCCCTAAACACAACCGTTGCTATGGCAACGCCAGATGTATATCTGACCAAAAATTAATGCGAATTTTGACCAAAAAAGACAGTTTATCAAGTTAAATTAGAGACTATTATAAAAATGATGAGCTTTTTATTTTTCAACCATTATAAAATATGGTTTATCCTGGCTAAAATCCAGAAATTCACATATACGTATGTATAATGTTTTACACTGTATATGATCTATAAAGTGGGTGGGGTATCTGTATTTGGAAAATGCCAGTTTTTACACATTTTCAATGTCGATTTCTGAGTTTGTGCATCTGTGTGCATATTTATTCGTATATTCTTGATGTAGAGGAAGGTTTCCACAGACAATTTATAAAAAGACATGTTTGGGATTTTACCTTTTTTGAAGCGTAACCATGGTAACTTTGACTGTACCGTCCAAAAAATAAAAAATGTAGTATCTTTAAAATGATAACATTTTAAAGCCATTTCCAGTTGGCAAATGGATTTATCAACAGCAACTGAAGTTGCAAATATAACTAATCTTCGAAATAGACTATGTGTATTTCAAAATTACTTCATGGAGGTCAAGGTCAAGGTCACAAACATTAGAAAATGTCTTTAAAATTGACCTTTTTCCTCTTTATTACATATATGTTTTTGCATATACTGCTGTAAAACAGTAATCCTGTGTGATCATTATCTTCAACAGTTCCAATTCATTCAAATACAAGGGAAATATAATTGAAAACATTCTTGAAAGTCAAGGTCAAGGTCACAAAATCAAGAAAAAGGACTCAAAATTGCATATACTTCGCTTGCTAACAAATATTTTCACATGTAATGTTGTGATAATGCCATCATTGGTGAACATTAGATGTCCCATGTATATGCTCTTCATTTTAAAGAGAATAGCATTAGGAAGCACTATTTAAGGTTATGCTGAAGGTCACAAAAACGAGAAAAATGGCCTAATAGGGCCTTTTTTTTCATCACTAGAATGCATATTTTCCCTTACTTACTTACCTTACTTGCACATATTCTACATATACTGTTGTGATATTGACACCATATGCGAACACTAACCGTTAGTCCACATCATAATTTAGGGGTGTTAGGTTATGTTTTCTTCAAAGTTTATTTGGAAAATGTCAGAACACCGTTCAAAACAGTATAGGGTCTGATCAAATGCAATGTTCTGTGGCGTCTGAATTGGACCGGCACTGTTTGACAATTACCTGTGTTGGGGTTTCTAGTACTAAATTGGTTAACTAATTTTAAAATTTTTTTCACAAGGTAACAGGAGGAGTTGTCGTTTAAAGAATTTTCTATTTTTAGCTCTGGTGGCCGTTTTGGTTACCGGAGTGGAAACGTTTTAGCTATTTTGGTAGAGGGTCACCTAAGCAACATTCCTATAAAGTTTGAATGAAATTGGCCTTAAGGTACAGGAGAAGTAGTCGTTTAAAGATTTTTCTATTTTTAGCTCTGGCGGCAATCTTGTTCAGCGGAGCGGAACAATTTTAGCTTTTTTGTAGAGGATCACCTAAGCAATATTCCTATGAAGTTTTATTGAAATTGGCTCAAGGGTTAAGGAGGAATTAGCATTTAAAGCAAATTGTTGACGCCGCACGACACACGACGTACGACGGACATTGACCGATCACAATAGCTCACCATGAGCACTTCGCTCACCATGAGCACTTCGAGCTCAGGTGAACTAAAAATACAGAAAAATTCAAATAAACCCTTTGATAATTTATCGTTCAGCTCACCTAATGCAAAGCATATAAATGGTGAAATTATATAGGAGCTTTTTTGTAATTGCGGGACATGTCATAGTGCACCAGTGTGTGCGTGCGTGCGTGTGTGTGTATGTGTGAATTCGGGTTTAACGTCGCTTTCAACAATTTTTCAGTCATATCACGACGGTGTCTGGTTGCGGCAGGGAGCTCAATGCTCACTTTTATAATGCTGCCTCACTGAAGTATCATGTCCCAGACACATTACATGATACCACACCCAGTCACATTATCCTGACACTGGGTCGACCAGTCCTAGCTCTACCCCGTAAATCTGAGTGCCAAGCGAAGAGCAGCTAGAACCATTCTTAACGACTTTGGTATATCGCGGCCCGGAACGAACCCGTGACCTCCCGTTCCCCGGAGCGGACACTCTACCAACTGAGCTATCGGGGCCGGTATATAGTGCACCAGACGGACCTGAACAGGCTCAGTCTAAGTAACAAAGACTCATGCTAACAAGGGTTTGTGTGTGTTTGAATGTGTGTGGGAGGTGTTCCCTTTGGCAATACAGGGTGATGGGGGTTTTGGTGTTGTGGTTCCCTCTGACAATACAGAGCTGACTTGTATGTCACTATCTGGACACCTTGTGGACATTGAGTGTCAAGTCCCAGTGTGCCAGAGGATGAACGGGCTTATGTTGGTTGGTACCTGATGATCGGTCTCTGGTCGGGCCTATCTGAGTCTCACTGTTGGTTTTCTTTTGCTCCAGCAGTTCAGTGGTTTCTTGCTGTCGAGTCCTCAACGTTGTTTTATCTCTGTGGTTGTTTGATTTTTGTGTTCTTGGAGATGTTGCACTGATGAGTAGGAGGCCTTCATGCCGACTGAACGAAATTATTTGCCTCAATCATGACGGAAGGGCGATGATTCTGGCCACATATAATCGTTTTAAGCACCCACTGGAATTTGTTTCCGCTGACCATTCCAAGGCGGTTCTTCTGTAGCGGTTTATTTTTGTTATTTTTGTCTTTGGGCGTTTGTGTCGCTTATATTATTTTATTTTGGATAGTCTATTGCCCATTTTGTGGGAAAGTAACTATCCTTTTGGCTTTCCACTATCGATGTTTCCATTAGGGTGTTGTTTCATGTTTGCGTTTCATTCCCTTTGGTGTCTCTGATTGGAGCTGTGGATTATTAGTATAGATTCCTGATCAATGCCTCCACTTCTATTTTACTTACAATGCGTTGTGGTGACAAAGGATGGTTCCTAGTTCTAAGTCAGTTTGATGACACCTTCATACCCTTAACAGATAGGTCGACATGACCCATATTCGAACTTGACTGAGATTTTGTGGTGGTAGTTTAGTTAAAATCAAATCATAAATGAAACATCTATCATGCAGACAAGACCAAAATAGGCAATTTTTGCCCTTTCAGGGGCCGTAACTCCGTAACACATGATGGGATATGGCTGGTTCAAGAAAGGAACCCAGATCTCATGGTGGTACAAGTTGTGTGCAAGTCTGGTTAACATCAAATCATAAATGAAGATGCTATCATGCGGACAAGACCAAAATAGGCAATTTTTGCCCTTTCAGGGGCCGTAACACCGTAACACATGATGGGATATGGCTGGTTCAAGAAAGGAACCTAGATCTCATGGTGGTACAAGTTGTGTGCAAGTCTGGTTAAAATCAAATCATAAATGAAGATGCTATCGTGCGGACAAGAAATTGTTTACGCACGCACGGACGACGGACAAAATGTGATCACAAAAGCTCACCTTGTCACTACGTGACAGGTGAGCTAAAAATGCACATATTGTCAAGCTGATAGTTCTAAGATAATTTGGCGATAAGTGGACCAAAAATGTGGCCTCTTGAGTATAAATAGGGTTCATCTATGTTTTGACCTTCAGGCCTACTTTCTGACCCGACATAATCCATATCAAGCAGAATGATGCCATTTTAGCAATTCTGGTAGAGGGTCATTTCAGGAACATTCCTGTAAAATTATTTTGAAATCGGACCATTGACCTACATGGAGAGGTCATTTAAAGGTTTCTTTTTTTCTATTTTTAGCTTTGGCGGCCATTTTTGTTCAGCGGACATCACCCTAGGAATATTTTAAAATTGGCACAGTGGTTTCGGAGATGTCATTTAAAGAAATTGTTGACAGACGGATGGACGATGGACATAAAGGGTTCACAATAGCTCACCTTGAGCACTTCGTCCTCAGGTGTGCTAAAAAGTCAAAACTGTATTTTTCTGAAATGTTGGACTCTGTGATCGGAAAGTTGGTAGACGAAGATAGCTAAGTGAGTGAATGAAAATATCTCCCTCAAAAATCTCCACAGCAACCAAATGGCTCCATAAACAATCAATAGCTTAGGAGGATGATACATGACTATTGGTCCTCTGGTCTCTATAATTTGACCTTTTGACCTACTTTTTGACCCGACTTGACCCAGTATCGAAACTGACCTAGATTTCAATGAGGCAAACATTCCAAGCACTGGGTCAAAATTGTTAGCTATTGAGTGTTAAACTTTGACGATGGACAGCGACGGACACAGGGTGATAAAAAGCTCCCTTTGGCACAGGTGAGCTAAGCACACTTTGAGCCTTTTGCTCAGGTGAGCTGAAAATAATGTATTCCCCATTATTATATAAAATTGGAGTTCAACGGTGTCAAATTTATGATAAAATGTGAATTCCAACTATGTGATGGTGCAGATACTGATTAGTTTTCCTATATTGCCAATCCAATCGGAGACTACCATAACAACCCCCCATGATTTACATGCTCAAGCGACTGGCAAAAACTCCAATCAAACTGCATGAATATACAAGCTGTTCAGATATATATTGCTGGTGGCCATTGCCCTATTGTCGGAAATCACATGCAATGGCTAAATATTTTTGATGAGCTTTGTTCTTCAAATTTGTCATTTGATTGCCTGCTACCAACATCCTCAAGAGAGAAAGAGAGAGAGAGAGAGAGAGTTATATCATCTTTTGTAATACAGGGCTTCAATGCCCCAGTAGTTACATTGGGATAATGTGCATCCTACCTGTCCTTTCCATATGTACTTATCAGCCCCCGCCCATTGGGGCTAAAGAAATAGGTGGGCTGAAACCGACCCACACGCGAGTACTGGTAAATCGCTTAGAGGATCTAAGCCTGCCCAGACAAAGCGGTGATAGTCCATGCTTATTAACAGTATTGGCTACATTGGGTGGCAGAGCGTGAGACGTAATTTTATCTCAATTGCGGGTAAAAGTCCCACAAAATTGGAAGCAACGTCCCCAAAATGACCTTTACAGTGTTGACGGGGACTTTAAACCTCAAATCAAACAAACAAATAGGTACTTACGGAGAAGATTTTGATTTTGATGTTTCTTTTACAGCCCTTTAATGAATGTTTCACATATCAGCCCGAATGTTAATAAGAGGCGAGCAAAACCTGGAGTACACGGAAAAATGGCGTGACCCTCCCTTGTAAAACTTGGTGTCTCACATGTAACCTAAGCCATGCCCAAGCCATGCCCAAGCCAAAGCGATGGGAGACCTGATGATTCTATAAGATTCAGTGCTCTTACCCAGTTGGCTATGGAGTGCCTTTAACCTATTTAGTACCGAAAACCCCAAAACGGTTCCAGGGCAAACAGTGCCGGCCCAGATCAGATGCCGCAGAATGCGGCGTCTGATCAGTGCCTACACTATTTGCAAAACGTTCAGCCATTTTCCAAATAGATTTTGAAGAAAACACAACCTGACACCACTCATTTTGAAATGGACTCCGGCTACATATAAGAAAGAAGAGTCCATTTGGTACAAAAAGGGTTTAGTAAGAAGAGGAACACATTCAAAATGGAAATTTAAAGACAGCTTGCCAGTCTGCTTACTGCAGCTGTCTGTAGCATGTTTTTTTTTAAGTAGTCACAGTAGTTTATGTCGATTGCTGTTGGGGTTGAGTGTTAGATCCCTGTACTGGCGCTCTTACCCATTGGGCAACAGAGGCTCAAGCAAAATAAGAATTGCCATGTTTCTTCTGCGCATCATCTGCTGAAGGTTTAAAATACGTCTGTAAATTGCATGTAAATATCCCACAAAATTTTCAAGAGAGAGAGGGTGCAATTAAATGACAAAATCGCTCTTTTCAATGCTCAAAGGGCCATAAGCAGTACAGCAAGAATTATCATTCTTGCCTCTTACATGTGGTCTTATGGTGTTTTTTTTTCTGTAAAGTTTCAGGAGAATATCTCAGATGGTTTCAATGATACGCAGCGGACATGAAAACGTGGTGTACATGTACAGACAGAAACGCGGATTGACAGACTGGGGACAAAACACAATATGGGAGGAGGGGAGGGGGTTTTCTGTAAAGTTTCAGGAGACTAAATGTTAGGCAGTGGACATGAAAACGTGATGTCCAGACAGAAACACCGATTGACAGACCAGGGTCAAAACACAATAGGTGGGGAGTGTGTGTGTGTGTGTGTGTGGGGGGGGGGGGGATCTTCATATATTTGGCTGACTTATAGTCCGACAAGGAATTCCTGGCAGTTACGTCATAATTAGTTTACTCGAATATTCATATGATATGACCTTTACTTGAAACCTAGAGATAAGATTATTTACACATCGCCAAAACTTTGTGGATGTCGTGGCCGAGAGAGTAGAAGGGTTGTTCTACAGACCAGGAAGTGGCTGGTTCGAAACCCATGTGTCCAATGATTTTTTGTATTTTTTTTTGGACATCGTAATGCACACACACACACACGACATGTGAAATCTGCTATACCCGTGTGGCATGTTAAAAGTGGATAATTACGAGGTGTACAGAACATATCTTGTTCATTTTCAAGCACATAACACTTGACTGCATAAAACTTGATTGAAAATGTGAAATAGAAAAATATATATACGTATACAAAATTTACTATAGATTTTAAACCAGTAAAATATAAAAAATATGAAACAACGAACATTTAATTTACTATAAAAAGATAAAACAAATATACAATAAAAAAAGACGCAGTCAGTGAGACTCGAACTCGGACCGTCAGCATGACAAGCAGCGTTGGCATCCCCTGGGCCGTTGTGACTGCTGTATAATGAGTGGGTGTGTCCTGTTCATAGGATAAACCCAAGCACAATTTATACTGGAAAATCCTTTATATTTTTAGCTTTGTTATTGATTTGACGTCACTGCCAGACCTAGTTTGTTTACCAGTACCTGTACTCTGCACCGAGTATACTGCATATTTATCTATGGACATGTCATGAGTAAACAATTCTGATTATTTACTCTTTTGTCCATTGATGAGAATATAAGTCATGAGACCTTCTTTTTGAGCATATTTTACTAGCTCTTTAATTGAATATGGGCAAAAAAGTAGAAAATTTAAGGTCAATTTTATTATTTTTTTTTTTTTTCACCTTGACCTTGAACTTTGGACAGACAATATATTTGAATATGATTAGCATAGAAATGATGTACATAATACCGATATATGATGATATTTCAACAGACTATTCAAAATTATTCAAAAATATGCTTGTGTTAGAGGGAAAAGAGACATGACGTAAAGCCATTTTTGCTGGCTATTCTGACCTTGACCTTTGATCTTGGAGAATGTTTGTAGATAAAAATTACTTCAATGTGAAGTACTTGATACTGACGCATACAACAGCCACGTATGGTGGCAATATCAAAAGAGACTATGAGAAAATATATGTTTTAAACAGGAAAAATTAGTGAAAAATGCCATTTTTAAAGTAATTTCCTGTTCATTTGATATTGACCTTGACCTTTAAAACAATACAAAGTATACTGTTGAAAAATAGAATGCGTGTAATATATGTTTGAAGTAAGAAAACAACTTGCACCAAGGAAAGGGCTATATGGTGTCATCATTATAACAATACCATTTGTTTTTCATTTTTGGGACAGTACACATACAGTATCCATGGTAACGCTTAAAAATGGTAAAATCCCAAACATGTCTTTCAACAAATTAACTCTGCAAACATTCCTGTATCTTGTGAAAACATGCATACATGTGCACACAAATGCACAGACTGGGAACAACGCTTTGGAAATGCTTAAAAACTGTCTTTTTCAATATACAGATACCCCACCCACTTCTAAGATCATTATGAGCGTTACAGAATACCCATGGGCAAAGTAATATATCTTGACTCTGCCAACAATAAACTATTTTCTGTTATTAAGGAACAACTAAATGCATAAGATTTTTCTGATAGCCACTGCTACAGTTGCAAAACTGTCAATTTTGGGTGAAATTTAACCTCATTTTTGGGTCAGATATTCATCTGCCGTTACCATGGCAACGGTAACGTCTAGAAATGAAAGAAACATGGATAGCTTGGTTTTGGGTCACAATATGTAATATAGGAAAGTTTAAGCAAAATTGGTGGCTATGCGTGGCCAAACTTTTTAAGTGGTTACAGAGAATGGCTCTTAAAGGTTTACCCTCTATACAGAAGTCTATGTAAAACAAGATTTTCCCTATATAAGTCCATGTTAAACCAAAGGGCCCCGGAGCGGGGGCATTTTTGGCCCCAGGGCTATAATTTGAACAATCTTGGTAGAGGTCCACTAGCTGAAGCTTCATAACAAATATCAAAGACCTATGCCTTGTGTTTCAGAGAAGATGATTTTTAAAGATTTTCCCTATATCAGTCTATGTAAAACCAAAGGGCCACATGGCGGGGGCATTTTTGGTCTCAGGGCTATAATTTGAACAATCTTTATAGGGGTCCACTAGCTGAAGCTTCATAACAAATATCGAAGACCTAAGCCTTGTGGTTTCAGAGAAGAAGATTTTTCAAGATTTTCCCTATATAAGTCTATGTAAAACCAAAGGGCCCCGGAGCGGGGGCATTTTTGGCCCCAGGGCTATAATTTGAACAATCTTGGTAGAGGTTCACAAGATGAAGCTTCATACTAAATATCAAAGACCTGGGCCTTGCGGTTTCAGAGAAGAAGATTTTTAAAGATTTTCCCTATATAAGCCCATGTAAAACCATGTAAAACAAAAGGGCCCTGGTGCGGGGGCATTTTTGGACCCAGCACTATAATTTGAACAATCTTGGTAGGGGTCCACTAGATGAAGCTTCATACCAAATATCAAAGACCTGGGCCTTGCGGTTTCAGAGAAGAAGATTTTTCAAGATTTTCCCTATATAAGCCCATGTAAAACCAAAGGGCCCCCATGCGGGGGCATTTTTAGCTCCAGCACTATAATTTGAACAATCTTGATAGGGGTCCACTAGATAAAGCTTCATACCAAATATCAAAGACCTGGGCCTTGCGGTTTCAGAGGAGAAGATTTTTAAAGATTTTCCCTATATAAGCCCATGTAAAACCAAAGGGCCCCCGTGCGGGGGCATTTTTGGCCCCAGCACTATAATTTGAACAGTCTTGGTAGGGGTCCACTAGATGAAGCTTCATACCAAATATCAAAGACCTGGGCCTTGCGGTTTCAGAGAAGAAGATTTTTTAAGTTTTCAGTGAAAAAAATCTATTTTTGGCTACTGTGACCTATATGTGCAACGGACCGGAACCATTTGAACAACGTTGAAAGGGGACCACCTAAGGATCATTCCTGTGAAGTTTGGTCAAAATCCGATCAGTGGTTTAGGAGGAGATGTCGTTTGAAGAAAAGTTTACGGACGCACTCACGCACGCACGCACGGAAGCACGACGGACAAAAAGTGATCCCAAAAGCTCACCCTGTCACTACGTGACAGGTGAGCTAAAAATGTGATCTGCAAAAGCTGCTCACATTCTTTCAGCAAAAATATCAGCATATTTGCTATATTAAATGATCAAAGTTTTAACGATATGTAAACTAACAAATTTGTTGTTTTTAACAACTGGCCCCAGATCAGAGTTGAGCATCCACCTGAGCTCCTGTTGTTTTCCTGAAAACTAAGTCAAGGTCAAGAAAACGAGGTCAAGGATTCTTTCCTCCGAAAATTGTTTCCTCTTCTGAAATGGGAGAAAAACACGTTTCCTCCCTGAAAGTGCATTATTTCCCTTTAGTTGTTACTTACCAGAATCAGTATTTAGGAAATTAAGGGCTGCTGATTTTCTTTTACGTTTCTCCAAGATTCTGTCTGGATCTGAAAAGGAAATTTAAGCACTGACAGCACTGGTGGGTAGATTGTCTTTGAGTATAGATTAGGAAGATGGGCCTGACCAGGGGAATTGGGACCATTTCATTTAATCCTTAAATTCCTGTAATTTAGCAAACGGTGTAGGTCCTGATCAGATGCCACAGAATACGGCATCTGATCTGGGTCTACAATGTCCAAGTAAACAAGTCCAGTCCAGATTTTAATTTTTACACACCGCTCTCACATATCAAGAAGACTAGTGCTGCTATAAAGAACTGATACCTGGATTTTGTATATTATCAGCGATAGTCACATGGACAACCGCAGGCGGGAAGCTTCTGTAATTAGTAACTTTGGGTTGATTGATGAACAATCAACCCAAAAAGCAAGTTTTAACATATTTTTTTCCTTGTCAAAAATATTGGTGTAATTCTTTTTGTTTGTTTGCATTGGAGTTTAACAACCCAGTCAATACTTTTCAGGTAATTTTTGAGCCAGTCAGTTTACCTATCCACACTTTTCCTGGGCAGGCTTATACGTAAGCGGTTAACCAGTACAGTGCACATTCTTTTGCCAGAAACTGACGAGTGCCCTTCTTGAATCAGCGGGAGAGAATGACTGTATAAGAAAGATTTCATGATCACTCTCCATGAAAGAATGTTGCTGACCCCGGCAGGTATCGAACCCACATCCTCCTGATCACCAGTCAGATGCGCATCCGACTGAGCTACCGAGGCTGGAATAATTCTTTTTGAAAATGCTGCATAAAATTATCTGTAGACACCTTTGCAGTTTGGAGACTATGAGCCAAAATATGAAACAATGAATAAAAGAATGTAGAAAGTTATATTGCTCTGCCAGGGTTTAAAATAGCTGAAATGTGACTCTTAATTTAAAACTTCTAACATGCCTCTTCATAATATTGAGTTGTCTCATCTGGAGCTACACGGTCTCGATAGGTATGTGTACCTGTCTACAGAGTTTAAGGGGAATGGGAACACCCAGCACATTTTTCTGCCATTTTAAAAGGGAGACCACTTTCAGGACTTCCTGTTCACTTTTCTATAGGCTCAGTCCCACTGAAAAAGGGGTCTACCCTTAAAGGAAAGAATTTGCTCCTCAGGAGCAAATTCTTTCCTTTAAGAGGTGACCTCTCTTAAAATGGGTGATAAAAAATACTTTTGCAGGAGTTGCTTCCCCTGAAGCCTCTGTGTATTCACACCTAGCTCAGGTCAAAAGTAAGATTGGTTTTTCTCCAGTTTTCACTGAAAGTGAGCCATCTGATCTGGTTCTACACTGTCATTGCGCAAATGAATTTAACTACCGTCCAAATTTGCAAGGATGTATGTGGCCAATATTTTACTAAATGCCCATGAGAATCTATGTTTTTTGTCTGATCAAAATTTCTTTACGGATTCTGACAAGAGGTCCACCAAAGGAACATTCATGCAAAATAGGAATGAAATCCATTGAGCGGTTTTGGAGGAGAAGATTTTTTAAGGTTTTTTTTATTTTTGGGGGGGTTTAGTTGCCATAGCAATCAGAGATATGCATGTAACAAAATTCTTTGAAGGAATTTAGAAGAGAACTATGTGAGGAACACTGGCCCCCGCCCATCGGGGCTTGAAGAAATATATGGGCTGCATGATGCTTCCACGCAGAGCTGAATCTGACCCGCACACGAGTACTGGTAGAACGCTTAGAGGATCTTAGCCTGCCCAGGAAAAGCGATGCACACAAGTCGGACCGTCCATGCTTACAAACCTTATTGGTTTCATTGGGCGACAGGGCTTGAGGTGTCATTTCATCTCAATGTCGGGTAAAAGTCCCACAAAATTGGAAGCAACGTCTCCAAAATGACCTTTACAGTGTTGACGGGGACGTTAAACCTCAAATCAAACAAACAAAATGTGAGGAACACTCCTGTGAAGTTTGGTTACAATTGGCCAAGTAATTTAGGAGATGTTTAAAGAAACAAGAGGCCAATGGGCCACTATGCTCACCAGAGCTCAGGTGGGCACTGCCCAATGGCAGCCACGTATTTTAACATGATATCATTTTAATCTACCAAATGAACCCCCATGTCCAAATGAGCACCCATGTGGACTCAGTATGTGAAACATTAAGACTTTTATGAAGTAGAGGAGTCGGGGCATGGACCCAATGGGGTAGGGATTTGAATGGTTTCTGAAATATAAAGCCTTTTATGAAGTGGAAGGGCGGGGCACATTGCCTCAGCACAAAGAGAACCCCAGGTTGGTGTGATTGAACGAGTCTTATCATAAGGAACAAGTAAATGGTTTAGGGGTGGGGATCTGAACTATATCTGAGATATATGGCTTTTAATGAAGTAAAGAGATGGGGCATGGCCTGGGCATGCCCCGGGGACTCCCAAGCTGGTGTCACTGAATGTGTCTTATCATAAGGAAGATGAATATATATTGTTTAGGGTGGGGCTAAGAACAGTTTCTGAGATATAAGGCCTTTTGTGAAGTGGAGTGGTGGGGCAAGGCCCCGGGAGACTCCCAGGTTGGTGTCAATGAATGTGTCTTATCATAAGGAACAAGAATATATATGGTTTAGGGGTAGCCATCTGTAGGGTTTCCGAGATATTGTGAGATTGTGAAATGGAGGGGGCGGGGCTTGGCCCCAGCACATGCCTGAGGACCCCCAGGTTGGTGTCGCTGAATGCATCTTATCATAATGAACAAGAATATATATGGTTTAGGGGTGAGGATCTGAACAGTTTCTGAGATATATGGCCTTTTGTGAAGTGAAGGGGTGGGGCAAGGCCCCGGCGCATCCCTGAGGACCCCCAGGTTGGTGTCAATGAATGTGTCTTATCATAAGGATCAAGAATATATGTGGTTTAGGGGCGGGGATCTGTAAGGTTTCCGAGATATTGGGCCTTTTATGAAATGGAGGTGGTGGGGCATGGCCCCGGCGCATCCTGGGGATTCCCAGGTTGATGTCACTGAATGGGTCTTATCATAAGGAACAAGAATATATATGGTTTAGGGGTGGGGATCTGAATGGTTTCCAAGATAGTGGGCCTTTTATTAAGTGGAGGGGGTAGGGCATGGCCTTGGCGCATCCCTGAGGACCCCCAGGTTGGTGCCACTGAATGCGTCTTATCAATAGGAACAAGAATATATATGGTTTAGGGGTCGGGATCTGAATGGTTTCTGTTATATATGGCCTTTTATGAAGTGGAGGGGGTGGGGCATGGCCCTGGCACAACCTGGGGGACCCTCAGGTTGGCATAAAAGTATATTGCTTAGAGAAGTTTACTCAAGAAACAGTTCTATAAAAGTTTTGTCAAAATATCTGCAATGATGTGGCAGTAAATGCCATTTTTCAATTTTCCCCATTATAAGTCTATGGAAACTCTAAAGTTGCCATAGCAACCAAACTAATGAGCTGATTTTCATAAAAAAAACACAAACTTTCAATCCCCCAGCTCAAGGATGCTACAGATAAAATTTGGGCCCAATTAGCCCAGTGGCTTCAGAGGAGAAGATGTTTAAAAGTGTTGACGCAGACGACGACGACGGCGGACAACTGCCTATCCTATAAGCTCCCCCGGAGCCTTCGGCTCTGGTGAGCTAAAAAGTTAATACACTGATGCACGACGGATACAGGGAAATAACATAACCCCTCTGGCCAAAGGCCAGTGGTGCTAAAAATCACTGCAGTCACTCTATTCCCTAGAGGGGAGACACACTTGACATATTTTCAACCAGTTTTACAAGGGAGAGAACTATTCAGGTTTCCTGTTTGCTTTTCTATAGTCACTAGTGGAAAACTTTTCCACAAAAGGGTTCCACTCTTCAAGGAAAGAATTTGCTCCTCAGAAGCAATTTTTTTTTAAGTGTAGGAAAGAATTCATTCCTGAGGAGCAAATTCTTTCCTTTAAGTGTAGACCTCTACCAACATGGGAGAGAAAAGTTCTTTTCAAGGAGTTGCCTCCCCTTTAAAATGAAACTAACAAACCTGGGTCCTCTGGCTGGTATGTAAACTGTATTGGTTCACTTCCTTCAAGATCGGAGACTCTCTGAAGCTGCATAAAGACATCTTTTGGTTTCGTCAAAAACTGTTCTTTATAGCCAGGAGTCTTGAATACCACAGCGTACTAAAAGTAGAAATACGTGTACAGTCACAGAATGGGAACACCTGGCAGATTTTTTCCGGCAGTTTTCAAAGGGAGACAACTTTCAGGACTTCCTGTACACTTTGCTATTAGCCCTGTCCTACTGAAAAGGGGGTCTACTCCTAAAGGAAAGAATTTTCTCCTTAGGAGCAAATTCTTTCCTTTAGGAATTGACCACTATTGATATGGGAGAAAAATGCACTTTTGCAGGAGTTGCTTCCCCTGAAGATGTATTCATTCCCCTTAAGGTGTTAGAGGTAAGCTGTGTATACTCTTGAGCACAATTCCATGATAAAGTGAGAGAACCTTCCCTAAATTATCCTAAATATATTAACCCTTAAGCTGCCGAGGAAAACTACATCTGAAAATGTCATCTTTTTATGTCGTCTGCTCAATCTTCTTTCAAACTTTATAGAAATATAATCTGATGTTGGTGAAATCAGGAGCACCCAGAGAAAAAACACCTGACCTTCTGTTGCAGAACTTGGCATCTCACTTGCCCTGAGCCAGGCTCAAACCCACAGCAGTGAGGCACTTAATGATTGGGAGTCGGAGCTCTTATCCACTAGACCACACACACTTCTATAACCATTATGCATTTCCAATAAATCTACTAAATCATATATTTATCTATACATACATGTTTCAGTTTGTGATAATAATTTAAGCCAAAATTATGAAACGGCATTATCAGATTTTTTTTATCAGACATGCTTGATTCATACTTGTCTGGTGTAAATCGTTTGGGTCAAAATCACCAAAAGTTTCCTGGATTGGTAGACAAGAAATGAGTTTTACCTGCTATCTTCTTTTCTGATGTGCTTGTCTGTGATCGTCATTTCATTCCATGTCACCAAAAGCTTCCAGGACTGGCAGATAAGAAATGAATTTTACCTGCTATTTTCTTTTCTTTTTGGACGAAAAATCACCAAATGCTTCTGGACTGGCAGATAAGAAATGAATTTTACCTGCTATTTTCTTTTCTTTTTGGACGAAAAATCACCAAATGCTTCTGGACTGGCAGATAAGAAATGAATTTTACCTGCTATTTTCTTTTCTTTTTGGACGAAAAATCACCAAATGCTTCTGGACTGGCAGATAAGAAATGAATTTTACCTGCTATTTTCTTTTCTTTTTGGACGAAAAATCACCAAATGCTTCTGGACTGGCAGATAAGAAATGAATTTTACCTGCTATTTTCTTTTCTTTTTGGACGAAAAATCACCAAATGCTTCTGGACTGGCAGATAAGAAATGAATTTTACCTGCTATTTTCTTTTCTTTTTGGACGAAAAATCACCAAATGCTTCTGGACTGGAAGGTAAGAAATGACTTTAACTGCTATTTTCTTATCGGACTTGCTTGATCCACATACCTGTCTGTGACAATCATTTGGCCCTATATCACCAAAAGCTTTCTGGATTGGCATTTAAGGGGATCGGGAACACCTGGCAGATTTTTCCCCGCCATTTTTCAAAGAGAGACAACTTTCAGGACCTCCTGTTTACTTTTCTGTAAGCCCTTTCCCACTGAAAAAGGAGTCTACTCTTAAAGGAAAGAATTTGCTCCTTAGGAGCAAATTCTTTCCTTTAAGAGTAGGCCCCTACTGACATGGGAGACAAAATAGTTTTGGCAGAGTTGCCTCCCTTGAAGGTGTATCCATTCCCCTTAAGAATTGAGTTTACCTGCTATTTTCTTATCATACATGCTAAATCCATTCACCCATCTGTGAATATCATTTTGGCCAAATTCACTAAACCCATCCCAGGCTGTTAGATAACCCATGGGTTTTACCCGCTATCTTCTTATCAGTTATGCTCGATCCACATACCTGTCTGTGCACATCATTCGGCCCAAAATCACCAAAAGCTTCCCAGACAATTTGACCATTTTCTTCTTCATAGAATCTCACACGAATATCATCTACAACGACAAACACGCACAGAGTTTTATACTCCGACTTTTACAGATCGACACAGCATGACCAAACTGCTTTTGCCTTTCACAGACTATATGAATTTGTAAGAATAAAGAATTTTGCTGCTTCAACCCTTATTCTGCTAAACAAGACACAACTATTACCTTTGCAAACGGTGTAGATCCAGATCAGATGAGAAGCCATCTGATCAGGATCTACACTGTTTGTTATGCAGTTTGTGAAAATATGAAGTATTTTGGTTGTGTATTTTGGTTGACATAAAGTCAGAAATGGGCATGGTTTAATAAATTTATTAAGCAGGATAACGGTTAAATAGTTTTTGAAACAGACAATAGGCACAAGAATCAAAATCTAAAAGCCTGAAATCAAGAAAAAAATCAAGCTCTAAAAGCCTGAAATCCTGCAAAGGCCTGAACAATATGAGGCCTGACTACTGGGGCACAACTTTGTGCATACCTGAATGAATACCTAGATTCACGCAACGCCACATGACCTTTCAGTGACATCAAAAATAAACTATAGTTCTATCCAGTATGATTGGACGATGGTGGCATTATGACCATTATGACAAAAGCATTAAAACTTATGATTCATTTCAGCAAAAATAGCACAGTATTTAATATTGTTCCTGGAATGTGTTAGTCCAAATGATTTCTCATTTAACTCTTAACCCTTGTCCTGCTGAGCCCGGATATGCCTTATCTTTCAAACAATGTAGATCCAGATCAGATGGATTCTGAAGAAGCCATCTGATCAGGATCTACATTGTTTGTCATCCAGATTGTGAATTTGTTGCAATAATTAGCATCAAGTAATCTGATTGGTTGATAATCAGTAGTGGGTGTGGCATAATTGAATATTCAGCAGGTCAAGGGTTAATATATCAATCACAACAATTGTCATCAACTTTGTTGTTTGCTGGTTATGTTTTAAGTCATTGTTGCAGAAAGTGTGGACCCAGATCAGACTGCATAACATTTGAAGCCTTTGTTCCAAACAATGTGGAGCCAGATCAGACTGCAGTCTTTTCAGGGTTCACACTGTTTGCCATGGACACAGAACAGACTGCAGTCTGATCAGTGTCCACACTGTTTGTCTGAATGCAAAAAATATGTTTGAATAGTTTGCAAGAAGATGCAGCAAACTTCATAAACAGAAAACATTTTCAGATGCAGTCTTTCTTGGCTTTTTTAACCCTTATCCTGCTGTTCATGACAACCCCTATCTTTGCAAACAGTGTAGATCCAGATCAGATGGCTTCTGAAGAAGCCATCTGATCAGGATCTACATTGTTTGGCATTTAGTTTATGAATTTGTAGCAATAAATTACATCAAGTAATTTGATTGGTTGATAAACAGAAATGGGTGTGGCTTAAATGAATATTCAGCAAGATAAGGGTTAAAGGGTTAAAATGTTATTCCTCCACTGAATTCACCCTAAAGCTTTTTTTTTTCAAGATTATTTCACTTATTATAACCTGATGATTAATCAGAGGTGGGCAAAAACCAGAGTACCTGGAGAAAAAGCACCCGACTTTCCCTTGTAGAACTTGGCATCTCTCACGTGACCTGAGCGAGGCTCAAACAGTGTGGTGATAGTCCAATAATTAAGAGGCAGAGCTCTCACCCTATAGGCCACGCAGGCCATTGTTACTCTTACTAGCCTGGAGTTCTGAATTAACCCTTAAAGCGCAAAGCCAAATTGCAAAGCAGTCAATATTCTTATTTCTTTATTATTTTCTAAAAGAAAATTACCGTGAAAATCTATAAAATTCGGAAACCTTGAATTTCTCTTAAAATTTCAACAAACTTGTTCCATGATCCAGCAGAGAGTCCAAAAGATGCAGACAGAATGACAAAGAGTGTAGACCCTGAACCGCATGCTCCTTCAGGAGCAGTCTGATCTGGGTCTGCACTGTTTGTTTAGGCCTATCTGTCCCAATACTTAGGAGTATTACGGTAGGCTTGAAATTCATATGACTCACCTGTCTATATGTTCTACGAAAAATAAGAAAACTCATCTGCTGTGGCCGTGATTGGTGTCTTAATTTGAACATGTTGTCTGTAAAGTTTCTGATCACTACTCCAAGGATAAAGCTTTTATTTTATTATGGTATTTTGCTCAATTTGTTACTCACCCCTATTTATTTTCTCACAGAGAACAAAGACTTCATCTCCGCCCCTTGGTTTTCCTGATGTTCTGTCAACTCGGCAAATTACCAGATCATTAAGTGCCTCTGAAATGTCAACTGATTGTGTTAATGACACATCAACCGTTGTGGGTCATCTTGAACTGTGCCACAGAGAAAGGGAGAAAAAGAGATAGGATAGGACAGGAAATGAGAGAGAGAGTGATGGGGAGAAAGAAGAAAATGAATGAAAGAGTAGAAACAGAAATAACAATAGTCCCTGCTGCAAGGACAGCTGGCCTTGCCCAGTCGTTAACCAATATCAGTTGGCCACCTGGGTGACCTTATGAATAAGGCAGACGACATTGGCCACCTGGGTGACCTTATGAATAAGGCAGAAGACATCAAGATGTAGCCGTTCCCCTTAACCCTCATCCTGCTGATTATATTACCTTAGCCACACCCACTACCAGATATCAGCCAATCAGATTACTAAATATTTGATATATTATATTCATTCAATTCAAAAACTGTTTGGTAAAAGTGTAGATGCTGATCAGATGGCTTCTTCAGAAGCCATCTGATCTGGATCTACACTCTTCGCAAAGGTAGGTGTTGTCATGAACAGCAGGATAAGGTTAAGGTATTTACTACAAAACCTGTCACAGTGCCACCTCTATTAAACAAGCCACCTCTTAAAATCAAGTCTGCATTTTGTTCTTGGAAAGGGCAAATGTATCCAAACTCATCTGTATTAAGCAAGTACCTGTGTTAAGAAAGCAAAATTTATGTATCCCTGAATACATTATTTTTTCACACCCATTTTTGTATATCAAACAATCAAATTATTTGATGCAAGTCACCAACTGAATAACGGACAGTGAAGATACACTGAATTTACACTGTTCACAGAGGTAGGACATATCCTTGTTCAGCTGGACAGGTGTTAATATGTTATACTGTATAAGTTTGTTCACCTTACATGTATCCCACTAACATTTATTTCATCAAAGTAACATAAGAAACTGTTAATTTAAAACAGAACTTACTTTTACGTAATAACAGGGCTGAGAGACAGAATGACTGACCATCAGCGATTAGAATAGATTCATTTTATCACTTACTTTTGTCATGGATTGCCTGTGAAACAACCGGTGGGACAATACGAGTTATCTTCCCATGCTCATCTGGCAAGAAAACTTGGAAACACAGTCGCACAACATTTAGATCCATAGTCATTCCCTTGTGTCGGAAGCCAGCTATAACAAATAAAGCTTAATTAGATATATGTAAATTTCAATGAGGCATGAGGATTAAACGCACAATCTATTAAATCTGATCAGTATCTTATAAGCTCTGAGCATTGTTTATACTAATTTATTTTTTAAGTTCGATTGCATGAATAAATGATCTTGTTTTAAGGTAACCTGGTACTAGAAGCACACTGGGGCTACCCCTAGTTCAATTGCAATGGAAGCTTCAAGCTTATTTGAATCGCTCTTGAACACTCATTCCCAATGTTATCACGCATGCGAGAGAGAGGCAGTGAATTTTACACCACTACTACCCATTTACATCTGGGTGGAGTGCAGCAATGACATTACATGTCTTTCCCAAGGACATACCTCGTCTCCGGCGGCCAGATTCGAACCCACAACCTTTTGATCATAAGTCAAACACGCTAACCACTGAGCTACTGAGGCAGCTCTGAGCATTAAACTAGAAGTGCTGCATCTTATGTTATACACATATTCTTTGACTTCAGTTAAGACAAGAGGGCCATGATGGCCCTGAATCGCTCACCTGAATCCAAGATGTTTCAAAGCTTATGGAAATGAAGGATTCACTGCTTTAAGAAGATGTGGACCAAAGATTTTTCTTTGGAGGTTATTTTTCATTGTAGTGGAATTTGAAGGTTTTTCTATTTTTAGCTCTGGTGTCCATTTTGTTTAACAGAGCGGAACAGTTTAGGCAATTCTGAAAGAGGGTCACTCAAGGAACATTCCTGTGAAATTATTTTCAAATCGGGCTCTTTGCCTAGGAGAAGATGTCATTTAAAGGTTTTTCTATATTTAGCTCTGGTGGCCATTTTGTTTAACGAGCGAAACGATTTAGACAATTTTGAAAAAGGGTCACTCGACGAACGTTCCTGTGAAATTATTTCCTAATCGTGCCATTTGCCTTGGAGGAGATGTCATTTAAATGTTTTTCTATTTTTGGCTCTGGTGGCCATTTTGTTTAACAGAGTGGAACAATTTAGGCAATTTTGAAAGAGGGTCACTCAAGGAACATTCCTGTGAAGTTATTTTCAAATCGGGCCATTTGCATAGGAGGAGATGTCATTTGAAGGCTTTTCTATTTTTATCTCTGGTGGCCATTTTGTTTAACTGAGCGGAACGATTTAGGCAATTTTGAAAGAGGGTCACTCAAGGAACATTCCTGTGAAATTATTTTCAAATCGGGCCATTTGCCTAGGAGGAGATGTCATTTAAAGGTTTTTCTATTTTTGGCTCTGGCGGCCATTTTGTTTAACGGAGCAGAATGATTAAGGCAATTTTGAAAGAGGCTCACTCAAGGAACGTTCCTGTGAAATTATTTTCAAATTGGGCCATTTGCCTCGGAGGAGATGTCATTTAAAGGTTTTTCTATTTTAAGCTCTGGCGGCCATTTTGTTTAACGGAGCGGAACGATTTAGGCAATTTTGAAAGAGGGTCACTCAAGGAACATTCCTGTGAAGTTATTTTCAAATCGAGCCATTTGCCTAGAAGAAGATGTCATTTAAAGGTTTTTCTATTTTTAGCTCTGGCGGCCATTTTGTTTAACGGAGCGGAACGATTTAGGCAATTTTGAAAGAGGGTCGCTCAAGGAACGTTGCTGTGAAATTATTTTCAAATCGGGCCATTTGCCTAGGAAGGGATGTCATTTAAAGGTTTTTCTATTTTTAGCTCTGGCGGCCATTTTGTTTAACAGAGCGGAACTATTTAGGTAATTTTGAAAGAGGGTCACTCAAGCAACATTCCTGTGAAATTATTTTCAAATCGGGCCATTTGCCTAGGAGATGTCATTTAAAGGTTTTTCTATTTTTGGCTCTGGCGGCCATTTTGTTTAACGGAGCAGAACGATTTAGGCAATTTTGAAAGAGGGTCACTCAAGGAACATTCCTGTGAAGTTATTTTCAAATCGAGCCATTTGCCTAGAAGAAGATGTCATTTAAAGGTTTTTCTATTTTTAGCTCTGGCGGCCATTTTGTTTAACGGAGCGGAACAATTTAGGCAATTTAGAAAGAGGGTCACTCAAGGAACATTCCTGTGAAATTATTTTCAAATCGGGCCATTTGCCTAGGAGGAGATGTCATTTAAAGGTTTTTCTATTTTTGGCTCTGGCAGCCATTTTGTTTAACGGAGCAGAATGATTAAGGCAATTTTGAAAGAGGCTCACTCAAGGAACGTTCCTGTGAAATTATTTTCAAATTGGGCCATTTGCCTCGGAGGAGATGTCATTTAAAGGTTTTTCTATTTTAAGCTCTGGCGGCCATTGTGTTTAACGGAGCGGAACGATTTAGGCAATTTTGAAAGAGGGTCACTCAAGGAACATTCCTGTGAAGTTATTTTCAAATCGAGCCATTTGCCTAGAAGAAGATGTCATTTAAAGGTTTTTCTATTTTTAGCTCTGGCGGCCATTTTGTTTAACGGAGCGGAACGATTTAGGCAATTTTGAAAGAGGGTCGCTCAAGGAACGTTCCTGTGAAATTATTTTCAAATCGGGCCATTTGCCTAGGAAGAGATGTCATTTAAAGGTTTTTCTATTTTTAGCTCTGGCGGCCATTTTGTTTAACAGAGCGGAACTATTTAGGTAATTTTGAAAGAGGGTCACTCAAGCAACATTCCTGTGAAATTATTTTCAAATCGGGCCATTTGCCTAGGAGGAGATGTCATTTAAAGGTTTTTCTATTTTTGGCTCTGGCGGCCATTTTGTTTAACGGAGCAGAAAGATTTAGGCAATTTTGAAAGAGGGTCACTCAAGGAACATTCCTGTGAAGTTATTTTCAAATCGAGCCATTTGCCTAGAAGAAGATGTCATTTAAAGGTTTTTCTATTTTTAGCTCTGGCGGCCATTTTGTTTAACGGAGCGGAACAATTTAGGCAATTTAGAAAGAGGGTCACCCAAGGAACGTTCCTGTGAAATTATTTTCAAATCGGGCCATTTGCCTAGGAAGAGATGTCATTTAAAGGTTTTTCTATTTTTAGCTTTGGCGGCCATTTTGTTTAACGGAGCGAAACGATTTAGGCAATTTTGAAAGAGGGTCACTCAAGGAACATTCCTGTGAATTTTTTTTCAAATCGGGCCATTTGCCTAGGAGGAGATGTCATTTAAAGGTTTTTCTATTTTTAGCTCTGGCGGCCATTTTGTTTAACGGAGCGGAACGATTTAGGCAATTTTGAAAGAGGGTCACTCAAGGAACGTTCCTGTGAAATTATTTTCAAATCGGGCCATTTGCCTAGGAAGAGATGTCATTTAAAGGTTTTTCTATTTTTAGCTCTGGCGGCCATTTTGTTTAACGGAGCAGAACGATTTAGGCAGTTTTGAAAGAGGGTCACTCAAGGAACATTCCTGTGAAGTTATTTTCAAATCGAGCCATTTGCCTAGAAGAAGATGTCATTTAAAGGTTTTTCTATTTTTAGCTCTGGCGGCCATTTTGTTTAACGGAGCGGAACAATTTAGGCAATTTAGAAAGAGGGTCACCCAAGGAACGTTCCTGTGAAATTATTTTCAAATCGGGCCATTTGCCTAGGAAGAGATGTCATTTAAAGGTTTTTCTATTTTTAGCTTTGGCGGCCATTTTGTTTAACGGAGCGAAACGATTTAGGCAATTTTGAAAGAGGGTCACTCAAGGAACATTCCTGTGAATTTTTTTTCAAATCGGGCCATTTGCCTAGGAGGAGATGTCATTTAAAGGTTTTTCTATTTTTAGCTCTGGCGGCCATTTTGTTTAACGGAGCGGAACGATTTAGGCAATTTTGAAAGAGGGTCACTCAAGGAACGTTCCTGTGAAATTATTTTCAAATCGGGCCATTTGCCTAGGAAGAGATGTCATTTAAAGGTTTTTCTATTTTTAGCTCTGGCGGCCATTTTGTTTAACGGAGCAGAACGATTTAGGCAATTTTGAAAGAGGGTCACTCGAGCAACATTCCTGTGAAATTATATCAAAATCCATTCACTGGTTTAGGAGGAGATGTCATTTAAGTAAATTGTTGACAGACGCACGACACACGACGGACGACGGACATTGACCGATCACAATAGCTCACCTTGAGCCTTCGGCTCAGGTGAGCTAAAAAACAGATACAGCAGACATATTTTCCCACCATTTACAAGGGAGATAACTTCTCTGACTTCCTGTTCACTTTTCTGTAAACTAAGCCCCTCTGTCAAAGGGGTCTACTCCTTAAAGGAAAGAATTTGCTCCTTTCGAGCAAACTCTTTTTCTTTAAGGGTAGTGAAGGGGTCTACACCTTAAAGGAAAGAATTTGCTCCAAAGGAGCAAATTCTTTCCTTTAAAAGTAGGCCCAATTGTTTGAAGCAAATTCTTTCCTTTAGAGTTGTCCCCTACTAACAAGGGAGACAAAATAATTATTGAAAACCTGCAGCGATTGGTCGTTTTTGTCAACAAGGGCTTACATCGTAGCGACTTCGATTGGTACTTCGATTGGTCTTAGAGCGCTAATATGCGATGCCGAGTTGTTTTGCCACTGGGTTGTTTCAGACATTTATGAAGAAAGTTTCGATTATTGGACCAAATACACTACTGATACCTTCACAAAACAGGTACAGGTACAAACTAGAGCTGTCAGAGGATCTGACTATAGCCCCGCTTCAGCGCTGTCAGAGAAGAAAGTTATTTAAGCTGCAGAGAAAACAGTTATGAACAAGAAATAAATGTTGAAAATTTTACATTATCTGGAAAAACTCTAAGAGTTGTGAGCCCTTGTCCCTCATTTCAATGAGCATGATACATTACCAGAATGTCCATGTTTATACTAAATTTCATCTTCCATTTTTCAATGTTCAAAGGGTAATAACTCCTAAAGTAGGCAAATCAGAGTCAGGGTTCCTGCGCTCTGCACATTGTCTCATGGTGCTTTACACTTGTGTGAAGTGTCATGAAAATATCTCAAATGGTTTGTGAGTTATGGAGCCGACACAGTCAAAATTGCCTTTTTAAATGTTCAAAGGGCAATAACTCCTAAAGTAGGCAAACCAGAGTTATGGTTCCTGCACTCTGCACATCATCTCAAGGTGCTTTTCATTTATTTGAAGTTTCATGAAAATATCAGAAACGGTTATGGAGCGGACATAGTTAAAATTGCCATTTTTTAATATTCAAAAGCCTATAACTGAAAAAGTAGACAATCCAGAGTTTGGGTTCCTGCGCTCTGCACACGTAATATGGTGCTTTACATTTGTGTGAAGTTTCATAAAATTATCTCAAACGGTTTTTGAGTTATCGAGCAAAGACGGCTAAAATTGATATTTTTCAATATTCAAAGGGAAATAACTCAAAAATTAGGCAATCCAGAGTTATGGTTCCTGCACTCTGCACACCATCTCATGGTGTTTAATGTTTGTGTGAAGTTTCATGAAAATATGTGAATGGGTTTTAAAGTTATGGAGCGGACACGAAAATTGTTAACAGACACAGACAGACACACAGACAGACACACAGAAAATACGAAAACCAGAGTTATGGTTCTTGCGCTCTGCACATTGTCTCATAGTGCTTAACATTTGTGTGAAGTTTCATGAAATTATCTCAAACGGTTTTCGAGTTATGAAGCGGACACTGTTAAAATTGCCATTTTTCAATGTTCAAAGGGCAATAACTCCAAAAATAAGCAATGCAGAGTTATGGTTCCTGCGCTCTGCACATCGTCTCATAGTGCTTAACATTTGTGTGAAGTTTCCTAAAAATATCTCAAACGGTTTTCGAGTTATGAAGCGGACACAATTAAAATTGCCATTTTTCAATGTTCAAAGGGCAATAACTCCAAAAGTAGGCAATCCACAGTTATAATTCCTTCGCTCTGCACATTGTCTTATGGTGTTTAACATTTGTGTGAAGCTTCATGAAAATATGTTAAGCAGATACAAAGTTATGGAGCCAACACAAATTAACGGAATCACGGAATTACGGAATTACGGAAAATGTTCAAAGGGCAATAACTCCAAAAGTAGGCAATCCACAGTTATAATTCCTTCGCTCTGCACATTGTCTTATGGTGTTTAACATTTGTGTGAAGTTTCATGAAAATATGTTAAGCAGATACAAAGTTATGGAGCAAACACAAATTAAAGGAATCACGGAATTACGGAATGACAGAAGGACATGGCAAATCCAATATAGCCCCACTTTTTCAAAGCGGGGCTATAAACATGAATTCAAAGGTAAGTGCTTGCGTCTGAAAGAGGTAAAGTATTTGTTGTTGCTGCTACACAATCACAGAACTGATAAAATGAATGGAATTTTTTTCCTTCCTGAATGACCCTTATCAAGTAGTGGAACTCAACAAAGCAAATCAAGCACCCGGTCAGAAAACATGGCTTCTAAAAATTTTCGCCAAAAAAAAAATTTTAAACAGAAAAAAAAAAGATTTTCATTATTTCTGCTTAAAACATTGATTTTGGGAACATGTTAGAACCGCCTCGACAAGGCAGTTCTAACGAATACCCACAATCTATGTTTTAGAGCAGATATGAGGAAATAATGAATACCCCTGCAAACCACACTTTTTCCTATTTAAAGTGGGTTTTGCAGGAGTATTCATTACATAGGCATATTATCTTGATGTCCCGTGTGTAAACTTCAAAATGGATATCCTGATATCGCCACCTCTCAACTTTAAACCACTTAAGTATTGTTAGCTATAAACTTGGCATCAAGAATACCCACACTTGCGCGGGTTTTTTTCTAGTGACCTTTAAATTTTATTGACGATGGTTTAACAAAAGTGTCAATATTCCGCCATTGGTAAACGCGACGTCATTAAGGATGTCATACATGTAACGTTACGGGGCATATCTAATTAATTTGCATATTTAATCCACTAGTGGATTATCAAATTTATTACATGACGTTATTACACTCTCGGACGCAACATCATATGATAAATATACTTACTCTGAAAAGGATCAACGTTAATCTCCTGTCTTTGTCGAAGGTTCCCCTCCACATCCTTCTTTTTCGCACACTGTATACCGAGGTGTGGAAATGTGATAGTGTTTGTGTCTCGTACCCTCAGTGTGCACACTCCTTTCTTACAGTCTTTGCCGACAAGATTGTGGGGGTGGGGTTTGTAAGGCTCGTCTTTAGAGACACAGGACACGACTATGACCGCCTGACCTGTATGACCATGAAGCTGAAATATGAATCAATTATCCCATTTAGCCCTTAACCCTTTTTATACCAAATGGAATCTTTATCCTTATACACCACAACCTCATTATAACACTATCAATGGGGTCCAAAGCAGAAACTGTGTTAGTTAAACAACCGTGATATATCCAAACAAAAATGTATAGATTATATAGAAAAATGACCATTTATGGTCATTTTTCTATATAATCTATACATTTTTGGGATCCATCTTGAAACCGTGTAATATCCAAAACCATGTTATAACGAACTGTGTTATAACGAGGTTGTGGTGTATATAAACGGAGTCCATTTTAAAATCTAGGGGTGCCAGGTTGTGTTTTCTTCAAAATTTATTTGGAAAATGACTGAACTTTTAGCAAACAGTGGAGGCCCTGATCAGACGCCACATTATGCGGCGTCTGATCTGGGCCTGCACTGTTTGCCAGGGGACCCTTATAGGGGTTTCTGGTACAAAAAGGTTTAAGAAACCACGAAAAACTGCATCTGAAAATGTTGCCTGTTTATGTTGACTGCTGCATCTACTTGCAAAATTTTTACTGATATTTTTGCATACAGGCAAACAGTGAGGACACTGATGATGATCAGACTGCTCCTAGAACAGCAGTCTGATCTGGGTGCACACAGTTTGCATCAATATAGCTATTGCAATTTGACATGATACTGATGACCTCTACTGTCATAATTTCACACCCGACTGAATGCATATATTTATCTTCGCCATTTTCCAAAGAGGTTGATATTGTTATTCAATACATAGAGGTCGGTTAATGGGTCACCATTGATGAGATGCCGAAAATTCACAAGAAATTTATGAAAACCGACCAATTGAAGAAATATATGGGCTGCATGATGCTTCCACGCAGAGCTGAAACCAACCACACGAGTACTGGTAAACGGCTTACGAGGATCTAAACCTGCCCAGGCAAAGTGGTGATAGTCAGACCGTCCATGCTTATAAATCCTATTGGTTTCATTGGGCAACAGGGCTTGAGATGTCATTTCATCTCAATAACGGGTAAAAATCCCACAAAATTGGAAGCAGTGTCTCTAAAATGACCTATACAGTGTTGACGGCAGGGCTCGAGAAAATGTTGGTTTGCCAGTTCCGGACCGATTTTGTTTTCCTTAAACCGATTTTGACTTCAGAGAGAGAGAGAGAGAGAGAGAGAGAGAGAGAGAGAGAGAGAGAGAGAGAGAGAGAGAGAGAGAGAGAGAGAGAGAGTATGAGTTTGAGTCCCACCAACAGCTGAGGTCATACGGAGACGGGACCTCGGTTTAAAGACTCACCGAAAGTCTGGAGAAGCCCAGGATCGATCCTGCGATCCCTGGTTTACAAGGCGAGTAGCGTAACCACTACACCACGGAGCTTCTAATTTGACTTCAGAAGAAGATTTAAAAAAATCGGTCCATAATTCAATAACATATAAAAACAATCAGTTCGAAAATTTTCGCTAAATCATTATGTTGTAAAAACAAGCTGACCTTTTGCCACTGATAATCCAAGCATGTATACAAAAAACGCCTAAGAGCACAAGGTGTTAGACCGGTTCATTATATAACTAGGTGAAAATCAGACAAGTCCACGTCAGAGTTCTTTGATCTTTTTGCAGCAAAATTTGAGCCGTGTGTCAAAATTATTAAACCATGAAGACTGGCCTCAGGGGTTATTGGTAAGCTGGCAAGGGTGAGAAAATTAGGTCAATCAATGCAGGACATATGCTAGTTTGATTCTACAAGTCATTAATTTATGGCTTACTTTAGAACAGATATTTGAATATAATATTGTTTTTTACAAGGTGCAATTTTTAATCCACACCTATCATGTCTTAACATTGCATGTTAAGCCTTCGAGGGAAAATGCCTTTTTTTTCACCCATTCTAAATGATATTCTTATTTTAGAAATACGCTCCATTGAAACCAATAACATAAAACACGTGTGTATTACGCCCTTGAATGAATTAAAACAAGAATTCCGCCGAAGGCTATGTCGCGCCTGTGGGGGGGCGCAAAGTCAGTGAACCATGACATCTAGGCCAAGGTCAAACATAGATGCTTGCATAAAAGTTGCCATTCTTAAATGCAAGCTTGTACTAAGTATCATTAATTAAGCTGTAATAATTCTTGAGAAATGAACTTAACCATTAGGGAGAACGCTAGGGTGGTTGCAATATTCTACAAGGTCAGTGATCCATAAAATGTAGGTCAAGGTCAAATATGGATGCTTGCATTTAAGTTTCCATCTCCAGGTACAAGTATGTACCAAGTATCATTAATGAAGCTCTTATAGTTTTTGAGAAATTAACTTGAACATTTGGGTGAATGCTAGGGTGGTCGCAATAATTTACAAAGTCAGTGAACCATGAAATTTAGGTCAAAGTCAAATATGGATGCTTGCATTTAAGTTGCAATCCACAGATTCAAGTTTGTACCAAATATCATTCATGGAGCTCTTATAGTTCTTGAGAAATAAACTTGAACCTAAGGGTGAACGCTAGGGTGGTCGCAATATTTTACAAAGTCAGTGAACCATAAAATGTAGGTCAAGATCAAATACATTGTATGGATGCTTGCATTTAAGTTGCCATCCCAAGATACAAGTGTGTACCAAGTATCATTAATGAAGCTCTTATAGTTCTTGAGAAATAAACTTGAACCTTAGGGTGAACGCTAGGGTGGTCGCAAAAGTTGACGCCTTGACGAATGGACGCACTGACGAACGAAAGGACGGAAAACCGGGCACCTATATCGCGCCATGCTAATAGCAGACGCGACAATGAAACCACATGACGTCATTTTCTGATCACGTGGCTTCAATATTGGTTGCCATTTTTAGACAAAGTGATTTGTTTCAGGATACGGATAGTAGACTTGTGTAATCGTGAAATATGTTTTTATATTCTTTAGAACTCTGTTCGGCCATGTAAGATTTTCAATGACTCCTGTTTGGCCATGTTTTGGTTCGAGATTAAAGAAATGTTTTTTTATTTTTAACCCGTTCAAAACAATTATTTTTAAGAAATAGCTCTATTAAAATCAATGCCATAAAACAGGTGTGTGTTTCGTCCTTGACTGCATTAATGTGTATTGTGTAAACAGAAACCGTATGACGTCATTTTCTGACCACGTGGCTGCAATATCAGTCGCCATTTGCAAACAAAGCAATTTGGGCAAAATAAATATGCATGAAATAAGAGAAATATTTTAAAGGTTTCAAAAAGGAAAAAAAATATAGTGACCATCAAACTTTGACTGCTCCACACCGGTTGTTTCCCTTAAGCGGTCTTCAGGTACTGAGTGACCCGGATGTTGGGAAAATGAAAGTAGATGAAATCTGGCATAGAAAATGAAAGTAGATGAAATCTGAACGATGTGAGCAATAATTGCTGTTTATAATCGAGATACAGGTGCTCATATTTGTTGAAAAAGTGTAAGAGCAATATTGGTATGTCATTCGTTACGCTAATAACTAGGGATGTAACGATAGTCAAAAAATGACTATTGCGATAGTATTGACATTGCAGGAAGAACCATTGCGATACTATTACTATTGCTGACTACTATTGCAATACTATTGCGATACTATTGCCTGAAACAAATTTTCTTGTTTGAGAAGGAAACAAGACAAAAGTGCCCAGTGGGGCACGTATACCCCCGGCCAGTGCCGAACTACAAAGGGAAATAACTCTAAAAGGCCTGACCCCTTGGCCCTTATTTTCTTTCCCACAATACAAGTAGTCATACTGATCATGTGTGCAAAATTTCAAGTTTCTATGTGAAGCAGTTCCTGAGATATCTTTGACACAAAATAATTGTTTACGGACAGACAGACAGACAGAAAAGACAAAAACTATATACCCCCATGGCATACGCCGGGGGTATAATAATAACTATTTAATCCTTCAGACTGTTTTCTGTATGCTTTATCTGCATACAAGAAATAAACAAGATAATTTACACAAGAGGGACACCTGTTGTAAACTCCTGTTTGCTTTTCTGGCTGCCCTTCATGAAGAGGAAACAGCTACCCAGGAGCAGCTTTTTTCCTTTAAGTGTTTATCCTTCAAGAAGAGCCGGGAGACTCATTTTAAAAGAAGTAGCCAATTAAAATGTATCAATTCACAGTGAGAATGTGAAATCAGTTTCTTAATCAAAATAAATGTAAGCTCTTCACGAAGGCAATGAAATCTTTGCTTGTCTTCAAAAACACTTCAGACATGACAAAGTGTCTAAATGCACCTCAACCTCGTTATAACACTGAACTTTGGGTCCAACCAAACCGACCATGTAAGTTAACCGAATCGTGTAATAAACGCCGGATATGCAGTCTCTTCTATAATTACACTGTAAACACAAGCCTCCGGCGCTACCGATAAGCCTATAATGTTCCGCGTGACAAGGTGTGAAAATAAGATAAAGTTATGTCTATAATTTGCATTTATCCCTCAATCATAAAATTTAATCCACAATCAAATCGCTCCTAAGACGATTAGCTTCATCTATCGGTAGATGTATGCATATTAATAAAAACAGACTATCCTATATTTTGGCACCAAAATAGCAGACGCTTGGCGGGAAAAGTCGAACACTTTAATTTGTGAAAACACATCTGTATGCTGTTGTTGGTGACACGGATCGAGCTTCCGGGTATAAATCGGAAATTGTGCAGGGCGCTGTTTTCTATCCACCTCTATCCACAACCGTTTAGCTGTTGAGAAAATATGTTTTACCTGTTACGAAAGAAATACGCTTCATTAATATAAACAGTAGATAGCTGAAAACCTGTGTCAGCAATGCATACGATTCAGAATCAGAATTGTTACCGATGACACGTCAAACGAATCAATACACCAGAACCTGTGTTTTGGGAAGTTTGATTTGAATCTTAAGACCGAAAATCAGTGTTTCGGTACACAATCGATCGCATGCGCTTGTAAAAAGGAACACCTTAGTCCTTTGAAATCAGGGCTAAAGAATTTTTTTATCCAAATCGGCCCCGGTCGACCGATAACGTCACCAGTAACGTGCCGAACATGCCTTACAATGTCATCCCGACATTCTTGCATCTGCCAACTTATCCATCATTTTCATTGTGTAATGGTTTTTTTCCAAACTTTTCCATAATTTTCATTGTGTAATGGTTTTTTTCCCAACATCATTTGTATTTTTCTTTTGTTGTTTGGTAAAATCTTTTAAAATATTTTAGCAATACATGCAAATAAACAGAAAATCGTACCACGTTTTTAATTTCTTTAATTGTTTTCTAGTGCGGTATTCCCTTACACGGTGTCCAAGATTCAAAATTAATTCCTCGGCTGTATAAACATGTCTGGATGCCCAAATAATAAACGTTCTTTGCAGGACGACACGTATTTCATTTCCTTTGATGTCTGTTATTGACAAAATAAGAATCCACTAAAACATCAACCAGAACGTTTTTTTGCATCTTTTGAAGCGGTAGTGACACGTGCGGACTTTCCATGCTTCATGTGCTAATTAATGCGGGCGGCACCCTTTGATAATCAATACCGCTGTGTAAACACGTATTAATTATCGCTTTTCTTATCACTGGCTTACAGACAGCTTGCAGATTAGCGTAATCAAAATATGCGTGGTCGTCCGTGTCAACTATTTCGAAATCAATTATCATCAAAGTGCTGTTGACATATGCTTCAGAAAGTTGAAAATTTACCAGTTCAATGAAGGAATATTCAGCGGTCTGACCTTATACCGACATCGGGTGTTAAGTGGATAATGTGTAACAAGATAGGATGCATAAACACAGTGTACCTGCAGGCTACCGCCAAATCACGACCGCCAAATCACGAGTCGGCTAATTTTATTGCCTTTATCTGGCGGCAAGCAGCCGTTGTCTCCCACTGACACACAGGAGATTATTGGATTATAATTAGGACAATGTACAGTTTGACGCTTGACCGGGTACAAGACGTAGGTGGGAATAAAGAATATAAATTATATAAGAATGACAACAAATCCGGGAATTATCTGAAAACTTGTGATATAGAAAACTATCGAAACTATCGATAGTTCAAAACACTATCGGCGATAGTCATCGATGTTTAACTTTACCATCGATGAAGTACTATCGGCCCAGTGCCTATCGCAATGCATCGATGGTCCGATGCATCGTTACACTCCTACTAATAACACATTTTGAAATTGGCAATTTCCGTAATTTTTGGCAAATCTGGCTGCACCGATTTGGATTCTTCAGTTTCTCGAGCCCTGGTTGACAGAACGCTAAACCTCAAATCGAGCCCTGGTTGACGGGGACACTAAACCTCAAATCAAACAAAGAAAACCAATTAGGCAATAACATTGACTAATTTATTCTTTGCATAAAGGCGAGTCTCATGTCAAATTGCACCAGCTGTAACTTAGAATATAAGCCTTAGAGCAAACAGCAGACAACAAAGCGGATGACTGTTGTGATTAGTATCATAAGTGTAACGTGTCACAGCCCTGATCACAACTACTAAAACTAGCAAACAACATTTTTCCAAACTACCTTTTTCCATTACTTTTCTGAAAACAGTGCTTGGCATTACATGTGAATCATCTGGCAGCTGATTCAAATACAATATCAAACCTTTTATATTACACAGTCAGGCATTCTAGTAACCTAATAAAGGGGGTCGAATAATTGCACGGTATAATCGGTAGTGACCTTTAATACCTTCTACTGAGCTATAAAACGTCTAGTGACCGTTTATAGACCGAATCTACTTTTCAGGTCCCTATGTTACAAGTATAAACAATAACATGCAACCTTTCATACATCAGAAAACAACGAAACTGCAAGTTGAAATCTTTGAAATATTAATTTAAACAGAGTTTCAGAAATTTCAGCTATTAATTCTTACCTTCTCGGCTTTTCCTGGTTTGAATGGCCCGTTAGAATAACTGTACACTGCCACTGCAGTTGCGTCTTAACCTCAAAAATAATTTTTAAGGCTAAAATCAACTCGAGCACTTTGAAAACGCAACATTATATTTTTTAAATATTTTTGAAAAGGCACAATCCAAGATCATAATTGCTGATATGTGCTTCCATACAACTTAAATAAAATCATCTGTGGTGGTCAGATTGATAAAATATGGGTTGACAACGCATGATATTGAGGTATGTGCACATCGAGAAATTTGTTCGTCTACATGGTCACAACCACATGTTCAAGTGACATCTTTCATTCAATCACTTTAGAAGTTGTCTACTAATCTGATTTTTGTTTACATTTGGATAAGTTCACAAAATTGAGCATGCCAAGGTTAAATAACTGAAATCGGAATCAGATTTTAGGCCTTCTGGAAGCTGGTATTTCGAAGAAAGACATAGCATGGTGCTTTAATGTCGACAGAACAACGATATAACGTCTTGTTCGACAAATCAGGTTAACAGGAACTGCTGCTGATCGTCCTAGATCTTGACAAGTGCGGGTGACGTCAAGATAATCATATCCGTCAACTTCACCTCCGGGTGTGCTTCCAGATAGCGGCACAAACAGCTTCCCTGATTATCGACAACCAAGGCGACAAATTCATCCTATGACAGTGTCCAGACGACTTATGGAATTCGGTGTTCGGTGCCGGCATCCGGACCATGGACCAACACTTATACAACGTTATAGGCAGCTTCGCAATAACTTTGCTCAAAACCACCAACTGTCATGACATCGTCTTCAGTGATAAGTCAAGGTGCAATTTGTACCACAGTGACGGGTGAGTATGCATTTATGAACGTAATGGAGAATGGTTTGCTGACAATTGCGTTGTGGAATGAGACAGGTTCGGTGACTGTGGCGTCATGGTCTGGGGTACCATCAACTATAATTTTCGCTCACACCTTGTTCTTTAACCCTTATCTTGCTGTTCACGACAACCCCTATATTTGCAAACAGTGTAGATCCAGATCAGATGGCTTCTGAAGAAGCCATCTGATCAGGATCTACACTGTTTGGCATGCAGTTTATGAATTTGTAGCAACAGATTACATTAAGTAATTTGATTGGTTGATAGACAGAAATGGGTGTGGCTTAAATGAATATTCAGCAAGATAAGGGTTAATAAAATTGATGAGAACATCAATATTTACCTCGAGTTTCGCCCCAACAATTTTATAGGTGCTAAAACTCGCCCTTATAAAATTGTCTAAGGCTCGCCGATCATATTTTATTATTAAAGACACTAACCATGTATTTACTATAACTCTGCAGAATAAGAAAAAAATATAGACTGACTGCAACATGAAAATACAACCATACCTTGATCATAGGAAATGTTTTCTTTTCTGTTGTACTACTTTCACCAGGAATACTACCAGCTGATCTGCCTTCACACTCGTATCTGAACCTCAGGCCCCTAGCTCTCGGTTGCTCAAGAATTTCTACCCATGGTCCAGCAGCCTGTTGACCTTGCTGACCCCTTGAGCCCTGACGTGACATAGAACTGGGCTTTCCAGTTCTCGGTTTTGATGCAGCAGCATTTAGATTTGGATTGGCTGAAAAAAATACATACGCATGAGTACCTAAAATAACTATTATGCTTAAACACTGTATGTGGGAAACCCCTAAAGGAGTGCCTTGGAAACAGTGCAGGCCCAGATCAGACACTGCAGAATGCGGTGTCTAATCAAGGCCTGCACTATTTGCTAACAGAATGTTCCGTCAAAAATAGAATACAAGAGGGCCAAATGGCCCTATATCGCTCACCTGTGTACCAGAAAATCATTAGTGTAGGAGACCACTTGACATTGCTACATACTAAATATCTAAGCTCAGGCAAAGCGGTGTCCATGCTTATAAACCCTACTGGTTTCATTGGGCGACAGGGCTTGAGATGTAATATCATCTCAATGTCTGGTAAAAGTCCCACAAAATTGGAAGAAACATCTCCAAAATGACCTATACAGTGTTGTCGGGGATGTAAAACCTCAAATCAAACAAAATCTGTGCCTTACGGTTTTGGAGAAAAAGATTTTTTAAGTTTTTTTCCAGTATAAGTGTATAGAAGCTAATGAGCCCTGGGGCTTGGCCAATTTCGACCTAAAGGGCACGGTTGGCAGGATTTATGTAGGCGACCATTTTGTGTTGCTATATACTAAATATCTAAGGTCTGTACTTCATGGTTTCATAGAAGATGTTTGAAGCTTTTTTCCATTATAAGTTTGTTGGAGTTAAGGGGCCACAGGATTTGGACCCCAGGGGCATGATTGGCAGGATTCATGTAGGCGACCACTCGACATTGCTACATGCTAAATACCTAAGCTCTGGGACTTATGGTTTCAGAGAAGATTTTTGAAGATTTTTTTTCCCCATTTTAAGTTGTTTTTTTTTTCTTTTTTTTTTTTTTTTTGTTTTTTTTTTTTATTATAATGGCCCTGTGGTTTCAGAGAAGAAGATTTTTGAAGTTTCTCCAATTGTAAGTCTATGGAAGCTAAAGAACCCTGGGGTAGGGCCAATTTGGATCCCAAGGGCATAACTGGCAGGATTTATGTAGGTGGTCACTTGACGTTGCTACATACTAAAAATATAAGCTCTGGGCCTTATGGTTTCAAAGAAGAAGATTTTTTAAGTTTTTTTCCATTATAAGTCTATTGGGGGTGATGAGCTCGGGCGTGGCCAATTTTGACCCCAGGGGCAGGGTTAGCAGGATTTATGTAGCTGGCTATTTTATGTTGCTAGATACTAAATATCTAAGTTCTGTGCTTCACAGTTTCTGAGAAGAAGATTTTTGAAGCTTTTTTTCCATTATGAGTCTATGGGAGCTAAGGGGCCCCGGGGCGAGGCCCATTTGGACCCCAGGGGCATGATTAGCAGGAAATATGTAGGTGACCACTTGCCGTTGCTACATGCTAAATATATAAGCTCTGGGCCCTGTGGTTTCAGAGAAGAAGATTTTTGAAGTTTTTTTTCCATTATGAGTCTATGGGAGCTAAGGGGGTCCAGGGTGTGGCCCATTTGGACCCCAGGGGCATGATTGGCAGAATTTATGCAGGTGACCACTTGTCATTGCTACATGGTAAATATCTTAGCTCTGGGCCCTGTGGTTTCTGAGAAGATGTTTGAAGCTTTTTGTTCCATTATGAGTCTATGGAAGCGAAGGGGCCCCAGGGCGTCGCCCATTTGGAACCCAGGGGCATAATTGGCAGGAAATATGTAGATAACCACTGGCCGTTGCCACATGCTAAATATCTAAGCTCTGGGCCCTGTGGTTTCAGAGAAGATTTTTGAAGCTTTTTTTTCCATTTTGAGTCTATGGGAGCTAAGGGGCCCCAGGGTGTGGCCAATTTGGACCCCAGGGGCATGATTGGCAGGAATTATGTAGGTGACCACTTGCCATTGCTATATGCCAAATATCTCAGCCCTGGGCCCTGTGGTTTCAGAGAAGAAGATTTTTGAAGCTTTTTTCCATTATGAGTCTATAGGAGCTAAAGGGCCCCGGGGCGTGGCCAGTTTGGAACCCAGGGGCATGATTGGCAGGAATTATGTAGGTGACAAATTGCCATTGCTACATGCTACATATCTAAACTCTGGGCCCTGTGGTTTCAGAGAAGAAGATTTTTAAGCTTTTTTTTTCCATTTTGAGTCTATGTGAGCTAAGTGGCCCCGTGGCGTGGCCCATTTGGACCCTAGGGGCATGATTGGCAGGATTTATGTAGGTGACCACTTGCCGTTGCTACATGCCAAATACCTCAGCTCTGGGCCCAGTGGTTTCAGAGAAGAAGATTTTTGAAGCTTTTTTCCATTATGAGTCTTTGTTTTACTTCTACTATAAGAGCTAAAGGGCCCCGGTGCGTGGCCGTTTGGACCCCAGGGGCATGATTGGCAGGAATTATGTAGGTGACCACTTACTTTGCTACATGCTAAATATCTAAGCCCTCGGCCCTGTGGTTTCAGAGAAGAAGATTTTTGAATCTTTTTTCCATTATGAGTCTATGGGAGCTAAGGGGCCCCGGGGCGTGGCCCATTGGGACCCCACGGGCATGATTGGCAGGATTTATGTAGGTTACCACTTGCCATTGCTACATGCTTAATATCTAAGCTCTGGGCCCTGTGGTTTCAGAGAAGAAGATTTTTGAAGCTTTTTTTCCATTATGAGTTATAGGAGCTAAGGGGCCCGGGGGCGTGGCCCTTTTGAACCCCAGGGGCATGATTGGCAGGAATTATGTAGGTGACCACTTGCCATTGCTACCTGCTAAATATCTAAGCTCTGGGCGCTGTGGTTTCAGAGAAGAAGATTTTTTAAGCTTTTTTCCATTATGAGTCTATGGGAGCAATGGGGCCCCGGCGCGTGGCCCATTTGGAACCCAGGGGCATGATTGGCAGAAATCATGTAGGTGACCACTTGCCGTTGCTACATGCTAAATATCTAAGCTCTGGGCCCTGTGGTTTCCGAGAAGAAGATTTTTGAAGCTTTTTGTTCCATTTTGAGTCTATGGGAGCGAAGGGGTCCCGGGGCGTCGCCAATTTGGAAACCAGGGGCATGATTGGCAGGAATTATGTAGGTGACCACTGGCCGTTGCTACATGCTTAATATCTTAGCTCTGGGCCCTGTGGTTTCAGAGAAGATTTTTGAAGCTTTTTTTTCCATTATGAGTCTATGGGAGCTAAGGGGGTCCCAGGGTGTGGCCCATTTGGACCCCAGGGGCATGATTGGCAGAATTTATGCAGGTGACCACTTGTCATTGCTACATGGTAAATATCTTAGCTCTGGGCCCTGTGGTTTCTGAGAAGATGTTTGAAGCTTTTTGTTCCATTATGAGTCTATGGGAGCGAAGGGGCCCCAGGGCGTCGCCCATTTGGAACCCAGGGGCATAATTGGCAGGAATTATGTAGATAACCACTGGCCGTTGCCACATGCTAAATATCTAAGCTCTGGGCCCTGTGGTTTCAGAGAAGATTTTTGAAGCTTTTTTTTCCATTTTGAGTCTATGGGAGCTAAGGGGCCCCAGGGTGTGGCCAATTTGGACCCCAGGGGCATGATTGGCAGGAATTATGTAGGTGACCACTTGCCATTGCTATATGCCAAATATCTCAGCCCTGGGCCCTGTGGTTTCAGAGAAGAAGATTTTTGAAGTTTTTTTCCATTATGAGTCTATAGGAGCTAAAGGGCCCCGGGGCGTCGCCAGTTTGGAACCCAGGGGCATGATTGGCAGGAATTATGTAGGTGACAAATTGCCATTGCTACATGCTACATATCTAAACTCTGGGCCCTGTGGTTTCAGAGAAGAAGATTTTTAAGCTTTTTTTTCCATTTTGAGTCTATGTGAGCTAAGGGGCCCCGGGGCGTGGCCCATTTGGACCCTAGGGGCATGATTGGCAGGATTTATGTAGGTGACCACTTGCCATTGCTACATGCCAAATACCTCAGCTCTGGGCCCAGTGGTTTCAGAGAAGAAGATTTTTGAAGCTTTTTTCCATTATGAGTCTATAAGAGCTAAAGGGCCCCGGGGCGTGGCCGTTTGGACCCCAGGGGCATGATTGGCAGGAATTATGTAGGTGACCACTTACTTTGCTACATGCTAAATATCTAAGCTCTCGGCCCTGTGGTTTCAGAGAAGAAGATTTTTGAATCTTTTTTCCATTATGAGTCTATGGGAGCTAAGGGGCCCCGGGGCGTGGCCCAATTGGACCCCACGGGCATGATTGGCAGGATTTATGTAGGTTACCACTTGCCATTGCTACATGCTTAATATCTAAGCTCTGGGCCCTGTGGTTTCAGAGAAGAAGATTTTTGAAGCTTTTTTTTCCATTATGAGTTATAGGAGCTAAGGGGCCCGGGGGCATGGCCCTTTTGAACCCCACGGGCATGATTGGCAGGAATTATGTAGGTGACCACTTGCCATTGCTACCTGCTAAATATCTAAGCTCTGGGCGCTGTGGTTTCAGAGAAGAAGATTTTTTAAGCTTTTTTCCATTATGAGTCTATGGGAGCAAAGGGGCCCCGGCGCGTGGCCCATTTGGAACCCAGGGGCATGATTGGCAGGAATTATGTAGGTGACCGATTGCCGTTGCTACATGCTAAATATCTCAGATCTGGGCCCTGTGGTTTCAGAGAAGAAGATTTTTGAAGCTTTTTTCCATTATGAGTCTATAGGAGCTAAAGGGCCCCGGGGCGTGGCCCGTTTTGACCCCAGGGGCATGATTGGCAGGAATTATGTAGGTTACCACTTGCCGTTACTACATGCTAAATATCTAAGCTCTGGGTCCTGTGGTTTCTGAGAAGAAGATTTTTGAAGCTTTTTTTTCCATTATGAGTCTATGGGAGCTAAGGGGCCCCGGGGTGTGGCCAATTTGGACCCCAGGGACATGATTGGCAGGAACTATGTAGGTGACCACTTGCCGTTGCTACATGCCAAATATCTCAGCTCTGGGCCCTGTGGTTTCAGAGAAGAAGATTTTTGAAGCTTTTTTCCATTATGAGTCTATAGGAGCTAAAGGGCCCCGGGGCGTGGCCCGTTTTGACCCCAGGGGCATGATTGGCAGGAATTATGTAGGTTACCACTTGTCGTTACTACATGCTAAATATCTAAGCTCTGGGTCCTGTGGTTTCTGAGAAGAAGATTTTTGAAGCTTTTTTTTCCATTATGAGTCTATGGGAGCTAAGGGGCCCCGGGGTGTGGCCAATTTGGACCCCAGGGGCATGATTGGCAGGAATTATGTAGGTGACCACTGGCCGTTAATACATGCTAAATATCTAAGCTCTGAACCTTGTGGTTTCAGAGAAGAAGATATTTTAATTTTTTCCCATTGTAAGTCTATGGGAGCTATATGTTGCCATGGCAACCAGAATTCCAATCTGATCAGCCCAAAAACCTTATGCAGCCTTTCCCCCTACCTGATGATGCTTCTCATGAAATTTGATCAAGATTGACCATGGGGTATTAGAGATATACTAATTTGAAATTGTTTACGGACGCACGGACGGACGCACGCACGCACGACGGACAAAAAGTGATCCCAAAAGCTCACCTTGTCACTACGTGACAGGTGAGCTAAAAAGCAAAAATATATGCCAGACATCCCTTATATGTCAAATGGACTTGTCCAACATAAAGCAATGGAAGAGTCCACTAGCATACAATGGGTTAAACACTGACCAATGAAAATGGTAGGATTATCTACCAAGTTGGTGTTTCTTTGTTTGTTTGTTTTGGAGTCAACAGACCAGTCAACACTTTTTAGGTCATATCGAGCCAGTCAGTTTACCTAACCACATTTTCCAGACAGGCTTATACATGTACATAAGCCTTTAACCAGTACCAGGGCTGGAATATTCCATGACAAGTAAATATTTTGGAGGATGAGTAAAATTGTTTGTCTCTTCCCTGTGCAAATTTCCAGAATCTACAAACCCTTGGTGTTGCGGACGAGTGAAATTTTGAAGAATTTTCCAGCCCTGAGTACAGTGCACATTCTTTCAACAGAAACTGACAACTGTCCTTCTTAACCTTTGTCCTGCTGAGCCTGGATATGCCTTATCTTTCAAACAATGAAGATCCAGATCAGATGGCTTCTGAAGAAGCCATTTGATCAGGATCTTCATTGTTTGTCATTCAGTTCATGAATTTGTTGCAATAATTTGCATCAAGCAATCTGCTTGGCTGATAATCAGCAGTGGGTGTGGCATTTATGAATATTGAGCAGGACAAGGGTTAAATCAGCGGAAGGGAGAGAATGACCGTAGAAAGTATTTCATGATCTCCAAGAAAGAATGTTGCTGACCCTGGCAGGTATCGAACCATCAACCTGATCCCCAGTCAGAGTCACATCTGACTGACCTACTAAGGCTTGTTGTATAACTCAAGTTGTCTATGATTAAGCATTACATATCACTTCTTAACTACATCATACAACCTCGCACCCAGCAAGTTAGCAATACGGCATATCCCGTCGTTTCATTAAAGAGCAGATACATCAAACAAGAGGGCCCAGAGGGCCCTGGTTCGCTCACCTGAGTGTCACTGCCTCAAGTACAATCTACTTTTAGCTCTGGTGGCCATCTTGTTCATCAGCAGAGTGATTTTAGCTTATTTGGTAGGGAGTAACCTAGCCAACATTCCTGTGAAGTTTGAATCAAATTTGCCTAAGGTTTTAGGAGGAGTTCCTGTTTGAATCATATTTACAATATTTTTCTATTTTTAGCTCCCGTGGCCATTTTGTACATCTGAGCAGTATTGTTTTAGCTTTTTTGGTAGAGGGTCATCTAAGCAACATTACTTCAAAGTTTAAATGAAATTGGTCTAATGGTACTGGAGGAATTGTCGTCTGAAGATTTTTTTTTATTTTTAGCTCTGGCTGCCATCTTGTCCATCGGAGTAGAATGAGTTTACACTATTTTGGTAGGGAGTCACCTAGGCAACATTTCTGTGAAATTTGTATCCAATTGGCCCAAGGGTTTAGAAGGAGTTTGCATTTGAAGCAAATTTACAATGTTTTTCTATTTTTTGCTCTTGTGGCCATTTGTTAATCGTTTATGCTATTTTCCTAGAGGGTCATCTACAAAACACTCCAATGAAATTTAGAAGCCTTCATGGTGAAGTGGTCATGCTTCTTGCCTTGTAAACCAGGGATCCATCTCGGGCTTCTCCAGACTTTCAGATGAGTCTTTTTAAACCGAGGTCCAGTCACCGTATGATATTAGCTGTTGGTAAGACTTAAACTCAAACACTCACTCCTATGATGTTTGAATGAAATTGGCCCAAGGGTACAGGAGTTGATGCTTGAATATTTTTTTCTATTTTTAGAAAAGGGGTCATCTTGTTCATCAGAGTGGAATGATTATAGCTATTTTGGTATAGAGTCACCTATGTAACATTCCTGTGAAGTTTGAATAAAACTGGCCCAAGGGTTTAGGAGGGTTTAGTGTTTGAAGAAAATGTACAATGTTTTTCTATTTTTAGCTATGGGGTAGACGGTCATCTAAGCAAAATTCCTATGAAGTTTGAATGAAATTGGCCCAAGGTAACAGGAGGAGGAGTTGTCGTTTGAAGACGTTTTTCTATTTTTTAGCTACGGCAGCCATCTTGTTCATCAGAGCAGAAAGATTTTAGCTATTTTGGTAGGGAGTCAACTACGTAATATTCCTGTGAAGATGGCCCTGTGTCGTTCATCTGTGTACCAGAAAATCATAACTGATGTTTGAAAAAAAAATAAAAATAAACAAGAGGGCCATGATGGCCCTGGATCGCTCACCTGATCCATAGTGTAACAAGTGGGCCCCAGAGAGGGCCATTATTGGCCCCAGGGCTTTAATGTACATAATGTTGAGGGAGGTCTTAAAGGTGAAGCTTCATACCAAACATCAACAAAGGCTAAAATTTGAACAATCTTGTCAAAGGTCCACTAGATGAAGCTACACATCAAATATCAAAGACCTGGGCCTAGCGGTTTCAGAGAAGAAGATTTTTAAAGATTTTGCCTATATAAGCCTATGTAAAATCAAAGGGCCCCGGGACAGGGGCATTTTTTGCCCCAGCACTATAGTTTGAACAATCTTGGTAGGGGTCCACTAGATGAAGCTTCATACCAAATATCAAAGTTCTGGGCCTTGTGGTTTCAGAGAAGAAGATTTTTAAAGATTTTCCCTATATAAGCCTATGTAAAACCAAAGGGCCCCGTGGCAGGGGGGGATTTTTTGTCCCAGCACTATAATTTGAACAATCTTGGTAGGGGTCCACTAGACGAAGCTTCATACCAAATATCAAAGTCCTGGGCCTTGTGGTTTCAGAGAAGAAGATTTTTAAAGATTTTCCCTATATAAGCCTATGTAAAACCAAAGGGCCCCGGGGCAGGGGCATTTTTGGCCCCAGCACTAAAATTGGAACAATCTTGGTAGGGGTCCACTAGATGAAGCTTCATACCAAATATCAAAGTCCTGGGCCTTGTGGTTTTAGAGAAGAAAATTTTTAAAGATTTTCCCTATATAAGCCTATGTAAAACCAAAGGGCCCCGTGGCGGGGGCATTTTTGGCCCCAGCACTATAATTTGAACAATCTTGGTAGGGGTCCACTAGATGAAGCTTCATACCAAATATATAAGACCTGGGCCTTGTGGTTTCAGAGAAGAAGATTTTTAAAAATTTTCCCTATATAAGCCAATGTAAAAGCAAAGGGCCCCGTGGCGGGGGCATTTTTGTCCCAGCACTAAAATTTGAACAATCTTGGTAGGGGTCCACTAGATGAAGCTTCATACCAAATATCAAAGTCCTGGGCCTTGTGGTTTCAGAAAAGAAAATTTTTAAAGATTTTCCCTATATAAGCCCATGTAAAACCAAAGGGCCCCGTGGCGGGGGCATTTTTTGTCCCAGCACTAAAATTTGAACAATCTTGGTAGGGGTCCACTAGATGAAGCTTCATACCAAATATCAAAGACCTGGGCCTTGTGGTTTCAGAGAAGAAGATTTTTTAAGATTTTCCCTATATAAGCCTATGTAAAACCAAAGGGCCCCGGGGCGGGGGCATTTTTGGCCCCAGCACTGTAATTTGAACAATCTTGGTAGGGGTCAACTAGATGAAGCTTCATACCAAATATCAAAGACCTGGGCCTTGTGATTTCAGAGAAGAAGATTTTTAAAGATTTTCCCTATATAAGCCAATGTAAAACCAAAGGGCCCCGTGGCGGGGGCATTTTTTGTCCCAGCACTATAATTTGAACAATCTTGGTAGGGGTCCACTAGATGAAGCTTCATACCAAATATCAAAGTCCTGGGCCTTGTGGTTTCAGAGTAGAAGATTTTTGAAGATTTTCCCTATATAAGCCTATGTAAAACCAAAGGGCCCTGGGGCGGGGGCATTTTTGGCCCCAGCATTATAATTTGAACAATCTTGGTAGGGGTCCACTAGATGAAGCTTCATACCAAATATCAAAGACCTGGGCCTTGTGGTTTCAGAGAAGAAGATTTTTAAAGATTTTCCCTATATAAGCCAATGTAAAACCAAAGGGCCCCGTGGCGGGGGCATTTTTCGTCCCAGCACTCAAATTTGAACAATCTTGGTAGGGGTCCACTAGATGAAGCTTCATACCAAATATCAAAGTCCTGGGCCTTGTGGTTTCAGAGAAGAAGATTTTTAAAGATTTTCCCTATATAAGCCTATGTAAAACCAAAGGGCCCCCGTGCGGGGGCATTTTTGGCCCCAGCACTATAATTTGAACAATCTTGGTAGGGGTCCACTAGATGAAGCTTCATACCAAATAACAAAGACCTGGGCCTTGTGGTTTCAGAGAAGAAGATTTTTTAAGTTTTTGGTGAAAAAAATCTGTTTTTGGCTCCTGTGACCTAGATGTGCAACGGACCGGAACCATTTGACCCATATTCAAACTTGACCGAGATATTGTCATGATGATCATTCTGAGCAAGTTTGATTAAGATTGGACCAAAATTGTGGCCCCTAGGGTGTTCACAAGGTTTTTATATGATTTGACCCGCTGACCTACTTTTTAACCCGATATGACCCATATTCGAACTGGACTGAAATATTGTCACAATGGTCATTCTGAGCAAGTTTCATGATAATTGGACCAAAACAGTGGCCTTCAGAGTGTTCACAAGGTTTTTCTATGATTTGACCTACTGACCTACTTTTTGACCGGACATGACCCATATTCGAACTTGACCAAGATATTGTCATGATGATCATTCTGAGCAAGTTTGATTATGATTGGACCAAAATTGTGGCCTCTAGGGTGTTCACAAGGTTTTTCTATGATTTGACCCGCTGACCTACTTTTTAAGCCGACATGATCCATATTCAAACTTCACTAAAATATTGTCACAATGATCATTCTGAGCAAGTTTGATGATGATTGGACCAAAATTGTGGCCTCTCGAGTGTTCACAAGGTTTTTCTATGATTTGACCTACTGACCTACTTTTTTACCCGACATGACCCAAATTCGAACTTGACCGAGATATTGTCATGATTATCATTCTGAGCAAGTTTGATGATAATTGGACCAAAACTGTGGCCTCTAGTGTGTTCACAAGAAAAAGTTTACGCACGACGGACGACGGACGACGGACGACGGACGACGCACGACGACGCCGGACATCTTACTGTCACAAAAGCTCACCATGACCTTCGGTCAGGTGAGCTAAAAATGAAGAAAGGCAAACTGTGATGAAAAGTAAGACATGATTGTTTACCTGAGTGATATAAATATCTTCATTAATCCAGGGTTGTCAATATAGTTGTACATCCGTTGAACCAGGTGAACTCTTCAGGATGAAATCTTGAAGGGCATGGTGGTGCACATGACTTGTTGAATCTATGCTGTAATTCTATGTTCATGTTCATGGTGAAGTCATAATTTAACAAAAAAATCAATATCTGTAGCTATGATTTCCTTTTGACACAGTGGTTAACAATAGTATTGCATGGTATGACAAATTTACATGAGAAACACAGCTGACCTGAAATATAGCTGTTTACATATCAAAAGTGACACTTTGAAGTTTGTCCATCCTGTATCTTTGAGGCTATAGATTAAGTTACCTTTCTGCCATAAACATTGTGGTTCTTACATCTATCTAAAAGCCACAAAGAATTAATTCTGATACAGTGGGCATAAATATGAGAATAAGGAATAAAATAAGACAGATTAAGATGTGTGGAATTTATGAGGCGATATATGCCAAATAGAAACTTAAGGACAAGACAAAATTGGATATAAAGAACAGGTAAAAATAATGTGAGTCTTTCCACAGAATACAGATGCATCAACTTATTCTCTTGAATTTCAACAAAGCTTTTCCTGATCTTGCAATAATCTAGAAAATGTTAACTTGGAACATTTTGAGGAAAATCTAATTTCAGCCTTTACATGTAACAATGGATTTCCATTTCAAAATATTGTTGCAATTAAGAAAACAATACTATATATTATTTGACAGAATTCAAAATACTGGGGTCGCCTGTTCTCCATATAAAGAACAACAGATTCACATGACAAAACACAGTCCTAAATAAGAATACAATACAGTATGTTTTAGACAGAATTAAAAATATCGTGACAAATCTACAGAATGTACATTACAATCTATATTCCCATAAAAAGTGTCTTGTGAGAGGTTTAATATGAAGGCAACAAAAGCTTGTTTATAAGGAAAGAAATTAACCCATATCCTGCTGAATATTTAAATTAGTCATGCCCAGTTCTGAGTATCAGCCAATCCGATTACATGATATATTGTTTTCATTCAAATTACGAAACTAAATGACAAACTGTGTAGATCCAGATCAGATGGCTTTATCATCTGGATCTATATTGTTTGCGAAGCTAGAGATTGTTGTGAACAGCGTATAAGGGTTAATACTCTTTACAATTATTTTGCAATACACCTAACTGAATCCAGTAGTAATTACCATTAACCATATATGACAATGGAATCCACCACCAAATTAGTTTGGAGTGGTCCATTTCCAATTATAGGGGTGTAAGGTTTGTTTGGAGGAAAGTTGTCAACAATGCATGTACTTTGAGCAAACACTGTACACCAGATCAGATGCCGCACACTGTGGTGCTGATCTGGGTAATCACTATTTACCCATGTCCCATAAAAGGGTGGCTATGAGTATATGGATTAATATTACCAAACCAAACCATGCATCAACTAGAGCTGTCAGTGAAACTGACTAGGGCCCCGGCAGCGCTATCAGAAATTTGTGGACGGACAGACAGACGGACGGACAGACAGACAGAGGGACGGACAGAGTGATTACTATAGGGCACCCACACTTTGACAGACAGACAGACGGACAGAGTGATTACTATAGGGCACCCACACTTTCAGTGCGGGGCCCTAATAACATGCCAGCCTCAGTAGCTCAGTCAGATGTGCGTCTGACTGGTAATCAGGAGGACGGGAGTTCAATACCTGCTGATATCAGCAACATTCTTTCGTGGAGACTGATCATGAAATCTTTTCTAGTCATTGTCTCTTTTCCGCTGATTCGAAAGTTGTCAGTTTCGGGCGAAAGAATGAGCACTGTACTGGTTGACAGCTTATGCATAAGCCTGCCCAGGAAAAAGGGTGGATAGGTAAACTGCCCGGCTCAAAAATGACCTAAATAGTGTTGATTGGGCCTTTAAATATGTTCTATAAAAGGGTTATCCTTTGGAAGCAAGGAATACACCGCAAAACTGGAAAATACAGAGTGTACATACTTTCTGGGCCAGACTAGCCTGTACAAACAAACAAAGCATCAACAGCATACAAAGTCTATGTTTTGAGTGAGAAAATGGGAAAAAAGCCCTATAAACTCCACTTTTCTCTAGATAATGTGGGGTTTTACAAGGCTTTTCATTTCCTGATGTCAGTCAGTGGTGGCCACCCTTATCTTGTACAAACCACCAGCAATACATACCTTTAAGGGGTAGGTACTGCATTGTATGTGGCGGGTGAGTACACTTCAAAGTAGCATAGACAATCACGTGATACAATTTCCAAGTTGTAAAGCAAGACAGTGAAGTACACTATGATCTGCCCAATAGATTCCTCCATTTCAATTTCACCAAGACAATGAGTAAAACAACAACACCCTTAATTTGAAAAGCTGGTATTATACATTCACAACAGAGCGGGTGACATGACATTGTGTTGAATTATGTGGATTTTAAGTGTAGAAAAACTTTTTTGTGATCTGACAGTGACCAGTATGTCTCACATGTCCCAACTGCACCATCAACATCTGATAAATCAAAATTCGAAAATATCAAATCAAGCATTGTCATATGATCTGTGGTACATTCATTTATTAGCATTTTGCTTGAAAACTTTTCACTTAATTTCTTAATGATTTGAGGTTTTAGCAAAATGTCAATATTGAAATCTCCAATTATCACCAATGGCTTTGATGGGGTAAAATATGGAATGAGTTCCTTGTTCAGAAAAGAAAGAAGATTACTGTCAGACATTTGAGGTGACTTATACAAAAATACAATCTGACTTTCAATTGAGATATGCCTGGCTGTTATCATAATGAACTCCAATGTATCTGAACTATACTTTCTATCCTGTGTTACAATGGTATCATCTTTAGCTTAAACTGCTAATCCATGAGGAGGTCTTTTGGAAGAATTGTATCCAATCTGGTCGTTCCTTATCAAACAATAGCCTTGTATTGCATAATCACTATCATTATCAGGCTGATGTAGTCTATTTCTGCTAATCCAAATACGTGGGTTGACAACAAATTTTTGTCATGTCTAATATCATCAAAATGAAGCTTCAAGGATCTACAATTATTGAAAGCAACTTTGAAATGTGAAACTGGATCTATCAATTCTATAGAAGTATCAAAGTTGAAGCATTGCTGTTTCATGCAGTTGCTGCATTTAGGCCTTAACTTGATCATCAACTTGTAATGCTTTTTCATTAAAGTTAAGGATCTGAAGCTTTTCTATCAACCTTACTCTGCTAAGTGCAACATAGTGTAAATGTGGAACTTTACGGATTTTACATTGGGATAAGTCAATGACAACTCTTTCAAGGGTACACCCCTGGGTTCTATGTACCGAACGCCCTGCAGAAGGTTGCAAAGGGAACTGAATTCTCTGAAATGTCTTCCTGTTGTATGTAAATGATCTGTTGACATAAAAAAATTGGTGTCCAATTATCATCGATACAACTAAGATAAAGTCCCCTGTTTCTGTATTTGATTCTTTGTTTCCATTCCTGCTTTCTTGTCATCAAACTGAACCCAAATTATGATTGGGCGTCTTGTGGTTTGAAGTTTATACTCAATAAACTTAACTACACATGAAGCTCGGTTAGCGAGTCCATCTTCTGTTTTTATGTTTATTGTTAATTCATAAAGCATGTCGACAACAACTGTTAAAGAGCAATGTTACTTTGCGGTTTGGTTTGAATCTGTGACATTCTTAAGGTTCTCAAGGCCACAGTCTATCTTTTCTTTTGATAGCTTAGGTGAAATGTATGTATCAATGCATGGTATGTATCCATTCCTAGCTTCTTTTGCAGCTGCATGCAACAAATTACTCATCCCTCTTTGAGATTTACTAATATATGAAACGATATACATAGCACAGGCATATGGATCTAACACAAATTGAATGTTAGTGTTTGCCTTCCATGCTTTTAATACACTATGATCCTACAAATTTACACGGATCTCACTTGGATTTCTTTTCAAAATCACTTTTAAAGAGTTTAAGGAACTTCTAATGGATTTAATGTATTCTTTCTCACTCATTTGGACAACATCTTTCAGAAATTTTTCGTAAGACATATCATATCCATCTTTCTTATTGTTCATTGTTTACTGTATGTTTTGGTACAGTTTATAATACTTGTCTTTTTCGGTTTCCAGAGGCTGCAAGACCATAGTATTGGAAAGAGGTGGTAGAGGATAACCAAATCAACATATTTTATCTTCTTGTTTTCTACAAGTTCTAGAATGTTTGTGAATTTGAAGTTCTATTAAACGACCAAGGTTTGGATTGTCTAGAGAACATTTCAGATACTGATCCACATAAGCAGCCAACTCTGCATCCAAATCCACATTGAATTTGGGGGCATTTTGTACCCATACAATCATGTGAATGTTTGGCGATCCACGTTGCTGAAATTCCACTCTAAAAAGTAATCAACAACTTTTCCAAGAGGTTCGTGTTCACTCTTTAGAACCGTGTTGATGAATTCTTTAACTCGGTGCTTGAAATATCTGGAACAAGTGACTGGATATGAGTGAATGAGTTTTATCTTTTGTTCCCAAGCCAAGATTTCAATTTGATCATCAGTGTATTTCAAACTTTTATTTAACATCGGTCACATTTTCAAAAGGTCAATCCATCTTGTATCAGCCAAGGACAATGACATGAACCAAGTTGGCAAACCCAACTGTCGAATCATAGTATAAACATTTTTTTTTCTAGATTCTAAATAAGCAGAAGAATTTCTTAGCTGAGAATTTCTTAGCTGCTTAAACAAATAGTAACCTTCATCATTTTTTACAATACTGTCAATGCATTCTGAGTTTCTTGCTTGTACAGCAGTAATCTTATTTGTTCCAGTCTGACACCTTCTAACACCAAGGTTTGCTTTATCCTTCAATTGCTTCATTTGTATTTTTTTTTTTCAGTTAAAAAATATATTGGGTACACTGTTAGCAGCCCGCCTATCCTGACTTCTCAATTCCCACTATAATGTACAGGCACCTGTCTGTCATCATTAGCTATTCGCCTCTGTCCACAAAATATGGTTGGAAAACAAAGATATTCGGAATCTCTATCTTGAAATATACTGAGTGGTCGCTGGCCTCCTCCAGGAGCAAATGTGAAAGTAGAGTTTCTGTTTTCAAGATCTGCATCATCCAATAGAGTGTCAATATTTCCCACATTTTCCTGTGTGATTTCTTCTGCATCTGAATCATAAAGTTCTTCCACATGAGAAGCATTATCATTTGAAATATTATCAATCTGATCATTTGAACAACTGTCACATATTTCACTAACAACACCATCAAAATCAACAATATCATGTTTTGAACATTCCTCTGTACACCACTTGACAAAATTATGTATAACAAAGACAATGAGTAAAAAACAACAACCTTAATTTGTAAAGCTGGTATTATACATTCAAAACTGAGCGGATGACATGTATTGAATTATGTGGATTTTAAGTGTAGAAAAACTATTTTGTGATCTGACCAGTATGTCTCGCATGTCCCAACTGCACCATCAACATCTGATAAATCAAAATTCGAAAATATCAAATCAAGCATTGTCATATGATCTGTGGTACATTCATTTATTAGCATTTTGCTTGAAAACTTTTCACTTAATTTCTTAATGATTTGAGGTTTAAGCAAAATGTCAATATTGAAATCTCCAATTATCACCAATGGCTTTGATGGGGTAAAATATGGAATGAGTTCCTTGTTCAGACAAGAAAGAAGATTACTGTCAGACATTTGAGGTGACTTATACAACAAGAGGACCATGATGGCCCTGGATCGCTCACCTGATCCATAGAGTAACAAGTGGGCCCCGGGGATGGCCATTATTGACCCCAGGGTTATAATGTGCATAATGTTGAGGGAGGTCTAAAAAGGTGAAGCTTCATACCAAATATCAACAAAAGACTATAATTTGAACAATGTTGGCAAAGGTCCACTAGATGAAGCTACACAACAAAATATCAAAGACCTGGGCCTTGTTGTTTCAGAGAAGAAGATTTTCAAAGATTATCTCTATTATAAGTCTATGTAAAACCAAAGGGCCCTGGGGCGGGGGCATTGTGGCCCCAGGGCTATAATTTGAACAATCTTGGTAGAGGTCCACTAGCTGAAGCTTCATACCAAATGTCAAAGACCTAGGCCTTGTGGTTTCAGAGTAGAAGATTTTTCAAGATTTTCCCTATATAAGTCTATGAAAAACCAAAGGGCCCAGGAGCGGGGGCAATTTTGGCCTCAGGGCTATAATTTGAACAATCTTGATAGAGGTCCACAAGATGAAACTTCATACCAAATATCAAAGACCTGGGCCTTGCAGTTTCAGAAAAGAAGATTTTTAAAGATTTTCTCTATATAAGCCTATGTAAAACCAAAGGGCCCCGGGGCGGGGGCATTTTTGGCCCCAGCACTATAATTTGAACAGTCTTGGTAGGGGTCCACTAGATGAAGCTTCATACCAAATAGCAAAGACCTGGGCCCTGCAGTTTCAGAGAAGAAGATTTTTTAAAGATTTTCCCAATATAAGCCCATGTAAAACCAAAGGGCCCTGGGGCGGGGGCATTTTTGGCCCCAGCACTATAATTTGAATAATCTTGGTAGGGGTCCACTAGATGAAGCTTCATACCAAATATCAAAGACCTGGGCCTTGCGGTTTCATAGAAGAAGATTTTTAAAGGTTTTCCCTATATAAGCCTATGTAAAACCAAAGGGCCCCGGGGCGGGGGCATTTTTGGCCCTAGCACTATAATTTGAACAATCTTGGTAGGGGTCCATAAGATGAAGATTCATACAAAATATCAAAGACCTGGGCCTTGCAGTTGCAGAGAAGAAGATTTAAAGATTTTCCCTATATAAGCCCATGTAAAACCAAAAGGCCCCGGAGCGGGGGCATTTTTGGCCCCAGCACTATAATTTGAACAATCTTGGTAGGGGTCTACTAGATGAAGCTTCATACCAAATATCAAAGACCTGGGCCTTGTGGTTTCAGAGAAGAAGATTTTTAAAGATTTTCCCTATATAAGCCTATGTAAAACCAAAGGGCCCTGGGGCTGGGGCATCTTTGGCCCCAGCACTATAATTTGAACAATCTTGGTAGGGGTCCACCAGATGAAGATTCATACCAAATATCAAAGACCTGGGCCTTGCAGTTTCAGAGAAGAAGATTTTTAAAGATTTTCCCTATATAAGCCTATGTAAAACCAAAGGGCCCCGGGGCGGGGGCATTTTTGGCCCAAGCACTATAATTTGAACAATCTTGGTAGGGGTCCACTAGATGAAGCTTCATACCAAATATCAAAGACCTGGGCCTTGCGGTTTCAGAGAAGAAGATTTTTAAAGATTTTCCCTATATAAGCCTATGTAAAACCCAAAGGGCCCCGGGGCGGGGGCATCTTTGGCCCCAGCACTATAATTTGAACAATCTTGGTAGGGGTCCACCAGATAAAGATTCATACCAAATATCAAAGACCTGGGCCTTGCAGTTTCAGAGAAGAAGATTTTTAAAGATTTTCCCTATATAAGCCCATGTAAAACCAAAGGGCCCCGGGGCAGGGGCATTTTTGGCCCCAGCACTATAATTTGAACAATCTTGGTAGGGGTCCACTAGATGAAGCTTCATACCAAATATCAAAGACCTGGGCCTTGCAGTTTCAGAGAAGAAGATTTTTTAAGTTTTCGGTGAAAAAAATCTATTTTTGGCTCCTGTGACCCATATGTGCAACGGACCGGAACCATTTGAACAACTTTGAAAGGGGACCACCTAAGGATCATTCCTGTGAAGTTTGGTCAAAATCCGCTCAGTGGTTTAGGAGGAGATGTCGTTTGAAGAAAAAGTTTACGGACGGACGGACGGACGCACGCACGGACGACGGACGACGGACAAAAAGTGATCCCAAAAGCTCACCTCGTCACTACGTGACGGTGAGCTAAAAATACAATCTGACTTTCAATTGACATATGCCTGGCAGTTATCATAATGAACTCCAATGTATCTGAACTATACTTTCTATCCTGTGTTATAATGGTATCATCTTTAGCATAAACTGCTAATCCATGAGGAGGTCTTTTGGAAGAATTGTATCCAATCTGGTCGTTTCTTATCAAACAATAGCCTTGTATTGCATAATCACTATCATTATCAGGCTGGTGTAGTCGTGTTTCTGCTAATCCAAATACGTGGGTTGACAACAAATTTTTGTCATGTCTAATATCATCAAAATGAAGATTCAAGGATCTACAATTATTGAAAGCAACTTTGAAATGTGAAACTGGATCTATCAATTCTAAAAAAGTATCGCAAAGTTGAAGCATTGCTGTTTCATGCAGTCGCTGCATTTCGGCCTTAACTTGATCATCAACTTGTAATGCTTTTTCATTAAAGTTAAGGATCTGAAGCTTTTCTATCGACCTTACTCTGCTAAGTGCAACATATAGTGTAAATGTGGAACTTTACGGATTTTACGTTGCGATAAGTCAATGACAACTCTTTCAAGGGTACTCCCCTGGGCTCTATGTACCGAACGCCCTGCAGAAGGTTGCAAAGGGAACTGAATTCTCTGAAATGTCTTCCTGTTGTATGTAAATGACCTGTTGACATCAAAAATTGGTGTCCAATTATAATCTATACCAGTATGATAAAGTCCCCTGTTTCTGTATTTGATTCTTGTTTCCATTCCTGCTTTCTTGTCATCAAACTGAACCCAAATTATGCTTGGGCGTCGTGTGGTTTGAAGTTTATACTCAATAAACTTAACGACACATGAAGCTCCGTTAGCTAGTCCATCTTCTGTTTTTATGTTTATTGTTAAATCATAAAGCATGTCGACAACAACTGTTAAAGAGCAATGTAAATTTGCTGTTTGGTTTGAATCTGTTACATTCTTAAGGTTCTTAAGGGCACAGTCTATCTTTTCTTTTGATAGCTTAGGTGAAATGTATGTGTCCATGCATGGTATTTCAACCTTTTCGGTTGCCATACTTCTTATAATTTCATTATTAAAAACATGCATGAAATAGTTTTCTGCAAAGAGGTGAGGTGCATTTTTCTGATACTCAACATCATTTGTAGTAATTTCACACTGCTTAAATCTAGTCTTGTCTTCAGCAGTCAAGGAATTGGTCCTTAATCTATTTAACAATTCTGCAAATTGAAGGTCATCTTTCTGTCTCATAATTTCTGTTAATTCAAACATAGTAAATAAGTCTTTCCACAGATTTTGTGACAAAGCAGCCGCATCACGTTTCATGTCATTAAATATCCAATCACCACTCACAGGTTTTAACTGGTAAAGATCACCAACAGCAATAATGCTAACACCACCAAAAGGTGTTCTTGTTCCTTTCAATGCTTGAAGTCTCTGATCAATAAAGTTCAACATAGAATTACTAACCATTGAAATTTCATCAATAATCACAACTGACAAATCACGGTACTTTGATCTAAAGGTATTCAGACTGTCACAAGTTAATGTTTGATCTGACTGCTTATACTTTTGTTTAAATGCAGATGAGATGGTAGAACCATTAATATTAAATGCTGCTTTTCCTGTAAATGCACATAGAAGAACCCTTGTATGATCCACATCTTCTCCTTCTTTCAAATTTAATATTCTAAACAAAGTCTGATACAATGCTCGAATAACTAGACTTTTCCCAACACCAGCTCCACCAGAAAGAAATGCATATAAAGGGGCATCCTTGGTTTTAATCCAGTGAATCACATGATAGTAAAACTGCTTTTGTTTACAATTTAAACACTGCAGGAGCTTTCTATAATAAATATCTGACAGGATATTTTCATTTACATCAATTTGGGGTGCAGAAACATAACATCCAATTTCAGTCCCTATATCATAATCTCTATGTTCAGGTCTATCAGGATTAAAATATATAAATTCTTCTGACTGAATTGGTTCCATTTCAGCATCATCACCTTCAACTTGTTGTGTACTTGGTGCAGTTTCATCAAATGCATCATGTTCCATTTCTGCCAAGTCTCTTGCTAATTCCAACTCTTCAGCATGATGTTCGTAAGTTGAGCATTTATGATCTATCACATGCTTGATAGACTCATAGTGTTCTTTATAATGTTCTATATGTTCCAAGTAAGTCAGTCTCTTCCTTTCTCCATGGGTGGAAAAGTAAAAGTTTCTCTCTATAGTAGTTCTCTTCATCTGTTTTGCGATTGAATCTCACATACCTAATAATTTTAGAATTACGACACCGTTTGATTTTTATGCCATTCTTTAAAGTTAAAATAGTTTCACCATCACCAAAGCTTTCTTCATCTGACATTTCTGCATCTTTCTCATAATCTTGCTTTTCCCCATCTTTATTGTCATTCTGGCCATCCGGGTAAATTACTTCCAACTCTGACACATAATCGGCTAAACAATAAGTTTCCAAAGGTTTGGGGCGCTTTGAGTATCTTTTAATTTTATTGTCTGACATTACATCTGTTGAGTCTGCCGGTAATTCATCAAGCACTGATTTTGGTTTCAATAGCTGTACTCTCTGGTTTGGAAGTGAAGTATTTATAAAGACAACACTCCTTGAACTTTTAGTCAATGGCATTTGCAGTACCAGATAAACTGCCTCTTGTGCACTTACTTCAACACTGTTTGAAAATACATTTCCAATATGTCTAACTTGCCTTTTGAGATCCATATTGCCATTCCTAGCTTCTTTTGCAGCTGCATGCAACAAATTACTCATCCCTCTTTGAGATTTACTAATATATGAAACTATATACATAGCACAAGCATATGGATCTAAAACAAATTGAATGTCAGTGTTTGCCTTCCATGCTTTTAACACACTATCATTGTACAAATTTACACGGATCTCACTCGGATTTCTTTTCAAAAACACTTTTGAAGAGTTTAAGGAACTTCTAATGCATTTAATGTATTCTTTCTCACTCATTTGGACAACATCTTTCAGAAATTCTTCATAAGGCATATCATATCCATCTTTCTTATTGTTCATTGTTTTCTGTATGTTTTGGTAAAGTTTATAATACTTGTCTTTTTCGGTTTCCAGAGGCTGCAAGACCATAGTTTTGGAAAGAGGTGGTAGAGGATAACCAAATCGACATATTTTATCTTCTCGTTTTCTACATGTTCTAGAATGTTTGTGAATTTGAAGTTCTATTAAACGACCAAGGTTTGGATTGTCTAGAGAACATTTCAGATACTGATCCACATAAGCAGCCAACTCTGCATCCGAATCCACATTGAATTTTGGGGCATTTTGTACCCATACAATCATGTGAATGTGTGGCGATCCACGTTGCTGAAATTCCACTCTAAAAAAGTAATCAGCAACTTTTCCAAGAGGTTCGTGTTCACTCTTTAGAACTGTGTTGATGAATTCTTTAACTCTGTGCTCGAAATACCTGGAACAAGTGACTGGATCTGATTGAATGAGTTTTATCTTTTGTTCCCAAGCCAAGTTTTCAATTTGATCATCAGTGTATTTCAAATTTTTATTTAAGATAGCTAACATTTTCAAAAGGTCAATCCATCTTGTATCAGCCGAGGACAATGACATGAACCAAGTTGGCAAACCCAACTGTCGAATCATAGCATAAACATCTTTTTTTCTAGATTCTAAATATGCAGGAGAATTTCTTAGCTGCTTAAACAAATAGTAACCTTCATCATTTTTTACAATACTGTCAATGCACTCT